>JAIXHY010000041.1:0-599645 GCA_020449905.1 Globodera pallida
ACATTAATTACAAAAGGACAGGCTTTTTGTGTTGAAGCAACGTGGCAGGCAATTTGCTGCTACTTAATTCAAACGCATAATTAATTAGGTATTGTACATACAACTTCCCCATTATGTCACCTCTCCCAACACTAATTTACATATGTACACATAAATTGGGGTAGTTAAGGGGGAGAGGTCTAGAATTCGAATATGCCCCAACTTCGAATGTCGCTTCCCGAAATCGTACAAAACCCCATGCGGTTTTGTTGTGCCCCGTTGATGTTCTGTTTGTTTCCCCACAACTCACTCGAGGTCGTGAAACAGTCCAAGTGCTTTTGCATTAATTCGTTCATAAATATATTTATTGTAGAGGAGGTGTTCTGTGCGTTGCCTAATTATTAGCCCATTCTGTACACATTTTCTCGTCATCTCCGACTCCCGGGGGGGGGGGGGGGGGACCTTCACCTCCATTCATTCAGCTCAAGGTCTTCGCTCTCGACTTTATCGTTTCTGCTGTTATGCCATTCCCCCCCCCCCCTCCCGCCTCTTTTTCTTATCATGCCATCCATCTTACTCCTCTCGACCGCAATTCAAATCCTCTCGGCTCCCACTTTTGTGTTGTGTTCCTCCCATTCATTTTGGTGCAGAAATGATTGCCCCCTTCCCCCCCCCCTCCTTCCCCCCCCCCTCCTTCCCCCCCCCCTCCTTCCCCCCCCCCCTCCCCATTTCTGATTTTTGTATCCAAACCGCCGCCCCCCCCCCAAATGTGTTCATCTTTGTCCTCTGCTCCTTCGTCCCTCCCTTTCATCTCTTTTTTATTCAATCGCTTCATCCCCCCCCCCCCTCTTCGTTTCCTTCTTGACAGCCATTTTTACCCCCCCCCCCTCCGCTTTTAGCAGCTTTCCCCAACAGATGTGCCCCCTCCCCAGCCACATGTTATGCGCTCATATGCATATTTTATGTGGGCTAAGGCTCATCAGAGGAATCATTTCACTCCGACGAAGTGCCGGTCCCTCCAATTCTCGGCTAATTATTCCCCGTCCCCTCCCCCACTCACAATTCTTGCCAGGTCATCTCATCCGTCGACACATACACCCCAATAGCCCAATAGATACATATAATTAGTGCCATTCCCCCCCCCCCCCTCCCCCCCCCCCACTCCCCTCCCCCCCCCCCCCCACTCCCCTCCCCCCCCTCTTCACTTCCATTTGCCCTGTCCAATCGCCTCCCCTAATGTGTGGCTGCTTGCTATAAAATGTTTAATCTGAAGGGCTGTTGCTACTTTCACTGCTGAAATTTTTGAAAGAGAGGGGAAAGCCCTCCCCTCCCCCCCCCCCCCCCGGTGATTTGATGATCGGAGGCTGCCCTTTTTGGCTTTAAACAGATTTTATAATATTTTTGTTTGTATGTTTTTTGTGTGTGGTATGCCTATTTATCGGATTGCTCAATCAGTGATAAGGATCAATGAGCAGATCAGCAGTTCCTCTCCTGCCTTCAATTTACCCTCCGACCGGATCGTCCCGCCCCGCCCCTTTCATCCCCCACAACCACAACATACCCCCCCCCCCCTCTCCCCCTTCAATCCAATTCCCCCCCCCCCGGCGCCTTTTGCCGCTCCATTTTCCCCCCATCCATTCATTCATTCCGGTTAAGTGGTGGGGGAGTGGGGAGGTGTGGTGGTTACCAACAGCCAGCCTCCCCCCCCCCTTCCCCCCCCCCCCTCCCCCTTTCCCTTCCCTTCTCCATTAATCTTTTGCCTATTCGTCCAATTCCCCCCTCCCCCCCCCCCGGGGGGCCGCCTGCACACGAAAAGCAACAAACACGCGGCATAGACCTCAGTTGGCATTAACAAATAATTTGCACATTATTTGTGAAATGTTTTTGCCTAAAATGCGCGAAAATAGTGTAAATTAATTTAATTCCTAAAAACATTCTGCCGATTCTTTTCATTTGCTGCTTTTTGGTTTTTTGGGCCGCCGCCCCCCCCCCAATTTTATTTTCTTTTCTTTCTCTTCTTTTTTCTCCTCCGCTCCGTTGTCCCTTTGGTGGTCGGTGAGTCCATCAGTCGGAAGAGGAATTTGTCGTCCATTTATCGGCCTTTCCCCCTCCCCCCCATCAGTCAGTCCGCCTTTGTCCCCCCCCCCTCCCCCCCCCCCCTCATTCTGTCCATTCGTCCCCCGAGGGGTGAGTGATGACTGCTGACCGCTCTCCGTCTGTTCCCTCCCCCTCCCCCGTCGCCTCTCGACCACTTTTTGAATGCGCTTGGGCACAAACGGACCAACGCTGACCTTTTGACCGTCCTCCCCCCCCCCCCCCTCCCTCCCCCTTTCCCCCCCTTCCCCCCCCCCCCCATTCTTCCGCTCTCGCCTTTCTCTTCCCTTTCTTCGCCTCCCCAAAACCTTCCACGACGAGCCCTCCTTTTGTGCGTCCAAACATTTCCACTTATTTTCTTTTTGCTAAATGAATTAATTATCATTTCAGGATATTAGCATTACATTACCATTCATTCCTTCACACCATTCGCATTTATATCCTTTCCAAATGAACTCCGTCCTTTTGCCTTCCGTCGATCTCTGCTCTCTGGTCCCCCATTCCGCCCGTCCAGTTTGGCACAGTTGGGGGCGGTCTGCTGAAGAAACGGCCGGGAACAAGACAAAGTCAACAACTGCTCGACGACGGCTGTTTCAGCAGGAAGATATGGCTAATGAGGAGACAAATGAGGTGGGAATTGAACGGAGGGCGGAAGTTAGGGAAATTAATTGAGGCTGGCCATTTATTTCCATGCCGTGGCATCTCTCTCCAATTATGCCTTTTTCAGCAATTTGTCCAACGCCTTCTCAGTGAACTCTCCGAGCGTTACAAGGGCAAATGGGGCTTCGACTTTGAGACAGAGCGTCCCCTGGAGCGTGCAGACAGCCGCTTCGAGTTCCAAGCCGTGTCCGCCGATTCAGTGCCCGGCTTTTACCGCGCTTCCAACTTCGCTTCATCATTGAACTGTTCGCCCAACAACAGCGACACGGAGAACAACCACCGGACTTCGGTAGGGACACGGACGGAGGAAGTGACGATGATGACAGAGGAAGAGTTTGGAGGAGTGGCGGAAGGCCATGGTGCCCGGGACAAGAAAAGGACGGCGTCGAAGTCGGGGGGCGCGGTCTTGAGGAAGGTCCAGCAGAAGAGCATTCAGACCCCGAAGCGACGACGAAGCGAGTGGGAGCAGACGCGAGTGACCGGTAAGGGAAGGGAGTGGAGGCATTTGCCGGGGGAGGGGGGGGGGGGGGGGGGGGTGACAGTTTGTCTACCCGGTTCGTCTCCCATAGGGAGGGGGTGACAGTTTGTCCACCCCCATAGGGGTAGGTGACAGTTTGTCTACCCGGTTCGTCTCCCATAGGGAGGGGGTGACAGTTTGTCCACCCCCATAGGGGTAGGTGACAGTTTGTCTACCCGGTTCGTCTCCCATAGGGAGGGGGTGACAGTTTGTCCACCCCCATAGGGGTAGGTGACAGTTTGTCTACCCGGTTCGTCTCCCATAGGGAGGGGGTGACAGTTTGTCTACCCGGTTCGTCTCCCATAGGGAGGGGGTGACAGTTTGTCCACTCGGTTCGTCTCCCATAGGGAGGGGGTGACAGTTTGTCCACTCGGTCCGTCTCCCATTGCGCATTCGTTTCTTTTTCAGACTTTCTGTCCACGCGCAAACATTTGTCTGTCCGCAGTGCCCCCAAAAAGGATGGCATTTGCGAAGCCCCGGGCGATGCCGTCGGCTGCTCTGCCGCCGAATATTCGCCTGACAGTCGTCGCCGACGTTCTCTGGTCGTTTTCTCTTCTGAAGTTCCAACGCCAAAGAAATGCGTCGTTCGCCAAAGACGCCGCGGGGGCGGCGGCTCGTCTTCCGTCGTGTCGGCTCTCTTCAAATGACGGCATAAAAGCGCATTTTGGGGGAATGAATGGCTTTAATCGTCGTCAATTCAGCCGATTGTTGTCATTCCCTTTTTCTGTGACTTTTTCTTGTGACAAAAGTCTTTTGACTGTTTCTTTGGAGACGAAACCCCTCGGGGGTTGTGCTTTTGGGTCGGGCGGTCGTTTTGTTTTTGTACTTTTTAAACTTGGGGGGTTTCGTCTGCTGATGCTAGTCCATCCCAACACTTTCTTAGCATCCTCCCTGCCTTTTCTGTATGTTCGTGCTGTCCTTACTCTACACAATAAATGTGACTGATTGATTTATTCCCCCACCCCCCCCCCCCCCCCCCGACGCCACCCAATGCGATCAGATAAAGCCCCCAAAGCCTCCCCCCCCCCCCTCTTTTTTATCATTTCTTTTATTTTCCTTTCCTTTCGTATGTATCAGTTCAGTTACAACTAAATTTCTTATACAAAAGTGGCGATATGACACCATTTTTGGCCATCCATTGCTTTTATTTTACACATTTCCCCCAGCAGAGAGCAAGCATTTCTTTCATCTTTGATCCTTTCCGTTCTTACGCATTTTGTTTGAGTAAATATCAAAGATATTTGGACGAACGCAATTTGGAGAAAGAGAGAGAGTAAATGACCCCCGGAGGGATTTGAGAGGGAAGTGCCACATTTATTAGAGAAATGATCCCCGAGACAAACAAAAAGGCAAATAAATATGAAGAGGAGACGGAATATTATTGGAGGGACTTTTGGAGATGTTTTGTTGAGATTAATTCAGTCTTGGGTTGGCGGGACGGGTTAATTGAAGTTTATATTTCATTTGTCCTAATTAATAAATGCCGTCGGCGCTTCCCTCCCCCCCCCCGCCACCGCCTTTGTCTCACCATTCGGCGGCACAGAACAAAAGGCCCCCGCCATTTCTTTCAACGGCTAATCGGCCCTTTGTCCAGCAGAGAACAATAAGGCGCCATCACCGCAATGCCCAAACAAACAAATGAATTAATTGGCTGCCGCCCTTTGTTCTCAGTGCCCTCTTCCGCCCAAATAATCGTTCATTGGCCCAATTGCCTGACCCTCCAGCGCCAAATCGATCTGATTCCCAACAAAAAATTTTAAGTTTTTTCTTTTCATTTATTCGTACAGATCGATACGCAGTTTACAAGAATTAATTGTGAATGAATGCGCATTGTTTTTGGTTGATTAGCCGCCCCCCCCCCGCCCCCTTATCGATCGTTCAATTTCAGTTTCGTTTTGAGCTCCCCACAGATTTGCTGCTTCTGTTGGCCTTCGTCTGCCCCCTCTCCGGCCGTTTCTGTTCCATTTTTGTGCCTTTCCGGTGCCACCATAAGGACCACCGGCCTTTGCGTAGTCCGAACCTTCAAAGATAGAAAGACGAATGAATGAATGAAAGTCATTAAGTTATTCTTTGTGATGCTTCTTTAAATGATGGAATAAACCGATTCAGACAACCGAACAATCCTTTGGAATTTGACCTTTATTTCAAATAATTTCAAAAAAAATGGAACGGAAAAAGATCTAAAGCATTCAGCTGAATCGAACGACTGGAAGGAGACACTCACCGAATTTGGCATTCCGTCCTCACTGCTGGAATAGGCCAAATTATTTGCGATGCCCTCCGGCAGCATTCCCATTAGCAACTCTTGCGCATCGTTTCGAATGGAAATTTGGGCGCCCGATGTTGACATATTCGTTCGGTGAATAAGCAATTGAAGGAAAGTACGGGGAGAGGAGAGAGAGCTGACAAATTTATGAATTGGAAATGGTGGGGGGGGGGAGGGATTTGGGGGGGGGGGGGGATTTGGGGAGGGGGAGGGGGGGGGGGGGGGGGGGGGGGAGGGGGGAGGGGGGGGGGGGGATTTGTATGTTGGACTTTCCCTCCCCCCCCAATTCAATCCCTCCTTCAAAGACTTAATAAATGGCTAATACAAAAGTTCCCACGTTTTCGGCCTTAAAATGCAGCAAAATACCCCAAATTCCCTTAAGCGGAATAAACGAATAACTTCACTTTTGGACGAATGCTTAAAAAGACGGGGAGGGGGGCAGAAGAAAAGTAAGAATTTGAGAAGTTGGAGAAGTTAGCGAGACAAATTCGTCCAAAAATGGAAGAACCTTTTAGGGACGAAGTCGGTGGGACTTTGGGGGGGGGGGGGGGAGGGAGGGGGGGAGCTTTGGGGTGGGGGAACCTTTGGGGGGGGGAACTTTGGGGGGGGGGAACTTTGGGGGGGGGGGGAACTTTGGGGGGGGGGGGGGGCTGAGAGTGCCGGACGGGCGGATTCGTTTCAATTCAAATTGATGTGTCGGGAAGAGAAAAAGCAATTTGAGCAAGGGCAAAAACAATTGCAATTAGTGCCGCCAGCCGCTGATGGTTCCAACAAACCCCACCATTTTGGGGGAGACAAGGCAAAGAGTTTTGGAGAAAGAAAGGCAAAGCTATGAGAAGCGCCGGGGGGGGGGGGGGGAATTGTTTTGGCTAGGAGGGGAAAAGGGGCCGAACAAAGTTGCCTCTGGGGAATGCCAGAATGGACGACGCCGCGGGGGTGCCAATGTGATTGACGGAACGGAGTGACGAGAAAAGATTGAGAGAATGGGTAAAAGTTTTGTTTTGTTGGTAATGGAAACGGAAACGGAAAGAACAATTCAAATGGGAGGGAATAACGGCGGGTTTTTACGATAATTTGAAGAAAGCCGAAAAATATATTTTTAATGTTTTCACTGAATTAGCAAACTATTTATTGTTTATGCGCATTGTTTTAATTTAAATACATAAAATATTGAGAGAATTTCGCTGTCGTCTTTTATTTGTCGATGGACGAACAATTTCCGAATTAACTCCGCCGCAATAATATTTGAAAATCGACGCTTAACTTGGCCAAAAGTCTGCTCAACTTTCACTCGCGCTCAAGACTAATTTAGTAATTCAAATTTGTCTTCTCAAGAGCCGTCGATTGATGCCTATCGCCTTTTGGCGGGACGCTTTGACTTTTTAGATGTCCGGGTCCCGTCCGTTCTACCGTTCTACACCCCCCCCCCCCCTCCCCTCCCCCCGAAAACCCTACAAAGAATTTTTTCAACATTAATTTTCGTATTTCTATGTATGTCACGTCCTTGCTGCTGTTAAGATCCGAGCCCTGCCGGTGTACACCAGCAGGGATGTAACCGGATGCCGGATTTTGGGAGCCGGAATTCCGGATGCCGGACTTTTTTTAGGCATCCGGTTACATCCCGGTATACACACAACCGCCGAACTTTGCATCCCATCCATTTGCCCCTCACTATCAGCACAACTAAAGATAGATAGCACCTTCCCATTCTGCTGTCCTTCGAATGGCATTTTGAGAGAAGGGTTATTAAGGCAGGGAAGGGATTGATTAAGTGACCTCTCCCTCCCCCTTCCCCCCCCCCCTCCTCCCCTCCCCTCCCCTCACTTTGCCGTCCGGGCGTCATTCACTCGACTCCGGGGGTCATCGGTCCCCCCCCCCCCCCAATTTCATTTTCTTCTGCTTGCCATTTGTGCGTCTTTATTCTATTTTATATCTATTTTTAAGTAAGGCACAAAATTCCGTCAAATTTGCAATGGGAAAACATTTTCTTCTTCCGCTGTTCTTCATCGTTCTCACCAATTTTGCGACGGCAGTGGGGGAAAGTGTTAGTCGCTTGAATGATTTTGTGGCGTTTCGCTCATTTCTGAATCTAAGACTGCTGCAAATGCGCCCGAAGTGTTACCCTCCTGGAAGGCCAAATTGATCCAAAGAAAGGAGGAAGCGCGAAAACGACGACAAGAAGTGGAAGCCCGACTGATTGAACACCACAAGAAGATGATCAAGTACCTGGAGACGGAGCCGGAGAAGCGCGCAGGGTTTCTGAAGGGAGAACTGGAGAAAGAGCGTTTGGAGGTGGAAATGTTTTGGAGTTTTTGGGTTGAAATGGCTTTCAGCAAAAGCAAAAAGTGGACACACTGAGAAAGGAACTGCTGGAGTGGAAAAAGAACTGCACGAAGACCAACTCGGAGACGGTCGGGGAAGGGAACTGCCACATCGACCAACTCGAAGACGGTCGGGGAAGGAACTGCCACATCGACCAACTCGAAGACGGTCGGGGAAGGAACTGCCACATCGACCAACTCGAAGACGGTCGGGGAAGGAACTGCCACATCGACCAACTCGAAGACGGTCGGGGAAGGAACTGCCACTATCGACCAACTCGAAGACGGTCGGGGAAGGGAACTGCCACATCGACCAACTCGAAGACGGTCGGGGAAGGAACTGCCACATCGACCAACTCGAAGACGGTCGGGGAAGGGAACTGCCACATCGACCAACTCGGAAGACGGTCGGGGAAGGGACCGCCACATCGACCAACTCGAAGACGGTCGGGGAAGGAACTGCCACATCGAACGCATCCTACACACTCGCACGGCGCCCCGCAGCCGACCAGCCTGAAAAAGTGGGGAATAGTAATACTTTTAAATTTGCATTTACCATTTAAGTCCATTGAATCTAAGCCTAATCATGGACAAGTCCAAATCGATGGTTGAAGAGAACAAACCGAACATCGACCAGTCCGAATGGATGGCTGAGGAGAACAACCCGAACAACGGCCAGTCTGAGCTTACCATTACGAAATTCGATGAGACGAGCGAATCAAAGCCGACTAAAACGGACAGTTTCAACCGTGAACAGGTCGGTGCATAGAAAATGATATAAACTTTGAAGTGTTAATTTGATTAGATGACGGATTTTGGGCCTCCACAGCACGACGCCGCGGGCGCTGTCTCCGCCGTCATTGGCGACGGCGACATTTCTGCGGAAAAGCCTTCCGAAGTGGCGGAATAAACTAACACAACGCAACGCAACTCTTATTGAAAAGAAAAAGCGAATTTCTCTAATTTTGCATTCTTTTAATTGTTCTTATTCACAGCTTTTAATGCTTCATAATTGGCTCATAAAATGTTTTGATTGGCTGTTTTTGGAGGATTCGATCAGAGGTTTTTTGTGATCGCGCCCGGCCCGCAAATCGGTGTGTCTTCGTCAAATACTGGAAGAATAGTTCTCGCTGCTCGTCTTCAACTTCTTCGGCACCGTCACACCTCCGGCACCGATTGCCGTCCCACCCCTCGTCCTTCAACTTCTTCGGCACCGTCACCCCTCCGGCACCGATTGCCGTCCCACCCCTCGTCCTTCAACTTCTTCGGCACCGTCACCCCTCCGGCACCGATTGCCGTCCCAACCCTCGTCCTTAAACTTCTTCGGCACCGTCACCCCTCCGGCACCGATTGCCGGCCCACCCCAAATCCACCATCTATCCCTCCCTGGTATGCAATTGACCGTTGGCATCGCCACGGGCGAATTCGATGGCGCTTTTCCCCGCCTGACGACCCAACAAAGCCTTAACCTTTCTCTCCCATTTCCAACTTCTACGAACGAACATCTTAAGAATTTTGTTTGCGGCAGAGAGAGTGAAGAGCATTTTGAGGGGAGAAGGAAAAGCGCCGTTGGGGAGGGGGCGGAACCGACAAACGATGTCTAAGTCACCTCGTGGGGGGGAGGAGAAGCGAAACGCAAATTATTCTTTTCTCGTCTTATCACTCATCCAGTGACACAATGAATGTGAAGGTCGAATTCTCTTCCGTCCATTCGTCCCCCTCGCCCCTCATTTCTCAATCTTGGTTTGCCCCCCTTTCGTGCTAAGCTTTAACAATGCTCCCGACTTCGGCCTTTCTTCCGGAGAGGCCTCAAAGATCCATCGGTAGAGTGTTTCGGCGATGAATGAGAGCGGAGTCCACCTGTCCAGAGAACGGGCCATTCTTCACTGATCACCTTTCTACAATAATTCACGTGGAGTGATCAGCCTTTGGCATCCATTTTCGGTTCATCGGTAGTGTCGAGAGTGACCGGCAGCAGGGCGAAAGAGCACGTCCCCTCCGGGAGTCCCTGCAGCCTTTCCATCCGCCAAACTCCGGACCAATTGATGGACAGCGGCTTAAGATTGTATTTGATGTGATGCCAGAAGGAATCGGAAGAACCCTTGGCCATTCCGTATCCGATCATCCCCGGAGTTGCATCAGACGCCTGAAAAGAGTGGGCAAAAATTTGAAACAAAAACAGTCACTGACCGCCGCGGCGCCGGTTAATTGCAAAAGGCCATCGGGCTTAAGAAATCGCGCGCCAATTTTAGCTAAAAGTTAACAATAAAACCCGTCGCCGTTTTGTTTAAAATGCCCGATCATTCCTTTGTCCAAAAACCCCTCACCGGCCAATGCCGAACTCCACACACTTTGGCGCCACATCTGCCAAAAGAAAACGAAAAGCAATTACCAAAACAAACGGCTTATTGCCCACCAGATCAGCACTCTTCACAAAGTCTTTGTGTGCCGCATTTCCGCCCGCCCATCCTCCCGCCACGCACATCACCGCGTCCAGCTTCTCCCCGCCGAGCGCGCCGTCAATTCTGCAACACTGCCCAATTTCTTGACAAATACCCCCCCCCCCCCCTACGCCGCCGACCCAAAGCAACCCACCCAGTGAGTACACTTTGCTCTTGCTCCAGCCATCCCTGGAGGGGGTCCACCAAAATGTTCTGGGCTGCCAGTTCGTTCTTAGCCAAGTCCACGCTGATAACCCACTGACATGAACAAAACAAAGCACATAAACACAATTAGTTAGTCCACAACTAGCCGGCATTTTCCGAAATATGGAAAAAATGTCCCCGTCCCACTTAATCTTTGATTTAAACCGATCTAAGATTTTCCGATGTTCAAACGAACAATGTTTTTATTGTGGAAAAGCTCCACCAACTGCCGTTCCCAACGCCCCACGACCCCCGTAGACAAGCACACGGCCGGGTTGTGCAGCCATTTCGTCGCTTTAGCAATCAATGAACAAACGAACGAAAAGACCAATCAAATTGCAAGGGAATATAATGGGGAATTTGATTCCAAATTGGGCAACAAAATATGGATAATATTATTAAATTAAAACCGAAAACACATTTAATCCCTGAAAATTAACGAAGGTATACCTACCTACCCAAAGTAAGTGACATAAACGCATAAATAATAACATATCGATTGCTTTGTTGCACTCCAATGGAATATTACCGCGCCTTGCCCTAATTGTCTCTTTGGTCGGTGGGGTTTGGACGGACGAGAATTGGGTGGGGGTGGGAGGGTAAATTGACCGTTCGTTCGTTCTTTTACGCATAAACAAATTAACTCACGCAAAAACCATAAGTAAAAAATATTTGAACGATTATTGGAAGAGTCACAACACACCGAAAAGTATTAGCAATCGTTTCGAATAATTTTAGTTTTGGTTGACCAATTTAAAGTCCGACAGAAGATGAATTTTTTTCGTTCCATCCAACGAATAAACATTTAAACAACGGGGAATAGTACACTTTGACATTTAATTTGCTGATTCCCGACGCTTCACTTCACCCCTCCCCTCGACCCCCCTCCGGGGCCCATCTGCTGCTGGTGGTTCTGGTGGTGCGGATGCGCTTGTTGCCCAACACTGGCACTGGTGTGGCAGTAAGAGCGCTGGTCACGCAGACAATCGTCTAAAGATTAAATCAAAATTATTGCAAGATAACACAAAGTGCGACAATATGATAGGAGCGGTTTGGTGCCTTTCCGTTAAATTTTGCATAATTTAAAAAGGATAAATAAGCAAAAAAAACCCTCAGAATTTTTCTACAATAAAACACGACAAATCAAGCGTGGTTCAAAGGAAATAATTGACGCATTACCATGTCGTTTGTACTCCAGAATTGTGCTTGTCGGCAAATTTAGCACCCGTCTCAAAGTGTCGCGTATTCGATTCGTTACCGGAAGAGAATCCGCGGACCGATTCCAAAGCGACACAATGCTAAATCAAACTAATACAATAAGCCCTCGGCTAATGTTCTAAACACCCTTTTAGCATTCCCGTTTGAAGGCGTTTGTTTTTGAAAGAATTTCACGGAATTTCTGGATCTTTAAGTACGGAGGCGCCGGACGCTTTTTTTTATCACAAATTTGCTAAGGAACGAGTCTTCCAGAAAATTAAATTATTTTCTAAAAATTAAGCATTTTCCAAAAACAATGTCAGAATTTGTTTAGTTCGGAGGCCCTCTTCTCGCCCCAGACCAGTGAACGTACTCTTCTTGATTCCTGACGCTGCAAACGGCCCCAACAACTTCATCGCCAACAAGAAATTGTTCGCCTAAAGTTAGGAAATGAAATCGTCGAATAATTTATTTGTACCGATCATAGCGAGCAAAAGATTCTCCCAAATGCGCGAAGAGAGCCCCTTTTTCAGTCTGCAATAAAAGTTTAACAGATTACATACTGGTAGTGCCAAGCAAGCAACTGTTTGTTATCTATCTTGATTTGGCAACCCCAAATTGGAATAGGGCGTTCGATTTCTTTCTCCGTGGCTACTAATCATTCAAAAAAGCGAAATCCAGCTTGCCTGAGAATCCATTTTCCTCCGTTTCTGTTCGTTGGGTCCTCCCAAACTGAAGAAAACAGTATTGTGGCAAAAATGGATTGGATTGACCTGGCTTCACTCCCTCTTTGAACAAATGGAAGTCGACTTTTTCCGTTATTTCTAAAACCGAGAAATCGTCAACAGAACTACCGAAAATGCATTTACAATTGATGCACCCCTTAAAAATTTTCTTAGAAATCAAATCGAATAAATATTGACTTCGAAAGCCCAAAAGCCAATTGGCAAGCTTACGATTTTTGCCAGAAAAGCGTCAATTTTAGGGATGGCTCGCCTATGCACTCATTGTGCGCAAAAAGGTCCCCTATGGTTTTTGACAATTTAATGTTTGTAACTTTTTCAGTGTGGTTTCCGGTGCAAATTTTAGCATTCTGATCTGAACCAGTCCCACTAAGATAGAAATACCGCAAATTGTGTAAGAATGCGAAAGAACAAACCGGAAGGCCTTTTGATGAACCGATACACCTGCCAGAACTGTTCAACTGAACTGATCTTTGAAATTGGCTGCACGTACCTGTCGAAAAAATTTGAAATGCGAGGTATTTGGTCGAAATTAAAGCCCCCGTAATTTCGAAAACTGGACCCGCCTCCTGATTTGGAAAAGTGCCTGGACAAGATTCAGGATTGCTGATTTCCACTGGACCTCGATTCTGAGTCCAGGAAAACCCCAAGCCTCAGGTCTAGGGCGGAACCTAATCAAATTCAACTCATTCCAACTAAACCAGTCAGCTCACATCGCATAATCTTCCGGGTCGAACTTTCCCTGAGGTCGCATAAAATATGAGAATACGTAGCTATGTTCCAACGAATGTTCGTCCACTCTGAGCGGAACATTTGGCTGAATTCATTTTGTTCTTTTCACCTTTTTAAAGAATTCGAATTGCAAAAACCGACCACCAATTGTGTTAGCTGAAAATTGTGCTTCGGTTGTTGCTCATTGATAATCGCACTCTCATCACTGCTCTTCGCGTTGCTGTCCACTGACATTTTTCACAAATGTGATAATGGATGGGTTAATTAAATGGAGAAATGATAAAATGGCACTGAAATAATGTAAGGATTATATACATATTAGGCACGAATTTTTAGGGTTCGAGTTGAGTTCGAGTTTGGTAAATTTTCGAGTCTAAAATCTCGGGTTTCGAGTATTTTTTTTAAATTAGTCAACAGAAAATTCGGTAAAAATGTGATTTCTTGAGACCCAGTTGAGTTCGTCCTACATACATATTACCTAATTTAAAAATCGTAAATTTTCGGGAAAATTTTGATAAATTTCGAAACGGTGTCTAATTTTTTTTGAACAAACATATCAGTAGAGATTGGAAAAACCGTGTATTTTCTCAAATTTTTAGAAATTTTGTATGTTTTTGTTAAGGGATTTGCAAAAGCCTCATGTTTGGCGATCTGTCATCTAAATATGATTTTTTTAAATCTTTGTTAAGGGCGCCGGTCGGGTATGATGACGTTTCGCCGAGTAGGCCAAAACCGGACATTTCGCTGAGTCGTTGTAAAAACGGCATTTCGCCGAGTAAGCCAAAATCGACCAAAAACACTATTTATTGAAATGAACAACAATAAGAATTACATTTTCATAATTGTTTCGTCAGATCAGATTGGATACATCCGGATCAGCAAAATAACATTCACGTTCTATGCCCAAATTATACTGATCACCCCTTCCGCCTCTGTAAATGCTCGTCACTATCCGGAACCATCCCATCTCTCCCTAAATTTAATAAAATGTTTAACTTCCGCCGTTTAAAAAACTCGCCCAGGCGTCTCCCCAACTGTTCCGAACAATCCAAAACTCCGTCTTCGACTCCTCGTCCCAACCCCAACCCGACACTGAGACGATGTGGTTGCTCTGCAGTGGAATGGGATGAATAATGATAATGAGTTTTGATTTTAGCTGTCGTATATGGAAAATCCGGGATGGACGAGTTCGGGTTTCAAACTCTTAAACCGAATATATTCACCGGAGAGTCAGCCAATTGTTGGAAGATCCCTCCAGTGTAGTTCTTGTCGAATTGCTCTGTTGCTGAAATTGCACAGGCAATGGGTCCCCGGTTGTGTATTTCGGACATCATTTGGATACTAATAGCGATGGTTAAGACTTGCTACAAATTCTATTGTTACTACCGGCCGGAAAGTTTCCCGTAGTCTTTGATGTAATAGCGAGTGTAGTTTTGGATGGCAAAACAAGCTGAACTGATTGTAAGCTAAACATTTGTCGGTCATTTTCTTTGATAAACCAACAATCAGGCCAACACGATCCGCAGCGGGTGAATGGAGTGCACTCTTTTGGGAAAGGGTTTTTGGGGGGGATGGACAAGTTGAACAGCAGTAAAAGAGTGCTGCTGATTAGCAGTCTGTTCTGGACTTACTCTCATTGACGGCCTTGTAGTTGTTGCACCCTTCCTCAACCAGCCCCTGGATCTTCGCGTGCACTGTAAGGAAATAATAAAAATTGCATTTACAAAAAGACGAGGCTCTTAACCAAATACGTCCTCAGCAGTCCCTCCATTGCAATTTCCACGGCCATTGCACGCGATTATTTCCTGAACTTTTGGTTTCTTGGTAACGATAAGAAAAAGATTTATTGTGAAATCAAATGTTAAAAAATAAAATTAGGCCGAGTCTTTTTCATCTACATGACAAAACTTCAGCTCAAAAAACCTGCGGAGAGAGTTGAGTCATTGGCCAGCGATTGTTTCGTGCCACGTTAAAGCGATCCTGGAGCGAGCCTTCGATGGGAAGCAACGAATTTGAATGTCCCCCCCCCCTCTTGAACGCCCTCAATTACCCAATGTGCCAAACACCCAGCAGCCCCCACAATAAACGGGGATGTGCTGGTTACGGTTAGGCGAAGAATAATTGATGCCGGACCTTCAAAGAACGCAGGATCCGTAAAAACAAAACAAATGTTGTCAAAATTCACTAATCCCCGTCCGATGTGTCCAAGTGATAAGCGAACATAACGCACACATTTCGCCAGTCCCAATGTCGGGGGATGGACGCTTCAAATCCCGGAAACTCCCAACTGCGCGGGTACGTCCGATGCGCGCGGAAGGGTCGGTCCATAGGGCGAAGGCACGAGGGCATTTCTTTTCGAGGAAAAGCGTCATGTTTTGGTGGGCGCGGGTTTGGGAAGACGAAGGGCGAATAAAGTGGGCGGTTGGCCGCGGATGGCACTTTCTGAACAATTTTGGTGAGTCGCCAAAGCATGCAAAACGAAAAATGCGACACCATAGAAGGACCAATACGAAGCATTCGTCCGGGGATGAAGCCCAACTCTTCGCCACCGCCAACGACCATCCGATCCCACTCCCAAAAAGCATCCACGGGGTCGCCGGCTTCCTCTGACCCTTATAATAATTACTACTTCACTTTCGCCAACGAAGAAGCTAATTGTAGCCCGAATCCTATTCACTCATTATAACTCACCGACATCCTCCACCAATTTCAATTCTTTCACCGATTGTCCAATGTTGTCCTTGGCAAATTCTCTAATTTCACTATTCTTATTGTCCCGCGTATGAACAACATTCAGTAAATTTAAATTCGACAAACGGCGACAATTCGCCGGCGATTTGTTGGCCAAAAGGACAAGACTAAGCAAAGTCAAGAAGAGAAAGTCGCCGAAGGGGATGCGCATCATCAAACATAAATAAAATAATAATTGAAATAGGGAAATTAAATAATTTGATTTTTGGGAGGGGGACGGGGGGGGGGAATCTCGAACCTCTATACGACGGAGATTAGACCTGTAAATGGCAAAAAGTGGGAAAGACTGTCCGAAACGTCAATTAATAATGACGGTCACCATTCTTATCAGCAGAGCACAGACCCCACTTATCAGGGTGAAAAGAAAGTAATTACAATTTACTAGCAGTTTAGGTGCGCCTCGGCGCACCAATCGTTAGGAAGCACAAATGTGCATTAAAAGTTTGATGCCATGAAAAACGAAAGCATTTTTTAGACACTTTTCAAGTTCGACTTTTTGTTATTAAATCTGAATTTTTATTTGGGTTGGGATGTATTTGTGTGTTTGTCCATTGTGCACGGCTTGATGCGAGGAAAAGCGCGCGCCATCTACGGCTTCTTCTGGTTGTTGCTACGAAGCAGCCGAATCAGAGTTGGCCATCACTGCGGAAATCGAATCACATCGAGCGCGAAAAATAAACTTCTGGCCTTTTTGAACACGGATGAAGAGGAGCAATTTATGTAAGTCGGAGGCTCGCTATTTCGGACGCATGGACACTCGAAGAGATCTTCCTCGCAAAGCCCAGCAATTGTGGCACAAAAAACATATTCTTTCTACGTAACCGCCTTTTATTCGATGTCCCAACTTTCAGGTTTCCGCTCTGTTCGTGAATTTACGCGAACAAAGGGCGCTTTTGGAAGGACGGAATTGTCGACGGGGGCAATTCCAAGTTTGGCGTCGACGACGTCGTCGGATGTGGCGTCAATTTAGGCCACGGCCAAGGCCTTCGACTGTCCGATGGATTTGTTCCCTTGCGTCTCACTGGAAGAGCCTGGCGACTCGGTTGAGACCAACTTCGGCCCCAATTTCAAGTTCAACCTCGCCGACGAATTCAAGGAGCTCGGCTGGGGAAAGTGATCGAATTCTGAGATGATCAGTCCGTGTAGAACGAAATATTGTTAGGTTATTTGTAACCAATGAGTCCCCATATTCTCTGTATTTATTATTTGTTGTGTTTATTGCAGTGCAGGTCTCAATTGATTGGTGTAAATATTGCCAGTCTTTATTTGTCTGCTAGGTATTTGCGTTATTCGTGAAGACCTTTCGGTGTCATTCGTCATGCCAATCTCTGCGCTTTTATACAGTACGCCAACCGCCTGCTGATTTGAATGTGTCGATGGCACTTAATGGAGGCGGACAAAAGGAACATTTTGCCTCCAGCCTTTGGCCCGGGGCATTTCGGCGTGTATAAAAAGCGTCCGCCTCAGCCCGGGGCAAAAAACCCTTTCTTCACCTTCCTCTCTGTCTTATCATCCGTTCCGTTCATCTCTTCCTTTCTTTTTGAGCCGTACTTTAAAATCGGCAACTAAATCGCTCCTAAATGTTTTCTAACCCTCAAAAAAACAAATTTAAGCCTTTATATTGGTAACACTACGTTTTGCCAACTGTACATTTTGCCAACCCAGCAAAAATGGTACGTTTTGCCAACTCAGCAAAAATATTACGTTTTGCCAATGGTACGTTTTGCCAACTGTTCATTTTGCCAACTTTACATTTTCTGGATGATTTTGAGCAAGTTTGAATGTTTTGAGGCCACAAGGTTCCGAAAAAAAATTTAAAATCAAAAAGCTTCGAATTCGGGTCCGGGGTTCGAAATTGATCGAAATTTAAGTTTTTGATGAGTTGGCGAAATAAACATTTTTGCTGGGTTGGCAAAAAGTAATATTTTTGCTGCGTTGGCAAAACGTACCATTTTTGCTGGGTTGGCAAAATGTGCAGTTGGCAAAACGTACCGTTGGCAAAACGTTCGTTGGCAAAACGTACTGACACCCTTTATATTTACATATTATTTAAATCGGTTATTGAAACCGGTTCAGACGCTTTTAAATGTATGTAGAGACGACCATCATAACGCAGTTTTTGTTTGTTCCTCTTGGTAACATTTCAGAACTCTACATATTTAGTTGAAATATGAAAAGCATTGTAAAAATTCCTAATTTTCATCTTCGGGCGCCTGACTGCAAAACTCTACAAAAACAACAACATTTCTAAGATTTTCTTGGCGGGCCAACCCCCCCCCCCCCCCCTCACCCCCTCCTCAAATTTTTTTTAAATCGCCAATAAAAATTTGCTCAATAAAGCAAAAGGAAATTTGACCACAACAAGATTTCTGGAGTTTTTGCCTTTTGAAAGTTATTTTAAAAAAATGTAATAAACCAAAAACCCTAAAGTTCGACTTTCTTTTCGGAAAAATTCCGGAATATGGGTACCTCGCCAAATTGGACGAATTATATATCAATCGACTCCACTCTAAGCCTAGCGCGCGAATCCGTTAAAATTTTTTGGCGGAAACCACTTTGAAGCGAGTTATGAGCCCGGGACTGAAGTGTCTTTTTGACTGGGGACTCAGTTGTCCATTTATTAAAAATGGGCAAAATCACTCATATAGGCTTTAAAAATTACGAATTCGTCAATAGAAAATCAAAATTGAGAATTTAAAACGGTTTTTGAACCGGTTTAAAATTTTGAAAATTAAAGAAAAAAGGACTTTTAGAATAACAAAAGCCCGATAGGGGAAAAGTTAGACAGTAAGGTGGAAAATAGCAGCCAAAGTACCGCACACTCGACTACGGCGGCCAGTAGGTGGGGCGAGACTCCGGGCTCCAGGAAGAAGTCCGCGCGTGACCCGGCTGGGGGTCTCGCGCGCGCCCGCTTCGCGGGTCCCCGCGCGCTCGCCCCCCAGTGGCGCTCGTCAGACTTCTTCCTCCGCCCTCCGTCTCGCCCCACTACTTGCTCCGTCTCCGCATGCTCGCTGTTGGCGGGCCGTTACACGGCCTTTCATTATTATTATCCGGCTTTTGTTACTTAAAAGTCGCTTTTTTCTTTAATTTTCAAAATTTTAAACCGGTTCAAAAACCGTTTTAAATTCTCAATTTTGATTTTCTATTGACGAATTCGTAATTTTTAAAGCCTATATGAGTGATTTTGACCATTTTTAATAAATGGACAACTGAGTCCCCAGTCAAAAAGACACTTCAGTCCCGGGCTCATAACTCGCCTTCAAAGTGGTTTCCGCCAAAAAATTTTCTAACGGATTCGCTGCGCTAGGCTTAGAGTGGAGTCGATTGATATATAATTCGTCCAATTTGGCGAGGTACCCATATTCCGGAATTTTACCTTCTTTTCAGCTTATTTAACTTAATCATTTTTCAAATTGCAAACTTCTCATAAATGGACGGAGAAGGAGAAGCACTTTCTTGTGCCGGCACCAGCATAAAACAAGCCAATGTCACCGGCGGGGGGTTCGGCGTTGTGATCTACTCCTTTAGTTCAAAAAACATGAATGGGGCACAGAGCATTGTTTACGTAGACCACAGTCAGTTGTGGCTGGATTGCCTGCCTCATTCGCTTTCTCGTTTAGATCGTCCACTGTACGTGGTGCCGCGCTATCTCTTCGACGCTGACTATTTGAGGAACCAGGGCCATTCCAAGTCTCAAGTGGGAAAACGATCAAATGAACTCGGATTTGGAGCCAACATCGAATTCCGGTCCCAAGGGAATCAGATTGTCAGTTTCGACCGGTGTTCAAAGGGACAGGAATGGGTCAGAGCTGGCGAAAGCCTTGTCAAACGTGACAAGGACCAGCGGTTCTTCTTTTCGAACAAGGTACAAAAGTAACATGGTCTCATTAAATATAATTTTCCTTTTCATTTAAAGACAATAAAAACCATATTATTTTTAGTGTACGGATGACAATGCTGACATTTTAGTGAGTTATTTTTGCGGGCGGCGAAGAGCGTAGCCGGGTGGGGTTGAAGGTGTTCGGTGGCTACAGCCCTCGCCTTTGAATCCCGAAAATTAATCTTGAATTTGGAAACTTTTACTTTAACAAAACATCGTTATTCTTCACCCCCCCCCCCCGTCAAAAAACTGAACGCCCTGGACTACTCCTTTGATTCGTACTTATCTTCTGGTCTGCTTTTTGCAATTTACATTGTTTAAGATCCGAGCCATGGGCTGTGTATCGAATGAAGAAGTGCGTCGCTTCTATTGCTATTCGTTCAATTCGGTTGACACATTCCGCGTGCGCTACGGTGAGTTGCTGAAAGTGGTGCCGAATGTGATGTACGATCTGTTCGTGAGCATCAACCTGGACAAGCACGGTTACCGTCCGGAGATGGACAGCACACTTTGCCAGCCGACCTTCTCTCTTTCGTTCAATCGTTGGCAGCGCGCGTTAAAGTGGAAATTCGATAAAATCAGAGCGGCGGTAAAAGATTGTAGCAATATTCTATTGGGGTTTATTCTTTTAACAATTTTAGCCATGGCACAATTTTCCCGTTCTAAGGACTGCGAACACCTTTTCCTCGATACACCGTCCGTGCTAACAATCCACCTCCGGTGAGTTGTACAATGTTTTCTGTATTCCATTTTGGGGGTTGTTTTTAAAAAAGTTAAAATATAGAGCAAGCTTTTTATTTTTAGTTGGAATTTTCTTATGTTCAACTTAAGGTTCTTTTGTCCTTGAACGGGGTGATGATCAGTGATAACGAGGTGTACTGCCCGTCCTTTTCGGACTATCGCTGTGTGCTGGGGCTCATCATGGAGCACGACGTGACCCTGCGGGTCGGCTGTGTCCTCCACTTCAATATGTTCTTTTCATTCCACAACAACGTTCGTTTTTTGTTTACTCGTTTTATTCGCTTTCTCATCTATTGTATCTCCTTTTTTCAGTTTTATGTAATTTATGAGTACTGGCACAAGAATGGGAAGAACCAACGTTTTGGCATCGAAAATCCGATGCAGACCCGGCTGAAGGACCATGGTTATGAGGTACCAGTCCGTGCCTTGGAGCTACGTTCGATTGGACTTTGTATTCTCTTCAGTTTTTGGCGTACGTCAATCGCATTCGGTTCAACAATTTCTTTGCCAGCGCGTCGCTTCCGATGATATCCGACTCAAAAAACCTTTTGCACGGTTACTTTCCCTCTTGGTGAGGAAGGAATCACTTTGCCAGAAGACGAGCAAGTGCAGGGTAATTCCGGCCTTCATTAGTGTTTAATCGCTTTTATGATTGTTAAGGTTGTGGCATTCCTGTCTGGGTTAAATATTTGCAAGAAAAGGCCAACCAAAAAAACCCGATGAGGTTCGATGTTGTGGCCATTGCCGAGGTGGAATACAGAGTGGATGAGAATGGCGAAAAAATCAAGCTTAAGAAGTCCTTTGTATGTTCACAAGTTATGCATTTTTCTTGCAAATTTCTTTAGGAGAAATCGTTCTCTTCCAAGGGCTTTCTGATGAACAGACGTGGAACGGTTAGAATTGTTCGTTTTCCTTTTTTTTGTGCACATTTCAGGTGTACTGTCCTAACATCGCCAACTTCCCCTTCGTTTGGATCAATCCCAACGTTGAGGTCGGCACGTTCTTCAGCTTCCGTGCGCGGTTCAATGAGGCGAAGAACCGGTACGAAATCCAGAAAGTGGAGAAGGTGATCAAAGAGTGTCTTTTTCGACACTGTCAAGTTGGCGCACGAAGAGGATGAATTTGCGGTAAGCTTTTTTTAATACAATATTAGTCAAGTTCAGTCATATATTTGTTCATTACTCCTTTAGTTTCAAATTCCGCTCTCCACTAACTTTCACTACAGCACTTATCTTGTGGTTGATGTGGGTTCCATTTCCTGACGAACTTTTGATGCATTTTCCCTTTGGTTTAAGTTCTCTTCGGTTGGATTTGTAGAGGGACCATGGGACATTGTCGCCTTTTTGAGAGAGGTCGATAAATCCGGTAAATTACGCGGATTTGCCATTATTCGACCCGCCCGTCCTTTTCAGTGCCAGTATGGTGCCGTGAAAATGATGACCTTCATGGGCGTGTTACTCCGCTCGTCTGCATGTCTGTTGAACAGCCGGCGGGTGAACGGTTCAGGGGGAAAAGTTTTGAAGTTGTCGAATTTGACAAGGACGATCAGTGGAAATGATCGCTAATCGTTATATATATCAACACACCAACCGACATAATGGCTTTTTAATCGTTTTAACACTTTCTGTTGCATTTTTCTTTCTCGATTTAATTTTAGGTCTTTGTTTTGTGTTTTAATTCAAAGTTCACAATTTTCTGACGAACGTATCACATGTCAACCAACGGAGCGCGAAGTACAAGCGTGACTTCTGCGTGCTTTATTTTTTGCGTATTTACCGTATAAAGAAATGTCCAAAAAAAATATTGAATAATTACGAATTCTAATCATAGGGCCCCACTTTTCTGTGCCAGAAAATTTTCAAATTCTTAACTTTTCTTAAACTCAACCAAATTTCAATTTTATATTAAAAAATTTTCGCCGAGTTGAACTGTTACCGCGTCAAAAAAAACCCCGGCGGCTAAATACCAACCCGTAACCGTAATTTCATTGGTAAATCAAAAACGTATTAACATATTATAATGAGTGAAGAGTTCTTGAAATCCCTCCATTACGAAACCTGTGGATAAATAAAAATAAATAACTACTGGGTAATGATTATCTCTAGTTTTATAAGCTGCGAAAATGTTTCTTAAGTGAGCTCTAGGAATGGATTCTTTCATCCGAAATCGACGATTTTTTTCTGTGAAGAATGGTGATGAGTGGTCGGGGGAAGTGAACGTCCTTGGAAAGATGGAAATCGCTTTGCATAGATCGAAGGGTAAGCGAGTCGGAACTGAAAGAGAAAAAGTGGGTACTTGAAAAGTAACGGGGTGAACCTTTCTCAGCTGGTCTGATCTTTGAAATGGATTAAGATTCTCGTTGCCTAAAATCTGGTCTAAAAGGCCGAGTAAATGTCGATCAGCGTCCTTTGATTGCGCTTCATATTCCTTTCTGTCAATCCGATTGCAATAAGCATTTGCGGGTAAGACGCGGTCGTTAGGCAAAATATTAGGCTAAACAAGAATGCATTGAATCAGCATTTTGGAAAACTTTCCAAGCAAGGTTGGGAAGGAGAAAAAGAAAGAACGGATTTTCGTTGGTACTTTTCCATTATATGACACCTCACCCAATCAAATAAAAACACCACATCTGGGGTTTTCAAGGGTGCAGACCACGAATTTGACATCAGTTTATTGCCAAACATTTAGGGGCCTTCGGTTAAGGTCTCCTTTCTTATTGTAGCACACCCTTTTTTTTCTTTCACTCCAAAAGAACTTTCCACCTGTGCATGTCCAGCACTGACGAATGCTTTGATTTGTCT
This sequence comes from Globodera pallida, assembly GCA_020449905.1. Classification (NCBI taxonomy): domain Eukaryota; kingdom Metazoa; phylum Nematoda; class Chromadorea; order Rhabditida; family Heteroderidae; genus Globodera; species Globodera pallida. Next base: position 23,328 of record JAIXHY010000041.1, read on the forward strand.
CTGCACCTCTTCAGCCAACCATTTGGGAGTTTGGATGAGACATTGCGCAGCATTTTCCAACAAAAGTTTGAACAGCAAAAACGCTTTTGGACACGTTGAATTCCCACGATATTTTTGAGGAAAAAAAAATTCGCACAACACACGAAGAACCTTAAACGAAATGTTCAACCTTTACCAAGTTTATTTTCAAAATTAGAAAAATTTAAATTTTTCAATTCAAGAGCCGCCTTGCCCCTCTTTTCTACTATTTCTAACCAAAATTAATCCGATCATACGTGATCTCGACGTCTCTCAGTGCGATCGGTGGCCACGTTAACTGTTCTTTCTCCTTCGGTGGTCTGCAAATCCGTTTCCCAACAATTTTCTTGCATGAGTTTGTCATTGAAGCAAAATTGACGGATGAATTTGCATAATATTTGCAAATTTCGCAGTAACTGTGGTGAGAAAGTTAATGCGCAAAGGCGCAAACTGAAGCACAATCGCCTGTCAATGCGTAATTCTGAAAAGTGCAAACGATAAAACCAAAAAAAAATCAACCGATTTTGAGAACAACACAAATTAAGCACAAATTCCTCCAAAATATCGATGAAAGTTTTATAACTATAAATTTATGCACTGAATTTGTCCCGGTTCAGAGTTGCAAATAAATTTCCGAAAAACTTAACATCCGGTCGACTTTTCTTTGTTCCATCGGCGTTAAAGCGGGAGAAATGATCAAAAACGTTTAACAAACATTCTGCCTGTTCTTGTGGAATAATAGGCGCTACTTTCTCCAAATGCACTTTGACCAAAGTGAACAGCCCAAAAGGCTCTGCATAAAAAATGCCAATTAAACTGAACCATTCTTTTTACCACCCCCCACAGCTTCATTCGAATGATTGGTTCCGGTCCATTGGGCAAGTCGACGAAGCGAATGAACCAAATCATGATGCAATTCGCCTAAACATTTTGTACTTTATCATTTCTATTTTGAAACTGTCCCCCAACGGCAAAAATACCATTATGTTCAGGAAGTCGTTGAACAATGCCAGTGCTGTCATTAATCCGTCTACAGTTCCAGCGAACATCGGCTCCGGAAAAATTGGACGGAAAAAACCGGTCAACATTATTGCAAGAAGTAAATTGTTCAAACATAAAAAGGAAATTTTATAAGAATTTGTTTGTGTCTCCAAACCAATTGACGAGAGCAGAACGCCAAAACCTGAACTCATCCGCCTCGGTAAAAACAATATTTGTCGCCTAAATGTCATTTATTAAGACAAATGCAAACAAATAGTCCTAAAAATACCTTAGAGGACCCTTTTGTTTTGTAATTTTAAACCCGCCAAATTTCTTAGCAAATATCGTTAAACGAAGATACGTGCCTGCACCTGACACTGTGCAGAAATGAGCGATTGGCTAGCCGTAGCCGTTCTATGGCGTACAATCTTTTGAGGCAAAAACTTGACAGGTTGTTGTACAGCTCGAAGGCGCCGTTTTGAAAACGCTTTGAGATATGCCACACATTTTGTTGTTGGTCAGTCCCATCGATTCGCATTCCATCTCCACTCCAACTCTGTTGGTGCATTTTTCGCGCAACACCGAATCGCAAAGCGATTTCGAATTGGTGGCAATAGCATGGCACCTCCTTTGTTGTCGAGCGCGCGCTGAATCGGAATTACTGCGGTTGAGTGAGAAGAGAGTGGCACTGGCCCTGCCGATGCTGACTAAATTGCTGAGCATCCCAGCGCCGAAGGACTTTTTTGCCGCCTTAAACAGTTTGTATTGTATTTTTGGAGAAGAGTCCAATTAACTCGAATTGAAGAAGTCTACCGATAAATTATTTTGTTTCTCAATTGTTGAGATGTCCTGGCAGGATATTGATAGACGACCATTCAATGTTGCCATGTTCGACGACAACTCCTTCAGATTGGTGTCATTCGCTCTGCTGGACAAGAAATTGTCGGATTGAAATCGTTCCGTGTGATTGGTTGCGTCTCTGTCGCGCACCGAAGACGACCTTTTCAGTAAGGTGCTTCTTCTCCGATTTGATTCGTCCTCCTGCTCTTTTCTGAGCATTTGTGTTACACGCTCATTGCAAAACCTGAAGAAATGATCGAATAATTCAGGGCGAAGACAACGAAAGCTTTTCTGTACATTCAACCCAACACAACCTGTACAGTGTGGCGTTATCAAAAAAGGTCTTGCTGCTCTCGCCACGCACATTTGTGATGTACCCAAAGGACAAGAATTTTTCCAGCAGACTTCTGGCTGACTCTCTAAACAATTATTTGTATCGCAATAAAAGTTTCACCCTGAAAATTTATAGAAAATTCCAAAAATATTGGCAAAGAAGTTTAAATAATATAAGAATGAGTAAAAAATAACCAAAATTAATGTCTTATACATATCAAACGCTGATTAGAAACCTGTCACAACACTTAGAGAACACTGTGGGAAAAATTCTTTCAGCAAAATCCACCGCGTCTTTTCCAGTGAATGTTTCTGAGTAAGCGCGAAGTTGGCGTCGATGAGTCAGCAATGGCAGCCCCTCGTAAAATTTTTTGAGAGCAAGTCTCCACTAAAAAATGTGATTAGAGAACCCTTATTAGAAAATTCACCGAAATCGTAGTGCAACTCAAATGGATAAAACAAACTTTTCTGGTCGCTTCAAACTGGTCTTGCTTAATGATGCTTGCTGAAGGAGTTGCCTTTTGTTGAACTTGCATTTAATTCGATGATCTTTGATTTTAAACCCGGTCCCGCAATTGAATCCCAATTTCCCGTTCCCGGAAATTTTTTTACCGGTACCGGTCTAGTTAATGATTTGTGACATGATTTAAAAAAGTGAATAGAGCAAATAAACTTCGTTTCGATAAATTATTGACGAAGGGTCGTTTGAGTCTCGGTTGAGTCTTGTTGTAAGGAAAATGCGTTTTTAATTGTGTGTTCTAAAAATAAAAAGCTAATTAGTAAGCTACATATTCTAAAAAATGTATTTTTAAAGCAAAATTTAAAACAAAACAAACAGAAAAAATGGCTCTTATGCACTTTACCCCCCACAAATTTTTTTTTTTTTTTTAAACACTGAAAAAATGTTTTTAAGGGTAATCGAGGGTGTAGAAAACGAATCTGACATCCATTTCGAACCCCGAACCTGGGTTCGAACAAAAAGTCAAAAATTCAATTTTTTTTCAAAATTCACATTTATTGCTCAAAATCGATTCAAACGCACGACTGTTTTCTTATTAATTATTTTTCAACCTATCATGCCCACAAATTCATCTGCTGCATATAAAGATTGGCCCAAAGTGTGAATTGCTCTTTCGGATGCATCAAATAATTTGAATATAAATATAAATTTAAATTTCTTTTAGTTTAAATTGCATAATTATTACATATGTACTTAAATGTATTTTTGTGAAGGAGACTCTTTTGATGTGAGTCATTTTTAATATTTTCTACATTGGAATAAAAACTTGCGAATTCAGTTATTTGACATCATAGCGAATGAATCAAAGGGTGGCGAAAGTGAAATTCCACGAGTTTCTCAATGCTTTCAAGAGACAGTTCTTCTGCTGATCCCAGCCCTGTTTCTACTCCTGTTCTGTCCGTTGTTGTTGTGTTCCTTTCGAAGAAGTGTGAAATCTCCGCTGATATTCAAGGCGCCAACAACGTTAAAAATTGTTTGTTTTTCAATAATAATTTAAAAAACAAACATTTTTTTAGTACATTTGCATTTTTCTTGTTTTGAATGTCATTGTTCGGCTCGGACACGCTTTTACTGTCCATCTCTTTTTTGTTCAAATGGTCCCTTCAAATTCAACAAGTCCTTTGGCCCGATTTGTCTGCCTTTCGCTGTCCGCGTTATCGACAATACTTGCCCTTTTTCTACTCATCTCCTGCAAAAAACGCGGATTGATTACATCCGGTGTGTTATTCAACTATTGGCTGTTACTTTCGGTCTGCGGTGCTCCGCAATTTGCATGGGAAATTGGACAAATCTTTGAGAAACACAGACAAGTTTGTGATTTTGTACTACAATAATTGGGGTTTTCCGGTGCTTTTTTCATTCAAATTGAAAAACTGTTGAGAAAAATTTATTTCCTGTCATTACCAATACTATAATGCATGAATTTGTATTTTTTAGAAGGATTATATCACAATGTTTCTGTTCATTTCATACTATGTGGCTGTACTTATGGAACTTCTTTTGTCGTCTTATGCCGATACGCAAACCGACCAAACTTTTGATGTAAATATTTCCGTTGTTTTTGTAAACGAAAAAAGCACAAAATATCTTAAGAAAAAGGAATGCCCGGAAGGGAGAGTTTCTTTCCTCAACCGAATTACTTTTTGGTGGTTCAATGGAATGGCGCGACTCGGCAACAAACGTCCTCTGGAAGCGGACGACCTTTGGAATTTGTTAAAACAAGATCGATCGGAATATTTGCTGGAGAAATTTGAAACAATTCGAACGAAACAATTAAAGAGTTAGTCTATTATTCGGACGCATTACTATTTATAATACTTTATTCAATATTCACACAGGAAACAATGAAAAATATTTGCAGCAAAAGCATGCCAAAGTGACACTTCTGCCGAGTGATGAGGTGGTGGAGACCGAACTTCTTCAGGTTAGGGGAGGGAGGACGAAGGAATGGCGTCTGTGCTGAAGTGTAATATAAAGCATCTGAATTTGGCGTTGTTTTAGATGGATGGAGCGGGTTCCAAATCGATTATGGAAGACAAAAAGAAGACTGCGCCGGACGGGAGAGGTTCACCCTCAATTATTTGGCCCCTTTTCCTCACTTTCAAATGGCCGACGCTGCGGGCTGCTTTTTGCAAACTCATCTACGATTTGCTCCATTTTGTATTGCCATTTTTTCTGAGTCAGCTCATTGCATTTACCGAAGATCATACTATGCCTACTTGGCGGGGCATTGCAATTGGTGAGAGTTTGGTTTGTCGGAAACAAAAACTTTCTTAAAAATATCCATTTTATTAATTTAGCGTTATCGATGTTGACCGTCTCTCTCATTCAGTCAATGGTAAATACAATATTATATTAACGGGGATTTTCCATGCCCTTTTTAACAGTTCCTTCACCAATACTTTCACACCATGTTTCGTCTGGGAATGAATGTAAAGTCTGTTCTTGCCTCGACCGTATACAGAAAAGTGAAACTTATCTTTCCCTGGTTATTTTAGCAATTATAAATTAAGGCGATTTTGCTTTCCAATGAATCGAGAAAAAATCGGACAATTGGCGAAATTGGTAATTATTTTGTTTGTTTTCTTTCGACTGTTCAGCGTTCTTCAGTGAATCTGATGTCGGTGGACATCCAACGCTTTCAGGACATGACTCCTTACGTAATGCTCTTTTGGTCAGCCCCTCTCCAAGTTGTGCTGGCCTTGTTTTTTCTCTGGAAACTGCTCGGAATATCCGTTGCAACCGGTCTGATTACTTTGGTCACTGTTGGCTTTTTGAACACAAAGCTTGCGGTGGCGATGAGATCATATCAGGTCAGAGGAACAAAATTTTTTTTATAATAATTGAAAAATAACAGCAAAAGCAAATGGTCTTGAAAGATGAGCGGTTGAAATTGCTGAATGAGATGTTGAACGGAATCAAAATTCTGAAATTGTATGCGTGGGAAGGCAGCATCGAAAAACGGGTAAAAGGGTTGTTGGGACTGTATCAGCTATCCAATCTTGTATTGGAGCAGTACATATGCTGACATGCAAGGGCGTATATCTGCGCCGGGAATGGGATTGTTTGGTTAGGGGGGGGGGGTGAGGTGGTCGGTAGGCACCGCCGGGGAAGTTTCTGCAGGAGAAAGTTTTTAATGCTTTTTTAAGCTTTTATGTGAAACTTCAAAAGCAATTTAGATACTTTGCATTCGGAAGAAAGAGGCCCAAATATTGAAGCATTTGTGTTTTTTGCTTGCTTTGATGTCCCTCACCTGGGCTTGTGCTCCCTTTTTGGTCGCGGTGTCCACCTTCGCCACTTATCTCATCATCGACCCCGAGCACAATATCCTCACTCCACAGATCACTTTCGTTGCAATTTCTCTCGTAATTATAATCACCTATTAGAGATTAATTAACTTCTGTTTTTTCCCATGTTTAGTTCAACATTCTCCGTTTCCCATTGGCCAGTTTCTCGATGATCGGCTCCCCGGCAATTCAAACCGCCGTCAGCAATCGACGCCTCAAAAGTTTTTTGGCCGAGGAGGAAATTGAGCCTCTCTTAAGAGATACTCAAAATTCGAGTTTGATTTCTATAAATTAATTCTAAGATATTTATTTATTTTAGAGATTTCGATTTGCATTAAAAATGCTGACTTTGCATGGGAGAAGAATCAGCCTTTGTTGCTCAAGAAAATAAATTTGTCCGTGAGGAAGGGAACTCTATTGGCCATTGTTGGTTCGTTTTTCTTCATTTAAATGGGACAAAATTTAACACCAAACGCATATTGGAATTGTTCTTATACAATACCATATATTTTTATATTTATTTAATTAATTAATTTGTAGGGCAGACTGGTTCTGGAAAGAGTAGCATTTTGTCCGCAATGCTTGGTACTTTTGATTAATATTTGTCGCATATATTTATTTTAAGTTTTCAGGGGAAATGTACCGCCATTCGGGGGAGAATTCGTTGGATGGAAGTGTTGCGTATGTGCCCCAACAGGTCGGGTTGAATGTTTAAGAATATTTTGGTTTAAAGATGTCTGATTTTGTAGGCCTGGATCCAGAACATGACTCTGAAGAACAATATTTTGTTCAGTCAGGACTTTGATGCTGACAAATACGAACGTGTCATCGACGTATGCGCTTTGGAGCAGGATTTAGTTGCTCTTCCTGCTGGCGATCAGACCGAAATTGGCGAAAAAGTAAGACAAAATTTGCAATTGAATTATTTCCTGATTTAGGGGATTAATTTGAGCGGTGGTCAGAAACAGCGAGTGAGGTGATTTGTGTGGGAGTAATTGGTAGTGGGACCCTCAGCTCTTTAGCCTGGCTCGTGCGGCTTATGCGGACGCTGACATTTATTTGCTGGACGACCCTCTTTCTGCTGTCGATGTTCATGTCGGAGCACATCTCTTTGACAAACTTATTGGTATCGATCTAAGCCGGTTCTAGGCTTAATTGTAAAGCTAACATTTTCCTTTAATGTTTTAGGTTCCGCCAACGGATTGCTCAGGGGAAAGACGCGAGTGCTTGTCACTCATTCCCTCTCATTTCTTAAGCATTGTGATCAGATTGCTGTGGTTAAAGGTTTAAAACATTTAGTTTAACCAAATAATTTGAAATTGTAAAATACAGATGGATCTATCACGCAAATGGGAACATACACTGACTTATTGGAGGCCTCTGGCGAGTTTTCCGACCTGATCAGAGATTTTCTTACCACTCGCAGCTCCGTCAACTCTGATGGACTTATAGACAAGGATGTGCAGGAGTTTTTGAGTTCAATAAAAAGCAAGGATCCGGAAAAGAGCAAAGAGTTGGAACGGCAATTATCGCAAAAAGCAACACTTTCTTCGTCTTCGAAGACGACTGAGTCCGAACCAATTGCACCTGACCCCAAAAAAACGGCTGAACTGACTAAATCAACTTCAAAGAAAAATGGCCCGAAACTACCGCAAAACAAGAAATTAATTGAGAGAGAAGAAGTGTTTACGGGGAAAGTGAAATACAGGTACGGGTCGATTTAGGGTTTTGGACAGTCCATTTAATGGGTATTTATTTACATTTAGCGTGTATATGGATTATTTGCGTGCCGTTGGCCTGTGGACGTGCTTGTTATGCCTTTTGATTTATCTTTTCTCGAGCGTCCTTGGCGTTGCGTGTTTGCTGTGGCTTGCAAAATGGTCTGATCATGCTAACGAGGTCGGTGTTTGTGTCTCGTCTCATCAACCGGTTGATTCTTTTTTAAGTTTAAAACCACCAATGGTTCAATTTCTTCTTCGAATATCATTAATCTCAGCATTTATACTGGTCTTGGACTGGGTCAAGGTCAATAAGCTCATTTTCTTAAATTTAACGCATTTTAATAAATTGCAAAAGAAAACCTGAACTTATTTTTCGAGAGACTTTCTTTTTGTGCTCTGTGAAAAGTTTCAATAATTTGTGATATCAACAGGCCCGTGTTTAGGGAAATTAATTTTATGATATTCTGTTGTTTAGCGTCTTTTTTGGCGATTGGAGCTGTTATCATGTCTCTTGGAATGTTTGTTTCTCCTCCAATTATAGTACAAATTACCCTTTACTTTTAGGGTTTATGCCGGATATGCAATGCATGAAAGAATGCTTCGGAGCATTCTGCGAAGTCCGATTTCTTTTTTTGACGTGACTCCACTCGGTCGCATTTTGAATCGATTTAGCAAGGTTTTTTTGTTCATTTTATGGCAAAGGTGGTTTTCTATTTTTGTCCCATTTAAGGACGTTGATAATTTGGACTCGGCCATTCCGCGCTCCCTTTCTTCCTTTATCCAAACTGTGTTTGCATCCATGCAGACTCTGGTCACGATAGTTTATGCCACACCGCAATTTGTCTTCGTCCTTGCACCTCTTGCAGTCATTTATGGATTTGTGCTTGTAATGTTCACTTCGCCTTTGGCTTCTTTCCCACCTTAACTTTAAATTCCCCCCCCCCCCCCTCCGTTTAGCGTTACTACGTCAGCACTTCTCGACAGCTAAAACGACTTGAGTCCATTTCTCGTTCACCGATTTATTCCCATTTTCAAGTGACGATGAATTGATTCCCGACATTGTTTCTTCTGAATTGTCCATTCAGGAGTCTGTCCAGGGGGCGAGTTCAATCCGTGCGTACAATTCCATTCGTCGGTTCCTCCGCGAATCGCAACAGCGTGTCGACTATAATCTCGTCGCCTATTACCCGTCAATAATTGCGAATCGGTCTTTAAAAACTAAGAAAGCAGTGAATAAAACAAAATCCTCTTTAGTTGGTTGGCTATACGGCTCGAATTGGTCGGCAATTCCATTGTGTTCTTTTCCGCGCTTTTTGCCGTCCTTTTCCGCGACAGCGATCATCTCACGGCTGGTCTCGTCGGACTTTCGATTTCCTATGCTCTGGGCGTTACTCAAACTTTGAATTGGGTAAACATCTTTTAATTATTCTTCCGCTACCAATGCCATTTAACCATAAATAGGTAAATTGTATTTTTGAGTCCTTAGTTTATAGACCAGCTGATCTCGATCTCCTATAATTTTACATTTAAACATTTGAAATCACAATTTACAGGTCGTGAGAATGGCCAGTGATGTGGAGACAAACATTGTTTCTGTTGAAAGGATTAAAGAATACATTGAAACTCCGAATGAGGTCTTTTCATTTACTTTTGTCTTTGCCACCATACAAAACTTACGTTTTTAGGCTAACCTCGACACTCCCAGTGAATTGAACCTTAGCAAAAATTGGCCAGAAAAGGGCGACATTCTCATGGAAGACGTGTCACTTCGTTATCGTCCCGAACTTGACACAGTGCTCAATGGAGTGAGTTACGATTCGAATTTCTGTTTGTTACAATTATTTTTAGATAAGTGCGCATATCAATCCGAGAGAGAAAATTGGTATCGTTGGTAGGACCGGAGCAGGTAATGCCAATGTCTTCAATTTGAAGGGGCTCATAGCAATAGAACTTGGGGAATTATAACAAGTTCTATGAACAGCTAAATCCTCCCTTTGTAAGGAAAAAGTTCCCTTACCATCGCCCTTTTCCGTCTGACTGAATTGTCGTCCGGTCGGATAATAATCGATGCCGTGGACATCAGCAAATTGGGCCTGTTCGACTTGAGATCGAGGCTTACAATTGTGCCACAGGTACTTTTTTGTCTACGATTGATCTGTTGAAACAATGGAACGTACAACTTCAGGACCCGGTGCTTTTTTCTGGTACTCTGCGATTCAATCTGGACCCATTCGATCAGTATACTGATCATCAAATTTGGGAGTCATTGGAGCATTCACATTTACATCAGTTTGTGCGTGAATTGCCCAATGGGTTAAATCATGAAATCAGTGAAGGGGGCGAGAATATCAGGTGGGAAAAGAAATGATCGGACTGTTCTCTCCTAAAGACCATCTTTTTTGCTTTTAGTCTTGGACAACGTCAATTGCTTTGTTTGACTCGAGCACTGTTGCGGTCGAGTCGGATTTTGATTTTGGACGAAGCGACCGCTTCAGTCGACATGGCAACCGATGGTGGGACTCAAATTTAAAATGGAACACAGGCGATTACCATTTAATCTTGATTCAGCGCTTGTTCAAGAGACTATTCGACGCGAGTTCCGCGATTGCACCGTTCTAACAATTGCTCATAGGCTTGAGACAATTCTCGACAGTAATCGTGTCATGGTAAAGGAAATGTTGTGGTTTATGATATGTTGGTTTAATCCCTTCAATTGGACAGGTTCTTCAACAGGGGCGCGTGGAAGAATTCGATTCTTCAAAAAGTTTGATGAGCGACCCGTGGTCAGCATTGTCAGCGATGGTAGCGAATTCCAAGATATCAGTGTCTCAGCAAAATGCATAATGAGTTTATTTATTTGACTGGTTTTGTTTCCCATACAAATTCAAATGCCCGATGAACCCCCAGCCTCCCCGCACTTTCATTGAGAATCATTCTTCTTTTACTGCTTGCATAATTTCCATTCTTCTACAATCTCATCATTTTTTCGTCCGTCACCTTCATCTAACGTCGCAATCTTTTTTCTGTCAACCCAAGTTGTTTACTCTTGTTTTCCTAAAAAATTTAAAACGCATAATTGACACAACGTTAATTGCCACCAATTGTTGGAATCGAACTGCGGAAACAATTTTTGAAAATACTTTGTCATTCAATTTTTTGATGGATGGATTCGGGTTAGTTAGATTTACCAAGATGGCTTCGGAATAGTTGTATCGAAAGCAAAACTGTTTAATGAAATTGTGATTAAATGAAATTGTGATTAGGCTATGAATCGGCAAATGTGGCTTTGGGCTTATCTCTCGTCGTCTGTCTCACTTCAGCCCATTTGCCGATTCTTAGAATATGCTTATGTTTTTGTGTCGATTTTGCTCATTTAGGACCTTCTTCATCACTCTCCCCCTCAGTGGGCTTCGGCCGCTGCGGCAGTTTGGCGCGCTGAGAGTTCGTCTGCTGCACAGCATGCGTCTCGCCATGCCGTTGTTGTACGCCACGTGTGCCATCTTCGGCGGCATTTGCCGCCGTCCTCGGCACATTCGTAGCACATTGTTCACGACACTTCCGCACTATACACTCATGGCGACCAGCATCGCGCTGCTGCTTGGTCGCACTCGCCTCGATAACATCTGTGTTGCACTCGCGCAAACAATGCAAACACTGCAGGTTGGCCTTCGCGTTTGCCAGTGCCAGGGGCCATTCATTCTGTGAATAACATTATCTTTTTTCTGAACAGAATTATTCGGTATTCAGTCGAGTTTGGCACAATAATCCAGCCAATTTGGAATAGGATTTCATTGGAAGTTCAAACATTTTATAACACGCATTGATTCTTTTTACGATCTCCGTCCTCAACAGTACAGGCCAAAAATCCCACCACATGGGCACATTTTTTGCGGGTCCTGGGATGAGTGAGGAGTCCTTGGGGTGGTTCCGGGGTTTCGGGTGTTCCTTCCCTTTCTTACTGTAGTGGGTTACGGGCGATCGTACCCCCTTCCCTTACAGACTCATTTTGTTTACTTTGCCTAAAATCTCATTTTTGTTACCTGTGCAAAAGTGACTTCAAGCAAAACTATAAAGCCAATAGAAGCAAAAAATATAGTGAATAAATAACACATTTTGATAACGAAAAATGGAATAACAAGAGGAAAAAAGAGTTATTTTAAAACCAAAAAAATTACAACACAAACCCATTAGGTAAGATAGGTAATTAATTGACCTTTCTTTCAATGATGCAAACAGTCGGAAACTGTTAAGTGAAGTCAATAATTATCGATATAAAAACAAGTATGAACGATATATTTAGAGATGGAATTTGAAATGACCGGATCCGGATAATCTCCGGTCCGGTCTCTATATTATTAACAAGTAATTATATGAAGAAATAAAATTAATTGCGTTATTCATTTTTTGGACAAATTTGAAATATCGTATTTTGGTGTAGAGCATATTTTGGCATTTTTGACCAAAAATTCGGAAAAATACGCCCAAAGAGATTGATTTTAAAAAAATAAAGATTTCATAGGTTCACAAGAATTTAAAATATTTGTAACAATTAATTATTATATTATTGATTTATGAATTAAATTAAGTTGAATTTAAGGACATTCTTGAGTGGCGATTATTAGAGACGGCAAAATCTTTTCTTCCATTTTACAAAGATGTAACTGTTTTTGGTGGTGGTGCAAAACCGCCAATTCTGCCTAATGCCCCAAATTTCTTCTTAAACTTTCATTTCGAAAACACCCAAAATAAATTGTCCTTTTTTAATGACAGAACACCACCACCACCAGATAGCCAAATTCAAACCGTTCTTCTATTCATAAAGTGACTGTAATCAACTTGATAATGTTTTTTAGCCTTTTCCATTCTTAAATTGCTTGCATTGAACTGGAGGACATAATTTACGCAATGCAACAACACATCCAACGAATTCAGACGAGGGGACATCTTAGTCCTGATGCGCGTCCACTGAAAAGGTCTCCCAAAAGTCATCGTCAAAGCGGCGGAGAAAAAGGCGGATTATCCGTTCCGATCACTCTCCACGCCGATGTTTATCCGCAACAGGAAAAGCAAGAAGAGGACAATTTGGGGCCAGAGCGATTGGCACGGGGTTACCAGATTGAGGTCATCCACAGATCTCTTGTCGCACACGAATATGACACGATTATGAAGGTGATTCGATGCTTTCCCTCCCCCATTTATACATTTTGTTATTCGCTTAATCATTCAGACCTCAAATGTCCGCTTCTTTACCAACAATGAACAGTTTTCCAAGGCCGCAACTCTGATAAAACAAATTGTACAGAAGAAAAACGAAATGAACACGGTCTTTCTGGACAAGAATTGGCTGAAGGACAACATGCTTCGCAGTTTCAAGGAAGGAATTCGCGCTGAATTTTTTGAAAGCCTGGCAACCGGTCGGCGTCTTCAAATAAAGGACAAGCGCCTTTCCCTCAACTCGTCCTTCCCGAACTTCATTAGATTTCCAATCGACCGGCTGACTTCGTTAAACCCCCAAAAAGTGTCATTTCCGTTGTGCGAGGCGATGGATTTGCTTTTTGAGAAGGGCGTGCCGGTCCAACGAGCCATTTGGTTTTTCAAAATGGTCGGCTCTTCATTTGCTTTGTGACTGAACCGTTTCATTTCAGAATCAAATAGCTCATCTACTTACGTTCCAAAATAAGCCGAAAAAGGGCACTCTCGTAATGCCCTGTGAGGATTATGCCAGCGGTTTGTCGTCGTTTTGGCTTTGTTTTATAAAATGTTTATATTCAGACCAACGCCAATTCTTTGTCCGATATTTGCGCTGCCTTCTGAAAGAGTTCGACAAAGCGATCCCCGGGCAACTCGAACAGAACATTTACTACCAGAAATGGCCTTATACTGTGACATTAATCAAACATTCTTTTGAGGTAACAAGACCGAATTCTTAATGAAATTTATTTATTTTTGGCATCATGCAAAATTACCGTTTTTTTGTTAAGAAAACTGTTCAATTTAGGATTTTGAATTGCTATTGCCCTTATTTGATTGCTTAATCGGACGTTTTTATTTAGGACGGAATGTTGGATCGACACGAGTTTGTCAACGACCTTTGCGACCTGTTGCCGGAATTTGTCAATTTTTCAATGGAACAACCGCAAACCTTTCGGGCGTTGCTTATTCTGATTTCTCAATTTGTGGACGTTATCACACAGAATATTTTCATAGCTCGTAAAGTCGCCCATGTTTTGTGTGGCCGGCTGAGTCAGTACAGAAAAGACTACGAACGCATCAGAGGGTTCGTTTTGACCGAATGTTATCGTTTTGGCCCCGAACAAATCTTTCATTTTTAGTCCTTCCGCTCTTGAAGTGCCGGCGGGCGAATGCTTTGAGGATTTGGCAAATTGCCATCATCACAGACCAACTTTGCTCACAATGTTCGGCATGATCCATGCGATTTTAATCGACTGTCCATCGGCACTGGTTTGGGCTCCTTTTGAACCGTTTGAACTGCTCGAAGGACTTCAATCGAAGTTTAAGCCGGACAAAAGCGGGAATTCCTCCAAACTTATTGAGAGAGAAAGCGCCCAAAATAACGTTGCTTGGGTAATTAATTGACTGGCTTTTGCTCTATAATTTTGTTTTGCGTTACCACAGCTCTGCAAATCGCCATTGGACCAACTTCCGTGCGAGCTGAGCGTCACAACTCAGCATTTGGCAGCACACGCAAAGGCCCAAGTCGATCAGATTCTGAACATTCGAATTGAAGAAATAAAACAACGGAGCCAAGCCATCGAAGACCGATGGGTTCACATCAGTCCTTCAAACACGCGATCCGGACTCGGTAATTGTGTGAATCGGTTGGATAAAGCAGTAAATGATTAATGCATTTTAAGATTCCATCGTTGAAAGTTGCTTGGATATTCTCTCTTTTCTGGACACTGTCGATCTTGGGGCGGTTGATGCTTTATTAATTCTATATAATAACATTTTTGGCGAGGATGTACGGGTTTTAATATTTTAATCCAGTGATTAAAAGTCGCGGCATTTTTTAGAATGATTGTTTGGACATTACAATTCGAGTTTTGATTTATTGGGCTGTTACCGTCGAACGTGAAGGCTCCCATCGGGGACTGCTCATTGCCCATTTGCTCAGAATGCACGTCCATTTTGCTCAAAAGGACGGCAAAAAGTTGCCGTTTGGCGATGGCTTTCCGTTTCTGCAAGATTTGTTGGTGGACTGCTTGAACAAAGATTGGTCTCAACCGACCGGAAAAGCTGCGAACAATTTGGCGTTTTGGACCGCTGAATTTGCAAATTTGATGCTGCTTTTCTACGAATTGCAGCGTTTTGGTATTACAATTCACAATTATTTCGATTTCGACGCATGAGAAAGGCATTTCTTTTAGGTCTTTTCAACCACGACAAATATGTCAAAGGTTGGCATCCAAAATTAGTAATTTTGTACATCCCGCGCCCCCCCCCCCTTCCCAATTTTAAGCGCTAATGCGAGACGGGACTCTCGACAGCCGCGGTCTTTTTAGTCGGCTGAATTTGAACGCGCTGTCCGTAACCAACGGCAATAAATCCGCATCAGTGCCAGCCGACGAACGCGCAAATCGAAAGCCGAACTCTGCAGCAGCCGCAGTGCAGGGTTTGCCCCCCGCACAAAGTCAGCCCGAAACAACCGTAAAACAGGTGATTAACCAACTCATTCATGAAGCCATCATTAATTACTTTCCCAGGGAAATCGTTTCCGGATACATTGCTTATAACATCAAATGATTTTGTTAAATTGTTTAGGAGCATCAGATGATCATTTCATTTATTCCCATGTCCAAGCCGACCCCGCCATCTCTCAACACTTCCGCTGAACAACAACAATCCAACAACAATTTATCGTCGGTCCAACACGGAGGAACTTCTCAAACACCGAAGCAAATGGAAGAATTTGCGAAACTGCCTCCACAGTTTGAAACTGACAGCCATCCTTTTTTGAACGAGTCATCGGAATTGAGGTTTTGTTTTTTAAATTTGATTTTGATCGATCTTTCTGAGTTTGTTTGTTCTTTCTAAATTCACTTTACTATAGTAATTGTAAGCATTGGTTTGCTTTCAGTTTTGCCGAACGCTTTATCGTTCATTTGCCCGTCGAACAAATCGAGTCCAATAGGGACGTGTGCAACCAACGCGCAATTGTTCTTTACGGCATTTCGGAGCAGCGCGACAACGCAAGACAAGAATTGAGGAAAATTGCGCGGGAAATTTGCAAAGCTTGGGTTCTTTGGGGTTTTGGGCGCTCTTTCGTCATTTGTTCATTTCTTTTACAGAAAAAAATGACTTTCGAATTGATTACGGCGCCTAATTGTCAGCCAAACTCAGTTCAACCGGAGGTCCGATATAAACGGCGATGCACACCTGAACAGCTTAACGAGCTGATGGGACGGTTTCATGTTCAAACGTACTACGACCAGTTGGTCATCTGCGGTTGGTGCGCGGAGAGCTTTTTGGATTCCGTCGAGGAGTTTGTCAGACAAGCGGGTGAATTGGCACAGGAAGGCGGAGCGGGCGGAACGCAAACCGTCAATGTTTCAGTGCCAGCCCAGGAGTGTCTGGACATGCTGTGCACGATGATGACAGTAATTTTTGCAAGCAGTTCATTAGGAACAAAACTCGGCTTTTAATAGTCATCCACATTTGAGGCCCCCGGACATGACTTTCCTCAGGCGCAATTTAACAAATCATTGAGCATTTGCAGATTTGTCGGTCAATCAACAGCATTATAACATTGGCACAAGAGTTAATGCCACTTCTCATCCATTTGCGTTGGATTCTCAAGAACCAATTGCATGTCGACCATTTTTCGGCATCCGTTTCAGCACAGGTGGTTATATCGTAAAAGGGGGGGGGGGGATAGGACTTTCAAAAGCTTTATTTGTTTGTTTGCAGTATGCCTTCGTCCTCGTGTCGCATTTGGCCGAACATTTCTTCTATTTTTTGTATTCCCCGGAGGCGTGCTCAATAATAAATGACCTTTATCGGCTTGTGGAGAGCGAATTGGGTGCACCCATTAGACGGAAAGAAAGTGGTGAAGGCACCGGATGGAGCAGGGCGGTAGCCATCTTCGTCTACCACGCTCGTCATCATCTGCTCGTCTCCAAGTTGAATGTGCGTGGGTCGGGTCCCGACGACATCGTCCAACTTCTCGGCCGATGCGAAGAGTTCGAAGCGGTGTTCCCGCCCAGTGGAGCTGGTTCAGTAGCCGCCAACCTCGAATATCACCAGCAATTGACGGACGACCCGAGCAGAATGTCATTCAACGACCTGTGGGTTCAATTAGTCTCCCCCCCCCCCCCCATTATTCCGTCCGTTTTATATTCAGTCGTAATTCCTTCAATCAGAGTTACAAACGTTTGGCGCATTCGATGAGAAACGACAGTGTGCGGTACAGGTACCGTTTTTTTGCCGATTTTTTAATTTTGTTTTTTTAACTTTTAGCTTTGTTATTGATGCATTTAAAACGGCTGTCAATTGTGATCGGAATTACGACCGTCTTGTCGAGTTGGCCAATTTTTGTGCCAATATTTCGGCCAATTGGAACCTTACGACAGAATGGTGCAATGCCATCCAAGAGCTGTGCTATCCGTCGGCTAGCAGCGGCGATTGGAAAGAATTGATCCAGGACATCGATGTGAAGAGCTTATTTTTGAACATTTTGGTCGAACAACAACAAATTGGCGATTGTTTTGTTCAGGCCACCAAATTCTCCACTCATTATGCCATCGCCACATTCATTCTTTTGCTTGCTTCCAAATATTGCTTCTCAACCCACGGGCTCGTCTGTCGGCTGATGGCCAACGTTCTGTCTCCACTGCTTTCCAAGCAGGAGGAGCGCAACGAAAACATGACGATGGCGCATCGGAAAACGGACGGTGAATTCTTCATTTGCAATTGCCTGGAACTATTAAATATTTTTATTTAATGTTTCAGATTTTGGCGGTCATGACAACAATTTCTGCTTGACTTTGTATATCTGCGCCTGTTTGTGTTGTGGCACCGATGAACCGTTTCAATGTGCTGCATTTTATTTATTTATTGCATTTTATTTATTTATTGCATTTTATTTATTTATTGCATTTATTTTAATTAGATTTCTTCAGATTGCGAAAACAATTCAAAGTCGTCCGCCACATCGGCCTCAGTTTTTAGCAGGGATGCCAACAAAATGGCCCTGCGAATTGTCCATCTCGTCGAACTCGAAACGTCCATTTTTCCCTTACTTTGCGTTGTTGTCCAATTGGTTGACGGCTTGAAAAGGAAAGTTGAGGCCAGAAAGGACGCGGTACTGCAAAATCACTTTCTCCCAATGCATTTCCCACTTCAAAGGTCCATTTTCGCATCGCCCAAAATTATTTGGTTGCTCGGTGTGCCCTTCTCTCCATCTGCGAGCAGGAATGGGTCATCCAACGGGTGAGTACGCGGTGAAAGAGATGTAAATATAAGGGTTCTACTGTTTGGACGAACGAATCGGGGGGGGGGGGGGGTTAGACAATGAAATGACGGGGGGTCAGTCACATTGTTGTTGTTTCTTCGATTGGACGCATCGCAAAATTCATTCTCTGCCAATGTTTTTTTTGAGATGTTTCGCCTTTGTGACTCCCACGACGAATTGGAAATGTTCACGAATTCCGATCGTCTGCGTAACCATTACGTGGGTCAGCAGTTGTTGCGTTGGTCGTTGCGCCGGAAGAGCGAGCGGAGTATAAAACAGGAGCTAATTGAACACACCGGGGACAAGAAAGTGTACGAGAGGCTGCTTTCCACGCTGAGTGTGTGGAATATGCGCGCCACGTACTACGACTTCAAACTGAACATTTTGGAGCAGAACCCCGACAACCAGCCGGCCAAGACAAGCAACGGAAACCAACAGTTGGCCAGCTCCTACCAGATGGCCATGTATCAACAGGCGCTGTTCAACAACGTGGCCAACGCCTGTCATCTACTGTTCAAGGAGCACTTAATGAAGGGCAATCACTGCGAAGATTTGGTTATTTCGATAAGCGTAATTCGAAATAGTGGGATGGATTTATTCCATTGCATTTTATAATCATTTTCTCAAAATTTATTTTATTTTCAACAGACCACCGTCCAAAACTTTCGTCTTACGGCAATAAATTGCCATTGGCTAATTGCTCCGCTGGTCAACGCTTTACCTTCGCCGTCGCCCCCAACGACGGGCAACCCGCAAAATACGCTTTGGTGTCGGTGGAACAGCTCGGCCATGAAGGCGTATTTGCTGAAGGTTGTCGCGGACAATCTGAGCTCCACTAATGCGGAGGGTACCGTCCAATACGAGCAACTTTTGGGTTACCAACCGTTTCTAAATTTGGTGCTTTCGTGCACGGAAGGCGAAGAGATCAAGCAGTTGCTTGACTCTCTGCTCTTTTACATCGATGACATCGTAAAGCGAGTCAAAAAAGTAAAAATCAAAAACAAAAACTTTTCATTATGAAACGTCGTCTTTCCCCCCAACAGAATGCCGTGGTACCCTACCAAAATAGCTTTATACCCGAAAGGGACGGCCTCATTCTCCGATTGAATCTGATCAGCGGACTCTTCGACAGTCTTTTGGCCAATAATAATGTTGACCTGTGGGCGTCCGCCTTCTTTCAGATGCTTTATTATGAAATATTCACGTATGTTTATGGAGAATTGTTCGCAAAGTTTGGACGGTTAAGTGATGAGCGTGACCGAGACTATTTTGACACTTGCTACGATATGCTACTTATGCTCTGTTTCCGCATTTACCCTCACAAAATGTACACAAATTTTATTGCAAAGTTTAAGGTATGTTTATTTAGTTAGTGTCTCTTTTTTTATTTTGTTATTTATAGTGTTTTTGTTGCAGAATTTGCGAATTCCCGACGAACTTTACTGTCTTCAGCAGTTGCTCCCCGTTGCAAAGTCTCAGGCCGAACTCTCCGCTTGGGGCAGCTTCAAAAACTTAATTAATAAGCCCGTGCCGATGGCCGGCAAAGGAAGTGGGGGCGGGTCGACGGCACATTTTAGCCAACAGTCGCCGATGACTGTGCCGAATAAGCCCAAAATTTCGGGTATAATTGTGGACAAACAGACAATTTCGCTGCAAAAACAGGTTAATTAGTCGATATATTTTTGTGGTTGTTGATTTGTCCCTAATTAAGATGCTTCGAGTGCTTCGACATCAACACTGGCTTCAGAAGCATCACTCTTCGCCAAAGGGCGATTTGTTGGTGTCTTTCATCCCAAGACCGGGCGTTGTCGGCGAGTCGGACATTAGCGGACGGAACAATGCCAATCCTTTCTTGGCGGCGCCTGAGATGGAGCAAGTGGCCGCGTTGGCACTGGAAGAAGTGCCGTCGGATGTGTTGCAGCGACAGCAAATTCAAATAATGCAACAACATCAGCAACAACAACAACATCAACAACAAATCGTAAGACAACAGCAGCAGCAGCAGCAACAAAACACTTTGATGGTGGAACAGCAGCAGCAGCAACAAATTCAGCAACCCAGTAAATTAATTCGGGAGGGGTGGGGAGTTTAAATGCGAGACATTTTGAACTGTTCGACCCCAACAAATTTCCATTTGAATTTCCAACTTTCCAAACATTCTTTACTCTTCCACTGCCCACAGAAATAGTTTACTTATTTAATGAGGTCGAGTCAGAACGGGTTGGGTAAGACTTTTCCACTCGCAGGGGAGGGGGGGGGGGGGGTCCACTCACGACAAACCTTTCAATCACAGATTTGATGACGCAAATGAATGTTGTGCAGCCACCACAACAGCAACAGTTCCAACAGCAGATAGTTCCAACCGCAACAGCAACATTTGGTGCCTTTGCATGGAATGTTGGCTGAGGGCCTTCCCGGAATGGCACCTTCTGTAAGCGGCAGTCAATTTATGCCAACGCAACAGCCGATGCTCAACATACTCCAGCAACAAGCGTCGGTGCGGAGTGGATCGTCAACTCCGGCCACCGATTCGCCAAAAACTGGAGCCGGACGGGGTGGAAGGCGGAAAAATGCAGCGGCGGTTGGTGGCACAAATCAAATGCAATCGACGGGCGCTGTTGTGCCGACTACCGGGGCCGGAAGGTGAGGGAGAAGGAATGGGACATTGGGAAATAAATGTGATCATTGAACGCGAACCCGATTGTCTGCAGGGGTCAAAAACGGAAGAAAGAGCCAAAGCAACCGCAGCTTCAACAGCAGCAGTCCAATTTGGGCGGGACTGAAATGTTTCGTGGAGTTCAACAGCCGGCATCCATGGTCCCTTCGCAAATGGGCGGCCAAAGTTCGATGAATCAAGCGGCGATGATCATGCAGCAACAGCAGCAGCAGCAACAAATGACCGCGCAGTTTCAGCAGCAGCAGCAATGGCAACAGCAAATGCAGAGGACAGCAGCAACCCATGATGGGGTCAGTAGCCGGGCCGATTTGAAATTGTTTTGGTTTAAACTTTAAAGTGTATTGTATTGCTCTCTTTGTAACCTTTAGGAATGCAATGATGTTTTCGGCACAGCAGCAGCAGCCAATGCCGGGTCAAGCTGTCCTTCCTCAACTCCCGACAGCCGCCCAATTTCGCCCTCAGCAAATGCAGGCATCGCAACAGCATTTGCAACAGCTTCACCAGTTTCCTCCATTGCACCAGCAACAACAACAAATGCGTCCAAATCATCAGCCCCAGCCCCAATTTCCACACCCTCAAATGATGCAGGGAATGCCACAGCCTCCTCCGGCACAGCAGCAGCAGCAACAGCAACAAATTCCACAAATGCAACACCACTCGCAAATTGGAGGAGGGGGGGATCAACAGCAGCAGAAGAGCAACAGCAGCAATCGGTCGGTCATCCAACAGAGGCTAATGCAGAGAATGCAAAGTGAGCAATGACACACTACCTACGCCTTTGATTTGACAAACATTTAAATTTTAATTCAATTTTGATAAATTTGAAATATTTTGACTATTTTCTTCATTTTTTATAAGGTAAAAGACTGGTGAATGTTTCAATTTCAGGTCAGCAAAATCAGGTCCAGCAGCAGCAGCAACAGCAGCACATGGGAATGGCGCCTCAACAATGAGAAAGCCATGAGATTTTATGGAAGAAAACATTCCACAACTTTCAATATTTTAATTTTGTACAAGATAATCTTTAATAATTTGTTTGTAAATATGAAGAATTTCATTTGTGATAGTCCCAGTTTTATCCATAAATAAACTCTACGTACGCAATAAATGGTCGAATGTGAACATGGGAAATCCATGAAACTGAGGGAGGAGTGATCCCGAAAAAAGAAATACATAAAAGGCTTTATAGTCAGTCGGTGGAGTGGTCGGCGTTGTGCCAGTTCAGTTGGGAACCAACTCATCTGTAAAACTGTCCTATCCATTCTTTTAGCTTGGCCAACTTCGTCTCGCATTTGTCCATTTCGTCCTTCAGTTCTTTGTAAGCAGCCAGCCCGGTGTTGGATAGCAGAAACTGCTGGATCAGCTCGGGTTTAACTCCGGCCACCCGATTCTCCAAACTCTTCAAAGTGAACGATAGAAGTTGAGAGGGCGGGGGGGGGGGGCGGTGAGTTTACTGACCTCAACCCATTTGGCAGTCCAATACAGCTTCTGAGAGTACCAAACATAAGCCAATTTCTCCCACTTTTTCTGCCCGTCCGTGCTTGCCACACACCGCTTCAAGTACTGCTTGATCTCGGCTTTCCTTTCGTCCTGCTGCTGCTGCTGCTGCTCCACGCCGTCCCCGGTGCGGCTTTGCCTCGTCGCGTTCCTCTCGCCATTCTCATCCATTGCTGCCTTCAGCAGACCGCCACTCGCACTTTTCGTCGTGTCCGTCTTCCGACCGTCACTTTCGCCCTCAGTCCCGCCCTGTTTAACCATCCAATTGCCCTTCCTCACCGTGCTGCTGCTGTTGTTGTTGTTGTTGTTGCTGATGTCCGCTTGCCGCCCTCCGGCGCCGTCCACACTCATCACAACATCGACGACTTTTGTCATGAATCCGATGGAACCCGGCTTCCCCGAGGTGATCAACTTCTCCATGGTGCGTAATGTCCTTCCGTCCTCCATCTTCTGCACATTTTCTCTCATCATCGTTTCCCTCTTTTTGCGTCCCAAAGAATAAATTCAAAAGTGAACCGAAAGGGCCGCCGCCGTTAGTGAGGGGGGGCGAGTAAAACCATCCGTCGGCGAAGTCCCTTCCGTTTTTGGATATTCCGACATTTTCGAAACCGTTCCTCCGTCTCTCTTTCTCTTCCGCGCACTTTGTCAGCGACTGTGCCGTTCAACCCGCCGTTTCTGGTGAGAAACTCGTCAATCCGTCGTGGAATGGCACTTCCATTCGTTTCTACGAGCAAATTGTTGGCATTCCAACGGCTTTTGTCCCCTTCCTTCCTCCACCGATGCAGCCGAAGAGGATGAAGTGGGGGGCGTGGGTACGGATGTGTTGGCGTTATTTGCCGAGTACGTCTTCATCTTCTGCTCCTTCTCTTGCGGCTTCTTTTCCGCTTCCGCCCCCTCTTCCTGTGCCCGTTGTTTGCCGTCCTTCTTCACGAAGGTCACCACCACCTCCTCGTTGCCGTTCTTGTCCCTTGCCCCTCCTGACCTCCATCTTGCCCTCGCCTCCACCTACGCTCTTCACCTCGACGTTCCCGTCCTCCTTCACCCTGACCTCCGGGACTGTTCCGAACGACCTTTCCTCGTCGTTCTCCCGCATCTCCGTCCGCTCATTCTGCCCCTCCTTTTGCGCGGTCGCCGTCTTTTCCTCCTCCTCCTCTTCAAGCAGCTTTTCTCCGGCCCATTCGTTCAGTTTGTCCGTCCTCAGCTTTACTTCCTTCGCCTGTCTCGTCCATTTCCACCATGGCTTCCAAAGCTTCGGAGAAAAGTCCAAGGTCAAATTGTGGCGGTGCCTCCGGCTTCTCTCTCTGAACGGTTTCCTGCTCCCAATGCATTTTCAGCAGCGCTCTTTGGGCCACTGTCAGCTGTGGTTCGAGGGTTGCCAAAGAATTGCGCGGGCCCTGCCATTGGTTCATCGACGAAATGGCCAAGTCGACGGCATTCATATCGGATTGAACGGCTTCATCTTTAGGGGCAGAGGAATGAGAAAAACGATTAGACTTTAGAAGACATACGAAAAAAAGGTCGAAAAAGGAAAGTTAACCTGGAATTTTCTGAACATTGAGAAGAAGGGGAAGCAGAAGCAGAAGGGCTGAGAGGGCCATAGCCAAAAGGCTCAAAGACAATTAATGCAGCTGAACGGTGAATAAAAGAATAAATAATAATTTTGAATGCTTAATGAAAGAGGGGGGGGGGGGGGGGGAGGGGGAGGGGAGTGAAGAAAGAATAAATGAATGGATATCGATAATTTGGGGCGGGTAATGCGTTGGTGGAGCCCCTGCCTCTCATATGTATGCATTATGTTCCCAATTTGGGCGAGGGTTTGTAGAGGGGGAGAGGGTGCATATTGGCTTTTTGGCACTTTGTTGCTGAAGCAGTTTGTTCATTCACATGATCGGAGGCGGGCGCAATTGCCATTCACTTACCTTCCCCGGGGGGGGGGGGGGGAAGGCCTGTTGGTTAGGGAGGGGGACGTCCTTCCCTCGGGGGGCCTGTTGGTTGGTTGGTTGGTTGGGGGGGACGTGGGTGCGTAAGCATGTTTGTTGTACAAAAATGCCCTTTTTGCCAACACACAACACAAGATCACTCTCTTTCTTCACATTTATCGTAAGACTTGGAATAGATTTGTCCAATCGTAACAGTATCATCCTCAATCAAAAGTATCAAAGGATTCTCTGCCGTTTCTTCCTTCGGCCCTTTCATTTCTCGTCATCTGTGGAGTTGGAGAGTCTTGCCCCATTGAGCCGTCGGGCCTCCCCTCCGCTGGCCTTCTCCAGCGGGCATTGGCCCACGCCTGCCGCCAAACGGTGTTGAGTGAGGAGGACGAGGAAAGCATCCCGGAGGGGGAGGGCCTTCAACGGTCGGAGGCGGAATGGGCACGAGACGCTCGAGGACGCGGTCCCATCCGGTAGCGTTCAACGCGGCACGAATCTGTTGACACTCGGCAAGACGAGTGATCTGATCATTCTGACGGATGCTCTGAGCATTGAAAACACAAATCAATTGTACCCATTCGACATTCAAATCAAAAAAGTTTAATACCCAAAGGTTAGTGAACAATTGCAGAGCTTGGTCCGTAAGATTTCCAGTGACTGCGTTCTGAAATTGTTGTGCCCTTTGCTGGCGCGCCGTCGTGAAATTGTTGTATTCGTTCTGCGGGAGGGTTTTGAACATTTTGAACATGGGCATTTACGCATTTACCCCCCCCCCCCCCACCACCGACCGCAACCCCAGCACTCGAAGCCCAACTTAGCAGATTGGTGTTGATCACAGCCTTCGTGTCGTTCGGGCTGGTCACAATTTTGTCGTATCGACGACGGTCTTCGGCCGACGCTTTTTGAAGGAAAGGGGGCAAATGGGGAAGAAAGTGACAGAATGCAAACGACGCGAAGAGGAACGGCAGCAAAATGGAGAAAAAGGCCATGACAAATGAACGGAATTGAGAAGAATTGAGGGCCGAAGCGCACAAAACCAGCTTAAATACGAAATCGACGGGAGGGATTAGCGAAGGCGACCAGCGGAGGCCCATTCCGAAAAAGCCGGGAACGGCCAACGTAACACATTTATTACTCGCCGAAAACCCCCCACAGCAACGCGTCATAATCCGTCCGTGCGACGACGTTCCCTTCTCTCCGGGACAACATTAAAATGATCATCGCATCGAACGGTCACAAAATGACAAATCCCCTCCAAACAAAATGCAAATAAATCGTAATTTTACATGAAATAAAATAACGCACAAATACATATTTTCTCTTTTAAGACGGTTCAGTTTTGTAAAAGATGACGAGGCGGATGATAAAAAGCAGAGAAAACAGAGGGGACAGACAAAACGGCGATCGGAAGTCCAAAGGTAGCCTTTGCTTTACGTTAGGGAGAACGGAGAGAGTTTAATTGAGACGGACGGACAAAAGACAGAGAACGGATAAGCAAGCACTACAATTAATTAGCCGTTCCATCCATCGTTCACACTGTCCTCCTCGAGTCCGATCAAAGAATACAAAACCTTAAATGCGCAGAAATTAGTCGAGCTCGGTTCGCAAACGATAAAAATACCCACCAAACCCCCCCCCCCCCCCCCCTCCCCAAATTAACAATTCCATCCTTTTCCGAAACTTACCCGAATAGGCGGCTCATCGCGCATTTGAACCATCCTCGAGATTGTGTACGTGTCCGGCATGTCGTCCATTTCGGTTGAATCGCTGTCGTCCATCCGTCGCTGCTCACCCATTGTTGCCAAACAGTGCCCCGTTTTACATGGCCTCCTAAGAGTAAAAACGTGTTCAACTAGCTGTTAAATGCAAAAACAGCATAAATTGTGCCATAAGCGTCGCTTCCGGAAAAAAGGCACGGAATTCGATGGTCAACGTGCATCCGATGCGAAGAATGGAGCAGTGCAACGAGAGAACACTTTGGATGGATTGATACAGCCACGAGGAGAGCAGTTTAAAGTCCTCGTCAGAAAACTCGCCTTGCAAGAGAAAGGACACCGAAAAAGTGTCCAAATTCGGACAACTGCCGGCCATGTAGCACAAAAGAGAGACGAATTCATCAGGCCGGGAAACTGAAGCCCGGACTCACGTTCAGGATTGATCACGTCGATGGTGTAAGTGAACACCAATTTAGAGGTGCGGCTGGCAACAACGCTGCAACAAAAAAGACAAATCAACGAACGGATTATTGCAGACGAATGTACCCACGGAAAGTGATATTCCACGACCGTCGTGACGATGTCACGCAGTTCCGCCGATATCTCCAGCAGAACGTCCTTTGCGTTCAGATTCAGAATTCGGTTGATGTGCCCTCAAAGCGAAATTGTAACACAAACACCCAAATGTTGTAGTTGTTCTCACTGTAAATGGTCGTGTCGTCGTGGATCTTCACAAAGTCCATACAAAGTTCGCACTCGGCCAAGTCCATGCTGGAAAGATTATCCAAACAAGTCTGGCGAATCTAAAATGTCCGACTTTATTTGGCTTCGCCATTCCCCGAAACTCGACCTCTGAACAGAAACAGACGAACCAACGACTCAGCCGAGGACTCCCCAACAGTAAACGAAACATCGTCCCTTTTTGGGTTGCCGCTGGCCTCGTCTTCGTTCCATTGGCTGTCCCCGTAAAACGGCTCTCCATTCTCACTCCCTTCCCCTTCGTCCTCCGATTGCTCTTTCCAGTCATTCACCATCATGGACACCGAGGAGGACGGAACGCTGTCGAGGGTAGTAATGTCGTTTCCAAAGATGAAAAATGTGTCCACGATGGTCGGCCGAAGAATGCCCTGACAAAACAGAACGTAGAAGAACTGGTCCGTGATGACGAAAGGGCCTTGAAAAAACTGAAGAGAAAATGCATCCTCGTTGAAAGTGCACCCGGATCTGAGTTTACTTCTTTGTTGTTTGAAAGAGTGCCTCGAATGCCTTGAATTGGCTTCGGAGCATAAAGCTGAAGTTCGGCCGAATTGACACTAATTTGAGTGAGCTTCCGAAATTGCGAGAGAAATGACCAACGACAGGCAGGCCCCGCGAACTGAAAATACCGCTAAATTTCTTTAAAACCCAAGGCCTCTACTTTTTACTATTTTGAAGTATTTGGAACATAAAATAAATAACATAAACTCAGCAAACAAATACCATAAAATTGACGATGTCGGCATTTGGGTCTCTCAAATCAAGACGAAAATCATTATCTGGCTAAATTTAATAAATAAAAAAAAGGCCAATAGGTGGAATTTCTCAATAAGTAAGTCCCAACAAAAGCTAAAAATAGGCAAAACGTCTAAACTCGGTTTAGAGGTTCGGAATCTTTGCAAAACCAGAGGTCGGACTATTTTGGCTGTAAGCGATACTCAAAGTGCGTATGCGTCGTTTAGTTGCAAAACCTTACCGAGAAAATAAGTTTTTCTGCAACGTTAAGCAACACGTCAATATGAAGCTGCGGTTCCTCGTTTTCCATTTTGGTTATACTCTGCAATCTAAAGAAAAAAATAACCTGCACTATATGTACTTACAATTCCAATACAGAAAACGGCGAGAGGTAAGAAAAAAAAGAACTTTCAACCATAGAAACAAAAACTTCAGATGCCTAAAATAGGCACGAGCCTCACCAAATTTGAAATAGTTGGTTTGGTTCCACGACTTTTCGTCAATGGACCCTTTCGTCAACGATGTTTGTCAAGAAGCTGGAAAAGGAGTTTTAGAGGGCCTAGAATCCGAATCTGAACTGGTTTAAGTTTAATAAATACTAGAGCCCGACCTGGATTTCTGGATACAGAGTCCAGGTCCAGTGGAGCCTCAGCAACCCTGGATTTTGCTCCAGGAAATTAGGTCCAGTCACCTTCATAAAATCCAGGATTCGGGTCCCGGCATTCCTGGATTTCTTTGATTAAAAATTACACCCTAAAGATGGTGTTTCTGAGCAATAAACGGTGGGGGGGGGGAATTTTTGTGGTTGAATTTTGTGTGTGACAGATCGCCAAATTTTTAATATTAGCAAGTTTATTTTGAATTTGATTGCAAAGCTCTCAACAAAAGCAACAAAATTTCAAATTTTAATTCTCGGCGACGCTTATTGGCACCGCTATCCCCCCACCACTTCCTCAAAAATTTTTTTGCAAATCACCCTTCCGATACATCCATGCGTCCATGACCTGGATTTTGGTCCAGCACCTCCCTAAAATCCAGGGTTCGGGTCCAAGTTTTTCAAAATGTCGGGCTCTAATAAATACAGAAGAAGAAATTTAATTTGGGCCCGGACAATGGTCAATCAGCGATGCGATTATGGAGTAAATGTCGTCAATTGATTGCTTATTCCCTGTTGTCCGTTGTGGCGGTCACTTTCTTTTTATTAATGCATTATTCGTTACGGCAACTCAATAAAGCAAGTCTTTTACACAAATAAAGAAATACGATTTTTGGGATCGTGTTCAAGAACTAATTTGACTCAAAAACAGGATGGACTAAATTTGGACGTTCAAAATCGAGCAGCGGACTTTTTGGAGCAAAGACTTGATCAATTGGAAGACCTCCTCAGAAACGAGCAGCGAGAATTGGGAGAGCTGAGCAGAAGAATAGACGCAAAGGCCAGCAAATACCAAAGGTCTCAGCGCCGTCCATTAGTTCAGAAGATCGCTTGGCAACATCCGATCCCGGTTTTGGTGTTTGTTTGCAATCGATTGGAAGCGGCTAGGGTCCATCTGCAGAAGTTGATCCGGTAAGTCAAAGGCACGCAAACTTATTTACGCATTCTGTTCAACGAATTAATTTCAAACTCGTTTCTTTTTCTCAGTTCCTGAAAGTGTTTCCCAATCATCTAAATGTCCGGTAAAATTCGAGCTTATTTTCCTTTAGTTATCGCCGGCACCAGAAAGAACTCTTCCCCATAATCGTCAGTCAAGACTGCGACAACAAAGCTCTTCAGGAAATGATTCAGAGGGAGTTTGGCAGCGAAGTTCAACACGTGAAGGTTCAACAGCATATCATTGGATGCCTTGGATTATGATTCTCTTTCCTAATAGCACATTAGCAGCGAAAGCGCCCGTTTAAAGCCGCCCCCGGAGCACAGACAATTCAGCACCTACTACAAGATAGCAAGGCATTACAAACTCGGGTTGACCCACGTTTTCGACAATGTCAACTTCACCTCCGTCATCATAACAGAGGGTAATTGAATCAGTTATCCTCAATCGGGGTGTTATCGGCAAGACTTTAAAACTCGGCACAGACACTCTGCTGTACCAATCAGGGACGTAGCCAGGGGGGAGGAAGGGGGGGGGGGAATTCCCCCCCCCCCCCGAAATGAAATTTGAGGAAAAAAAAACAAGAAGGGGGACCCTATTTTGTTGCACTTTTACACTTTTTTTGACCAATTTTCTTAACAAATGCCATCAAAAATTTTCTCCGGCGGCGCCTATCGGCACCGCCGACCCCTCCCATTCCTAAAAAACTTCAAAAAAATGGCCGATTTTTAAAATTTTCGTTGAAAATCCTTAACAAATCGAGTCAAAAATTCAAATTTTTCTCGTCGGCGCCTATCGGCACCGCCGAGCACCCCAAAAAACGAGTAAAACGGAAAATGCACCCCCGGAAATCGAGAAAAATTGCTTAACAAAAATGCAATAAAAAGGAAAAAATACACCCCTAAGAATCGACTTTCCCCCCCCCCCCCCGAAAATTTTTTCTAGCTACGTCCCTGGTACCAATGATATTCCACAATTATGCGTTTCTATTGGGGCCAACTCAGGAGAATAGCCAGAACAAACAATTATGCTGAAACCCTTAAAATTTTAAGACGACTTAGACGTTGCCCCCGACTTCTTCGATTTTTTCTTGGCCACTCGACCACTCCTTGAAGTCGACCGTTCCCTTTTCTGTGTTTCTGCATGGAATGACAACGGAAAGAAAGGCCTCGTCGACCTCAGCTTTGGGCCTTCGCTTCTTTATCGGTCCGATTTCTTTCCCGGGCTCGGTTGGATGATAACAAGGTCTTTTTCTATTCGCGTTCTCAAACCCAAAATCACAACGGATTTAGGCATTTTTGGGAAGAATTGAGGCTAAAATGGCCACGCGCATTTTGGGATGACTTTCTTCGTGAACCAGAACAACGGAAGAATCGTTCCTGCATTCGTCCCGAAATATCGCGGACGGCGATGACCGAGTTTGGACGAATTGGAGCCAGCAAGTAAGTGGCCAATCACTTAAGAATTTGGACTAAAAAAATATATGCAATTCAGGGGACTCTTTTTCAATCGGCACCTAAAAAGGATCTTTCTCAATCAAATCACTGTGAATTTCACTCGAATGGACCTTGGCAGTCTTCAGCAACAAAGATATGACGACAAATTTCTTGGAAGAGTTTATTCCGCCCCAGAGGTCAAAATTGAAAACATTTTGGCATGGAGCAAAAGCGGTGGCGGCGACCGTCGAATCGAATACGCTTCAATGGATGACTTTGTGACGGTTGCTTTAAAGGTCGGCATAATGGCGGATTCGAAGGCGGGGGTCCCGCGGACGGCGTACCGAGGAATTGTCACGTGCTTTTTGAATGGCACTCGGCTGTTCATCGCACCTCCGAAGAAGTGGAACGGATACAACAGGAAGTGGGAAGCGCCAAGAAGCATTCTGGACGGAATGGACACTTGAAGACAAAAGGCCAGAATTCAGTTGCGCACGTGAATTTGGAGTTAAAGAGGGTTATCCGCTGATCTTAAAAGTCCTGCACAAACCGGGTTTGTCTTACCCTAAATTATTGTAACGCTTAAGTGATATTTATGCATGAGATAATTGGAAAATGGTGTTAAAATATATTGTACATTATATGCAAACGTATAAACACGAGTAGACTAGATGGCATTAGTCAATTTTTGGGGTTATTGTCGCTTCATCTGCTGGTCAATTGTTGCCGCCAATTGATTTTTGACGTCTCACTTTTACATTTGGTCGTTGATGTCTTTGATTATAAAGGGGCTGATGTGAGTTTGGTGTTTGTCCCTGCCGCTCCCTCAACTTAGCATATCCTTCCCATCGCTCGGCTGTTTCTTCTAAGTACGGGTCGCCTGTTATTGAGTACATCCAGCTGGAGTTGGGACACGTGCAACTGAAAGGAAAGGAAAAAAATTGAGTTATGGCTGGTTTCATGTCTTCCACAATGATTTTAATCTAATGGTGAAATAAACTGGAGGGACATCATTAAATACCAAATGATAGTCCTGACTAGCCAGGTTCGGTGAACTGTCCAAGTGAATGTGTCGTAAGTCGTACAGCGACCATCGACCACTATCGAAGAGATGCAATAAGTGACGAAGAGAATCGAGACCACGAAGGAACAGCGCTTGAGACCTTTTGCTGTACAGTGCGAAGTCGAAGAGGCCGAAAAGGGCGTACATAAACCCATTGAGCACTCTGTCACGAAATACTTTATGCGAGGGATTAACTCGTTTTGCTTTTACCCGGTCCCCGGCAGGGTCGGGTACTCCTCGAACCAGGGAAGGCCACAAATGTTGCTCAGCACACCGCCCTTCTCCACAGGCTTTAACCTCACATTAGTGATAAATAAATGTATTTAAGCCACTGACCACTTCGAACAGATCCAATGCCTTTTGGGCTGCCTCCATGTAAAGGTCTCTTTCTCCAACCTTCGCCAAAGTGTAGGCGCGGGTCAAAAAAGAAAGGGCGAGGCCTGACGCATCGTTTAGGAATCGGTTTTTGACACAAATAATCCATTATAACCTTGTGCCATCGCACTTTGCCAGCCGACGGGCAACACGAGTCGGTGGTGAGCCTCAGTAATTGTTCTCGAAATTGGCACTGGCCTTAAATCGAGAGGAGGGAGAAGGGATGGCCGGCCATTGCTTACCATCCTCCCCTTTCGTCCTGTCTGGACAACATCCAGCGAACAACTTTGTGGAACATTTCGGAGTGGGCACTGCTCTGCTGTCGGAGGGAGTGAATCCGAACCCGGCAGGGGCCCCTGAAGAGCAACTCTCTCGGAAGAAACTCTGCCGCTGTCGCTAAATGTGAAATTCTTTCTCATTAACATTGTGAAGACATTATACCATTTTGCCTTTGGCATAATTCTCTTTTTGTCCTCTCGTTTATTCTGAATTTATTTCTCCTCTCACAAAACACGTTCAGTGCTTTTGCTGCACTGACGCGGGTGTCAATGACAAGGTCAACCCAACGCTTTGTTGGATTTGGGCCGATATTGAACACGACAGAAATGGGGAAAGCCTGTGGAGGAGTGGGGGAAGGGGGTAATCGAAATCGTATTTTGAAATATTTCGGGATAATTGTATAATGTGGAAAAGTGCCATCTCCCCACCTCCCGGGGTAATTGTATAATGTGGAAAAGTGCCATCTCCCCACCTCCCCGGATCCGGTTCGGGCGGGCACTCGCCACCTTTCTGAGCTCATCCTTCCACACACATCCCTTTCTTTCCGAGTGTCTGAAAATCAGTGCCATTGCACTCGACCCGCCTTCCTTTCTACGCCTCTCCAACTTCAACACAAATTCACTGTCTATTCGACGAGTTTGCAGCGAGAACAGCAAAATGGGCAGCCAATGAAACAGTTTGACCTGGACTAACAATAAGAGATGATACAAAAGAATGCCCGGCACAGCAACGGGAATTGGCACTCGAAAAGGGAAGGGCCCAAAGGACAAACAAAGCCTCTCATAAACCCTTTTCGGAGCTTTGAACAATTCTGTTTAATTCTCTAATCCCTGTTTAAATGTTAATCTTGCGCCAACCCGACTCGTCGGCGTCCAATGTAATCGTTCCATTGCCATCGTTGGCATGTGCCCTTCTCCCCTCAGAATGGGCCCCTGCGCCTGCGCGAACAATCACTTTTTTAGCCAAAGGTCGAACGACTGCCATTTTTCCTAGTTGAGTTATTCGATGGTAAGTCCCATTTTGCCGACCCCAAGTCCAAACCTGTCCTGTTCATGTTGTAATGTCCCAACCCGAATTGGAATATTTGGATGGGGTAGAAATAGGGCACTTTCTCCCATTGTTTGCTCATCGGAACTCCTTCAAATTGAAAACAAACAAATGGAATTTAAATGCGGAGGAATGATACCCGTGATCGGATCAATACATGCGACACGCTCTCTCAAGGCCACTTTGGTGAAATTGCCAAAAGGACCCAAAGGGTCATATTGGAGACGTCCGGGGAGAATTTCAAAAAACAATTAGTAGACAAAAAAGTTAATCTTAATGCCTCAAATGCTCATTTTTCTCATTTCAAAACATTAAAAAATGTCAATATTTAATAATTTTTAAAAGCAAGCCAAATCAAATTTACTTTCTCTCAATTTGCCATCACCGGTGTGTCCCCAAAATTCAAATTGCGCTTTTTGTTGGGCGCAGAAAAGCGGCGGTTGAGATTCTCCTGTAGAAAAGGGGCATAAAAAACAAATTTTGGAGAACGAAAGTCCAACGCTTTTCGTTAGTTAATTTGTTGATCAGTTGAACGTCCCAGTGAAAAACGATGGCCGGAGAGCATTAAGAGGGGGAAAAGGACCACTAAAAGCAATATCAGAGGGCAGAAACGTCTGAGGGCTCGCCGAGGCACGAGAAAAAGGAGGCGAACGGGCGGAGGCATCGATTTGAGTTCAAATGGATGGAACGGGCAAATCCCAAAACGTCACATGGCTTTTAAAACAGTTGAGAGACCACAAAAATGCAAAAAACTAAATCATAATAAAAAGGACAGAAAAACTAACGACAATATAACAGAAGTTCACCGATCTTTTGGCGCGTTTCAGAGATATGACACAATAACCTTTATCATATTTCGGTTAGACAATCCAATGAAAAACAATAATTGGCTCATGAATTATTCCATCAACATATATTCGATCAAAAACGCATTTTGAATATTTATTTACTCGGTGACCCTTTGGAACAGGTAGACGTACCCGAGGGTCTTCGGAGGATGCTGAGATTCGGCCACCTTCTCATCGTTAAAGATGTGCCTAAAATATTAATTTTTGATGAATCTTGGTACCAAATCACAACTCACCATTTGCCATTTTCTGCCTTCACATGAGCCACATAATGACCCGAATGTGGCGACGATCCCATGTGCGAAATGAAGGCACGTAGTCGATAGCGTCCAGAACCGTTTCGTGTTTCCGGTTGACGCGTGGGCTGTCCTAATAAAGATCAAAAAAGGCGGTTAGTTTCTTTTCAAGATTTGTGTAAGGCCTGGCTTGAAGTTTGCCTTCGCCTTACCGACCTTGATTGGAGGAAGAGCTCGATGGAGGAACACTTTGCTTCGACAGCACCGGATAAGGTTCGTTCAGGTCGGAATCGTCCATGTGCTGAAAAGAATAGGTCTCCGTTCGTCAGCTTTTTTTAAAACACCTGGAGAATCCAATTGGTAGCCGATTCCAGAGATTCGTTCTTTGTGCAAAGCGTCGCCTTCTTAGCGGCATTTTCAGTAAAACCCATCAGCAACAACTGCAATATTTGGCAGTTAAAGTCAATACATATAATATATTTGGATATTCAAACTACCTCATTGACAATCTTCTGATTTGGCTCAGGACAAGTTGGTTTATTTGTGCTCAAAGTTGATGATGTCTCGTCGGCGTCCTCGGGCAAACTCTATTCTTTTAATTTATTTATTTTTGATTTTATTCTTTTAATTTATTTATTTTTGAATTTATTTATTTTCGATTTTATTCTTTTTTAATTTATTTATTTTTGATTTTATTCTTTTTTAATTTATTTATTTTTGATTTCAATTTAGTGCCTGTTCGCCGGGTTGCAATTCCCCAGTGGAATAAAAGGCGCTGAGGTCCAGTTCGTCCGGAAAGTGCACGTCCACGTCCAACTTGCGCATGCCACGAGTCCCATCGAACGTAAATCGCTGCAATGTTAAGTTCAAAATAATTTTGGCAAAAATTCACTATTTACCCGAAGTTGCATGAACAAAAAGTCGGGGAAACTTCCCATTCGCTGTTCCTGCTTAGCCCGGCCTTTTATACGCAGAACGGGCGACAAATAGTCGTCAATAAACTCCTCTTCAAAGGCGGCGGTTAAACACCCTTCCAATGTCACACTCTTTCGCTTTACTCCATTCACAGCAATGTTTGACTGAAATGAAGTTGTAGACCAACCAGGGGGGGGGGGGAACCCCGTTAAAGTACTATAAATTATTTGTCTAAAAAGCACCTCTTTGATTAAATCCACGGGGATTGCCACCGATAAAATCGTATCCGTGCGGAAAGAGTAGCGCACACAATTTGAAAGTTCATCGACGAAACGAGTGACTAGGCGAAAT
The DNA here is from genome assembly GCA_020449905.1 of Globodera pallida. Taxonomy (NCBI): domain Eukaryota; kingdom Metazoa; phylum Nematoda; class Chromadorea; order Rhabditida; family Heteroderidae; genus Globodera; species Globodera pallida. The sequence goes on from JAIXHY010000041.1 coordinate 58,949, forward strand.
CGAAAGGCGTCCACGGGATTATTCGGAATAGGAGCAGAACATGCGTCGATCTTCTCAAACAGATAGCGAACATATTCCTGTGGTAAATTGAAGTATTGCGGCAATTCGACCTTACCGCTAATCCCTTGGCAATACGGCGTATAACCGAATCTTGCAGCAGAATCCGATCTGCAACCCTGCTCCTGCATGCACTTTGAGCATGCAGGATTTGCAGGAGTAATCCGGTGGATCCTGACCTCCAAATTTGAGTCCTAATCCTGCAACAGGGTCCGCGAATTTGATTTTCCGTACTCTACGTGGCATACCTCCACGTCCTGCTGCTTTGCAGTTGAAAATTCGGAATGTCCTCGCCCCACAATTCGTCGGAACGTTGCCGGACGAATGCCACGCTCCTTTTCAGGCCCATCTTCACGCGTGTAATTCCCTGATTTCATAGCGACAAAAACCTTAGCCAACTGAGCGGTAAAGTCTTCGTTTATTTCTGCAGGCTGTTTTCCCAGCAAAAATTCTTCCGTAAATACACGAGCGAAGTCAGGCACAATCAGCAGAACTTGGAGGGCCTCAAATGAGAACCATTCATCATATAAACAATAAAGCTAAAAAAAGACAACCGAATTAATGTAGCATGATGATCCCAGATTGATCAGTCCCGTGAAACCAGGACCGGCCACACTGACCAATTGCAGACCCTCTTCCTGGATGGTTGAGAATTCGTGCCTAAAGTGAATGATTAAACCGGAAATTGCACAGATACCACTTCAAATTGGCATCCAGCTCAAGTTCCAACGTAGTCTTTTCGGTCTTCCGAAATTTGTTGATGTCCAGTCCAAAGTGGGCCAGATGTTGGGCAAGCCATGGATCTCGCACTGGTGCCTAAAATGTGAGGCCTTCACACATCCAAAAATAGCCCAAATTTCGCAGATTTTCTAACAAAGTTCAAATGTAAAAAAGGCATGAATTGAAGTTACAGCAGCCCGAGCTTATATATATCGGTCTTTAACAGCTCCTATCAGCTTTTTTTTTTGCTTTTTCTGCTCACCGCACCGCCCGACCACGGCCAAATTTTGAGTTGCCCACCCCCAAAAACCTATTCTATTCTACGCCCTGGTTGAAAGTAGAAAACAATCAAATTTTACATCCTCATCATAGCTGTAAATATCGCCGTCTTCGTTTTCGATAGTGCCCAGTTTGACGACCAAAGGAAATCCAGTAGACTCAAAGTGTGCCTTGGCATGTCCGTTGCCTTTAATGCCAGCCATTTGCGCAAAACGTCCGCACATAATCGCCCCATCGGTTAGATTAAACCAGAGGTTCTCTTTCAGCCCACAGTTCGCTGCATTCCCATTCCGAATACGATATCGACGGACCTTCGTAGTTAAGCTGAACAAATAAAACAAAAAATTTCAAAATAAAATTAGCGAAACTCTACCTGTACAAGATCTTCCGCAGCTTTCGCCACCGTTCGTTCTTCAGCCGTCCCATTCACTAATTCCGCTGTTAAGCCGTTGCTGTAATTCGGCGCTGACGTGCGCAATGATTTCTTCACAAATTCGCGGAATGCCGGCTTCAGCCCCCTCAGTAATCGGCAAAGGAACCGTAAACAACGGATAAATGCGGAGAGAATATTCCGTCTTTATTTGTTGCTGTTCTTTGTCCAGCTTGAGACATGGCTTCTAAAATGAACAATTTGAAAATCCCAAATTGCAATATTCAATACTATAATTACTTTGTCTTTTGGCTCTTCTGATAATTCGACGACTTTTTGGATGTTCAAAAAAATGCGTGACGATGTCTTATCCGCAACCAATTTGATGTGCTGGCCACAAACTCCCACAAACGTGTGAAGTGAGACAAAAAGGCCACCTTGTGTTATCAAAAGATTTTAAATGTCACTTAATTTTTGATTCGCATTTTTAATCCTGAAATCGAAATTTGAACCTGACCTGTGGAAAAGGGAGTATCGAAGCAATAAAGGCATTCATCCTTAAACACAAGCTCAGCTCGTTCAGGTCCCTTCAAATACAACTTCTGTTCGCTCAAATAAGAATGGAATTGTTTGTACGCTTCAGTGTCACTATTCATTTCGATGTCAAACATTTGCATAAATCCTAAAATGAAAATAATATAATTTGGTACGATTTTTAATATTCCCCTTTCTTGAAAGTAGAGACAGGTCCCGTTATTTTGGCTCAACGGGGTTTTAACGGGAGAGGGGAAAGCCGGGAATACCGCTCCCGCTAAATTTCGAATCCCGCAACTGGAAAACATTTTTGTACTTTCTCCCGCTCCCGAAATAATTAATTATTTGGCGAATGTTTCAAAAATTTTGGACCAATTGTCATCACAAAAACCGTTAAAATTGTAAAAAAAAATTTAGTAAATTTTTAGAATCGAACCCCCCCCGCTCTTCAACCATTTCCTTGTTAGTCATAAAGTGTTCCATCTTGAGAAATTTTAAATTATTTCTTCCAAAACGTCCATACGTTTAACCGCGAACTGTCTACACCGTCACTTACTTTGTCTTTTAATAAATTAGATAATGAATTTCTTTATAATTTGGTCTCTCTTTTTGTAGCATCCTTATTAATGGGAAACTGAAACTGGAAAAGAGTTATTTTCAATTTTTCACTGGAGTTAGAATGGCATCTCAACAGCAACAACAACAACAATTAAGCGGGATAAGTCAATCTTCGCAATTTCAAATCAGTGACCAATACAGGAGTGATCAGTTCAAAGATTTTGTAAGGACTTGTCTGAATGGTAAGTTAGTTACGAGTTGTTCCTTTGGTAGTGATCTTTTATATATTTGTATACATTTTTGAATAGATTATCAAATCCATAAATAGAATTCTACGAAAAATTTTATTTTTTGACTTGATTATACGGTTTTAGCATCTTTCCAGTATTATTTACATCCGTATTTAGGGGAGTATTTAGCATATATTTAGAAACATTGTATTTAAAGGTTCTCACAAGGATTCGTTGCCATTTCCCCACTTTGCCTTCACCGACTTTTTGGCCAATTTGAGTGTGTTATCAGGTCAGAACAATTGTGTAAATCTCATTTAATATTTTGTTTTATTTTTTATTTGACATTTACGCCCTTTTCACTTTTTTAGACCTTCGGCGTGAACTTCAATCAGCAGCGTGGGTGCCAAAATCTAATGACCTGTACTCGCTTAGCCAGACGGTTGACTTGGCCGATTTTCAAACCGATCACTATCCGACCTTATGGTGCTGAATTTATATTATACTACCCGTAATCAATTTATTATGCTAATTTTTAGAATAGAAAATCCATTGGATTTTTTAATTTAGTTCTTTTCGTGAATTTATGGCAAACGAAGTGCGTAAGTGGTTAATGGCTGTGACGGGAGTGAGTCTTGGCGAAAGAATGGCCCTCACAGGGTTCTCGCTACTCTTCTGGCGATTGTCTTCTTCCCCACGATGACAAACTCGAGGTTTTGCCATTTTCCAGTTCTTCAGCTAATTCGATCTTTAGGGTCGTGCGTTTGCATTTGTGCTTTACCTGAGCCCCGACTGGAACGAGTCGGACGGAGGATTGCTTTGTTTGTTCGACTCCGACCCCACGAAGAATTACCCGACCGATGTCACCAAGTCGATTCCAACCACGGGAAAACACTTTCAGTCTGTTTCGAGTGCAGCACAACTCTTGGCATTGCGTGTCGGAGGTGCTCAGTGAGCAGAAACAGCGCCTTTCCCTCAATGGATGGTTCCATTACCCTCCGGAAGTGGCGGTTGTTGCGCCGACAGGGCCGGACAGCGCAGTGGAGGAAGCCGTTGCTCGGATCGAACCGTCGATGAACATTACGGCAAGTTTTAACCCAGCAACACAAGCAACAATGTTAATATAAACTGTCTTTAAATTGTTAGCTGGCTGAAGTCAACGAGTGGTTGAGTTCAAATTATATTCGTCCGGGACAACATCGGCAGATCAAACGCATTTTTGCCTACAAATCCGAGCTATCCTTGCAACAATTCCTCAATGTTTGTTCCAAGAACATCGCCAGAAATTTTCGGAGAGGCGGGCGGGTCGGCCGAAGAGCAAAAAAAAATAATGGGAAAATTCCGTTGGGCGCCGCTTTTTATTTTTATAGCTTAAAAAACAGCCCTGTTTATTTTATCTCAGAGGCTTTTTTAAGCTTCGGGGGATGACTCGACGAGTAAATTGACTTTTTAAGGCTGAGCGGTATAACAGCGCTTTAAATGAATTGGAAAAGGCACAGTTTCGAATGCGTTGGACCACCGCACAAAAGGTACGGAAAGCGGGCATTTTTATTCATTCATTGGGTTTTCTGACCGAATATTGGCACAAAGGCGGAAAAAATTTGCCTTTTGAATGTGCAAAAATAATAATTTTTTGTTTCACTTTGCTCAGAAAAGTTTGGCGTCTTGTCGAGTCCTCTTTGGAACAGCACAGCGTTTTGCTGAGTCTTCTGCGTCTGTTTCGTTCTGAGGCCATCACTCTTCTACTTACCCAATGGACGGGTCTCCATTTATACGATCTCAAAAAGACAAAGCGCGAAGAAGAGCCTTCTTCGAAAGAAACGGGCGGTGGACAGACCGAGGCGGGCGAACCGCTGAAAAAGCGGAGGAAGCCGGGCGAGGGGAGAGGGGACGACCAGCCGCGAAGGGGGCACCTGAAGAGGGAAACGTAACCAAAAGTATTGACATTTTGTCATTTCTTGCACTTTTACATCGTCGTTTTGAGAAGTGCAAATCGTTTCGTACATCCATCGTTTTGAGAAAGGCTGCTACCTCATGGCGGATGACCAGGTCAAGCAAACCTCTCATTTCCAAATGCTTTTCCCTTTTCTTAGCATTTGGTTCAATTCGTTCTGTTCATAGTTAGCAGCTGATACAAAGAACAACGGCTTCTGCCTTGACCTTATGCTTTTCTTTGGACGAAAACAGGAATGTTCGGCCCAAAACGGCGGCTTCGTCAGTTATTTTGCGGTGGGAGAGACCGATGAGGTGTTTTCTTACAATAAAATCCGCTTGAACTCGATCGACCGGAGCTTAACCAATTAGTTGTTCTACAGAGTTTGTGCTTAACATTCGCTTTACGCAGATTATGCGCGTTGTGCCCTCAATGAATACTGCGGCCATCGTTTTTCGGTTTAATTTTTCTTTTATTCCCTAATTTGGCTTCTAAAACACAGTGAGCCCGAAGTGCTGAACTTTACGAAGTATATGAATCACCGGACTGGAGACGATCGTTTCTTCGTCCTGTCGTGCTCGTTCTTCGGAATTTCCACTGGAGAGAGTGAAAGCGAAAGTTCGCTCAACTCGGACGCAGAGGAAGAGGGAAGAGGAGGAGGAGGAGGAGTTCGAAGACGACGAGGAGGAGGAGGAGGGCGAAGGGGTCGAAGGAGGGGGGGGACGGACGGTTAGGAGTTACTTTCTCTTTAGGCTTAGGCTGTCGTTAATTGACCCGGTTACATTTTGCTGTGCTGTTTTCTGCCGTTTCGTGTTAATTCTCGTGCTAAACTTCACCAATCTCTCCCATTTTTACGAAAACGCGGTTCCACCCATTCTATAGGCTTTCATCGAATTGTTTGCATAGGGCTTTCACTAAATTTTTTTGTTGTATTTGGCAATTATAATATTCCCTTTTTCAATTAATTTTTATTAATAACATTCACAATAATAATGATTGCCCTCCCATAAGTTTTTCAAAGTCCGCTTTGTTTACTTCCGATGACGTTCGTTTGTTGTTGTCCACAAGGCTTTACATAGTCGATTTCATCTGATCACAATATGTTCTAATTAAAGACCGGTAGATTTAGCTTTCTTTGAGATCTTCATTCACATAATTAGCACATCAATTGGCCATCCCAACATCCCCACCCCGGATGAATGGAAGAAGTCTTTTACACACACTCAACTTTGCATGTGAAAGAATGAATACATATGTAGCTGATTTCGTGCTTTTTTGATTAAATAAAAAATAAATTTGGCTACTCTTTTCCTTTCTTCTTTCTCACTTAACAAAATTCGATGGATGCGTTGGAATGTTGTGTTAAAAAAGGGACAAATAAATTTTTGTACACCAACAAAAACAAATAAACACAGACCAAAAGGCGGGCGGGGGGGGGGGGGAGGGGGGGGGGGGGGGAATGTGATAAGTGAAATGACTTAAGTTGGAACATTTGACGAAGTGATTAAGGCGGTGGTAATGATGAATTAACTGATTGGTGTTAGTCGGTTTGGTTGGTTGCGTTGGCGCGTACCCAAATTGCGCGGCCTATGGGGCGAATGTGACAGTGATTTTATTGAACATTGAGTCAACCGAACAGCCCGAAAAGCAGCAGACCAAATCTGTTAAGGCCAAATTTGCCTTTCATTTGTCAAATAAGTCCATTTTACATAATGAATACATAATTCCACTGCTGATACTGTTTTTATCAGTTACCTTAAGTTAAATCAATGACATAAACAGAGAAGGAAAAGGGGGGCACCTTTAACAAATAAGGGGAGGGGGCTATTTGTTAGCATTCGAGTCCCTTCCCCCCCCCCCCCCGAAGCGATTCCATTCGAATTTATCAAATATTGTTCTTCCGCTATCGTTTTCTCGCTTAATTATAATAAATATTTATTACGATAAAATGAACGGGAATTTGTGCCCGCGAAGTCAGTCGGTGTCTTCGGGTGGCGTCGTCCAATTGGGCTCGACGGCCTCCGCCACTTCCGTCCCTTCGGCTTCCGTTTATTCCATTCACCGGCACCCGGCAAACATTGGGCACATTCAGCACAGCCAAAGTCAGCAGTGGCAATCGGTGGGCGGCGGCGGCGGAGTGAATGGGGCGACGGCCAGCCTTGGGGGAGGGGACGCCGGGGGGGCGACGTTTATCGTCAGAAGGCAATCGTCACGGGTCAGTGGCACGTGAAATGTTGGGATGGTCCCTCTACTGGGGCTTTCTCCAAAGTCTTTCGAGAGTCGCCCAAGGGCAAAGTGTGCAAATTGAATTCCCGAACTTGGTCGGATCGATGTCGTCGTGTTCATCGGGCTGCTTCTTTTTGTCCCTTCAGCAACAAGACGGAGGAGTCCAGCGGCGCGTTCGCCTGCCCCCGTCCGGCGCGTGGATGGAGAGAGTGTTTCAGCGAAGGGATTGCATCAAATTCATTCCGGCGGACGATCACTCCGACCGGTTTTTGTTGTCCCTAAAGCCTCTTTTGACTGTTTTCATCAGTTGCCAATGCGGTCGTGTGAGCGCCTCCCACTCTCAATTGGCTCTTTCCCGCTTCACCACGTCCGTCGTCGTCCGTCGGGGGACAGACGGAGGCGACACACCGGCGGATGGTCCGTATGACGAAGAAGCCCGTTGGACCATCGGAGGATGTACTGCTCCAAGCCCCACGGACGCATACGGAGTCATCCAGTTCCAGGTCTTCAACAGGAACTCGTGTCGGGACGAGATTCCTTGTTTCTGCTGCCTAAGTTTCTATTTGCCCACAAAAGGGTGGTCCTCATGTGCACAAGGCCCGTTATGTGCGCCTGTCCTTTGACTCTGAACCGGCCGATGTGTTACGTTTGATGGTGCGCGAGTGGGATCTGTCCATGCCCAGACTGGTCATCTCCGTCCAAGGAGGAATGACGGATTTTGAGTTGAATTTGCGTTCAAATCCCTGCATCATTAATCTCACCGTCAGAGTTCCGGCAAAACTTGGCAAAGTGTTCCGTGAGGGGCTTCTCAAAGCGGCAGAAACAACGGGTGCTTGGGTGATCACTGCGGGGGTATTTGGATTTGTCCATTGAAATTGAGCAATTATTTAATTATTTGACATTAATCCAGGTGGACTCTGGGGTGGTCAAACATGTTGCTAAGGCCCTTGACGAGGCTGGCATTTCACCAAGGTTCCATTGGAGGAAGGAAACCCGAGCCTATGGCTTCCAGAATGCGCTCCCGAATTGTCACCGTCGGCATTGCCCCGTGGGGACTTCTCCAGCGCCGCGAGCGACTTGTCGGCCGCAATGCGCAAGTGCCCTATGATCGGCATTCGGCCAGTCCGTCGTCCGCCCGACGCTGCTCCTCCGGCGCGTCCAGCAGTCCCTCGGGTGGCCTCGTCCTCAACGACCGCCATTCGTACTTCCTCCTGGCGGACAACGGCACCGTCGGCCGTTATGGGGCGGACATTGTGTTGCGCAAGCGGCTGGAGGAGTTTCTTGCCAGCAGAACGGAGAAGAAAGTGTACGGGGGTCGACGCACGGCAACGGCGACGGAGAGCAGCAGCTGCAGCCGAATTCCGATTGTTTGCGTCGTTTTGGAGGGCGGTTTGTGCACGCTGAACCCGGTCCACCGCTATCTGACCGGGTGCGTGCATTTCTCGGGCATTAGCGGAATCCCGGGTCCCATTAAACTCACAAATTGCTTCTGACACATTCCGCCACATTCTCGCAGAACTCCGTCCATACCAGTGATTATTTGTGAGGGAAGTGGACGCATCTCGGACATTGTGTCATTTGCAGCGCGACATCTAACCGTCCAAAGGCAAATTCATCGAAAGAGGTTCGGTTTAAAGTTTGCCGTTTTGCAGGACTATGTCAATTGACGTCCACGCCCAATTGCTTTGCCAAGTGCGCCAATTGACCTGCCATTCGGGGCTACACGATCAAATGAATTCCAGCGATGCCATTGTCGATCGAATCGTCCAATGCGCACGGAACCGGGACGGTTTGGTCCGTCCGCCGTGCCAATTTCCAACATTGACACATTTTACTTAGCTTACCATATTTCGCCTTAACAACGGCATGCAAAACTCGGATGTTCCCAGCCAAATGGACCATGCCATTCTCCGTGCCCTTCTCCAGGCAATTTATAATGATCAAAAGGCCATAAAAACATTGGCCCCATTACCTTGGCATTCTTTTTGATTAATTTCCATCGATCGATCAAACGATTCGCCTAAATTATATGCACCATTAACCGAAACTCCCTAGGCCCAAAATCTATCGCCGGTCGATCAGCTGCTAATGACACTCGCCTGGGGGCGTGAGGACATCGCCCGGAGGGAAATATTTCGGCAGGGTCACAAAAGGCCGGGCGACGGTCCATCAGCAAATGGACTCCGCTTTGCTGGTAAGGCCGATGATGGAGGCCCTGTTGATGAGACAAGTGGAGTTTGTGAAGCTGTTTCTGGAGCAGGGATTGTCCCTGAAGCGTTTTCTGACCATCGACTGTTTGGAGAAGCTGTACAACGCGGTAAATGGAGCAAAAAGGCATTATGCCATTGGCAATTTGCAAAGGAATGTGCGATGGATGCGCTGATGAAGAACGGACGGAGAGGGGCCGAACGACGGCGAAGCAGCGGCAGGAGGCGCAAACGGAGGCAAACCGTCACTCTTCCGGAGATTGGAGTTGCCATCGAAAGGTATGCCATTAAACCCGGAGATTGGAGTTGCCATCGAAAGGTATGCCATTAAACCCGGAGATTGGAGTTGCCATCGAAAGGTATGCCATTAAACCCGGAGATTGGAGTTGCCATCGAAAGGTATGCCATTAAACCCGGAGATTGGAGTTGCCATTGAAAGGTATGCCATTAAACCCGGAGATTGGAGTTGCCATTGAAAGGTATGCCATTAAACTTCAAATGATTGTGCCATTGTTTGGGGGTGTTTTGGCATTTATTTTTGATTTTTGTCCCTTTCAGACTTATGGGAAACGCTTACCGTTCAACTTATACGACGCGCGAATTCAAAATGCGCTACGAAAGGGCTAAATTTGGCGGCATTCATCCGACGCGGAAAAGCGCCACGCGAAATTTCAGCTCGCTGAATATTTGTTTAGGCGCCCTCGGCGATCGGACGGAAGGCGACGAACAAAATGAAGCGATTTCTCCCGTGAGACTTTTTTTGGGGGGCCATTAAAAAACATTTTACAAAATCTCAGAGAAAATGCGCCGTGGCTTCTCCAGTTGGGGACGGCTCGACAAAGGTCAGACGGCGTTTATATTTAAAAGGATATGAATTTTCGAATTATTTGGTGCCTTTCTTTTGAATTTCCCCTGGAATAATTGCGATTGTCTGAAATGTGATCAGAAACAGACAAATCGCAGGCGATGGACGCCGGAGGATACGGACGGAAGCGTCCATTGGACTTCGAATACCCTTTCAACGAGCTGATGCTTTGGGCTGTGTTGACGCGCCGTCATGAAGTAATTGAATTTGCAGCTGCTGACGTCATTCGTGGACATCGTTTAGATGGCCAACCTTTCTGGCAGTACTCGGAAGAGCCGATGGCCAAAGCGTTGGTGGCAATTCGGCTGTACAAGTGCATGAGTCGCGAGGCGGCACACGACTACACGGAGGTGGAGGTCAGCAACCAGCTCAGAGAGTGTGCCAACACGGTCAGTGGCCGCGGGGGAAGGGGCGACTCGGCAAAATGGCTTAACCTGTTGATGCACTGTTTGAGTTTCGCGACTGTTCCCTGGAGCTGCTCCACAACTGCCATCAACAGGACTCGCAGCTGACGATGCGTCTTCTGACGGCGGAACTTCCCAATTGGGGCCACCACACTTGCCTTTCGCTGGCGGTCATCGCCAACAACAAACGCTTCTTGGCCCACCCCTGCTGCCAAATACTCTTGGCCGAACTTTGGCACGGGGGACTCCGCTTCAGAAGGTTCGCTAGGCTAACAAAATGCCAATGAAATTGTCCCCTTCAGCCAATCGAACGTGAAAGTTGTGCTGGGGATTCTGTTCCCGCCAAGGCAAGCTTTTGCAGCGATTGTCGGGCTTCGATCTATTCGAATATTCATAGCATTCTTCTGCTCGACTTCAAGACGACTTCGTTCGGCAATCGTCCTCCACTTGCGGACACTTCCAACAAAGAATTGGATGAACAAGTCGAAGGCGATGGCGACAGCGCTTCTTCTGATCAACAACAAGAAGACGAAGACGAGGCGGATGAGGGCGGCGCGGAAGAGGAGTTGACGAAGGGAAGGCGCTGTTGGGAAGAGGCGGAGGAACGCTGTGGGGGCGAACAGCGACGGCACTTCGTCCGCTGTCACTGTTTTGGAGGTTACCGTGGCACGCAAACGCAGTCGGAAGTGCGTTTCGGGGGGAGGAGGGGGGGATTTGACGACCCGCGGGGGGAGGGGGGGCTTACAAGTCTTTTCCCCGCGGGGGGGGGGGGGGGCTTACAAGTCTTTTCCCCGCGAGGGGGGGGGGGCTTATTTTCCCCCGGGGGGGGGGGCTTACAAGTCTTTTCCCCGCTGATGGGGGGGGGGGGGTTTTTTCCCGGGGGGGGGGGTCTTACAAGTCTTTTCCCCGGGGGGGGGGGGGGCTTACAAGTCTTTTCCCCGCGGGGGGAGGGGGGGGGGGGGTTACAAGCTCTTTCCCCCGCGGGGGGGGGGGCTTACAAGTCTTTTCTCCCGCGAGGGGGGGGGGCTTACAAGTCTTTTCCCCGCGGGGGGGGGTTTACAAGTCTTTTCCCCGCGGGGGGGGGGGGGGCTTACAAGTCTTTTCCCCCGCGGGGGGGGGGGGGGGGCTTACAAGTCTTTTCCCCGCGAGGGGGGGGGGGGGGTTACAAGTCTTTTTCCTGCTTTTTCCCCGGGGGGGGGGGGCTTACTTCAAGTCTTTTCCCCGCGCGGGGGGGGGGCTTACAAGTCTTTTCCCCGCGGGGGGGGGGGGAGCCTTTTCCCCGCGGGGGGGGGGGCTTACAAGTCTTTTCCCCGCGGGGGAGAGAGGGGGGGGGGGGGGTTGACGGCTCTTTTCCCCGCGGGGGGAGGGGGGGGGGGCTTACAAGTCTTTTCCCCGGGGGGGGGGGGGGCTTACAAGTCTTTTCCCCGCGGGGGAGAGAGGGGGGGGGGGGGGGGGGGGGGGGGGGGTTGACGGCTCTTTTCCCCGCGGGGGGGGGGCTTACAAGTCTTTTTCCCCGCGGGGGGGGGCTTACAAGTCTTTTCCCCGCGGGGGAGAGAGGGGGGGGGGGGGTTGACGGCTCTTTTCCCCGCGGGGGGGGGGGGGGGGGTTGACGACAAGTCTTTTCCCCTCCCCTCCCATCGTCAGCTGATTGCTCCTTTCCGTCGGCCTCCCTCTCCGATCGCCAGCGTTCTCTCAAAATTTGTGCTCTTCTACGGTGCCCCGATCACTTCCTTTTGGATTTGGTTCATCTCTTACGTCACTTTCATGCTTGCACTGATATTTGTCTTGCTGGTCGAGTTCCCTACCGACAAAGTGCCTCCCATCGAATGGTTTCTGTTCATCTACGTCCTTTCCCTCGCCATGGAACACTTTCGCAAGGTGTCTCCGATCACCGACAATAGAAAATGGCCCTTTCACAGCTTTTCGTGCTCGAGTCGTCTTCGCTGCTCGAGAAGCTCAGCGTATTCTACAACAGATACTGGAACATCCTTGACCACGGTGTCCGTTCTCTCCTATTTTCTCGGCTTCATCTTTCGCTTCAACCCGGCGACCGTGCACACTTACAGTAGGACAATCCTGGCCTCCAATTCTGTGCTATGGCACATGAAACTGTTCGACTTCCTCGGCGTCCATCCCCGCATCGGCCCTTACATCACAATGGCGGGCAAAATGGTGAAGTTGCCTCACAAATCAGTTAAATTAATAATCCCAAAACACCAAAAGGTGTTGGCGATGAGCTACATCGTCGTCCTGTTGATGGTGCGTTGTTGGGTTACTCTTTTACTGATTGTTGACTGACAATTGATTGATTGACTGACAATTGATTGATTGATTGATTGACTGACAATTGATTGATTGACTGACAATTAATTGATTGCTTGACTGACAATTGATTGATTGACTGACAATTAATTGATTGATTGACTGACAATTGATTGATTGACTGACAATTGATTGATTGACTGACAATTGATTGATTGATTGACTGACAATTGATTGATTGATTGACAATTGATTGATTGATTGACTGACAATTGATTGATTGATTGACAATTGATTGATTGACTGACAATTGATTGATTGATTGACTGACAATTGATTGATTGATTGATTGACTGACAATTGATTGATTGACTGACAATTAATTGATTGATTGACTGACAATTGATTGATTGACTGACAATTGATTGATTGACTGACAATTGATTGATTGATTGACTGACAATTGATTGATTGATTGACAATTGATTGATTGATTGACTGACAATTGATTGATTGATTGATTGACAATTGATTGATTGATTGACTGACAATTGATTGATTGATTGATCGGATGGAGCATCGTTATTCTTCAACACGTTTGATGGACGAATATATATTTATTTCTTTTGAGGTCACTTTGATGGCGTTCGGAGTTGGTTTGTGCCTTTCTGTCGAAACACTTTCGACCGATCAATCCTTTTTCCCCATTTATCTCGCCAATCCATCACTTTCCCGCACGAGAAATGGGCCTGGATCCTGGTACGTAACATTTTCTACAAGCCCTACTTTATGCTGTACGGGGAGGTGATTTTTGAGAAATTTGACATTTGATAAAGTTTAATTAATGTGAAGGTTTACGCGGGAGAAATTGACACCTGCGGGGATGAGGGCACAAATTGTGTGCCCGGGGGATGGATTCCGCCCGTACTGATGACGATCTTTTTGCTGGTGGCCAACATTCTGCTGATCAACATGCTCATCGCAATATTCAAGTAATTCGGCATCGACGAGCAATTTTCTTGGAAAAGTCTAAGTTTCAAACTCCAGCAACATCTTTAACGTGACCAACGCGATGTCCCAGCAGGTGTGGATGTTCCAGCGGTATGAGCAGGTTATACTTTGGTCCATCAGCATGTAGCGATTGTTCACAACGTTCAGGTGCTGGAGTACAAATCGACGCCCATTTTACCCCCTCCGTTGACTCCGCTCGCCCATCTTTTGATGCTTTTTCGCAACCTTTTCAAAGTGAGAGAATGCCGCGCGCACCCCCCCCCCCCCCCTCCACTCACTTAACTCCTCCCCCCACTTACCCCCCCCCCCCCCCCCCCCCCCCCCCCCCTCCCCCCCCCCCCCCCCCCCCCCCCCCCACTCACTTAACTCCTCCCCCCACTTACTCCCCCCCCCACCCCCCTCTCCCCCCCCCCTCCACTCACTTAACTCCTCCCCCCACTTACTCCCCCCCCACCCCCTCTCCCCCCCCCCCTCCACTCACTTAACTCCTCCCCCCACTTACTCCCCCCCCACCCCCTCTCCCCCCCCCCCTCCACTCACTTAACCGTTCAATTCAATTGAACAGCCAAAACAACGCCCGTTGTGTCCCCTCCATTCGTCAGACCATCGCGGAGGGACAATGGCCCAGGAGGGCTCTTTTTTATTGAGTGAGTTGGGTAAATGGACGGAGGACGGACGATCTGACCAATCGTTTGGCCCAACCGATCGGAATTCTTTCGCCTATCCAAATTCACTTTGAAAGAGGTACAACTGCCATCGGAAGAATTGAGAGAACTGCAAGATTTCGAGGTGGGCTTATTAATAATTACGCTTACTGGTACGGTAACAAAAGCGGGAAGCATTTGAGGAGGACTGCATGGATGATTTGTCGAGACGGAAGGTTCGGAATACTTCGGATGGATTCAACGAATGGGAGCAGTGGGAAGATGGGGGGAAGGCGGAAGATGTCGCCTCCTTCCGTCCCAATCAACTGATCAGTTGCTGCTGTTGTGGCCGGACGCAACAGCGATGGGAGAAGGGGGAAGAGCCAATTCCGCCGATGAGAATTCCGCTTGCTGGCGGAGGAGAGGAGAGGACAAACGACGGAAGGGAGGCGGAGGAAGTGCGCATAAGTGGAGGGGGGGGGGGGTTGGTGATCGGAAATGTGGGAGGGGGAGGGGGGGGGGGGGTTGGTGATCGGAGATGTGCGTGTCGACTTGTTTTTAACCGTTAAAGTCGATCTTCTCAGATAGTGTCCCACTCCTCTCCTTCTGCGGAACTTCGAACAGTGAACGCCGACGTGAACGTGCTGTTTAACGATGGGAATCTGCAGCTGACACAGTCCACTCACCAAAACGGCCCGAAGGTTATTGGCGAATTAAACCTCAAATTGGTACTGAAACGGGACTGATCTGGGTAGCCAGTCGCCGATACAAATGGTCGCCGCCAACTTCGAGTAGCCCCGATGCCCACCGTAAAACGACCGCACAACTCATCGTCACTCCTCAACCATGACATCGACCAAATGTTATTGGCTGTTTTGAGGGGAGAAGGCGGCGGTGCGGACAGAGTGATCGCACAGCGGAGCTGAGGAAGGCGAAAGACAGAGCCAACGAATCCTCCGACTATCACTTGTCCAATCAAATTTATTACACACAAATTGGAAACAAAAATTAATTAACGTTAGTGAAATTCGGGTTTGGAGAGAAAGAAATTAAAGAATTCGTTTTAAAATTTTCTCATTTCGAAATTATAAGAAAACCCTCCAAACCCAATAGAAGAATGTTAAGCCAAAACAGCAGTACGTACATCTTATTCTTATAAATAAGAACAAATTCCCAGAATAACAAAAAGGACAAATTCCGTTTGTCAGTGGTAGCCGTTCCCGAGGCTGGACCACGCAGCCATCGTCTCTCGAATTCCTTCCTGCTTAACGACGCCTTTGACCATTTGCTCTTCTACACACAAATTCCCATTGACCAAAGAGCCGACTCCAAACACTCCGACCCATCTGTGCGGAGAGGAATTGTAGCTGGTTGGCTGATAGGTGGAGCTGTCAAAAAAGAAATTTCGGTGTGAAAATCCGTGTGAAAATCCAAGGCGTAACCAACCTTTGGGTCAAGGGCCGAATTCGACAGCTCATCGCCCTGTCCGTTCGGATCAGGCTTCGGAAAAAGATGCATTCTTTGGAAAGCCATTCGCTTGCTCTGTTTGGCGGGTTAATGCTCTCCAATGTCAATTGCATGCAAATCGGCACAATCTTGCTGTGGTCCGGATGCATTTGCAACAACCCGGAAAGAGGCACAATCTCACTTCCACCAACATCGATATAACGCTTAAAGATTTTTTTAATTCTGTGGCATTCCTTCCTTTGCAACACTCACTATGCGACAAAATTCGTTGCCAAAATCCGCTGCAGTGCTCAAATTTCGAATGCTAATAATTTGAACACGGCGAAAAGTGCCGTCCTCTCTCCCGGTGAATACGTTTTTATTGCTTTTGAGAATTGCGAACACCGGACCCGTCTTGAGTTGCAAGGCAATGTCATGAGGCTCAAATTGCCGGCGATTTTCTGTCTTTCCATAGAAGCTAAAGAGAATAATATTTTTTATTAAGAAAAATTGAGTTAATTACCCGTCTAATTGGTCTGCCAACGCTATTTGGTATTCGAACAACGCTCTGACCGGATCCTTACGCACTTCCATCGAAGTACCGCTCGTTGAAGGTTGCATAAGCGCGAATGCATAGAATTCGTGTGGAGACTTCTAAAAACTGTTTGGAAAACTACGCGAAGGGAAAGGGAGACACTTGCCAAGGAATTCCAATCAATGCAAATTCTAAACATCCCCAACTCCCGTTCAGAGGAGCAATTTTCTTCTAGCCACTTCTTAGAAAGTGAAGGCACTTCCGCACGGAGACCCCAATTATCATCGTTCAATTTAGCTTGGGCCATTTGGCTGCTCAAACCACAATCACTCGTCGAAATGGACTCCGGAGGGAAAGATTTACGCCATTCCGGAATCGACGAAAGCGCCTCATCCTTGAGAGATTTTTTTGAAATTTTTATATCGGTTTGAAGTGAAGGGAATAACAAAACGCACCGTTAGTTCCTCTATCGTTTCCTGCTTCACCAGCGGGATCTGTCTGGCCTCAAACACTGCGCGGCGAATTACCGATTGCTTCGCCGGTCGGGAAGAAAGCGTCAAAATATGCAATATAGACACGGCTTTATTGTCTTGGTCCGTTGTTTCGCTTTCCACTGATTTGAAAGCATATACTTCGGCCTCAAAAGTGTAATCATCAACGCAATTTGTGCATCCGTTGAGTAAAAATTACCCTGGCATGATCATAATAATTGTTCGCCGACGCAGTACGCGGGCTGCCCATGGCAGGAATCAAATAGAAGAGCGGAAATTCCTTCAGAACGCGAACCAGCACTTCCCTTTAAGACCAAGGGATTTCCGCATATTGAAAAATTGAACGGCAAACCTCGTTGTATTTATTAATTTGGACGTTTTGAACAAAGAAATTGGAAATGCCTGCCAGGGGTGGAAGAAAAAAATTGGCTCCATCAGAGCCACACAGTCCTAAATGTTTAAACTAACGAATATCTGCAAGCATAAGCCTTCAAATTACCTTATACATCCATGCGCCGTACCCTTCATCGATAAAATGCACATACACAATGCGCTGATTAGTATCATTCCAACCCAGCACACGACCTCTCGCGTATGTATTTTCGTTGAGGGGAGCCATCACATATTGGAAACCTTAACAAGTTGATATTCATTAGATTAAATAACAATGCAAGTAAATAGATGAACGCTATCCCAACGGCTATCACGCAAACTCACTTTCGAGTGTCTTGCTGGCTGTCCAGTTTTTTCAAGCTGATCTCTAAATAGAAGAATGCAACGAGGTCTTAACCCGCACAAACCGGGTAAGTTGGAGTCGGTCCGTGATGTGATTGGAGAGTTTGAACCAAATGCAACTTGTCGAGACGACATGGGAAAGCACACAATTTGCCTGCGTATTCAGTACAACACGATGGACCTAAAAAAGATACACTGGATGGCTCATTCGTAAATTCGTAGGCAAACCTTGTCCCGATCCAAAACCAATTCTTTCTGCCTGTTTTTGCTTTCGGTCAGAATAGGCGAGATCGGACGAGTGCAAAATGCCATGATCCCGCTTTTGAAAAACACAAATGCAGTCAGTGAGAAACCATATAAAAGGCACGGAGACACTCAGAAGTATTACGAATTGATAAACCATGACAATCAATTCAGATGGAAACAAAATTAGAATTTAAAAAAATGCACAAACAGTTATGACCAAACCAATTAACATATTCATTTCTTATCCTTCTTGTAGTTTTCATTTCTTATCCTTCTTGTAGTTTTCTTTCTCAATCTTCTGAAGGTCCAACCGCTCGATAACATCAATCACCTTCCTGCACAACTCCATGTAACTTTCCCAGTCAGGTAAATTAAGTAACTAAAATTAATAAAATTAGGTGTATAAATTCGAACAGATTGCTTACCCTCGGTTTTACATCACTAAGTTGTACCAGAATTCTACACGCAAAATGATCGAAGGCTATGAGAGAAGTAAGTAATGGAATCTTCGACAACGCGTTTCAACAGCGGGAAACAAAACTCCGCAGGTTTTCTCTTAAATTGACATCAAAGCAAATAAAAAGAGAAATAAAACCTCTTTGATTGTTCTCAAAACTCCCTTAATCAAATTAGGGTGAACTCCCAACAGGCGAGGAACGTAAGATTTGTAGAGGATGTAAAACGCGTCCAAAGGCAGCACTTCCAATTTTGAGTAGAAGAACTCTGTGAAAAAGCTAAACCATTCCAGTCCAACCTACTTCATTTCCCCAACTGGCCTCTGCTCGACATCATCACACTCGAAAAAGACTTTGTTGTGTTCCGATTTGAACACTTTCATTAGACGATCAATTTGCGCCTCATTGTTCAGTGCGTGTGCAATAAACATCGCATCTCGATAGAAAACCGCATCATTTTCTCCAGTGCGTTCGATGTCCTCAGAACGAGCCAGTTTGTTCTCCAATAATGACAATACTTCATCAAGCATACCCGCCAACATCGTCTTAAGAAAACGTATCCTCAATCAAATTGGGAAAACACACCCTGGAGTAAGCTAAACTAAGTGTGTGAGTAAAGGTCTCCAAAGTTGGTTCGATTTTTTGTCGTCGCATTTCATAAACGAGATCAAGTGCCGCTTTCCACCGTTGTTTATCCGACACTCTTGCAGCAGATTCACCCGGCATTCCGTCAAGCTTTTAAAAAAATGCATGCATCCTCATATTCAGATTGGATTGTTACCTTAGCCGATCCGTCAGTGACGAGCTGCTGTTTTCCATCTTCTTCTAATCTCACAGAATCGGGCAACTAAAAGAGTCTGTTGTTGTGAGCATAAAATCATATTATGCAAACCAGCAGAGAGAGTAAGGCAGAATTGAAGGTCTGCACTGAAGGACGCACTCCCAACCGAGACATTTCCTGTAGCCAATGGCTAACATTAAAGACGCTCGAGTCATCAAGCGGCACTCGTGCAAAAAGCAAAGAATTGAAGGCCTCTTCGAAAGGAATCAACCCGATGGAAGTCATTTCCTCAAATTCAGCGCTTGAAATTAACACAAAAAAACATTAAACAAGACGAAAAACCTTATAAAGTTCACGCGCCCTGCGAAGAGAATATTCTCCGCGAAATTTACACATAGCACAAATAAGCGTTGAAAACAACTCTTCGGTCTTAGGTAATTCAGCAAACAATCGTTCCGCAATTCCCCCCTAACAATAAAATTCGTTTTAACTAACAAAGTCGCCAAACCTCCTTCCATTCAGTTGACTCGTTCTGTCTCAAATAAAAATATCGTATTGCATGCCATTCTTCAAATTCTGTTAACGGAAAATCCTCTTCGTTGTAATAACAAGCCAAACGAAAGAGATGCAACTAAAATTCGGCCGAATTAAATCTTTAATGCCTTTAAAAAAAGAATATCCGTGTTTTTAATTTATTAATTTTCTATAGGTATTGAAAGTGGAAAGCAGTAAGTACCCCACCCGCCGTTTTGCTCAAATAAATGTAAAATTGAGAAGACATATGTGTCATCTTTTTTCGAATTCGCCTTCAGAGTTGATTATTATTACCCGTTCATAAATACCACTATAAAAACAAATTTACCATTTATAAAACGAGTGACCCCTCCCCCCCCCCCGCTTAACAAAAAATACAACCTAGAAGCAAACACAAATATTGTACCTTCGATGTTTTGGAGACATCAACTTCGTTCTCATCATTCCCAACAATTTTTTGGTAAAGCTTTATTGCATCGGACACTCGTCTGTCCATGATCATTTTTCGAAGGTTTTCTTCATTCGGTTCCACTAATGAGGGGTCTAATGGCTTCTGAGGTCTAAATGCGCTTAATTCGGGTGCGTCGCGATCAAACATAAATAGCGTAGGCCATTCTTCCACCAATTTACGCGCAGTCCGTCGGCCAAGTTCCTTAAGCCGGATTGTAACATCATCTTTTTCGATTAATGTTAAGCAGTAGGCATACCCTCGACATCAAATAGATTTTTTTACTATTTGAGCTGGTCGGAATCATTATTGGATCATCAATTAACCCAAAGTGCGATGAGGTTTCGTCTTCTTTAACAGTGTTGGCTAGTGCTTCCAACAGATCAGTTGGAGAACGCTTAAACATACGATTAGCGAAGATAAGCCAAGTACTAATAACATAACCTGAATAGGTTCAGGGATAGCAAAAGGAATATGCTTAACGCTAACAAAGTTGTGGTTGTACCGAAAAAGCAGAAATAAGCGACGAAATTTCATGTTCATAAGTTTAGAAGCATCCATAGTAAAGTAATCGAGCTAAATTATCAAAATTTAGTTAACAACAAAAAATCTCGTGTGTTGGAAAGCCAGCAGATTAGATTCCCTCCCAGGGAGCGGGACGTTTGGGGGCTGGCGTTTGGCGCCGGTGAGGTTTGGGCGCATGTTTCTTAAAGAACATTTCAATGTCCTTTTTTAAAGTGCGTCCTTTTTTGAGAGTACAAGTCCTCTTCCGTCCTTTATTTGAGATTAGGTGTTTTTTTTTGAAGAATTTTCGTTTAAAAATTTTGAATTAAGACAGATGGCCAAATTAATTCATTTTCAAGATGTACAAAAGTAAAATCGAAGAAGCTCGAAATAGGCGCCTAAAATAGGCTCCAAAAATGCCAAAATAGGCTCCAGATCGAGATAATTTAGGCTCTGTTTAATTTTTTTGAAATGTTTTATATTAATTTTACTGAGTTCCAGCTACAAACTAACATAACAACAGATGCCCAACACCAATCGATCTTATTACGAGGGGATGGCAATTTTGATCAGCAGCGATCAGGTCATGCAACCGCCTATCCTCATCAACAGCAGGACTATACTCAACAGCAACAAGGCCCTTCTCAACAGCAACAAGGCCCTTCTCAACAGCAGCAGCAAGGCAATGCTCAACAGCAGCAAGGCAATGCTCAACAGCAGCAGCAGCAAGGCAATGCTCAACAGCAGCAGCAAGGCAATGCTCAACAGCAACAACGTCGTTCTCAACAGCACTTGGACTCTCCTCAACAACAAAGCCGTTATCAACCGCAGATGGACTCTCCTCAACAACAAAGCCGTTCTCAACAGCAGTTGGACTCTTCTCAACAGCAGAGCCGTTCTCAATCGCAGGTGGACTCTTCTCAGCAACAAAGCCGTTATCAACCGCAGTTGGACTCTCCTCAACAACAAAGCCGTTCTCAACAGCAGCAAAGCCATAGTCAGCAACAACAAAGCCGTTCTCAACAGCAGTTGGACTCTCCTCAACAGCAGAGCCGTTCTCAGCAACAACAGTTGGACTCTCCTCAACAGCAGAGCCGTTCTCAGCAACAACAGTTGGACTCTCCTCAACAGCAGAGCCGTTCTCAGCAACAACAGTTGGACTCTCCTCAACAGCAACAACGTCGTTCTCAATCGCAGGTGGATTCTCCTCAACAGCAACAACGTCGTTCTCAACCGCAGTTGGACTCTCCTCAACAACAACAACGTCGTTCTCAACCGCAGTTGGACTCTCCTCAACAGCAAAGCCGTTCTCAACAGCAGCAAAGCCATATGCAGCAACAGCAAGGTCCTGCTCAACAGCAGTTGGACTCTCAACAGCAACAACGCCGTTCTCAACCGCAGTTGGACTCTCCTCAACAGCAACAACGTCGTTCTCAACCGCAGTTGGATTCTCCTCAACAACAACAACGTCGTTCTCAACCGCAGTTGGATTCTCCTCAACAACAAAGCCGTTCTCAACAGCAGCAAAGCCATATGCAGCAACAGCAAGGTCCTGCTCAACAGCAGTTGGACTCTCAACAGCAACAACGCCGTTCTCAACCGCAGTTGGACTCTCCTCAACAGCAACAACATCGTTCTCAACCGCAGTTGGACTCTCCTCAACAGCAACAACGTCGTTCTCAACCGCAGTTGGATTCTCCTCAACAACAAAGCCGTTCTCAACTGCAGTCAGCAACACAGTTGGACTCTCCTCAACAGCAGAGCCGTTCTCAGCAACAACAGTTGGACTCTCCTCAACGGCAAGGTCGTTCTCAACAGCAGAGCCGTTCTCAACAACATTAATTGGATTCTCATCAACAGGTTGTTCTCAACAATATCAAGGCCATCTTCAACAACAGCTGGACGCTCTTCTACAGCAGCAAAGTCATATGCAGCAACTGCAAGGTCCTGTTCAACAGCAGTTGGAACCTCTTCAACAGCAAGGTCGTTCTCAACAGCATCAAGGACATCTTCAACAACAGCTGCTGGATTCTCTTCTACAGCAGCAAAACCATACTCAGCAACAGCAAGGTCTTCCTTCTCAACAGCAACCTGACTCGCCTCCACGGCAGCAAGGCAATGCTCAACAGCAGCAGCAAGGCAATGCTCAACAGCAGCAGCAAGGCAATGTTCAACAGCAAGGAGCCTTATATGAAGACGCAGCTCCATCGCCCAACCGCTTCGAACAGCAACGCACGCAATATGAGCAGCTGCCAAGTGAATTTATTAGTTTTTCATTTTTTTAAGTATTTTAAACTATTGCAGGAAAAGGCGCCCCAACGATCCGTGCCAATCCCAACTTCAACGCACAAGGAATCGCTGAGCTGTTGAGTAATGAGATAAATGGAGTCTACTGTGACATTGACAGAGAGAAGGTGATTCAAACGCTGATCAACTGCAACAACGCGCAACGGCAAGAAGTAAATTTCGAAGAAAATGCTTCCAAACAAAAAACTGAATTAAAATTTAGGTGATCAATATGTTCTATCAAATGTACGGCAAAGGCTTGATAAAGGAATTGAAGGATAAACTACGGAGTGGCTTTGATAATCTGATTATGGCGCTGATGGAACTTCCGGTGTGTTACGATGCTACACAATTGCGTCACGCGATGAAGGCCTGTGATAATTATTTTAATGTCAAGGGCGTACCAAGAGCTTTTTTTTCGGGGGAAGGTGGCTAATTTGAAAAAAGTCAATCTTTAGGGGTGCATTTGGATTTTATTCCATTTTGTTAAGGAATTTTTTTTCGAAAAAGTTGGATTTTTAGCGGGGGGGGGGGGGAATTTGTCCAAAAATTACCAAATTTTGCAAAAGAAAAGGGTTCCCCTTCTCTCAAAAAATTTTTTTGGGGTGAGGCTGTGCCCTTAAAAAAGTTTTCAGGGGGCTGTAGCCCCCCCCCCCCCCCTGGGGACGCCCCTGGTCAGTGTGTTTTTTTATTTTAGGGCCTTCGTACCAAAGAAGTGTTTATTGAGTGAGTCCTTTGTATTTGCATTTTCCATTTATTCGAGATCAAATATTTTAAAGAATTATGACCACTCGAATGAACGCACATGTCCACGCTATCAAAATGGCTTATCGGTAGAGTTTTTTAGAACAACACAGAATTTCGCCCAATCGCGGTGATATCGATTGAAAAAATGGAAATACCATGCTTCTTTATTCAGAAGAATGTTCAACTCAGACTTGGAGTGCGACATAACCCGCGATACGTCTGGCTACTTCAAGCGTTTACTCATTTCTCTGTGTTCGGGTGTACGTGACCAACAGATCAATATTGATCGGGCAAAGGCTAAACAGGCGAGTTTTTTCAAAATTTGTAAAATAAACGGAACAATTTCAGGAAGTGCAAAAACTATGCCATGGGGGTGTGTCCCGTCTTGGCGCTGATGAGAGTGCTTTCAACTTCATTCTGTCAACACAAATTTCTGTCAGCTTCGTTTGGTATGTGCCTTTGAATATGAAGTGATATGGTTGGTTTTCATTCTGTAGCTTTTCGATGAATACCACAAACAACATGGAAAAAGCATCGGGAAGGCAATTCGTAGCGAATTCATGTAAAGGGAAAGTGGAATGCAATGACTGTAACTCAAAATTTCTCAGCGGGGACATTTGCGACTTACATCTCACATTGGTAAAGCGCATTCGAAACCGTGCCAAATATTTTGCCGAACTGATCTACAACTCCTTGAGGGTTTGTTATCATTTTATTATAGATTTATTGTTTTTGACCTTTTAAAATTACAGGGACAAAGTACTCGTGATACAGATTTGGTATGGAGGAATTCATCTTTTTTATGCAATATTTCATCCCAATGCTTCTTTCAGATTCGTTTGATCGTCACTCGCTCCGAAATCGACTTGGCCGACATTCGCAGGGCATACCAAGAAATGTACGGTAAATCATTGGTGGATTCGATCGAAGACGAATGCTCGGGCGATTACAAGGCAAGTTAAAATCATTATTTGCAATTATGAGCGGAATTTTAATTTTTAGCGCGGTTTGGTCGCCATCGTCAAAGGCAATTATCAGTGAAGGCCTTCGTGTGTGCCTATAAGTGTATATTATTTCATACAAGTCTAACAGATTAGATACTTAATGTCATTGTCATCTTATTCACCCCTGTTAATATATAATACTATCCAAAATATTATATAAATTAAAAATTGCAGAATTGTTTTGTTGTGTAATCTTGGCCAACTCCCGCTGACGTCGCCTTCGCCCATCCATCTTCACATTTTGTTTAAATGATTGCTAAAAATAGATGAACGACGACGACATTTACTTGGGTGAAGAAGCATTTTAGAAAGGGAGCCGGAAGTACAAATCAAGGAGAGTCGAGAGTTATTCTATGCGATGGCTCTGAGAATGTAAAGAATGAATGGGCTCTGCTGAATTGAGTGGGGGGGGGGGGGGGGTCGACGGCACACACAAAGTGCGAATGAATGGAATGAATGACCAGCAGCTGATTAGCCGGGTTCCGTGAGGGGAATTGAAGATCAGCTAATGAATGAGCCCCCCCCCCCCCCCCCCACCCCCCCCCCCCCCCCCCCCCCCCTCCTTCAAATTCGAATTCCCAATAATCCAAACTCGGATGCTTTCAGTCACCCCCCCCCCCCAGCGTCATTTCCTCAGTCTCACTTTCGATGAGCTCCCCTCGCATATTCTATGTTCTATCCAATTTATTCGTACATAAAATGGGAAAATCCCCCCCCCCCCCAGTAATGCTCCGATTTGCGCATCCCCCGCAATGATGAAGGGAGGGAGGGGAGGGGAGGGATGTGACGAATGAGTGAAAATAGATGATTTGCACAGACTCAGCCTCAAATTGATGCCTCGGAGTATCCCCGCCCCCCCCCCTCCCTCCCCCTCCCCCCGATTCTCGCCGATGGAGAAAATCCATCTCTTTTCTGTCGGGAATGATGGTCAATCGCATAATGCCTCTTAAATCTCCAACCAACGTCCTAATCCAGTCCGCCCAACAGTTTCCAGTGTCCTATCGATAAATATTTTGTTTTGATGAGTTCGACCAATCACTTCTCAATTTTTGTCCCAATTTCCCTTCGCTATACTCTTTATTAATTGGGTAGAGAGAATTGAAAAGCTGAAAGGAAAAGCACAGCCTTTCCATCCCCCAATATATGTTCGATCATTTCAAAGACCGCCGCCCCTTCCCAAACCCAGCCACCACCTCACAATCCCTCATTTTGTCCGCTTCAACGCCGCAAAAACAAACATCCTATTCTCATTCTCAAGCGGTGACTGTGACCCCACCCAATGTTCCTTCTTCCACCTCATTACTATCAATATGTACATATTTACCAGACCCGACCACTTTCCATCAGCGCGTTCCTTCTCAGCTTTTGCCAAACTCCAAAAACCTCTTTTACCTAAACCAAATGGTCTTTTAAAATCTGTAAACGCCCCCCCCCCCGCCACCTTTCCTCCGGACAAAAGCCTCTCCGCCCCCCTCTTCACCCCGCCCCTCCATAAACAACCTCTGCTGCTGTTCCCCCCCCCCATCTCCCCCCCCCCCATCTCCCAGGTTTATTTACAAATCGTCAAATCGATTGCTAACATCTGGGCTGCTGGGACTGTCATTGAGACGGAAGGATTGGAATGGGAAAGAGCAACGAACGGAACATCAACAAAAGCATACAAACACTCCCCTTCATCATAAAAAAAATATTTTCTATTTTTTCTAAAAACAGAATTTATAAGTGGCAGCCCCAAAATATTTAAGCAAAAGTATGCCGAAGGATAAAACAAAATTTGGTGTTTTTTGTCCACCCCTCCCCCAAAAATGTCAAAGAGGCGAAAATGGGATAGCAGGGCAAATTGTGTCCAGCCATTTTGGAAGTTTGGAAGATCAAAGTCAGTTTCAGCTAATCTCTGCGGCTCAAAAAGCCCAAAATAGTCTTGCTTTTTGGACAATCCTTTCAACTTTTTGATTCCCCCTCCCCCCCCCCCCCCCTCCCCGTTCCCGTTCAACTTTCATAAACAGAGCGACCAGTCAATTGAGCAACGCGTTTATGCAGTTGATTCGTCCCAAATGTTTTCCTTTTGCGCAGACAATCGAAAATTAGTTGACAAAGGAAATAGCAAAAAGAATGCTTAATTTGTGGGAAGGAAAAGCTGACTGAGGAAGAAGAAGAGGGGAGGGAATGGGTTCAACGACCGACGGGAGACGATGAACACGCCTCGGGGGGTGGCCAAAGGGTCGTTGGGGTGGACGGAATGCGGGAGGCGGAGGGAAAGGGGGGGGGGGAAAGGGGGAGGGGAATTCAGGAGAGTGCTTTTCCATTATTATTTATGTTGCCGTTTTTTGTTTTAATTGTACTCGACGTCGTCTGCTTTTTAGGGACAATTTTGCTGTTTTCGTCCCAGTTCCATCATAAATATGCCTCCCCCTTTTTGTCCCCAATTCCCCCCCCCCCCCCCCCCTCCCTCCCTCCCTCCCCCTTTATTCTTCCCGTCATTAACCTTTCTTCACTCGCCCCGTGTGCCTTCCGACAACCTTGGCTGATGAGTAATGCTAACACTTACAAAGCAGTTCAGTGGGGTCCATCTCACAATAACTAACCCATTCCCCCTTCTCAGAGCAGCAGCAGAATGAACACACACCGCCCCCCCCCCCGCCCGTTCTTCCTCACTTTCACCTTTGTCCCTCTTACCCCCCCCCCCCCCCCCCCCCCCCCCGACCCGCCCCGCCTCATTAGTTTCCCTTTTCAAATTCGCATTTTTCGTTTTCTTCCCATTCTTCTCTTCTTTCTTCTCGCTTTTTATCCACACCAATTGCTCTTTGCTTTCTCCGGCGGAATGTTCAAGGGGAGGCACTGATCATAATCCGACCCGACCGACCGACTCCTCTGGGTATTTGGGATTTGCCCCCCCCCCCCTCTCCTTCCCCCTGGGTATTTTTTGATTTACCCCCCCCCCCCCCCCCCTCCCCCTCCCCCCCCCCCCCTCCCTCCTCCCCCTCTGGGTTTTTGATTTACCCCCCCCCCCTCTGGGTATTTG
Source organism: Globodera pallida (assembly GCA_020449905.1). Lineage (NCBI taxonomy): Eukaryota > Metazoa > Nematoda > Chromadorea > Rhabditida > Heteroderidae > Globodera > Globodera pallida. The sequence goes on from JAIXHY010000041.1 coordinate 86,483, forward strand.
GGATTTGCCCCCCCCCTCCTCCCCCCCCCTTCACCCCCCCCCTTCCCCTCCTCCCCCTCTGGGTATTTGGGATTTTGCCCCCCCCCCCCCAACATCATCGCTTCTCTCTCTGACAATTTTTGAGCAAAAATTGAACCAGAAATTGTAAGACAATTGCGAGATGATTTGCCGGAAAAGGCGCCCTTCCTCCGCTTCCGCCCGCCTCCCCTCTTTGTCCGCCGCCTACTTCCGTCTTTTTCTGTTCTTCCAAATTGGCCATGCCCTTAGGGCCTCTGTGAATTACGTGCCCCAGGGCAGCAACCCGCTTCTCTACCAGCCGGGCGCCGACCCGATTATGTTTGTTTGTCCGTTCCTTGTGCCTCTTCAAACAAATCAATTTGAAGACACCTCGACCAAAACACTTTTGCAGACACCGTTTTTGAGCCCGGCCGAGACACCGCCTTTGTTGTGGAGTTTTACGCCGATTGGTCAGTCGGCGGGCATTTCGTTGTGCCCTTTTGGATTAATTAATTGCCCTCCCCCCATTCAATTAATTGATTGATTAGGTGTGGTCATTGCCGAGCATTTGCTCCTTTCTACCGCCAATTCGCCTCAGGGGTAAAGCGGTGGAGCGAAGTTGTTCAGGTGAAGAAGTGTTTGGGTTGGGTGGAAGCTTTTGGTGTCCTTTCCAATCTTCAGGTTGCCGCAGTGAATTGCGCCGACACTTTCAATGGCCAAATTTGTCGTTCCAATTCGGTTGCCTATTTTCCGATGATCAAATACTTCCCCCGGTCGGCCAATTCCTTCGCCGACGGCACTTTGGTTCGCTGTTTTCCAACAATAATAATCTTTTTCATTTCTGAACAATAAATATTTAATTAGATGGAGTCGTCTCATTCCGGGAAAAACCTTAGGGACCAACTGGCGACTAAGGTGAGGAAGTGCGGGGAGTGGCTAATGGGTCAAAAACAATTCTTAATTAATTTATACGCCTCTTCGTTCTTTGTGCAGATACTCAACGAGTACAGCAGATTTGCCTATACGGATTGGCCCAATTTGCGACATTTGGAAGTGAATGTGTCAGTTGGAGGATCGATAAACGGCGCTTTCCATCCCACGAACCTTTCAGGAACACGCGATTCGAAGACCTTTGGCAGGGCACCCCCCCGTCCGCCAATTTTTTGCTTATAATCTTTGAACAGTTTGACTCCGTCGGGGTCCAGGTAAGGACAATTAGTGGCGGTGGTGGACAATCACTGATCCGAGATTCGATTCAAACATTCACAATTCACTCCTCTCCTAGTCCATCCTCGACCTTTGGCCGAATCGACAACAAATCGGAGTGAGACGAGCTTTGTCAAACTCGGCACTTATACCGATGTTGGGTGAGCAAGGCTTTTTGGGTGTTAATCACAGCACAAAATGATCAGTGAATCACAATAATCAATTTCAGGAATTAAAAAGTTTCCTTATGTGGCCATGTTTAAGAGGGATGACCAGCAGTCCATCTTTATGGAGCAGTGAGAGACTCGAAAATTGCGTCGATTAATTCTTTTTCGGACAGATTCCAAGGGCCAGTCACTTTAGACGAGGCGATGCAGAGAGTGCAGCCAGGTGAGAGAGCGCCTTAGTGAGGGAGCGGAAGAGAGAGAGAGAAAGAAAAAGAGAAAGGAGGGAGAAAAGAGGAGAAAGGAGAGAGAGAGGGGGAACAGAAGAGAGGAGAGAGAGAGAGGGGGAGCAGAAGAGAGAGAAAGGAGAGAGAGTGAGGGTGCTTTGAAGAAGGAGGAGAAAAGAGAGAGAGAAAGGAGAGAGAAAGGAGTAGAGAAAAGAGAGAGAGAGAGACTGATCAAGCGACTTCCCCTTCCATTTGAAGGGAATTTCATCTCGTTGGACACGGAGCAGCAACAGAGCACCCAATCGAGCCGTCCCCATGTGGAAACGATTGACTGCGAACGCTTCCCTGATCGGTCAGTCGTCAGTCTTTGGCTGAATGCCTTCCTTCGTTCCGTTCTTTCCATCGTCCCTCTTTCAGTTGCAAGCAGCTGTATTTTGTGTCAGAGACTGATTTGCTCAAGGCGGTAAGTTCAATCAGTTCAGTTTTGCGTCCATTCGCTTTTGTACAGGTGAGGATGGCACTGTTGGACGAAGTTACTCGGATGGACGAAATGATTCGGGGCGATCGCTTCCGTCGTTTATACAATTTCGTAGTTTTGCTCTTTGAGGTAACTCAGCCGAAGCCGCCGCTCTCCTTTTGTCCCCTTTCAGCACTTTCCCACAAAAAGTTTCGATTCAACCAATGAAACGATGCGAAGGGCCAAATCGTTGGTGAAAAGGTCGTCTGAGGCAAATAATCTGCAGAGGAGTGCGCGGGCGCGCCAAGTGTTCGCGCACTTGAAGCAGTTTCTGGAGGGGAAGCCGGAGCTGGTCACTGCGTCCGAGTGGCGAAATCAGTTTGAGAACGTGGAGGTGCGAAGTTAGGGCAGTCTTTTGCTCATCTTTCGAGAAGATTGGGTTTCGATGCGCAACCGAATTTCGCACTTTCCAGCGTGTCTACGGCAAGCCTTTCCCGTCCAATGCTTCCTGGCAGCATTGTTCAGGCTCCTCACCCGAATTCCGCGGCTACACCTGCGGCCTGTGGAGCATCTTCCACGCGCTCACCGTCCACGCTTATATGGATGCAGTAAAGGGTCATTTGGGAGATATTTGGACACTTTTGATGATTGCATAAGGATGCGTATAATGTTGATGTGTGTTCTCACAGTGCCGCCCAGTTCAGAACGACTTTCCCTCAACCCGCTGGTGCCATTGCGTGCCATTCAAGGATGGGTCAGCACTTTCTTCGGATGTGAACACTGCAAAAGGCACTTCATGAAAATGACTTCGGAACTTTTTCCGATGAACGAGCAGAGAGTGAGTTTTGATTGGTCGTGAAAAGGACGAAGAAAAGAGCGGAACTTTCGGGTTTTGGTTGTCTCGAAAAGATTCTTACTGAAAATATGCACCAATTAATTTAAATAATTTCTCTCCACCATCACAATTAAAGGTGAGTCGTCTCCATGACACGGTGATGTACTTGTGGAGGGCACATAATATCGTCAATGCAAGACTGCACGGGGATGTCACGGAGGTCAGTGGGCAATTCCGGCACTTGTCTACCTACTTAAGAAGCATTCTCACTTTTTGTTAGTTTCGCATTTTGATAAAGCCCCCCGTTCTGCTTCATTCTGGGATGGCACCCTGCCCCCTTCCCCCCATTAAGGACCCGCAGTTCCTCAAATACCAATTCCCGCCGCTATTCCTCTGCCGCACTTGCCATTCCGGCGGCCATTTCAGTCGCCGGCAAACGCGTAATTTCCTTCTTCGCTATTACGGCTCCATCCGCCCATACCATCGGACACATTCGGCGCCCGAAAGTCGAGTTCGAATAGCAGCCGTCAGTAGGAGTCGGAACTGACTGAAGGAAAGGCCAAAGAGACGAGAGATGAAGACGGAAAAACGGGTCCATCCGCCACTTTTATACCCCCCCCCCCCTCCCCTCTCCCCCCAAGTAGAACATAAAACGTTATGTATATCCCCCGACACGCTCAGGTATTCTTGTTTGGATAGCCAAAACCAGCTCCATTCGCCATCCTTTCATTTTCAAAATAATTTGGTAATACTCCAGCAATGGTGGGGGTGATCTACCAGAATTTCAACTAATACTTGTTGATATGCTAACAAAGCAGATGAGGTAAAGCATTTTGGGGCAAGGACCCATCGGAGTATTACCCTTTTTGAGTTACATCTTTGCTACATAAAAGTTTCTTAAATGCTCATGTATAAAGGAAGTTTGTTGTTGTTGTTTGCGTATTAATTCAAAAGAAAATGGGACAAATTGCAAAAGTTTGTTTAAAGCCTCCTCAGTTCAATCTTCTTGCAAATCGTCAAGTATTCGTTCTGTTGTGCCTCGACCGCTCTCAGACACGCCAACTCCACATTCAGCCGCTCCAATTCCTTCTGCCGCTCACTGACCAAAGCCTTCAAAATTGGATGGAATCCCAAAAGATTGCTTTCGATGTTCGTTTAACCTCAATTCCCCCAAGTTTCACTTTACCTTCAGCTGTTGCATTTCTTCCGCCTCCTCCCGTTGGTTTTCCTGCCGATTCTGCAACGACAGAAGTTTCAGCCGTTCTCTGTCCGTTATCCGCCCGATCTGTTAGCACAAACAAAGTCCGCCGTTGTTGAAAATGCATCGCTTTCCCGCCCAACGCCTCTCACCGTTTCCATCGCTTCCCGCACATCGGAAACTGAGCCGAGAAAGTGCTCAAATTGACCGATAAATTCCTTTCCCTCCGCGGCCAACTTTGCAACCGAGTCTACCAGAGCTCAAAAAGGGGAAAGTTGCCGGCCAATTTCATTGTTACGCTCACCGGGATTGACCAATCGTATTTGGTTGAGTTCGTCAACGAATACCTTTTGGCCAGGGAACTCCCCCTTTCGCGGGTCCATTCCTTACCACCACAAAGAATTGAAAGCACCCCCCCTTCCCCACAAATCGCATTTCTTTATGAATATGGTATCCCATAGCAACATAAATTCATTCACACTTACACAGTTTTTCAATTTGTACAACATTGGCAATAAATGCAAATTTACTATGTGCGGCTTAAGTCGGCAATCATAAAAAGACAACAGATAAGAAGGAATGTAAAATTGTAGTCCATTACAACGGATGAAATGTCATCAGACTAAGAAAGGGGCAATCGGAAGTTCTATCACAATTCTGAACAGAAAAAGAATATCGAAAGGAATAAAGTGACACCGAGGTGATAAATTGCTGCAAAAATTCTAGGGGCGCGTGAAAAAACCGGGTTGGACAAAACCAACACCCTGAAACCCTTCTATCATCGATTTGTTGTTTCGGGTAAAATGATCGGCTCTGCTTCATTTGCGAATTGCGGGTTGTAACCCACGGGCGGGGTAGCGATTGACGGCGCCGGAAGGGTCGGGAGAATTGCTGCGTTCGCGTCCGTCCCTTCCACTCTGTTGTAGGATGAGTTAACCTCATGAAATCGAAAAAATGAAGGAATGTTTAGGTATTTGAAAAAACCTTCGCACGGTAAAGGACATAGTGCTGGGTGATGAAGAGTATGTCGAAAAGCATCTACGGATTGGGAAGAATAAAAGAGAAATTTTCAGAAAATACCGAAACGATGCCGAGTCCAAATTTTACTGGGTTCCCAGTGAATGCGCTCCAATCATCTTTAAAAAATGGCGCTTAAAGGAAAGAAAAAGCGAAATCACTTGTATTTGTTGCTTGAAGACACATCTGGCAAATGTCCATAAATCCACCCGAAAAATCCAGCAACACATTACCGATGCTCCAGCCAACCTAAGGCTGAAATCGCTTAAATTTATTCAAAACATTGCAAACAGTGCTCTTTCGCTTGAAGTTGAGAATGGCTTGGGGAAGGTATTTGCTCAATGTGACGGCCAGTTTTGTGTACGAGAGGTAATTGATGAAGTCGAGCCAGTTCAGAACATGAAAAAGTGCCAGGGCCAAAGAGACAAACGAGAAACAGAGCAGAAAGGACGCCCAACTACGACCAATGTAAGAGATGCGCTGAGTCCCACGCTAAAAAGAACAAAGTACTTTTTTAACAACGCAATAAAAGAGACTCGATGGAGGGGCCTATGAGGCAGTAGCCTTCTATTACTACACTTATCAATGACAATGTATGGTTGACTGTTTCCGAACCAACTTCCTAACACTTCCTTTCCTCACCTCGTAGACAAAGCATTGAAGACCCGTAATGATGCAAGCTAAAAGTGCATGCGTGGCGAACACGACGTCGTTGATGAGCACCGGAATTAGACTGCGCTGGCCATGCCTTTCAATGTAGAGTTGCTGTTTTAGCAATTAGAAAAAATAACTAAAATACCAGTAAATAACAATGAAACCTGAACGTGTTGGTCGAAATAAAGCATCACATTGTACACAGTGTAACAACAAAAGCCAATAACATTCAGCAACAAAAAGTCAAAATTAAGTCCAATAACACTGAAAGAGAAAATCATTTAAACACAGCTACTAGAAAAAACCTCTTTCGTTGGAAGTTGAGAACAATCTGCGGGTAAAACGAAATACTCCATCTGAAAGAAATAAGTGACTTCAGCAAAAATGGTTAACGTACGCTAAGAAATAAATCCATCCGGTGATAATGATTAATATGGAGATCACTTTGCTTTTGACCACGGCAACGGGAACAAACAAATCCTTAGAACTGAAATGGAAGACAATGAAATTACATTTTTCAACGAAAAACTCACTCGAAAGGACAGTGGTCGACAAACGTTCCGTTGTCCAAAACCAACGAACAATTTTGAACCTCAATGTACGTTCGACTGCTTAGGGACAGTCCGGTGACATTCACTTGAGCGCGTGAATTATTCCCTTTGTTTAGTGTAATTTGTTTTGGTGCCAATTTTAATACAGCCCAACTGGTGTTCAGGACCAAACTCAAGCTGTGTTCAAGTGTTTCCCTGAAAGCAAAAAACGAAAAAGAGATTAGGAAAGCAAAAGTACTAACGTGTACAAGAAGACAAAGGGCACTTCGTGTCCGATCGAGACAGTCAGCTCGTTTGGACATTGAATAGGCAAATCCTTGCTGATCTTCAGGTGATCATGAAAGTTGCATTCCGATTGACCGATCGTTATAAGTAACGTTGAGAGAAAAAACGTCAAACGCATTGGAAAGAGAAGTAACTTTCCGCTTATCTACTGTTTCGGAGTGGTCGAGGCAAAAATATGGCAAAAGTGGTCAATAATGCATCATAAAAGGAAAGGAACAAGTAGAGAGCCTAAAAGATGCACAAACGTCAGTTATTTGGAAAAAATTGAAGGGTGTACATAAACATAAATTGACGGGTGGATGAAAGGAAGGTATGTGAAGGTAATTATTTCTACCGCCGATAATATCGGCTGGCAAAGATGTAGCAGAGTATGAATGAATTTAAAAAAATGCACGATGATGCAATAGAAAACAAAATTGCATTTGTCACCAGACTAAACCAAGGATGTGATTTTTTTAAAGATTTGTATTTTATTTGTGTACCCCAATTTTTACAATTTGAAATGTACTTTTTTTTTAATACTTTATTTGGAGTACGCGTCCTTTTCTGTCCTTTATTTGAGATTTCTGGATTTTTTTGAAAATTTTCGTTTTTGAATAAATCAAGACAGATGGCCAAATTAGTTAATTTTCAAGCGTTTTTCTCATTTTTTTTTTGAATTTTCTTGAAATTTTTACTTAAAAAATGTCCGAAAAAAGTATTTTTGGGATTTTCGCTTAGTATCGACTTATTTTAGGCATCTAAAGATTCACCTACATACTTCCGCATTTTTCCTAAAATTCATATGCTATAAAATTCAAAATTTTAAATTGTTCTTCACATCATTTTTGAAATATATGTAATAAAAATTCTAAAGCTTTATTTGAATAGGTATGTACAGATTGTAGTTACTTAAGCACGATAATGCCCTTTGGCGGACATATTGCTGACGTCGCTCGTGAGGGTATTTGGGCCTCTCTGACCGGTGGATGGTATTATGAACCGGCCAATTCATTGTTTTGTAATACTCTTCACCTGTATCTTTGGTCACTGTTGTTCATCCTTCCGCTTTTGTTCGGGCTGTCTATCAACGAAGGCGGAGATGTGCAGAATTATGGCTACGCTGTTGGTTATTTGTCTTTTCTGGGCATTCTTTTTTTGTTCATCAAAATCTCCGTCGCCTATCTTCATCACATCTTTGACACTGTTCAGCCTATCAAATACAAATCAAAGAAGAGCAACGAAGATGTACACGAGGAATCACAGGTTCGATAAAAGACTTGGGTCTGGCTGTTTTGAGTGAGTGTAGAATACAGACGTAATTTAATTACATATTTAATACTTATTTTTATATATTTAGCAGAATTGTGCCCAAGGTACTCGTTTCTCCGGGTCTTCGTTTAGTGCTACTCGTGCAACGGAAAGTAACGCATTGGATATAATTGAAATGCTCGAGCTAGATCAGGGGACTTTGCAGCAAAGTCAGCACGGTGTTCATTTTCGAAGGTCATTCAATGGTTCTGATGAGAGAAGGGCTCGGAACAATTCGATACGCGAAACTGATAATGAACGCAAAAGCAATAGAAAAATGGAAGGGAATACGAATAGGGCGAGATTTGGATGTGAGCTTGCTTCATTAAAGCAACGCCGCAAAAGACGGTAAATGGCAAATGTTGGTAAGAGTAATTCCCCATTCTAATTGCTTTTTTTTAGAAAACGTGCCGTTTGTTACCATTCATTGCCATCTTTCGGCCCCACGAGGAGAAATTCGTTAACAAATGCTGATGGAAATAAAGATGAGGAGAAGATTAGCATGAGCGGATCAGCGAGCTCATCTTTTTCCGGCTCATTTTCGGCGAATTTTGTACATAAATTTACAAACAAAAGCCATCGTACTGCTAAACGATCGGCTCGGACGGCGGGACTCGTACCTGCGGACAGTTTGGATCTCCTACCAAAGGCATTAGTTGATTTTTTTAATTACAAATAGAGATCTTTAGAAGCATCCGTCATCTCAACAACAAAACAAACGTCGAAATTTCTCAGAGCTAGTTAAATCAAGTAAAACCGATTTTTCACCAAATGAGTGCACTTCTGTTGTTTATGACGACTCATTTGGTCAACATTTGCAAAATGAAAGACGCAAAAGTGAGGAGAAATTGGGCGGTCGATCATTTGTCCGAAGGATCAATTCGACAAACAATGCGAGTGAGCTGAGAAAAGCGAAAACAGAAAATCAGGTTTGCAAAAGCAAATGGAAATCTCGAGAACATATAAGTCCAACCATTTGAACTTTAAAAATTCGGGGTCCGCTGTCGTCAATCACACCTTAAAGAAAGCAGATCGCGGTATTCGGTGTTTCTCTTCCACTAACCAAACCTGTCAGGGGCCTTCACTTTTTTACTAAAACCAGAAATTTCCCTTTTTTAGAAGGATTCATATCGAACAACATCGCTTTTTACAAAGTCGGGGAGTTTGGGTTTTCCTGGAGGAGATGAGTTCGGTTTGAATTGGCGAGTGGAACGAGACCAGGGTTTACACGTGGTTGGCACTGATAGCGAATCAAAATTTTCAGGGTTGAATGTCGTCGAATCGGAAATGGGTTCGCCTTAATGTTTAAGCTCAAATAATTACATTTTATTTTTTAAGGTTTAACTGAAAGTGGAGATTGTTAAACAACCAAAGGATGGAACGGACAAAGTTGTTTTTGACGACGGGCTAGAACAGCAGGAGCCGTGTTGCTCTTCTAGCTTATTTACTAATCCAGTTGCTGTTAGTGAAAAGCGAGAGATCGAGGAGAACGTGGAGACCAGCCTTGAAGAATGTCTTGTTTTCAGGTCGATTCAAATCGAAAAAATTCGGCGGATTTGGGTATTTGAGTAACTTTGTAGTAAAGCTTGGATATGATTTTTAGTTCAAACACAGAAAATGGTACAGAACCTGAAGATCTGAAAGTACAAATAACAAAGTTTCTCGAGGAACTTATTGCTAAACATCCCGAAGCTATGGATGCCATAGGTTTGAAATTATATCAAAATATTTTGAAAATTCTAACCGTAGAATCGGTGAGAATGAACAGACTTATGCAACTTGGAGACAAAAGAACTACCTGATGACAGATCTGCAGAGGAGTAAGTCTGATTTAAAAATAAGTAATTGAGTCGGCAAAAAAATTTAACAACCGATAAATATGTTTTAATCTTAATTTATTAAGCGAGTTAACATTTTCACGCCATTCTCAAATTTCAAACGAAGAAAGTGCCAAAGGGTCGTCTTCCCAGCCGCGTCATCTTGCCGTTGATTCTATGGATACGAGTCCCGGTGCTGTGCATGCTTTTCAGGATGAGCATGGGAACTGGCTTACTTATTGGTTTGGATCAAAAAGTCAGTTGCTGTCAAAGATTGGAGAGCTTGGCAAGTGTTCAAGTCGTAAGCCTCTACAGATAAAAATTTTCTGGTCGGAACCTCAATCTTTAGGTTCAGGAACTGCGCAATCGCTTATGAATGTTCCGACCTTGTTGGAAATGTCCAATTGTGAAGCTTTGAGTCGGCAAAATAATGAGCTCCCTTCCAAACAATTTGCAGAACATATTTTCCGAGCAGTGGCACGTCAGTAGTAATGAACCGAACGTAGAAAGTTCGTCACAAGAAAGAACTTTAATTAGCGCAAACATTAAGAATGACAGTGATGAGAAAAGGTAATTTCATTCATTCATTATGAATGATTAGTGCTGATTTTGTTTAGCAATTTAATGGATGAAAGCAACAACGATCAGTTGTATAGAGACCAGCCGACGGTGGTCAATGTTATTGACACGTCGTCAAACAGAGATATTGAGAAAGGGAACGGACTGTCAGTGTCTTCGTCTTCAACATCTTTTTCAAGCATCGATCATCCGACGGAGTCTTGCAAGCAATTGGCACTAGAGAACAGCTCTTCGTCAGATGAAGCCAGTCGATACATAAAGCCCATCAACTTGTTACGGGCGAACGCGTTGCACGGAGTAGGGCCGTCGGCCGATGCTGGCGAACCACCGAATTTAAGAGAGGCGTCCAATACCCATCGAAGACATATATCGACGGACTCAAGGTTTTTGCTTTTGAGCAACAAACGCAGGATATAAAATTTATTAAATTAACCTAAGATTAGATTTCATCTGCCACTTCGTATTTAGCAGTCAGTTGATCGCATTAATGCAGCGGTTTTGCCATGTTACCGCTGGAGAATTGGAATCTGCCCCGAGAATGGCTGCTCGCTCTCACTCCAGAACACGCTCAGAACGACTCGCTGCATCAAATGTCATCGAACGATTGGAAGGGGTTGAGCAGCTTAACCCGTCCTTTGTTGGTTTGTGAACAAAGATCATCACTTTGCGAGTTATTTTGGTTATAGTGTTTTTTTCCTCTCTTTCTTGAGCCGGAATATTCTTACAACGAGAATAGTATATACTAGGAACCCAAAATTATATATTTTATTTTCTGAAACAGACTCTCCTTTTCATCTGTTAAATGATCTCCAAAGGGGGCGTCCGCTTCCCTCCGGCTTGCTTCTCTATCATTCGGTCCGCGATGCTTTGACGAGTTGTCCTCGGATGAAGTACTGTTACAGGCTGAAACGCCCAATTTGGTTAAATTGGTGGCCATTTGGAAGAAATAAAGATGTCGCTGATTTTAATGACTCTGCGCAGCACGAATTTACATTAAAGGTACTACCGCCATCAGTTGGTTAGAATTTGGTCGATGGGGTGACAGAGACTGGGAAAATCAAAATCGGGGTTTGTTCACCATTTGTATTCCTTTCAGTTGGATCGCCTCTCACTCGCCATGATATTTGATAGGAACTCTTCTATCATTTCTTCCATTTTTGATGTTGTTCTGGCACTTCTTGTTGGTCTGATGGCCGTGTTGGTGCTTTGTAGGAATGTTTATGCCGAAATTTCTTTATTGTTCTTCGCTTTCACCGTCGCAGGAGCACAAGTACAATATCCAACAATCCAATTGAAATTTGTTTATTAAACAAATACAATACAAAATTTAAGTTCTCTCTGCTGAAAAGTGTTCAGCCCGACTCGGCTTCACCCGTTCATGGTTTCAATTGGCTTGTAATGAATGCTCTTTCTTTTTTGGCAATGTTAGCAAAATCATAATTGGCACAGGTCGCTTATTCTCGTCCAATTTATTTCGTTATTCTCTCTTCGATTATTCTTGCGTTCGACTGGGCAACTTTTGCCGAGAATGCTTCTGTGAATTGGCATCCGTCTTGGCTTTGTCTCTACTCAAATCGCCCCTTTCATTTAACAATGCGTGATTTATGTGCAAATTCATTGCTTTTCCTGCCATTGATTTTTACTTTTGGTCTTCTGCCGCAGGTATTTACCGTATCTTATCTTAAGATTGCCCCTTTGTTCTTCAGGTGAATACGCTATGTATGCATTTGTTGGAACAACTGGACATGCACTTTTTTGGTAAAGTGCATTGAATATCATTTTTACCGTAACAAAACAGGTGCCACTTCTTCACACTCTCTTGCTTCTTCAATGTTTTCCATATGCCGAAGCGTTTTTTCGGTTGCTTTATTGATGGGTGTGATCAAAACAGTTCAACTTTTCTCGCAAAACGACGTTGTCGATTCTGTTGGTTTCTCAGCTTTTGCGGCACTTAGCAACGCAATTGCTTATTTGCTTTCGCGGTATTTTTTTTGTCAGTTATGGGCGGTCATTAAAAATTTAACACCCTAATTTGTAAGTGAATCGAGTAATCCTCAATTTGTCAAACTTTTGTGGACGCGACTTGGCATCGCTTAACAACAAGGCCAGAAGTTGTTGTTGTTGCCAACGAAAAGCAGCAGCAACACTCTTCTCAGTCCACGTTTGAGTGGTCCATCGCCTCCCAAACAGCTGTTGAGCTGTTGCATTTTGACCAACAATGGCAGCACTTCGGTGACGAGGAAGAAATTCACCAATGCGATTAAAAAAAGGGACAAAAAACGGACAAACGAATTCGGGTGGAGAGAAAATGGCGAATGAAGAGGAGGAGTGCTCTCTGATTGGGTCCTCGACACAAATACTGGTCCTTAGAAGCTCAGCACAATTTGTTCAGCGCAGCATGTCGGACCTTGATTTTGTAGTTACATTTTCTTTTTATAGAAAATTTTTAGAAATTTAGCTTTGGAATTCATCGCACGCTTATGTTCCAAACCGGTCAGCCTCACTTGGAGGTGAGGTGGGGAAGGAGTTTATAAAACCTTAATTTTAAATTTATAATATTTCATTAATGGCCTTTGTTTTAAGGTTTTGCTTAGCAATTTCTTGTGTTTTGATTTCTCTGCTCAACCATAACGTTTATTCCCAAATGCGTGCAAAAAACCCATGGAAACTTTTTGCTCGTCCCATTCTTCGTTCGCACGAGTATGGTCCAATTCGAGCCAACTGTGGAGGCGAAATTGACCGTTTTCGAAAAGGTTCACGTGTGGATTATTAGTGTAGAAAAGAACGCGGTAAATAAAAAATTTATTGTGCAATCCTCCAAAACTGTCTTTTAGTTATACCCACTTTTGATCATTTCTCTGATAAGCACTTCCGGTAAAGCGTGGAACTCGCAAAACGGCCATTTGACTACTTTGGTGCTCACAATGTGTGCTGTTCGGTTGGCCCGGACTGGTTATGCACAACCAAATGTCAGTTTCAGAGCATAAATTATTCTATCCCTCGACTTCTGTTTTAGCTGCTCCATGTTCCTCTTTTGGTGACGTATCTGCTTCATAGGGATAGATTTGGTCTAAATTTAATAGAAGGTTGTTTTTGACAAAATCTACTTATTGTAAAAGCTTCATACCCTCTTTAGAAGATATGGCCGTTTCTTTTCTTTCGGCTCCTTTATTCTTTCTTTTTGTTCGCAACAATTGTCTGGTCAAAGCTCAAAGAGTTCTTGTCAAAGGCGCACTTTATACTTTGCTACATCGCCCCCTGGCAAATCAGTTGGGGCTCGGCCTTTCACGCTTTCGCGCAGCCGTTCAGCATCCCTCATTCCGGACTTACATTGGCGCAAGCATTGCTTTCCAGCATTCTTTCTGCTCCTCTCAACCCATTTCTCGGTATGTTTTATAGGTGTCTCGGCTCAGTTTGCTGCGCATTTATTTGTTGAGTATTAGAGCATTCTTTGACCGTCTGTTTCTTAAGGCTCTTCTTTTTTCTTATGTCCTATATACGTCCGGTTAAATTCTGGGAGCGTGATTACAACACCAACCGAGTTGACCATTCTAAGCTGCGATTGGCTTCTCAGTTGGATCGGAGCCCAATGATAGACGACTCGAATTTGAATTCAATATTTTATGAACACCTAACAAGGTCTCTGCAACTCTCCTTAGCTGGAGATTTACTTCTTGGACGTTGGGCATGCACAGTTAAACCTGGAGATTGTTTCATTTTGTCCAGCAATTATTTAAACTGGTCTGTTACTTTTTTATTGTAGTGAAAATAATTGTTTTTTTAATTAACAGAAAAGAATCGTTTTTTCTCTGTTCAGTATGGTTCAGCTAATTGAGTGCGGAAATGGCTTTGTCACCTTCCAACTTCGGGGCTTGGAATTCCGAGGGACGTACTGCCATCAACGGGAGATGGAGGCTATCAGCGAAGACTGGGCAGACAACAATGCCTCTTTTTGTTGTTGCTCCCGGTGGACTTCATCGCCTTTTCTATCAGTAAGCTCTCCATAAAAATTATATATAACAGAAATTTTTTGTTTTTTGTTCAACAATGCGTGGGCTCTGCAATGGCTCGCTTGGGAGGTTACCGTCGCAAAATATGTTGTGGACGGATATTCCATTTCGGACAACAGTGCGGTGAATATGCTTCAGGTACAGTTTAATCTATTCTATTTTTTCATCCAACGAATAAAATTATATACAAGAGGTAATCATGCCAACTTCAGATTCATGAGCTGCGTCGTTTGCTGGTTACGCTCTATGTTAAGTGTGTAATTTTTTACGCCATTGACTCTCCTCAACTCTCCGCTTGGTTGGCCGATGAGACTATTTTGACCGCTTTGGATGGAATTCGTAAAAATTCCCGTTTTGTTGATCTCGATCCGGTGTTTTGCGCAGCAAACGACGAAGATTTCGACATTAATATGGGCGGATTGGTCGGTTACACATTTATCCCAATAAATTTTCTTTTTAAGTCTCGCCAGAGTTTTATGCTATTCTATGCCGCATGGATTGAGCATTGCTTAAAAAACCGATCGGCTTCACAAGCCCTTGAGACGTTGTCGGAATATAGTGACACCGGGGATCAAAATGTGTCGCTAATCACTGCGTTTTGCTTTGCTTTATCTATGCTTGGTCGCAGAGCATTGGGAACTGCAGCATACAACCGGCACTCGAATGCGGCAGAATCTTTTTTATTTGGAATGGACGCACTTTTTAAGGTTTAAATGTCGTATGCGTCTCTGAAAAAACGCTAATTTAGGGTGATATGCGTATTGCTCATCCAGCGGACGAGTGGGTTTTTGCCGATTTGGACATTCTGAATCGAGTTATATCTCCGGCGATCCGAATGGCGCTCAAACTTCACCAGGATCACTTTGCTGCTATCGTGGACTTAGACGAACCGGCAGAACTCTTTGAACTGATCAAAGATTACAGTGGACGTTTGTTCATTTCGCATGAACACGACCCAGAATGGTTGGCAAAATGCTTCTTTTTTTGTCCTATGCAGGTTCCTTAATGGCATCAAGGTTTTAGGCGACGTGCAATTCTTGCTAACACACCATCTTTGTTGGCTCTCAGACACATTTGTGACGATGGTCAACAGGGAGATTATAAGGCATAATATAAAACAATTCTACTTAAAGAACCAACCCCACCGTCCAATATAATATATTTTAGTCCTAACACATTAAAAAACTAAACTGAGATGGAACAGAGCAGTTAAAACCCTTTTATAGATAATAATGCTGAACAAAAGACATCTGGATATGCGAGTGATCAAGTTGAACAGTGAGGTAAGCATTCTTGGATAGTATTCACTTAATATAAATCTTTTTTTAGTGTGTGAGGGCATTTTGGGCGGGCCAACAGCAGGAGCTAATCTTTTTGCGCAATAAGAACCCCGAGCGAGGTTCAATACAAAACGCTCGTCAGGTGCTCCGGAATATAATCAACAGTTCGGCTGACCAGCCAATCGGTCGGTATCACCATTATTTCACGCTTACATAGACTTCAACTTTTAGGTTACCCCATTTACGTATCTCCGCTTGTTACTTCTTTTGTGGAGACGCATAACCAGCTCAACAGTGTGCTGGGCCCACCCTTAACATTGAATTGGTGTGGGAGATTTTGCCGTTCGTTATTTGGCCGTATCTGCACAAACTTTGGCCCATCCGGCGGTTCTGTCTCCGGTACAGTGATTAATACCTCGCAACAACTTGCGGCATCCACTTTCTCAACCGCCGCTTCCTCAGCCCATCAACCGCAAGCTGTTAACCTAACCGATTCGGGTCATCAGACGAAATGAGTAAAAACAAATTGGGAAATCACTGCTTTATTTGCATTTTGGTAACTGATTGTTGTACACACAAATATACACAACACCACAATCTCTGATATTCTATTAAAGATTTCTAAACATAACATAATGTCTAAGTTAATTCAATGCCAACTCTGCATTGTTTACTCCGTCAGCGGCATCCAATAAGTGGCGCGCATTAAGTGGACGATCGGTAAGAAAAGGGATTTTCAGCTTTTGGGCCATCCAGATCTTAAACGAAATCCGCCTAAATGTTTTTCCATGTCTATTTCCCCCATCCGACCATTTCGTTAGTATCGTTCACTGTCCATGCGCATACGCGCAGCCCTCGGTTGTGCATATCCTCCACAAAATTCCTATAGAAGCAACCTCATTTCGGTCAACCCAATCCATCGCTCGACTTACCCGTAAATTTCGCCGCGCTTAAATAAATAATGAAAGTCTGTAAATAAATGCAACCAACCTCAATCAACACCATATCGGCACCGACAAACTGAGGCAGAAAAATTTTGATACTCCTAAATAATTAGGCGACTATAACGAAAGTAAAATAGCAAATCCAAAACCATTTAAGCAGAGCATCAAGAGCAACTGCCCCTTGATGGACGAAATCATGGGAAAAACGGGCGATCTTCATCTCCAGATCGGTGTATGAAATGAACCTAAGGAGCTGAATTTTCGCAAGGAAAGGGCAAATTACCGACGCCGCCAAGTGACTCCTAAAAGCGAAATATGACGTTTGATGAAAGAACAGAATGTATGAATTGTTTTTTTGCATCGTTTAGTACAAAACAGCAATTATGCTTTGACCAGGCGTGTTTTGCAAATACGTTTAAAATTGCTCTCTTATTTTTCCTCGACGACGCCCTGTGTGACGACAAACCCCAGCCAAAAGGACCTTCCTGTGCTATATTCGTCAATATAACCTGTTAGAATCCGATTATTCTGACGCTTAATCCGATAGATGACCCAGGGATAGAAGGAGCAAACGAGGGCACAGTCGAACAAATCGTACTGCTCGAATACCTCTTCAATTTTATCGATCAGCTAAATATTAACTCGATGCCAGCGCGTAATCAGGGGGGGGGGGAATTCCCCACCAAAATACTCCGTCATTTTACCTTGGTGTCCGAGTCCTTAACATCGAATAGCCTGAAATTTCATTTGTGCACCAAATTATTCCCCCTTCACAAAATTCGAACATTTTCACATTTTTTTCCTTCGCCCATTGGACCACTTCTTCAAGCGTACAAATCGGAACGCGCCCGTCAGGTTGTGGCTCATCCGGAAGGAGGTCAACGCCGCGAGGTCGTGTGAAGTTGGCCGCACAATTACATTCGGCAGCCAATTCGCTGAAATCATGGTCCCGAAGAAGCCCGCTCATGTTGGTTGTTCTGTCCAAGGTGTCGTCATGCATAAGTACCGGCACTCCGTCGCGGGTTAGACCGATGTCGAATTCCACCAAATCGACCCCCTCTCTCAGAGCCTGGAAAGAGCACAATGCGATTTCACGTATTATTACAGAAATACCACCTGTTTGAAAGAGACCATCGTGTTTTCGGGTGCATTCAAAGGACTTCCTCGGTGACCTCCGAGTCGAAAACCATGGAAGAAGTTAGACACCTTTTGAAAAAAAGGGAAAGTCAATTCATAGAAATGGGTGGAAACATTGTCGGCGGGAGCAGGAGGGTTACGGAAGTAGAGGAACATGGCGAATAAAACGACTAAGAGGAGCTGCACGAAGAAGGGCAAAAGGAAAAGAGGGAGGAGAAGAACCAATGAGCTTATGTACAGAGGACGCGGCTCGCCCGTCATTGATTGTTGTGCAAAACAAGTTTCTCGTCTCAAATTTTACCTGTAATTTTAGGACAGCTTAATTCTACAACTAAAAGTTGATTCTAGGGTGATGAATGCATTTTGTGCGATTTTGAGCATTTACTAAGCGGTACAACGAGTCCCATTGAAAGGGACATTTCATTTTATAGTGGCTTCGGTGCAAACATTTTTTCATCTTCGTGCATTAATAAGATAGGAGTTTGTGCATCCCGTAGCATTCAAAATGCACTTTTTGATTTGGCCATCTGTCTAAAGATTTTCAAATTTAAACGAAAATCCTTCAAAAATTCCAGAAATCTAAAGGATGGAAAAGGACGCATACCCCAAATAAAGGACGAATCTTTAAAAAATGAATAAATCTTTTGTAACACCACTTTATATGATATAATTTACGCTATCCTTAGGAAGCAGTACTCTTCACTTACAATTTTGTATTTAATTCGCTTTTTTTAAGGCAAGTAGCCGCCGCCATGTCCTATGCCCAAGGGGCATTTTTTGTAAAGGCTTTTTGCTTTATTTTTGCAGTGGAAATTGCAATCAAAAATTACAGCGATGCTTTGTTCGTGGCTGTGAGTTATAAAAGTTGCCCGCTGGAGGGAATTGACGCTGTGTTAAACTTCTTTTTTTGCTTCCCAGCAAAACGAACGCCGGCAATTGGATAGTCTCGACGGGTTGTGGACATTCGTTAGGGAGCCTCCAAATAGTGTCGGAATCGGCTTGCGAAACAATTGGGCTTCACTGGAATTGGCTGCATTTGAGGTCAGATTGGTCAAATCGATTGACCGTTTCTAAGTGCCAAGACCCAACGCTGAAATTTTATTTTATTAAAAATTTTCAACGGGGATTCATGCTCAATAAGCTCCCAAAGTCCCTTGTCTGTGATTGATTGATGCAGAACTCATCGCTGATTCCCGTCCCAGCTGCTTACAACGATTTGACTGCGGACAGTGAGCAGCGTGACCACGTTGGATGGGCGTGGTACCAAAGGAAATACTTTTTGTCGCATTTTCTGCTCAATTCATCCTCCCGGAGATCATTTATACGCTTCGAAAGTGTCCATTATCACGCTATTGTGGTTGGGCTTAAGCAGGGTTCCCGATGTACAAATTTTTTTAAGTTTTTTAATGGAGAACTGGTGGCAGAACACGTCGGAGGGCATCTCCCCTTCCAAGTCGAAGTCCAACTCACGGGGCTTAATCTGATCACTGTGGCAGTCAACAACACTTTGTCGCGCGAAACAATTCCGCCGGGGGATTTCTCAACGATAAAACTGTGTTTATTCGAGCGTTTAAATTTGTGGGGGAGGGGGGGGGGGCGATGAGTATCGACGAACACTTACTTTTAGGAAGCGAAAAGAAGTTCAATTTTCAAGTTTATTTCGTACTTTTGGTATTATTACAACCGCCCTGGCCTGAAAAGTGTCCCAAGCTCGGTTCAATTTTGCTGAATTGCGCACCTTTTAGATCGTCGGGTCGTGAATTGGTTAATCTTGTGCCGCATTTTGACTTCTTCAACTATGCTGGCATTCTTCGTTCCGTGTACATTTGGCATTTGCCCCAAATTCTGATCCGGGGGATACGAATTCAAGCAGATCATTCGGGTCTTTTGAATTTATTGTGCTTAATTTCGCCATTTTTTAGGATTTTTTTCCTATCGAATTGACATCGACGAAGGAGTTCATACCAAAAAAGGCATCCAAATTCGCGTTGGCATATACACTTTTGAGGAAGAAATGAAAATCTACGAATTGTTCGGAGCCCAAAATTCAACGAATTTTGATAAAATCGAACTTTGGTGGCCGAAGGGAATGGGAAGCCCGAATCTTTACACTGCGGAAGTACTTTTGCTGGAATATGGCTTTGTTCTTTGGTTTTAAACTTCAGATTCGCCTCGAGTCGGTTTCTTCCGACGGTTCCGAAAAGCTTTTAGATGTCTACCGAGGTGCCGTTGCGTTGTTGCATTACTCGAAATTCTCAATGCTTTTGTTTCAGAAACTTTTGGCTTCCGAACGGTGACGGTTGACCAAAACAGAATATACATCAATGGTCTCCCGTTTTACTGTCATGGATTTGGGATGCACGAGGACATCGGAGTACGAACAATTGCATAATTGGATCAAATCGACTGAATCTTACATTAGCGGGAAGAGCATGTGCTTTTCTCTTCAGATTCACGGAAGGGGGTTCGACCGGGCAACGATGGTCAAGGACTTGAACATGTTCGACTGGCTAAACGGCAATTGTTACCGGACAAGCCATTACCCTTATGCCGAGGAGAGAGCGCATCTTGCGGACCGGAGGGGAATTGCGGTCATTACGGAAGTTCCGGCCGTGGGAATTTGGTGGGTAGGGAGGGAGGAGACGAAAAGCGGTCGCTTTGTAACGAATAAATGCAAAAACATTGGCCGTTTAGGGATTACAAATCGCCTTCGCTCTTACAATTGCACGCGAAAAATGATCACTGAAATGATAAGCCGCGATCGAAACCATCCGTCCGTCATAATGTGGTCACTGTCAAATGAACCCAAAATGCCTCCAAACTCCGGGGCAGCCGTATATTTCGAGTAAAGAGAGACAAATAAAAAGCCTTTGGGCAAATTTGGAGTTTTTTCATCGATTGGACGGCTCTTAAGGAATTTGGTCATTCTGTCCAAGCAGCTCGACTCAACAAGGCCGGTAACCGTCGTATTTGGCCAAGAATCGGCAGAAGTAAAAGTTGTGAGTTATAATTAATTGCCTTAGTTTAACCAATTAAATATAATTAATGAAATGCAACACTTTGTGCTAATTTGTTTTTTATCATTTAAGGCATCGCTTTTGGATGTGATTTGTGTCAATGATTATTTCGGTAGCGTTTCTGAATACTTCTCTTATTGTTAATGTAGCATTTTAATTCTAAGGTTGGTACCGGAATATTGGCATGTTGGAATTGATCCAGGATCGATTGGTTGGGTTTTTAAAGTGCAAATGCATAATTTTTATTGGTCCTCAAAGGTTGCTCAAATTCGAAGCTGGCGGCACAATTTCAGTAAGCCGGTGATTTTGAGCGAATACGGCGCCGAGGCAATTAGCGGATTTAATGAGGTGGGCGGGCGGACAACAAAAACGGCTTCGATTTTATTTTTGAATTTTTTTTGTTTGACGGAAACCGAACTTCAAACAAAATTCAATATTTATTACCTTTAGTGCATTTGGTGCAATTTCAGCAGCCAAGCGTCGCTTTCTCTGAACAGTACCAAGCGGAGCTGATCCATGAAACGGGCAAAGCGTTGGATGTGCTGCGATGCTCTAACGACATTGCCGGCGAGATGCTGTGGAACTTTGCTGATTTTATGACAGCGCCATGTCGGTGCAATTCAAACGGAGCCAATTCAATTGCCCCCCCCCCCAATCGTTCATTTTAGCCATAGACCGAGTGATCGGAAACCACAAAGGCGTTCTGACCAGGGATCGGAAAGCCGAAGTTGGGCGCTTATGCAATACAAAGGCGTTACAAAAAATTGTTGGAAAATAATACTCGAACGGCGAAAGTCTGCTTTGGCCCGCGATATTAGGGGAATAGGAAAAAGACAGAATCATTGTTTTAAATAAATATGTTTCTTGCCATATATTTAAATTAAAATAAAACCATTCCATGCAATGCTTGTCATCAGCAGGGGCATAGCCCGAAAATGTTTTTTGGGGAGGGGGCTAATGCAAAAGGTGCGAGTTTAAGAGGTCTGTTTTTGGTTTTATTGCATTCTCTTAAGCATTTTTTCAAAAAAATTAATAGAGACGAGATTGGGATTTTTTTCAAATATATCAACGTGTTCACGGGCCTGTTTTGAATGAACAGCATTTAATAGTAAAAATAGTACGTTCGGAAAATCACGAAAAATGCATAAAATGCTCAAAAACAACGCATAAAGCAAAGCGCAATCCCTGATCCGAAGGGCATAAATGGAAAGTTTCGGTGATTGGGTGGGCTTGTTGCTTATTTTGCTGTTGCTTTTGCTTTGGCTGAATCTGTGGCAAACATTGCGTCCCAAAGGTCATTGGAATTGACGCAACTTGCCGGGTCCAAGAACACTTTGCACAGAGTGAGAAGTTCGTTCAGTTCGCGACCCAAAGCCTTCCAAATGAATGCGCACTTTTTAATTTTGGCTCAAATGTTTGCAAACCGAAACTTCGGTGAGCATCGACAGAATTCGGCCGAAACGAATGGCGACGCCCCTTCGCATTGGTGCCGCCGCCGTTAGAAGCGGCGATCAGACAATGGAGTTCGGCGAACAGTTCATTCAAAGGGCAGTGATCAGTGCCGAACTCTGCCGAAAGGTCGACACATTCTTCGACTGCGTTAATGGCACAAAATGCGTATATCAAAAGGAATGCCAAAGTGTTGTTGGACGACTTACCGCACTTCCACAATTGGATGCCTTGGATGGCGGCAAATTCCGCCGATTCTATGGCCAACGATTTGTAAGTGTGCGTGATGAAGTGGCAAAACCGGTCCAAAAACGAGCGGCCAAAACTGTACATATTTTAATTGGGGGCACTGACTGCACTTGTGACGGAAACTGACGCCATTTGCTGCTGTTTGCCTGGGCCCGTGAACGTCTTGGAAAAGTGCTCTAGTTCAAACAGACAGCCTGGAAGGATCACAAACTGCCAGTGCCCCTCCACTGCTGGACGGTGTTTGAGCTGATGAGCAAAATTCGCTTGGTTTTATACGCTTTCCAAAGTCTTCTCACCGTCAACTCGCAGTAATGGAGAAAATTGAAGTGGAACGTGAAGCTTTTGAGGATGCCGACCTTTTTAATTAAAAGGAAGTGATTTTATGAACAAAATTCGATAGATTGGGCGAGTCGGGCGAATCCCAAACAATTTCCGACATTTATCTGGCTTAATGTTTTTGTACCTTTTGCTGTGTTGGAATTGAGTCAATTTTGGGGAATTGCGTCCGTACAAAGTTTAGCAATAGCACCACACAGCCTTTCTCGATCACACTGTGTTCTTCTTGCGTGATTGGCAACAACTGATCAGTGGGATTAACCAGAATTTGGACAAAGCACAACCTTTTCCCCAAAAACAGTGCCGAGTCCAAAGTGTTGAGCACAGATGGCCTTCTCCCCTTCACAAAAATCTCTGATCGATTGGGAAATTCGGTTGGCGAAAGGGAAAGACGAAAAGCTTCCGGGAGAAGAGGGGAAGAACGAATTGACTTTGACGGGCAAATGTGCAACTGATGGGGCGACCCTGGCACGCTTTTGCTGAGGAGAGGAACTCTCCAAAGGCTCGACGGGTCCGTTTGGGGAGCCGACGAACTTAGGCTTAGGAGACGAAACATTGCCTCCACTTGCGATCAGTTCGGGTCGCATTCCGGCCTGAAAGCAACGCCGAAGGCGGCAGGCCCGACAGCAATTTCGCATGCCATCTGAAAGTCCACAGAAAGTTGGGGAGGGAAAGGAGGAAAAGCCAAGATCAGTTAGCTAATATTGACGGGGGGATTTGAATGGAGCTTCGGCTTCTTTCAACTTTGTCACGGCGGCCTTTCACCTTTGTCGATGGGACAGTCGTTTTTGTTCGTCCGGCAATTGTACTCGCGCCTATCCCTGACGGATCGGCGGAAGAAAGAGGCGCAGGGACGGCAAGGAATAGACGGCACAGAAAAGGCTGCTACCGATGCAACGGCACACGGCACAACAACTGAGAGTGCTGTGCTCATTGTCAGAGGGAGGGGGCACGCTGGACACCATTAGCAATAATGATGCTTGCTAATCATTAATAATATTAATGAGATTAGGGGGGGGGCACGCTGGACACCATTAGCAATAATAATGCTTGCTAATCATTAACAATATTAATGAGATTAGGGACTGTATCAAATTGCAAAAAAGAAAATCGTTCAGATAATGCGAAGAATCGATTAGAGAAGAGATGTGACGGGGGGGGGGGGGGACGGGAATTGTACCAAAAGTTGGGGGAAGGGTAAAGTGGGAGGGTTTACTGATTGTTGCTCGGATGTAATTAACTGCTCACGAGTTGACTAAACACTAACAAAAAGATGATTGTTTAATGTTAGGCGGCGTCATTTAAATGCTCACAATCAACAGCAAAGTTTGGTGGTTGGTGATTTGATTACGTTTCACAAATTGCAAGCATTTTTATATTTAATTGATCAATGATCACTTTTAACATTTTTGGCGATTTTTCCCCGCCGGCATTTCAGTGCCGGTGACTGCCGCCGCGGACTGCTCGGTCTCTGTTCGCTTGCTGCACTTTCAGCTTTAGCTGCTTCAGTAAATTGTTGATAAGCACTGCCTGAAATATTCCAAGTCAAATCACTCGGACAGAGAGCAAAAATCAGCAAATCATTTATATTTTAACATTACTTTAAAATAATATTTAATATTATGAACCGATTAGTTTAGAAGTGATGAGCCCTTTCGTATTTAGAATTTCGTTTCGGGGCAACCAAACTCTTCCATTGCATTGCATGTGTAAACAACCAACCAATTGGTCAATAAATGTGCCGGTTTCCCCCCCCCCCCCCCCACCAATCCAGAAATGGAAGAAATGGGAGGGGCTCTCTCTGATGAGTAATTTTACGCCAAATTGCGCCCATTCCCCCCCCCCCCCCCCCTCCCTCCACCAATTCACCTGCCCACCCACCGAATGGTCTTCTCACCTTTCACCCACCCACCACCTGCTGGCCCATCCCACGCCCTCCCCTCCCCTCCCTCAACCATTGCCCTTTTCATCGCATCTTTTTGGCAAATTTCACAAAAAAAGGCTTTAGCACATTCATTCTCAGTTTGAACCTTCTCCACCTTTCGTCCACCCTCCAAGCCAAAATCAGTGCCGCGATGCACAAAACAATTGTTACGCTCAAATGCCATTTGCATTCCCCCCCCCCCCGCCCGATTTCCAATTTCGGGCCTCCCTTCTGTCATCAATACCCCAAGCCTCAAGCAAGCCAAGTTCATTGATCATCACACGCAAACAGCTCACTTCACTTCCCCCAGCTCGTTTCAGCAGCAGCAGCAGCAGCAGCAGTCAAGTCAGTCAACTCGTTTCCGCATACCGCCACCACCACCACCAATCATCCCATCATCCAATCCCTCCCCCCCCCCCCCCCCCTCCCCCCCCCCCTCCCCCTCTCCCTCCCTCAAATCCAACCAACCCTCTAACTATAAGTATCATATTCGAAAACCACTCGTCATCAACCAATCGCAGCATTATGAGTCAGTGTTTTGCCCTTACCAAGCAAACATTCAACAAATGCTTCAATGGTCGAACCTTTCTCATCGATCAGACCAATAAACATTTTGGTGCCATATTCTGAGTTAATTTAAGGATAAGATTTGCTGTCTCCACTCTCAAAAAGTATCGTCCATCGCCCCAAATTCCTTTTGCCCAATTCCCTCTTTCCATTAGCTAATTAAAGTGGGCAAAGATCGCTAACAAAAGTGCCAAAAGTAATCAGACGAACTTATCGCCATAAGGACTCGCCGGGCCAATTAGAGGATAGGCAAAATGGTAGCCCCACGAGCCTCGGCACGGCAGCCTTTTTTATGCACCCAGCCTTAGGGCGTTCTAACCGTCCAACCAGCCGAGGCAGGGTACATTCTCCCCCCCCCCCCCCCCCCTCCCCCCCCCCGCCACCTGCGAAGTTGTAATTGTGGCCATAAGGTCCTTCCTCCGAGTCGCCACCTCCAGAAAAGTTGGTGTTCGGAGTGAATTTCACGTCCAATTTGTCCATCTCGATGGCCGCCATTTGTTTATGTGTGCTCGCGTTGATCATGCAAATTCCCCAGTCGTTGAGGCCCAAATGGATCTGCAGGTTGCCACGGAGAGGCTTAAAAGGTCAAAGTCCGTCTCATCACTTTTTACTCCATCCAATCAAATCAAATGTTTCTTCAATTTTCGACCTATTCCAAAACACTCAAATGCTCTGCGAGAGAGTGGGGAGGGGGAGGTAATATTTCCACGCTCTCCAAATGGCAATATTTGAGGAAATTGGGGGGGGGGGGGAGAAGTGCCCGTGGGAATGGCACTTTCTCTCCCGCCGATGGAAGTTGGCCTTCTCGAGGGGTGTCGTGGGGCTGACGGACTTTTCCGCTTACGCCCCTTTAATTAGCACATTTGCCATTGTGGGAAGACAGGGCACAAAAATAAGCGGGGGCGTAGGGAGGGGGGGGGGGGGAAGGGGGGGAGGGGGGGGGGGGTTGGCATTTCCCCTGAAATGGAGGAGGAGGCCCCTCATTCCTTCTCCATGCCGAAAGCCGACCAATTGAAATAGATATACCCACCCCATCAAACGCACCTTGGACATGAGCATAAAGGCACGGAAGAAAGTGCACCCGTACACATTCAGAGACCAACAGAGGCTGAGGAAGTGCAACTGCAGCTGAACCGGGCTGCGACCGGCCAGCGATCGGTGGGCATGGCGCAATTTGGAGACGAGGCTGGTGATGGAGGCGCCGGAGGGGACAAAATGGCAGGGGAGAATATGGGAGAGAAGAGCGGCACTAAGGGGGAAGAGGGAATGAACTCGGGGAGATGAAATAAGCTTAAGGCCTTCATCGATGACAGCTTTGACTGATTGGCATTGTGAGGTTAAGCAGCGGCACCCCCCCCCCCCCCCCCTCTTTCCCCCCCCCTTTCCCCTCCCCTCCTCTTTCCCCTCCACCCCCCCCCCCCCCTTCCCCCCCCCCCCCCTCCTCTTTCCCCCCTCCACTCCCCCCCCCCCCTTCCCCCCCCCCTCCTCTTTCCCCCCTCCACTCCCCCCCCCCCCTTCCCCCCCCCCCCCCAGCCGCCTTCGTCCGACCAAACATCGCTTTTGCGCGAGTTCCGCGCACAAATGGCTACCAATTTGTGCAGATCCTTCCCATTTCTTCCCTCATGATTTATTTTCCCTCCCCGTGTTGTTCCGTCCTTGACTCGTCGCTTCTCCCCCCCCCCCCGCCCCCGCCTCCATTCCTTCCATCCTTCCTGACACCCTCAAAATCATTTCCCCTCCCAAATGCTCTCCCCTTCCACCCCTCCCTCCCTCCCTCCCTTCATCTTTTTGATGGTCTTTTCAAAAATTCGCCTATTTTTGTAAAGATGAAGACATTGGCACTCGCATCCGCAGAAGCTAATGCCCTTTCTCTCGCAAGCTGATTAGCGATCAGCATGGCTAACAACGATAAATCTCTTCTATTCAAAAAGTGCAAATTCGGCCCTCACTCTCTCTATTCACGGGTATAAATTCCTTTGTCCGTCCGTCCGTCCAATGCATTCATTCATTTTGTGTCTTTTCTTCCGTTGCCTTTCTGCCATTCACTTCCCTGCCAATTTGCGATACGACACAAGAAATGGACGGGAAGGGAAGGGAAAGGAAGGCGCGAGTATGGGAAGAAAGTGCGGGCGAGCGGGCAAAAACAACAATTCATTTGCGTGTGATGGGTAAGGGGGGGTGAGGGGGGGGGGAAGGACATGGGGGGGAGGAAGGGGAGGGGTTGAGGAGGGGGGGAGGGGGGGGGGGGAGATGAGGGGGCTAAGGGGGGGGGGGGTAAGGGGGGGGGGAGATGAGGGGGGGGGTAAGGGAGAGGGGTAAGGGGGGGGGGGGGGAGATGAGGGGGGGGGGGGTAAGGGAGAGGGGGTAAGGGGGGGGAGATGAGGGGGGGGGGGTGGGGGGGGGGTAATGGGGGGGGGGGAAGGGTGGGAGGAGTGGTAAGGAGAGGGGAGGGGGGGGGGGGGGAGGGGAGGGGGGGGGGACATGAGGGGGTGGGCGAGGGGGGATGGTGGGTAAGGGGGAGGGGTGAGGGGGAGGAGGGGAAGCCAATGGCATTCTTAAAAATATTGCCTTTGTCCCATCGGCATTATTTTCTTCTGCCGTTTGTTTGCATATAAAACAAAGTTCAAACGACCTCTACCACCTCTTCAGCTTCGTTCACTTCCGACTGTCCAAAATCATTCTTCACAACCATAAATGGGAGAGGGAGGGGGGGGGGGCGGGGGGGGGGCGGGGGGTGCATGGCCTATGTAACACCCCCCCCCCCCCCCCCCCATTCCTTCCGTTTCTTTTAATTCCCTTTCCTCATCCTTTTGAGCAAATTCATTAATTTCTCTCCAATTGCTCAATTTTATTGCCTTTTGGCCATCATTTGGATGCGAATGACCGTCGGAAGAGGAAAACAACATTTTGGACATGGAAAGTGCGGGGGGGGGGGGGGGGGGAATTCCAATTAGGAGACATTTTTGGTGAGAATCGATGGATAGGGACCTGGGAGGAGGGGGGGGGGGGGGGGGGGGGAATGTATCGAGAGGCTTCTCATCTCTCGAACATTGGCCCCCTCCCCCAGCCCCTCCCACTCAAAAACATTTTCCTTCCCATTCCCCCCCCCCCACTCCCTCAAATCTTTTCGTGTTTATTCTTTGGCAAAAATTGTGCCAATCCCCCGCTGTCGGGCAAACCCCCCGCCGCCCTCCCCCATTTCCAGTGCGTACATATTATTTCCCACTTCCCCTCGTGCACAAAGCCCCCCCCCCCCCTTCCCCTTCCCTATTCATTCCGATACTCCTCCCTCCCCCCTTCCCCCCCCCCCCCCCCTCCTCCCCCCTCCTCCCCCCCCCTTCCCCCCCCCCCCCCCCCCCCCCCCCCCCCCTCCTCCCATTGTCCGTCCCCACCCCTTTCTACACTTTCAAAGGCCATAAATTAGCCCTTCCTTCAGATTTGAAATCAGCTTCCCCTCCCCTCCCCCCCCCCCCCCCGTGTCCATTGCCCTGCCCTGTCCATTCTTCTTCCCCTTGTCCCCGCCCCCCCCCCGCCCCCTGCACGTCCCCTCACCTTAAAACCCTTTCTCCTTTCTTCGGCACCGACCGACCGTGACCCCCGCCCCAAAAGGAAAGAGACGCCTTTCCCTTCCCCCCCCCCCCCATTAATCCCCGTCGGTTGCTCTTCCTTTCCCTTCATGGCCCTTTGCCCCCCCCCCAATACCTTTTACTTTATTCGCTATTTTCATAACTTCCTACCAACCGCTGAAGCCCCCCCCCCCCCGGCGTTCTCCAGCAGTGCCGAACAATACTCCCACCTTCACTTTCTCCATCCCCCCCCCCCCCCCCAACAAATAACAATCTCCGTCGTCCGTCCGTCCATTTCCCAAAGACCTTTCGAATAAATAGCAATATTGGCCAATTCGAATGATTGTTCCTCCGGTTTGGGCACGCACTTATGCCAAATTAATCCGTTCCATCCGAAGGAGGGCACTTCAGAATGGGCGGGGGGGGGGGGGGGTCGAGATATTGTGCCATAAATTGTGCAGTTGAATTTGCATATGCCAGAGAATTTCAATTCTCAAAACTTCCAAAAACTTCAATTTGGTGCTAACTAAAAGTAAAGGAATCAATTTAAAACCCTTTAAGGAAGAGAGGGAAGAAGAAAGGAAGAAATAAGGAAGAGGGGGAAGAAGAGCTAGATGAGGGGGGAGGGGGGGGGGGGGGGAGGGGGGAGGGGGGGGGGGAGAGAGGGGGGGGGATTGATGGATAATCGAATGAATAATTCAACGGAGGAGTGCGGTGGGAAAGTGCCTCCCGGGGGAGTTTGCTGAGGGAGGGTCCAAAACCAAACAGAAGTTGGGGGGGGGGGGAACACTAATCCACGGGAATTTGGCCTTCGGGGAGAGGGGAAGTAAAAGTGAATGGGGGAGGAGGGGGGGGGGGCGGAAGAAGGTTTTGGATATGCTCCTCCTTTTCCTCATTTGGATGTATTCGGAAGAGATTATTCACGGCCATTTTGACGGGTTTTGGTCAGGTCCAAAATATGGACCCGTTTTCCTTCCTCCCCCCCCCCCCCCCCCCCCCTACCCTGAGAAGACGAGTTGTTCTTGGGTCAACCAGTCCCTCCCCCCCCCCCCCCCCCCCCCACCCCCCCCCCCTCCCCATTTCGAACTCATTTGCGCACCAATTCCCCCCCCCCCCCCCCCCCCCCCCCCCCCCCCCCCCCCCCCCCCCCCCCCCCCCCCCCTCCTCCTTCCAAATTCCCCCACCAAAATCTCGCCCTCCACGTAAATCCTTCTCATTTCCTTCACAACAATCATCCATCCGCCAATGCCTCAAAAGGCCATTATCGCCACATTTTAAAGGGGAAGAGCCCCCGAGGGGATGGCGGTGGCAAAGGAAAGGAAAACACTTTAATTTCCGCGCGCGCGAGGGCATTCGGCGGATGAGAAGAGGGGGGGGGGGGGAGGGGGTGCTTGAACAAAGATGAACGGGAGGAGGAGGGGAGAGGGGGGTGGATTCGTGTGGAGCTTCCTTAATAATAATATTGTCCTCTCAGCATTATCCCAAAATATAATCTAAAAGAAGCTTTCCCTCTTCTGTCCGCGGGATTCCCGAAATGTTTCGGCCCAGGTGCCCACTCACTTCACTTCTGACGGCCATTCGGTCCCATAAAGCCGGTAGGCCACAATGGCAGCCATCGGCACGAAATGCTTCTCGTGGCACGGATACATTCCCCGCAAAAACTGCGCCTCGGCCTCTCCGTAAAGTAGCGAGGTTGTCGCCGCACTCTTTCGAGCCTGAAAACATTGCCTTTTGCGTATTTAATCCGATTTTTCCAAAAGCCAATTTAATCATTTTTGGGCATTTCTTTCCCCTCCCCTCGTCTTTCCCCCAATTCCTCTCAATTTCCCATCTCGCAAATTAAAACGCCCAATTCTCGACAGGGACAGAGGTGCGAATTCCCTCATTTCTTCCAACAGACGGCACAAATTCACGACGGATTATAAATATTATCAGCACAACTGTCGACGCCTTCGACAGAAATTGGCCAAGTGCCGCTAATCCCTGGGAATGGCGGGAGAAAGAGGAGCAATTAGGAAGGCGGAGAAGCGGCGGAACAATTCAGCGGAGGTTGAAGAACGACGGACGGAGGACGGGTGGAACAGTTCAGCGGAGGTTGAAGAACGACGGACGGAGGATGCGGAGGACGGGCGGAACCGTTCAACGGAGGTGGAAGAACGACGGACGGAGGACGGGGTGGAACAGTTCAGCGGAAGTGGAAGAACGACGGACGGAGGACGGGTGGAACAGTTCAGCGGAGGTTGAAGAACGACGGACGGAGGACGGGTGGAACAGTTCAGCGGAGGTTGAAGAACGACGGACGGAGGATGCGGAGGACGGGCGGAACCGTTCAACGGAGGTGGAAGAACGACGGACGGAGGACGGGTGGAACAGTTCAGCGGAAGTGGAAGAACGACGGACGGAGGACGGGTGGAAGAGTTCAGCGGAGGTTGAAAAACGACGGACGGAGGACGCGGAGAAGCGGCGAAAGAGTTCAGCGGAAGTGGAAGAACGACGGACGGAGGACGGGTGGAAGAGTTCAGCGGAAGTGGAAGAACGACGGACGGAGGACGGGTGGAAGAGTTCAGCGGAGGTTGAAAAACGACGGACGGAGGACGCGGAGAAGCGGCGGAAGAGTTCAGCGGAAGTGGAAGAACGACGGACGGAGGACGGGTGGAAGAGTTCAGCGGAGGTTGAAAAACGACGGACGGAGGACGCGGAGAAGCGGCGGAAGAGTTCAGCGGAAGTGGAAGAACGACGGACGGAGGACGGGTGGAAGAGTTCAGCGGAAGTGGAAGAACGACGGACGGAGGACGGGTGGAAGAGTTCAGCGGAGGTTGAAAAACGACGGACGGAGGACGCGGAGAAGCGGCGGAAGAGTTCAGCGGAAGTGGAAGAACGACGGACGGAGGACGGGTGGAAGAGTTCAGCGGAGGCTGAAAAACGACGGACGGAGGACGCGGAGAAGCGGCGGAAGAGTTCAGCGGAAGTGGAAGAACGACGGACGGAGGACGGGTGGAAGAGTTCAGCGGAGGTTGAAGAACGACGGACGGAGGATGCGGAGGACGGGTGGAAGAGTTCAGCGGAGGTTGAAGAACGACGGACGGAGGATGCGGAGGACGGGCGGAACCGTTCAACGGAGGTTGAAAAACGACGGACGGAGGATGCGGAGGACGGGCGGAACCGTTCAACGGAGGTGGAAGAACGACGGACGGAGGAGGACGGGCGGAAGAGGAAGCGGAAGGGGATCCTTCCGGAAAGGACGCGGATGATGGCGATAGTTGTGATGGTGTCACTTGCGAGTTGGGCCAGAAAAGGTTGGGGAGTTGGGGCGGGGGAGGATTCTTTGACCCGTGCCAATTTTGAAAGTTTTTTTGCCGTGAAGGTTCGATGTTAATTTTGTACGTTTCAGCACAATGTTTGGAATGCATTCAATGCGACAGACAGACGCTGTGGTACTCGCCGGAGGAGAACGAACGGCACATTGCGCGATGCCAACGTGGACTGATCCCACCAAGCCAATGTGCCAACAGTTCCCACACACATTGCATCTTCAACTACTTCAAGCAGGGAGGGGGTCGGTTCAACCCGGACTTATGGCATATAATTTTAGGAAAAGGTCACACGAGATAATTGAGGAATGGAACGGGTGGGGATGGGATGGCATGGATGGATGAGGTTATTGCCCTCCGAATAATCCAATCCACCGTTCTTTTCCCGGCGGTACCTTTGCTGGAAATGAATGAAAAGGGCCGACCGACCGACCCTCGAGGGGAATAATGAAATTGTTTGGTTGAGACAATGGGAGGGGAGGGGAGGGGGGGGGAGGGGAGGGGAGGGAGGGGGGGGGGGGAGGGGGAGGGGAGGGGAGGGGGGGGGGAGGGGAGGAAACTATTTTTTGTTTAGAGTAATTAATTCTTTGAAGGACCGGGCGAAATAGAAACGGTCGGGACTTTACTTCCCGTACCACTCCATTTAATTGATCAGATTCCGTCCAATCATTTCAAAGTTTGCCTTTTTTAGTGATCACAGTCACCGAACGACGCTGTGGGACAGCAGGCGAGATTAGCGGGTGCACATTGTACAAGTCGATGATGCGGGCCAGAAGGCATCTGATCGCCGGCTCGGCCGTTGATGTGGAGCCGGCGAAGATGTGGAGAATGGGCGGCGGGGGACAAAACCCTCCAAGCCATCGGAGGCGGGAGACGAACCCACTGGTTGTGGAGGTGTGCACGGGCGGCTGCCGGGAGGACGGCTGTGTGAGTGGGGGGAGGTCGACATGGACTCGAGGGGCAGGGACAGAATGGATGGGGTGTATGATGGCCATCGGATGGATTGGATGGTGGACGGGGAGACTGAGGAGGGGAGGGCACGCATGGAATGATTGAAAGTTAAAGCTGATCAGAACATCGCAGCGATCGATTGGCGGCAGACAATTTGCCATTCATTCACTCATTCAATTTGATCCATTTTCTTCAGAGATAATTATCATTTTGCTTATCTCACACATTTCGTACCTTCACTCAATTCACTTCATTTCATTTTGACTCTCGACTTCATTTCATTTTGACTCTCGACTTCATTTCATTTTGACTCTCGACTTTGGCAATTTAAATAATAAAGTGCTTCCTCACCAGCATTTGCTCGTCTCCAAGCAGTGTCCGCGCGTCCCTTTTCAGCACCACCCGCGCCCGCTCCTCCCCCTCCCCGCCGCCCCCGCCGCCGCCGCTTCCCCCGACGATACAATCGTCCCCAAACTTTGCAAGATGTTCTGTCCATTTGTCCAAATGTATCTTTCACATTTTGTTCCGCCTTCAACTGCAAGCCTAAACATCATTATTCCTGACCAATTTTCTTAACAAAAAATGCAGTAAAACCCAAAAATAAACCTCAACTTTTAAAAAAAAATTCTTTTTCCATGCGGCGTCTGTCGGCACTCGGTCTTGGTATTTCTCGGGGTCAAGTCTCGAAGTCTCGGTCTTGGTATTTCTCGGGGTCAAGTCTCGAAGTCTCGGTCTTGGTATTTCTCGGGGTCAAGTCTCGGAGTCTCGGTCTCGGTATTTCTCGGGGTCAAGTCTTGGTATTTCTCGGGGTCAAGTCTCGGTCTTGGTATTTCTCGGGGTCAAGTCTCGGAGTCTCGGTCTCGGTATTTCTCGGGGTCAAGTCTTGGTATTTCTCGGGGTCAAGTCTCGGTATTTACCCCCCCCCCCCCTCCCTTACTTAGTCTCGAGTCAATCAGCCAAATCGCGAAAAT
This sequence comes from Globodera pallida, assembly GCA_020449905.1. Classification (NCBI taxonomy): domain Eukaryota; kingdom Metazoa; phylum Nematoda; class Chromadorea; order Rhabditida; family Heteroderidae; genus Globodera; species Globodera pallida. The sequence continues at coordinate 120,472 of JAIXHY010000041.1, forward strand.
GCGTGCCCCCACGTCGGGCTCCAGCCCCTCCATCTGCAGCACTTTGGCCCTCAACTCCTCCGCCGTCACCATCTCCGCGTCGTCCACCTCAACTTGCAGCGACGGCGCGCCGATCAACTGCACTTCCATTTTAGCCAGCTGAGCGGGAACACTTTGCTTCAACAGAAAGGCGACTCCCTGCCAGTCCGTCTTGGGCACCAGCACACAAAGGTCCAGCGGTGTCTTTCCCGTGGAGTCCCGGATATTCTGCACGGAAAAAGTTCGTCTGCCCCAAACATTCTGCCAGAAAACGGACAATGTCGGCCAATTGGTGGGAGAGAATGAGTTCGGCCACGTAAATGTTTCCGTTCAAAGCGGCGAAATGGAGCGGCGTTGCACCGGTGCCGTTGACCACGTTGACGTTGGTGCGCGGATGAAGCAGCAGAGCCTCGCAAGCCTCCAGGCGGTTGTAGAAGGCACAGTAATGGAGGGGAGTCCAAAGGTCGTTGTCCTGTTCATTGGGGTCGTTGCCGTGGGCAAGAAGCTCCCTAATAGTAAGTGGAATTTCTTTGTCCCTCCCATTCCATCAGCAACAGAAGCATAATTCGGTAATCGACCCTAGCGGTTGCACTTAAACCGTAGTATGTTTTGTTTGTGAAACGTACCGTATTCTGTCCGCGTTGCCGTCGAACGCGTGCTTGTGCAGAGGGTACTGTTGCTCCCAGAACTCGGTGGGCGACCTCTGCTGTTGAACTCGTTTCTTTGCTGTGCCAACTGCCCACTTTCCCCCGCTGCCGCGTCGTCCAGTTGCTCTTGACGAATGGTTCCTCACAAAATATGCCGGGGCCTTAACCATAACGATCACTTCGTTCCCATCGACCGTCTCTCTCAGAAGTCTACCGTAATCTGCCGTTTGCAGAGAATGTTGGCTCCAAACAGCGGATTAATCACAAATTTGTCGTACTTTTCCATCCGCAACATTTCGGCCCTCAGGGCATTGCTTCGCTTCACCGCCTCATCCAATTCCGAAGGAACTCTCTTCCCCCCGGGGCCATTCTCCTTGTCCTCAGCTGCTGAACTAAAATGGGGAAGGGGGCGGCATCTCTTACACTTGGTCAAGAAGTATTTGTTGCCTTTGACAACAAAATCGGAGCTGTCGAGTGTCGTACGAAGGGTTGTGAACGCAGTGGAAAATGCGTTGGGAGGCGGGCGGAATGAGAAAAAGGGCGTTGAGGAAGGACGTCGAACCAAAGTCGGCTTGGCATTGACGATGCATCAGCCATCTACGAACTTTTAACAAAACACCCAACGGAACAGCACACTCACTCGCCAATTCGCATCACAAAGTTTTGTGAGCGGACGTCGACAAAGTCCGAGTCGAAGTTCATCGAAGCATGCATAAGAGAGGCCAGAGGGCAGAATTCGAGCGTTTCGCCGACACGACCGGACGATACTTCAGATGGCGTGATCGGAATTAGGATAAGTTGCGGTGAATCTGGACGATCGAAGTGAGAAGTTGAAGAAGAACATCCCGGAAGCGAATGATCCAAATTGGCCATTGGAACACTTACGGCGCGGACCCGCAACGACCTGACAAAATTAGAGAATAAAAGTTAAAAGGACCCAAAAATCAATTAATTTAGTCATTAACCCCCAAAATTCCCGTTCCTCGCCTGCATAATCCTCTCACAAATCGCAATGCCGCTTCTCCTCCCGTCTCGGCGTGCAATGCTTTGCATTTTGGCAGGGCCAACGTCTTTTTGAGTTTTGAAGTGCCAATGGCCGAGGGAAGTGCCATAAGTAAGTCAAAGTTGGCTGGACCGAAAGGCGGCATTTGCTGCTGGCGCTGCTTGAATTTGTCGTTTTCCAAACGGTCGATTGCCTCGGAACAAAGGCGAACAACCGCCACACACACATCAATCATCGGTAGAAGGTGTTTGCTGACGAGGGTTTTTTCCGCTTATTTCCAACCCCAAATATTCTCTCTCTCTCTCTATCTCTCTCTGTCTATGGCCAAAAATGATCGCATAAATAATTGCGCATTATTTAACGCTGGGACTGAGAATTGATTTGTTTGGGAGGGGGAGGGAGGGGGGGGGGGGGGGTGGGGGAGGGGGGGGGGGGGGGTGGGGGAGGGGGGGAGGGGGGGGGGGGAGGAGGGGGAGAGGGGGGGGGAGGAGGGGGAGGAGGGGGGGGGGTACACGGGGGGAGGGGGAGGGGTGGGGGGAGTACACGGGGGAGGCTAAAGGGAGGGGGGGCGGAAGAAAAGACCACACCCTTTGCGTACAAAAGTTTCTTTTTCGTTGAATCGATGATTGGTGGCCGTGATTTGGAAATTGGGCGGTGAGGGGGGGGGGGGGGGAAACAAGGCAAAACGAAGCAAATAAATAAATTAACGGATAAAAAAGGCATCCGCCGAATTATGTATTGGTTATATCAAATTTCAACTTCAAAATTCCGTTGTTAATTAAATATTCACATGTCGAAACTCGACTCGAACTTTTTCTAAACTCGAGGCATCTTCACAGGCGATTGGGTGAAAGTGATCATCGCATTTATTTAAAAAAACTTAAAAAAACCACTGATGAAATGAAATAAAGTTAATTTGATGCTATTTCCGCCGACAACTTTTGCTTTGATTGAAAATATGATGAATGATTGGAAGACGCCAATTGATGGAAAATTTATTGGTTTTTGGGAAATTAAAAAAGGCGGAATGGCCTCAAATGTCCCAAAAGTCGCCCACAATGGCAAATGAAAGAGTGGACGTTTCGAATTACGGAGATAATTAGGCGGCTAAACGCATTAAGAATCGTTGGTTACCGTATGTCAAACCCCTTTTAATGTTTTGGTTACCGTATGCCAAACCCCTTTAATGTTTTGGTTACCGTATGCCAAACCCCTTTTAATGTTTTGGTTACCGTATGCCAAACCCCTTTTAATGTTTTGGTTACCGTATGCCAAACCCCTTTTAATGTTTTGGTTACCGTATGCCAAACCCCTTTTAATGTTTTGGTTACCGTATGTCAAACCCCTTTTAATGTTTTGGTTACCGTATGTCAAACCCCTTTTAATGTTTTGGTTTCCGTATGTCAAACCCCTTTTAATGTTTTGGTTACCGTATGCCAAACCCCTTTAATGTTTTGGTTACCGTATGCCAAACCCCTTTAATGTTTTGGTTACCGTATGCCAAACCCCTTTTAATGTTTTGGTTACCGTATGTCAAACCCCTTTTAATGTTTTGGTTACCGTATGTCAAACCCCTTTTAATGTTTTGGTTACCGTATGTCAAACCCCTTTTAATGTTTTGGTTACCGTATGTCAAACCCCTTTTAATGTTTTGGTTACAGTATGTCAAACCCCTTTTAATGTTTTTGGTTACCGTATGCCAAACCCCTTTAATGTTTTGGTTACCGTATGCCAAACCCCTTTAATGTTTTGGTTACCGTATGCCAAACCCCTTTTAATGTTTTGGTTACCGTATGCCAAACCCCTTTTAATGTTTTGGTTACCGTATGCCAAACCCCTTTTAATGTTTTGGTTACCGTATGTCAAACCCCTTTTAATGTTTTGGTTACCGTATGTCAAACCCCTTTTAATGTTTTGGTTACCGTATGTCAAACCCCTTTTAATGTTTTGGTTACCGTATGCCAAACCCCTTTAATGTTTTGGTTACCGTATGCCAAACCCCTTTAATGTTTTGGTTACCGTATGCCAAACCCCTTTTAATGTTTTGGTTACCGTATGTCAAACCCCTTTTAATGTTTTGGTTACCGTATGTCAAACCCCTTTTAATGTTTTGGTTACCGTATGTCAAACCCCTTTTAATGTTTTGGTTACCGTATGTCAAACCCCTTTTAATGTTTTGGTTACAGTATGTCAAACCCCTTTTAATGTTTTGGTTACCGTATGCCAAACCCCTTTAATGTTTTGGTTTCCGTATGTCAAACCCCTTTTAATGTTTTGGTTACCGTATGCCAAACCCCTTTAATGTTTTGGTTACCGTATGCCAAACCCCTTTAATGTTTTGGTTTCCGTATGTCAAACCCCTTTTAATGTTTTGGTTACCGTATGCCAAACCCCTTTAATGTTTTGGTTACCGTATGCCAAACCCCTTTAATGTTTTGGTTACCGTATGCCAAACCCCTTTTAATGTTTTGGTTACCGTATGTCAAACCCCTTTTAATGTTTTGGTTACCGTATGTCAAACCCCTTTTAATGTTTTGGTTACCGTATGTCAAACCCCTTTTAATGTTTTGGTTACCGTATGTCAAACCCCTTTTAATGTTTTGGTTACAGTATGTCAAACCCCTTTTAATGTTTTGGTTACCGTATGCCAAACCCCTTTAATGTTTTGGTTACCGTATGCCAAACCCCTTTAATGTTTTGGTTACCGTATGCCAAACCCCTTTTAATGTTTTGGTTACCGTATGCCAAACCCCTTTTAATGTTTTGGTTACCGTATGCCAAACCCCTTTTAATGTTTTGGTTACCGTATGTCAAACCCCTTTTAATGTTTTGGTTACCGTATGTCAAACCCCTTTTAATGTTTTGGTTACCGTATGTCAAACCCCTTTTAATGTTTTGGTTACCGTATGTCAAACCCCTTTTAATGTTTTGGTTACAGTATGTCAAACCCCTTTTAATGTTTTGGTTACCGTATGCCAAACCCCTTTAATGTTTTGGTTTCCGTATGTCAAACCCCTTTTAATGTTTTGGTTACCGTATGCCAAACCCCTTTAATGTTTTGGTTACCGTATGCCAAACCCCTTTAATGTTTTGGTTACCGTATGCCAAACCCCTTTTAATGTTTTGGTTACCGTATGTCAAACCCCTTTTAATGTTTTGGTTACCGTATGCCAAACCCCTTTTAATGTTTTGGTTACCGTATGCCAAACCCCTTTTAATGTTTTGGTTACCGTATGTCAAACCCCTTTTAATGTTTTGGTTACCGTATGTCAAACCCCTTTTAATGTTTTGGTTACCGTATGTCAAACCCCTTTTAATGTTTTGGTTACCGTATGCCAAACCCCTTTAATGTTTTGGTTACCGTATGCCAAACCCCTTTAATGTTTTGGTTACCGTATGCCAAACCCCTTTTAATGTTTTGGTTACCGTATGTCAAACCCCTTTTAATGTTTTGGTTACCGTATGTCAAACCCCTTTTAATGTTTTGGTTACCGTATGTCAAACCCCTTTTAATGTTTTGGTTACCGTATGCCAAACCCCTTTAATGTTTTGGTTACCGTATGCCAAACCCCTTTTAATGTTTTGGTTACCGTATGTCAAACCCCTTTTAATGTTTTGGTTACCGTATGTCAAACCCCTTTTAATGTTTTGGTTACCGTATGTCAAACCCCTTTTAATGTTTTGGTTACCGTATGTCAAACCCCTTTTAATGTTTTGGTTACAGTATGTCAAACCCCTTTTAATGTTTTGGTTACCGTATGCCAAACCCCTTTAATGTTTTGGTTACCGTATGCCAAACCCCTTTTAATGTTTTGGTTACCGTATGTCAAACCCCTTTTAATGTTTTGGTTACCGTATGTCAAACCCCTTTTAATGTTTTGGTTACCGTATGTCAAACCCCTTTTAATGTTTTGGTTACCGTATGTCAAACCCCTTTTAATGTTTTGGTTACAGTATGTCAAACCCCTTTTAATGTTTTGGTTACCGTATGCCAAACCCCTTTAATGTTTTGGTTACCGTATGCCAAACCCCTTTAATGTTTTGGTTACCGTATGCCAAACCCCTTTTAATGTTTTGGTTACCGTATGTCAAACCCCTTTTAATGTTTTGGTTACCGTATGTCAAACCCCTTTTAATGTTTTGGTTACCGTATGTCAAACCCCTTTTAATGTTTTGGTTACCGTATGTCAAACCCCTTTTAATGTTTTGGTTACCGTATGTCAAACCCCTTTTAATGTTTTGGTTACCGTATGCCAAACCCCGTCCTATTTTTTCATTTGTTAGGAGTTTTGCTTGCGCAAAAATCGTTGGGATGAAAATTGGGGGAAGTTTATCCCGGTGACCAATTTTCCGCAGGTGACCAAGTTTTTTTAGCAACAAATTCCATTTTCCCCGGTAACCAACTTTCCGTACACCGATCAAATCCATTAGATGCTAATCGTTATTGGAGAGCGTTAATGACTTTTTCGGGAGGTGGATCAGCGATAAGGTCAAAGCCAATAGTCAGAGTAATCTCATAGCCAAATACTTATTTATTGATAATAAGTACATAGTCAGTCTACTTTGTTGGCCCCATTTTTGGGGATTTTAACCACTTCAGAACTCCGAACCCGAATTCGGACATTTTGTTTCCCAAAATCACTTTTATGTCCAATTAAATGCCCGTCCCCACTTGGCATACAGTATGTGCCCAAACACACTAAAAACGGGTGAATTAGAAGAAAGACGGAACGAATTAAAAGTATTTTTATAACGATAATATGTACATAACACCGAAATATGTTTGACAATCAAATGTTGAAGCATAACTTACCCTCTTATGTACGTACGGGAGGAAATTCAATAGAACAGAAGCCAAACGATGCTTTTACCATCGTTGAAGAGAATTGGATTTTGCATTTAAAATTACAAGTACGGTATGCCGAGCGAATGATCATCGTGGAATTTTCCAGAAATGACCCTTTCCTTGCATTCACAACACTCATTCTTGTCATTTCAGCTGTTTTCTTTACGTTTGCTTCTCTTTATTTTCTTTTTATCAAAAAAAACCCCCATAATTTATCATTTTTATTTGACTTCTTTCAAAGTCCCAGGTGAACATTCAATTTAAAGTGTAAAAGTCAGTAAACAAGTGCTTATATATACCAATCCGCATAACGATTATTTTGTGGAACATTTCGTTGGTTCAGAGCTGGATGATTTTGATTTTAGTTGTTTAAATGTGTCTTATGTACTTGCTTTTTTAGCGTTCTTATTTGTTTTCAAATATAATGTCAACAATCGGTAGTGCAGCGCGGTCTGTCTCTGGTCCGCAATCCGGGACGTCTGGAAGCGAGCCTCGCGAGCGAACTATTTACGAAAGAGAGTCAGAGAGACTTCTGAAGCAGAGAAATGTTAGTGTCATCTGCTGATTCTCCTATCATCTCCAATTTAGGTCGAAGTCGGTCGAGCAGTCATGGCGGAGAAACCAGGTTCAGGGCATGAGGGCGACGTTGAAGTTCAGACTAACGTCTACGCACTCAACATGGGCCCGTTGAACATCTTCCGTTACGATGTGTGCATTGTTGGCGAAAGAGCTGGCGAGCGTACTGGAGTCTTGTTCACTAAGAAATACAAGGATGAGTAAGTTTATCTCTCCAACCTGAAACTGTAATTTCACATTTCCAGCGCTATCGCAGTCAATCGTCGTGATTGTTGTCGTGACGTCATTTTGAGCTTTATGCGAGTGCACAGTGATCTTGCTGCACACGCAAGATGTCTCTACAATGACCTTCAATCGATCATGTACACGATGCTTCCATTGGCTGCCGAGGTTTCACTTTATTTACCCCTGGATTGACATCGTTATTTGTTTTGTTTAGCCCAATGATCCGAACAAGCCAATTGATCTTGAGTTTGAGTACACCGTCGATCAAATGCCGAACCCGCAAATTTTCACAGACCTTCACGTTGTGAAAATCAGAATCAACTTCAAACCATGGCGTGATGATCGGGGCAATTCGCTTGTGAAATTGGAAGACCTGTCGACACTCCGACCTGATATTGCGCTTGGCAATCGTGATCTGCTGCAGTTTTTGGATATTGCAACGAGCCAGGAGATTTTCTTCCACAAGTAAGCATTCAATAAAGAGAAAGTCACGCTTTCTTTATCACAGGACCGACGGTCAGTATGAACACGTCCACTTCTCAACCGGGCTGTCTTACGCGTACTATCCCGAACAGTTCGGATTCACTGGGGAGGACGCACTCGCTTTTGAGGAGAACAACACTTATTTGGCATTGGGATGTAGCAAGTCGACCCATTTAATCGAAGGTTCTACAAGGGGACGTGGGTCGAACTGCGCAGCTGGTTTGCTTGTGCAACGTATGTTCTTTTCTTTTCTGTTAAAGTTGGCATATAACGGAAATCCGTTCCAGCAAAAAAGACGCCGTTTCATGCGAATTGTTCTCTCCTTGAGAAAGTCAAGGCTTTGCTTGGCAACGACTTAGGGATGGATCGAGGAAGGATGGTTCAATCGTTGAACAATGGCGTCAAAGGTATAAAAGAACCTTACCCTTCAATTTAAATGACGTTTAACAAAATAATTTTGAAGTTTCTTTAGGTCTTTTTGTCCAGACCAATCACAACGCAGACAACATTCAGCGTTTTCCGATCAAAGGACTTGAGAGGAAGGGTGCTAATGAGGTTAAAATAGAGGTTGATGGCGGAAGTACCACCATTGAGCAATATTTCCTCAGCAAATATAATCGTCAACTTCAGTATGATTCTTATACAAAAAAAAGATTACGGTAATCGTTTAAGGTTCCCGAACCTTCCGTTGGTGGCTATGAATTCAAGATTCGCAAATGAAAAGCGAGTCAATTATTACCCCATCGAAGTTTTGGATATCATTGACAACCAACGCGTCACGACTCAGCAGCAAACTTCATCGATGGTTCAGCAGTCAATAAAAGTCTGTTTTCATTTACGTTTGTAATACTGTATGACTTTTTGTTACAGAAGTGCGCCGTTACGCCTTTTATCCTAAAGCGACAGGTTCACAACACAGCGAAATCCATTCATCTTTGGGACAGCGAATATCTTGAAAAAGCTGGGGTCAGATTGACCACTGAGCCGATTACAGCTTGTAGGAATCAACTGACTTTTGTTCCTTTGGTAATGCGTTTGATTTTTACAGAGAGCTCACCAGCTTAACAACCCCGAGGTGAAGGCCGGCGACGGTGCACCTCAAAGACCATCGGTTGGGCATGCTGCTGCGTGGCGAATCAACAGTGTGTTGGTGCCAGCAGTCGCTGTTTTTAAACGGCGGCTACAGTTGGATGGTGGCGTGTTTCCAATCCAGTAGTAGTGGTCGCGGTTCTCTTCGCGAGGGCGATCTTCGGTGGAATATTATTGATGCGAAAATTATTTGATATATTTCTTTAGAAACTTTCTCAATATGCTTGAGCAACAAGGAAAGAATCGCGGGATTAGGCTCCCTAGCCTTCCAGGAGATCACATGAAAATGGTCGATTTCAGAGGCAAAGAAGTAAGGGTTTTCTCTTTATTTTGTTGGGTTTAGTTGCTAAAAGCAGTAATAACATGATGACATGTGCGCAATCAGCAACCGCGAAAACCCCGAGTACTTTTCGGATTGTTTAAAAGCTATTTCATAAAAAGTTTGGCGGGATGAAAAGACACGATTGCAATGCAATCAAAGGATGTTTGTTTATTTGACTTGTTTCCCTTTAAGGACATTTTGACGGTGTTCCAACAGGCTAGTCAAAAGGGGGTTGCTTTCATGCTTTGCATTCATGGAGACAATGATGATTTGGCACACCATTTCATCAAGAAGTGCGAGCGGGACTGCCAGGTCATCAGCCAATGTGTAAGGGCTGGTACAGTGAGAAATGTAGTCAACAAGCAGCAGCGGCTCACCGTCGACAATATCCTTAACAAGACCAACGTCAAACTTGGTGGCATCAACTACACGTTGCCCAGATCCAGGTAGAATGGATCATTCATTTACTCCTTTATAGAACAAAAGTTTTTTCAGGATCGCAACCAGTACCGACATGCTCATTATTGGGATCAGTACCAACCATCCGGGTGGTGGCATTGGTGAACGTTCTTTGGATGATGCAGAAATTGGTCGTAGTGAAACTCTCTCTATGGTTTCTGAAGAATCAACCGTCACGGGTCCTCCATCGGTGGTTGGGGTTAGTTTCTTTTTAATCTACTTTACTATTTTATTTTGATTTAGTACGCAGCTAATGTTGGGCCAACCAAACTTCCGTTTGATTTTGTTGGTGATTTTATGTATCAGGTTAGGTGTGACCTCATTGAGTTAAAACACGGATTCTATTTTAAGAGAGGCTCGTCGTGAAGAGAAGGTCAACATTATCGAATCAATCATTGGGAAGTGCGTGAACTACTTCAACGAAGTCAGGGGTGATAAGCCTAGGCGTGTCGTCCTCTACAGAAATGGATGCAGCGAAGGACAATTTAAAATGGTTTTCTAAAACAATAAAATAAAATTATTTTTGCAAAATAGATCCTCAAATATGAAGTCCCGTTAATCAAGTGCGCCCTTGAAGCGGCTGGTTGCGTGAATGCGACTTTGACGTTAATTGTGTCGAACAAATTGCAGAATATGCGCTTTTTCAACAAGAATGTTTGATTGTCCCTTAACAGAATGACCAGATTTTTGTTCTAAACAGATTCAAAGCAATGCGAAACCTCCGGATCAGAACATCCAGCCGGGTACGGTCATTGACACTGCTGTGGTACACCCAACAAACTGCGAGTTTTTCCTCAATTCGCATCGTACACTTCAGGTTAAAATTAAATAAGTTTTATATTTATTAGCATTTTTAAGGGAACTGCACGTACTCCGAAGTATACGGTTCTCTACGACGACAACAAGTTCGATCTGACTGAACTCGAGGACATGTCCTACCATCTTTGCTTTGGACATCAGATCATCAGCTCTATAGTGTCGCTGCCCGCGCCCGTAATTTTTTTATTTAGGCTAGGAGCCGGCGAGTATACGAGTCTTATCACGTGTATTTTGTCTAATTTAGGTTTATATTGCCAATGAATACGCAAAGCGTGGCCGGAACCTGTACAATCAGTATGAGGCTCCAGCAAACATGGAGACGTTCGGAACGTTGAACGAGAGCCTTTGCTTGGAGTATGCCGGTTGGATTGCGCCTCATCGGGTCAATGCTTGAGAGAACAATTCCCACGACTTTTTTTATTATCTTAATTGCCAAAATCCTAAATTTATATCTATTTGTTAAGCTTCCTAAATTAAATTAAGTCTTTATCTATTTAATTTATTAAGTTCTCCACTTTCATAATTTATTAAATTCTCCACTTTCAAATTGTTTAAAATGTGAAGTTAGTAAATAAATTTTTCTCACAAAGCAATGATTCTGTTGGGCTTGTGCTTCTCAATTTTTCTAACAACGGGCCTTTTTAGTTTCTTGAAGCGATTGGTTTTGCGTACTGGTTTTCCCCGTAAAATCTACTAAAAATATGCTTTTTATTATATGTAAGTCCTATTAGTAAGAACTCCAAAAAAGGTGTTTCTGGTTATGGAGAAAGTTGAGAGGATTCGTCGCTTGTCATCTCGTTCCAGCCCAAGACGCGACCAACCCATACTTTCTCTGGACTATAAGTGTTTCGTCTATTTCAACAAGGCGACTAGGGTTGGACAAATCCAGGCTATCCGGAGGGGGTTTGAACCTGGGTCGTTATTTTGAAAAATAGTGTAGTTTTGGCGTTTTGCCTATTTTGTCTGCTGCTGGAATTGCCCGAGATTGAACATCCATTTACACTTAATTCATTGTGATATTCGACTTTAGCTTCTTGAAGAACTCATGAAGAAAGTAAAAGATGATCTGCGCTCTCCTTTATCTGGCACTGAGTCCATTTCTGTGCCGCAAAATGCCCAATCAGAAGACATAATGCGCGAGAATAAATTGGGCAGCTTCGCAGAATTGTTAGATGAATTGAAGGAGGTTTGAGTTAATTTTTTGGCTTTTTCGACCGCTTAATTTCTTAGTTTTAGTGCCAATGGTATTGGGCTGGCATTTCCGCTGGCACTGCTTCCCGTCTGCTCCGTCGGCGTCCTCCAGGCACTTTTCTGGTCCGGGACTCTCGATCGGAAAGGTCGATCTTCTCTTTCTCTTATGCCACTCCCTCCGGCGTCTACCACTCACGCATTTACCGATTCAACGGCCGTTTTTGTCTTGGCGGCCCAAATGCGCTCATTAGTTCTCCATCATTGCGTGAATTTGTGTGCCAAACGGTCGCGCGTTCATCGGCCGATGGCGGAGACACAAATCGCGAAAAGATTGGCACTTCGACAACGGCAGCGAGTCGCAGAAACACGGAGGAACCGCCACTTCGCATTTTGATGCATCCATCTTCTGCCGAACCGACAGCGCAGCAGGTTGACATAAGGTGGGTAATAACTTTTCACATTTTTATTATTTTTTATCCTTTTGAAACGGTTTTTTGCGGGTATCCAGCAGGGATGAGCAAGTCGAAGAAAGCAAAAGTGTAAAGTAAAATTAGGGCGAACAACCGCGCGAAAGTTTGCCTATCTCTGGTATCAAGTGCGTATTCAGGGGGCTAAAATCCGCAAAATTTAAGGCCATGTTACTGGATTTTAGAGTATTTAAACCGTTAATTTTAATTTTAAAATTTTTCGATGTCCATCGGCGCCACCACACCACCAGACACTTATTCCCCCCCCCCCTCGTCGGGGTTGCGTTTTTTGTTCAGCAATTTCCATTTTCTGAAAAATTTTACCCAGCAAAAGAGTAAAAATCTGGCAAAATTCTTTAATTTCGGGGCCAATTTTCTTAACAAAATCGCCGACTGTGATTTCCCCCCTCCCAATTCTGGGTACGCACCGACCATCCCTAAAGCTGGAGACTTGAAAAGCCGAGTGAAACAGAATACATCTTTTTATATATAACGCAATTGGACCATTGTCCTATTTTTTCATCTTTTTTTTTAAGAATGCCGTTGCGTCGCAATAACTTTGTGCCCACTCTGAAGGGAGCGTGCCGATTGGCCATTCGGTTTCTTGACAGTTTTTGGGAGAAATTGAAGATTACTGAAATATATTTATTTATTCGAGTTAAAAGAACGCCGAGAAAATCGGGTGGAAGCATTTTATCACTGGGCGCCCTCTTTAAGTTGAGTTACGGCACTTTCATAAGCATAACGCGACTCAGAGAGTGCCCAATAATTTGCAGTCATCTTCAATTTCCCATTTTTTGAACTATTTAATTCCATTTTTTACAGTTGTTTTGTCTCCGATGGTTCACGAATTGAAGAATTGCCAATTCCGAAGAAGCTCAAAAAATATCTTTCGGCTTCAGATTACCTTCTCACATTTCCAATTTAAATTTCAGTCTTTAATTAATACTCATTTAAAAAGTTCTAAATTAAATGACTACAAATTTAAATTACAATTTATTTTAGTCTTTGGATTTGATTTTGTATATAAAATAGTGACCGTTTTTGTTTGTTAGCACTCTCTTCGTTTAATGCTTTTTTCTCGTCGATTTTTCAGTACAATTTTCGCTTTGAGTTCGGGTCCGCCCCCTTCGGCTATTGCCGTCATTCGAATTTCTGGTTTTTTGTTTTGTTTTTTATTTTTCTTTTTTAAATGTATTTAAAATCTTTAGGCGTTCGAAGTGAGTCGGCCCTTCGCATTTTGACTCAGTCGAAGCGACCGTTTGATGATCGGCGTTTGTTTTACACGCCAATTTTTGGCGACGACGGCCTTTTGCTGGACAAAGGGATGGCATGTCTCATGAAAGGCCCCCGCACTTTTACGGGCGAAGACAGCGCCGAGCTGTACCTCCACGGAAGCCGAGCTGTACTTCAAGCAGTCTGTGAGACGTTGGCCAAAATTTCGGGGTTGGAAAGTGCTAAGGCGGGCGAATTTACTCGGAGGTCGGTTTTGTTTTATGATTTTGGATGCTTTCAAAGTTTTTTGGATGGGTGAGGGAAGAAGCTTCCTTTAGGGCATTTTTCAACGGCAAATTGGACGTTGCGCAAATTGAAGCATTGGCCGATTTGTTGGGGGCCGAAACGCCTGCGCAGTTGCGACTGTGCCACGCACAGGCCAAAGTTGGCGCGTATTTGAGTTCGACCCGCGAAAGATTAGTCGCATTAGTGGCAAAAATGGAGGCGAGGTGGGCCAAACACAAAAAATGGAGTTATTTACGGGAGACTTTCCAGATCAAAAAGGGCTCGTTTATTTATCTAAACTAAACTCAGAATTTCACACGAAGAATTGATTTTGCGGAGGACATTGGCGATGAGGAGCAGTCTCTGGTCGAGGAGTTTTCTGCCGAAATACGCGGGATCGGACAGCAATTGCGCCGTTTTTTGCGCTGTGCCAAACGGGGACAGCTGATCCGATCGGGACTTAAAGTGGCACTGGTGGGAAGACCAAATGTTGGGAAGAGCAGTCTGATGAACCGATTGGGTGAGTTGTTTTCCTTTTGGAATAGAAGGAGGCTTATCAAAAAGCAATTTAAGCTGAAAGGGAATTGGCAATTGTGTCCAATATCAGTGGGACGACGCGCGACTGTTTGGAGGCGCGAATTCAACTGAACGGACAGCTTGTGAATGTGGTGGACACGGCGGGCATTCGAGAGGGGTCGGAGGATCCGCTGGAGAGGGAGGGCATCCGAAGGACACTTCAGAGGTGCACGAGTCGATCGCAATTTCAGTGACTTAAATGTTTTTAGAGCATCTGAAGCAGATTTGGTCCTTTTGGTGATGGGCTCGGGTGATTTATTCGGTTCTGAAAGTGATCGATCGTTGGTCAATTCGCTTCTCGCTGAATTTGGCTTTGATTCTGCCTCCCAACGATTGGTCGTCGTCGTGAACAAGTCTGACTTGGTGAAGGGCCGAACTGAACGACTGCATTTGGAGCGCGGTTAGGGAAAATTGGAAAGATTTTTGAACAAATGCTTTTTTAGCCTTAAAAGGCGATGAAACGCTTTTATTGGCATGGACAAGTTGTGTGCGAGAGGACGGTTTGGACGAATTGTTGAGAACGATTGGCTCGGCATGTTTGGAGGACGAAGTTGGCCCTGAAGGGTGTGAAGTGTTTCTGAGCAGGGAGCGGCACGTCCAATGCCTGGAGAGGGCTTTGGCACATTTGGAGGTGGGCGGAGAGAGTCCAAAGTTTGACAACGGTTCTCCATTCACAGGAGACAGAAGCCGCACTGGCTGAGTGGGATGATCCGGCAATGGCCGCGCTCACACTCCGTCTTTGTTTGGATGCAGTCGGAGAGATAGCGGGCAGAGTGGTGCATGAACAAGTGCTGGACAGCATCTTCAGTCAGTTTTGCATCGGAAAGTGACGGCCGTCGAGCGTCGGCAACGGATGGATAATAAGCCCATTAACTTTTAACCGTTCTCACACTTTCCCATCCAAAACTGTTGAATTGTCTTTGCCGGTCGATTACACATTTTGCAACATCCGTCCGTCGAAACCCACCCGATTTTACACTCCGATAAGGGAAAAGAAAGAAATTTTGCTGAATCATCGCCCACCGGTATGTCCACAACATTTGAAATTTAAACTTTAATGGGAAATCAAAAAAAATGAATAAATAATGCAAAATATGTTCTCGGAGTTGGGCTGCGCAACAAAGCAACGGAGTGGAAAGGGGCACATTTATTATTCACTCCATCCAATCCAATCCTTGAGAGATTGTAACACAGCGGCGGCCGAAGGGTTTCCCCCACATAATTTTCGGAAGATTGCCCCCTCCCGCCGTTAGTTCGTCCATCCGTCCGTTACAAAGTTCGTCGTCTTCGGAGGCGAGGCGACCTCGACCTTCCCACCCCCCGGCGTTACCCCCCCCCCCCGGCGTTACCGTCATTCTCTCCTCCGTTCGCGGGTCCTCCAAACCTTTGATTTTATATGAATGCGTCGTTTGCATTATAATTCTCCATCTCCGCCATTGTACACAAATGGACGGTTTACCCAAAATCTCTCAATTGAAAATGGACGGCGTTTTGAAAGCTTATAGCATTCCCCCCCCCCTCCCGGTGATGATCATCCCAACCATCCATCCCAAGTCCAAGCCCCCCCCCCCGGTGATGATCATCCCCATCCCAGTCATCACAGGTCCAATCTCCGCCTCCCCCACCCAATCGGTCCAACAGTGAGCGGCCACCGCCTCCATCCCTCCACAGACATTTCAGCTTTCTTCCACCCGTCTTAACAATTTGCCCTTCCTTTGCAACATTACGATTCGTCCCATCCGACGCTTTATTCCATTCCATTCCATTCCATTTCCTTTTCAAATGCATTTGCATTTTGTGTTGTCCTTTCGTTCACTTGGCCACTCTGAAGAGAGTGCTGCTGCCCCTCGGGGGATACGTTTCTTTTATCCTCCGTTCATTTGAATGAAGTCCCTCCCCCTCCTCTCCCAAACAAACAAATAAATACAACAAACATTGTCCCCCCCCGTCCACCCACCCACCTTCTATTTGGGCTAAACAACGGACATCGATGACAAAGAATGGGGGGGGGGGGCACCGTCAAAAGTGCGGGGCGAGGCGTTTGGGTGGCCATCGTCCAATAAACCTTTGAAGCTAATAAAAATAAACCTGTGAACTCTGAGGGAAAGAAGCTCATTAAAGAGGGATCGCTTGAGGGGGATTTGTTTGCTTAATTTAACCGGCCATTCCCCCGTTGGACAAAACAATTGGCGAATATTTTGCGAGAATATTTTTTGCAAAATGCACATATAAATGAACTGAAGAGCCTTTTGCAATGCTAAGTTCCAGCTCCTCGATTCCGAGTCGTTTTGCCGACTTGCACTTACTTAAGCGGCGGAGTCCGTTTTTTCTCAATGATCACAGACCCTCCCCTCCCCCCCCCCCTTCTCCCCCCTTCTCCCCCCCTTCTCCCCCCGTCTCCCCCCCCCTTCGCCCCCCCCCTCGGCCCACCCCCCCCCTTTTGGCCTCCCCTTCGGCCCCCACTCCCCCCCCCCCTTCGGCCTCCCCCTTCGCCCCCGTCGCCCCACCGGTTCCTTCGTCCATTTCTCTTTTAAATCATCCCGCCCATTTACCCCATTTCATCTCCGTCTTCAAAAGTTTGCTTATCTTTCCCAGAAATATCTCTCCCCCTCCTCCTTCGCCACTTCACAATTATTTCTCTGTTTTCCATGGCCAATTTAAATGTTGTTTTTTTTATTATAATTGAGCAATTTTGAGTGAAATTTGGACTAATAATGTCTCTTCCCGGACGGCTTTTTCCACGGAGGCGACGCATACTCCGTGCCGTTCTTCTCTTTTGCCTCTCCATTTGGCTTTCTTCGTCTGAAGAAATCGTTCAAATTGACTCCCCCAGCAACGAGTTGAAGCCGTACAAGGACGGCAACTCCGTTCATTCTTTCTCCTCACCGGTGGCAAATTCTTTCCGTGAATTTTCTGTTGGCAAAGGTGGTAAGTTAATTGGGCGAAAGATTTTGAACCTGAAGAGCATTGACTGAAGACGCTTTGCTAATTTAAGCAAAATTTGGGGAATTGAGTGGGAGAAGAGCGTTTACTAGTTGTTTTTTAGGCGAGGTGGGTGAAGGTTTACTCTGGTCGGGTAACTGAGTGGTTGTTCTGTTCAGAGAAGGGTCTGTTCCCGTCCATCTTCAACTTGGCCACTCATGCCGAGATCCGTGCCACCGCCACTTGTGGTCATCACGGCCCCGATTTTTATTGCAAACTTGTGGAACATGTATTCATGCGACAGCCCCAATGCGACATTTGCGACGCCAACAACCACCACAAAAACCACCCAATTGACTACGCCATCGACGGGACGAAACGGTGGTGGCAAAGTCCGACTTTGTCCAATGGACTCAGTTACGAAAAGCTGAACATCACACTGGACTTGCGACAGGTCGCCGGGGGGGGGGGGGAGGGTTGCCGAGAGTGTAACAATCATTGAGGGAATATTCTTGAAGAGATTAGTTAGATTAGAATTGAGAACTCATCATGTTTAGGGTTTAGGAGTACCTTCATTGAGGGAATATTCTTGAAGAGATTAGTTAGATTAGTATTGAGAACTCATCATGTTTAGGGTTTAGGAGTACCTTCATTGAGGGAATATTCTTGAAGAGATTAGTTAGATTAGTATTGAGAACTCATCATGTTTAGGGTTTAGGAGTACCAAGTTGCCTATGTGATTATGAAGGCGGCCATCTCCCCTCGTCCCGGCACTTGGGTGTTGGAGAAGTCATTGGGTGCGTCTTTACAAATTAGCGGGTGTCTGTTATCTTTATTAACGCAACTCAATTAGACGGCTTCTCCTTCGTTCCCTGGCAGTACTTCGCCAGCTCCGACTCCGAGTGCATGCGCGTGTTCGGGGTGCCCGCCTCAACGGGCGTTCCCAAGTTCAGTCGTGACGACGAAGTGATCTGCACCTCCCATTTCTCTAAGCTGAACCCCCTGGAGTACGGAGAGGTGTGCAGTTTGGCACAGTCATTGGCAAACTCTTCGCTATTTTTAAATGGCAGATTCACATTTCGTTGGTAAACGGACGCCCCGGCGCGGAGAAATCCAGCCAGGAAATGCAACTGTTCACCAAAACCAGATTTGTTCGGCTGAGGTTGCTCGGTTTGAAGACGCTCTACGCCGACTTAATGGTCTGTCTGTGCCCGACGAGCTCATTAAGTCTAAATACCCCCCCCCCCCCTTTTTGAGGTGATCAATCAGCGGGACAAAAAGCTAGATCACTCCGTCACACGACGCTACTTCTACACCATCTCGGACATTAGCATAGGAGGGCAATGCATTTGCTATGGGCACGCTGAAAGATGCGCACCGGACGTTGTCCACGGGGTCAGTTAATTACTTTTGCTACAAATTGGAAATTTGTGGGTACTAATCGAAGGTTTATTACCCATTCAAAAAAATATGGCGTCAATATTTCTGAATTTTGAATGTTTTTATTCCCTGCAGCAATTTCGCTGCGAGTGCCGTCACAAGACTTGCGGCGAGTCGTGCAGTGAATGCTGTCCGTTGCACAACCAATTGCCGTGGCGAATTGGCACCCACGACCATCCGAACGTGTGCCAACGTGAGCTTATCACTGAAGTCGCTGACTGCTGCTAATTCTTGAATTTGAACAGCTTGCCAGTGCTTCAACCATGCTTTTCGTTGTGAGTACGACCAGGAAATTGAGGCCCAACGGTTGAGCGTAACGCCCGAAGGCATTTACGAGGGGGGCGGTCGATGTGTGGAATGCCAGGTCAGCCGATGTTCAAAGAGCCGTCGATGACTCGGGATTTCAATAATGCCCCTATTGGCTTTGGCTGATTCAGCACAACACCGTCGGGATCAACTGCGAGAAGTGCAAACCAGAGTTTTATCGCCCCACCAATGTGTCGCACTACCGTATCGATGCCTGCCGTCCTTGCGACTGCGATTTGGTGGGATCGGAAAGCAATGGCTGCGTGAGGGACGAGACGGAGGCAACCGAAAAGCTGGTGAGGGGTAAAGACAGCTAACATTCTAAACGCAATGGCCCATCATTCTCAGCGTGCCGGTGACTGTCGCTGCAAGCCCGGCTTTGGAGGCCGTCGCTGCGAGCGCTGTGCACTCGGCTTCCGCAACCATCCGGCATGCGAGCCGTGCCCTTGCGACCGCTCCGGCTCGCTCAACTTCGACACATGCGAGGAGGATCAATGTGTCGTGCAAGCGCAACGTGGAAGGCCAGCATTGCGACCGATGCAAGGCCGGCACCATTCATTTGGACAGGGAGGACCCCGAGGGGTGCCAGCCATGCTTTTGCTTTGGAAAGAGCACCGAATGTCGCGAGTTCACTTGGGACACCGCTCAGGTGGGGTTGGAAGTTGGGCAATGCGATACAAATGGGGCCATGGGAAAGTGACGGGCCAACCAAAAACGGACGGGACCAAAAGAATTGTGACGTTAAGTTCGAGCAGTTTATTCTCTTTGCGAGTAAATTCTTAGAATATCGTGAGGATTTCGATGGATTGTCATGGCTTGAGCAATTGTTTCTGTTCATCTCCCGCCCATTCCGTCTCTCTCTTTCTCTAATATCCCGGCGCCGTTCGTGGCGGAGGGCAGTGGTCGCAGGCGCCGTGTCCTCCGTCGCCACCGGATTCCCCTTCTCCGCCCGCATGTCCAGGCTGTCCTGGCGACCCGGGCTGCCCGTCATCTCCCGCGGGTCCTTGTCCTCCCGGGTTTCCTGCTTGTCCGGGTTGGCCGGGCTCTCCGGGACCTCCGGGTTGGCCGTCGGGTCCTAATGGTGGTAAGAAAAGTATTTTTGTTTAAAGTGCCATTTCACCCACCTGGAGGACCGGGCGGTCCCTGTTGGGCTGGGCCTTCTGTGACTTGTCCGGGCTGTCCGGGTCCTCCTGGTTGGCCGGATCCTCCGGGTTGACCATCCGGTCCGGGAGGTCCCTGAATTGCAAAAGTTTTTATTTACTTCCTTTTTAGAAACAAACCGGAGGTCCAGGAGGTCCCTGGCCGCCTCCAGTAGCCGGGGCTCCAGCCTGTCCGGGGTTTCCAGGAGTTCCCGCTGGACCGGGGGGTCCGGGCTGTCCGTCATGGCCAGGCTCACAAGTGGGCTGGCATCCGCCGCCAGAACTGGGTTGGCTCGGTGCTTGTGCTAAAGCAACTCCGCTATCAAATTATTTTGTACGCTGTTCTTTTCCAACCGTCCGGTCCGGGCTGTCCAGATCCTCCTGGCTGTCCGTCTCCTCCAGGCGGGCCCGGAGGTCCCGGGGGACCGGGCGAGCCGGGCTGAGAGACTCCGCAACCACAACAGCCGCCACCTCCTCCGCCCCCTCCGCTTGCTCCACCGCCTCCGCTCATCCCTCCGCTTCCGCTCGGCCCTCCTCCTGCTCCGCCGCCTCCGCTAACTGCTCCACCGCCTCCGCTAGGCCCTGCTCCTGCACCGCCTCCGCCCCCTCCGCTCGGCCCTCCTCCTGCACCGCCTCCGCCTCCGCTAACTGCTCCACCGCCTCCGCTCGGCCCTCCTCCTGCACCGCCTCCGCTCGGCCCTCCTCCTGCTCCGCCACCGCCTCCATATTGACGAATGCGACGGTTCTTGCTGAAGTTGACGGCACGCGGTTGGCGAACTCCGCCAGTGAAGTGGGAAAACACTTGGGTGCGAGTCACCTGAAAACATTCATTCGATGAAGCGGCAAATGACGGCAAACGAAAGATTTCCGACCTCTCGCCAAATGTTGCCGGATCGCATTTTGCAGAAGTCCAGTTCGTTCTGCATCTGCGTGCCCAACTGTTGGAAGTGCTGGTAGGCCAACGGGACGGTAACGATGCAGACGAGAGTGGCAACGGTCGAAAGGCACACTCCGAAGAAGGCCAACGTGCGAAGAGACTCCGCCTCGTGGCGTTGCCTTTGCTTGTCGTAATCGGCAGAATCCATTAGAATGAAATGAAATGCTAATGAGTGAATGACTCCTCGAAAGGGAACAGCTTAAATAGGGCGCCGAACACATTAACAGGTTGCTGTTTTTGTTGTGTCGCCGTGTGGTCGCACATTTTCGAGGGAAGCAATGAAAAACGGGGAAAGCGAAGCGAAACTCGGAGAGAGCGAAGAAAGTCGCGCCGATCAGTTACGGGGAGAGCCAAAAAGCGGTCTCACTGGGGGGGGGGAGGGGGGGCAATACGGGAGAAGGGATCAAACGGGTTGGCCCGCGCAAATGGAGCTAATATGTTTATGTTTGTGCCTTCTCTAAGGGCTTGTGCAGCAAAGTCCCTTTGGTAAAGGTAGGGGGGGGGGGGGGACGACAAAGGGACATTAAGCATTGAGAGGACTTTGAGGGGGGGGGGGGGGGGGTAAGCATTGAGAGAACTCGAGGGGGGGTAAGCATTGAGAGAACTCGGGGGGGGGAGGGGGGGGGGGGGGGTAAGCATTGAGAGAGCTCGGGGGGGGGGGTAAGCATTGAGAGAACTCGGGGGGGGGGTGGGGTAAGCATCGAGAGAACTTTGAGGGGGGGTGAGGGGGGGGGGGGTAAGCATTGAGAGAACTCGGGGGGGGGGGGAGGGGGGGGGGGGTAAGCATTGATTGGCCAGGGGAGGGGCAAACTCAAAAAGGACAAACCGAAGAAAGGGGCAAATTTTGACTGTTAGACGACGCTTTATCTTCTCCAAAAAACAAAACTCAGATTTCAACAACCGCTGGATGGAACCTGACCGACCTGCAAGGACAGCTTGACATTGTTCAGGCTGACGCGAATGCCGAGAAGTCGAAGTTATTGATTTTCAGTTCGGAAGAACGCCAGGGCGATCACCTTTACTATTGGAAGGCTCCGGCACCCTTTTTGGGAAATCGACTGAACAGTTTTGGCTCGATAATCCATTATTTTGTGTATTACGTGCCATTTGAATCTGCCCACGGACATTCCACTCCGATCGCCGATTTGATCATTCATGTGAGCGGGAGGGGGGGGGGGGGGGGGGGGGGGGGGGAACTTTGACCGGAAAATGAACCCAACGAATTTCTCGACTAAATTCTCGACTTGGGACAAAATGCCTAAATGTTAGCCTTTCAGAGTGACCAACTCACATTGGAATATTACAGTCGGCTAAGCTTCTTCCCCCGCGAGAACATCAGCGTCGCCGTTCCGTTAAAGCCCAGCGAAAATTGGTTCGATGCCAGGACGAGACGGCCGGTTGACAAAGTGAGTGAAATGGCAAAAAGTCCAACGGAGGCCAAACGTCCGCCGTTAAGGCCGTTTTTATGCGGGCGTTGGCTGATGTGAGAATGATGCTGGTACGGGCTCGATACGTTCAAGATCAGCTCCAGTCGAGCATCTACGGCTTCCACATGGAAACCGCGTGGGACTCGGCCGCCTCGACCCAAATCGACAAAACGTCCATAGCTTTGTCACCTTCTGACCGTAAAAGGCATCTGGTGGAGGTGAGAAGGGAAAAAGAGTCAATCTCAGCGATTCCAATCGTCGAGAATTAGAATAGTCAAAGATCGAATAGATTCGATTCCGAGAACAGAATGAGAATGGATTCTCCGAGAATAGAATGAGTCAAAGATCGAATAGATTCGATTCCGAGAACAGAATGAGTCTAAGATCGAATAGATTCGATTCCGAGAACAGATGAGTCAAAGATCAATTAGGGAATTGATTGATCGGCGACCGGACTGTCCCTCCCTTAATTGACGTATTTATTGCCAAAGGTGTGCACATGTCCCGAGCACTTTGGAGGGAACAGCTGTGAACAATGTGTGAAAGGTTACCGTCGGGTGGACAACAAATTGTACGACGGCACGTGCAAAAAGTGCGAGTGCCAAGGTCATTCGGAAAGGTGAATTTATTGGCTTCGCTCCATTTAATTATTTGGACTAATTATAGTTGCCACCCGTTCACGGGACATTGTCTGATCTGTCAGGTGGGATTTGGGCTTCTGTTGGGCGGGCGGTTGCTGAAATAGTCCGACCTCGACACAAAAGTGTTCGGATTGACTGATGGTTGTTCTCCACATTCACAGCACAATACGACGGGGGCCCGATGTGAACACTGTCTGCGCGGCTTTTACGGCAATCCGTCGTTGGGCACCCATTTGGGCCAGTGCCGTCCCTGCGCCTGCCCAACCGTAGCAAATTCCCGGTCCGCCGAATGTACGCTCAGCCAACTTGTCTTGGACGGAGTTGCGGCCGCGGGGCAGGACGACTATGTGTGTACTGCTTGCGAAACGGGCTACGACGGCAACAAATGCGAGAGGTTTGCATATCAGTGACCTTGCTAATTAACTTACAAGCTCATTTTAATCCCATTTGAGTTGTGCCGACGGGTTCTTCGGCAACCCTTTTGAAGATGACCCGTCCAGCGCGTGCCGTCCTTGCGAGTGCAACGACAACATCGACCCGGCTGCTATCGGCAATTGCGACCGCCGTTCGGGCGAATGCCTTCGATGCGTCGGCCACACCGCGGGGGCCCAATGCGAGCGTTGTCTTCCCAACCATTGGGGCTCGGCACTGCTCCATTCGTGTCGTCTTTGCCGATGCCATCACATCGGAGCGCTTTCTCCCCAATGCTCTAACGAGACGGGCACTTGCGACTGCCGGGAGGGGTACACGGGAGAGAGGTGCAAAACATCCATTTCCATGGCGAGAAACGATCTTCAAAAGGTGCAATCGCTGTTTGTTGGGCCATGGTGACGTGGACAACGGATGTCCGAAGTGTCGCTGCAGTTCCACCGGATCTCTGGGCATTGCCTGTGACGAAGTGTCCGGACAGTGCGCATGCAAAAAGGGCGTCTATGGGAAGAGGTCGTCACCACTAATCACCAAAGGCCTCACACTTTGATCAGATGTGATTTGTGTGTGCCTTCATACTTCAACTTCGGTCCGGAAGGCTGCGAGTTCTGTCACTGCAATCAGTTCGGTGCCATTCCGGATAAGGAATGCCATAACGTGACCGGAGAGTGCCAGTGCCAACCGAATGTGGAAGGGCTAAAGTGTGAGCGTTGTGTCGGTGGCTTCTTCAATTTAACATCCGGAAGTGGATGCAAGGTTAGCTGGGCCAATAATCTCATTGATTAAGCCAACACTTTTGCCGTTTCCGTCCCTATTCGTTGCCTTCCATTCTTTTAGCCTTGCGGTTGTGACCCGCAAGGGTCGCTGGAGGGGGAAATTGCGATGCAGTGACGGGACAGTGTCGCTGCAAGTCGGGCGTGACGGGGCTGAAGTGCGACAAATGCGAGCCCAACCATTACGGTTTCGACTCGTCCGGATGCAAACGTTTGCGTGGAGGGATCCATCGCATTCATTCGCTTTTTTAGCGTGTCGCGTGTGTCCTGCCCCCGGCCAAGTTTGCGACCCGACCAGCGGCGACTGCGTCTGTCCCCCGAACACGCAGGGCGAAATGTGCGAGCGATGCACGCAGAATGCGTGGAATGCGACCTTCGGTCCTTCTTAAAGGGCCTATTAAACAATAATTAACAATTCTCACACTTTTGAAGGGTTACCATCAGTACCGCGGCTGCGAATTGTGCCAGTGCGACGGCGTCGGTGCCGACTCGCAAATCTGCGACTCGCGCACGTTAGTGTAACGAATAGATGGATTAGTGCGTGTATAAGAACACCCCCACGGGGCTAAACCGTCAAAAACCCCAAAAAACCTTCGAATTTAGGGGCCAATGCAAATGCAGGGCGGGTTATGTGGGGCACCGTTGCGATCTTTGCGAGCCCGGCCATTATTCGTTCCCCGACTGTCGCCGCTGCGAGTGTTACCCCGCGGGCACGGAGCCCAGCGAGTGTCGAGGCAGTACGTGCTTGTGCAGCAACGAAGGACAGTGCAAGTGCAAGAAGAACGTAGTCGGACTGAAGTGCGAGCAGTGCAGCACCAAGGCGTTCAGGCATGAGAATATTCCGAAATGATCAGTCCTTCTTCAGTTTGGAGGCCTGGAACCCGCAAGGCTGCATCGAATGTTTTTGTTCCAACAAATCGACCATTTGCCACCAGAGTTCGAATGTTTGGCAGCAAATTTATGCTCCGGATCGAAGTGTGCTGTTTGAGGCGCCGTTCGAAATGTTCGACCGATGGCACAGCCTTCACATACTCAAGTGGGCCGGCACAATCCGCCGCCAAACTCCCAATTGCCCTTCTTCCACAGGGAATACCCCTCCAACTACAACTCCTACCCGACTAACCACACGCCCCTTTACTGGCCTATGCCACTCAGCTTTAAGGGGGACAAAACCGGCTCTTACAACGGATTTCTCCGCTTTCGGATCCGCAATGACTACAACTTCCGAGGAAGGACAAACGTTCAGCCGGACCCGCACTTCTTCAGAATCTTCCCCCAAGTTTTGCTGGTGGGGAACACGCGGATCGAGTTGGAGCATCTACCGGACAAAATGGGGGCCGACGACGGCAGATACAAGGCGAGAAATCTTAGCAGTTCAGTCTCACATGTCGCAGTCTGAGACTGCCGATGGGCGTCTCCCCCCCCCCCCCCCGTTTTCCACCTTCTCCCCCCTCCCCCCGTCTCCCCCCCCCCCCCCCCCCCTCCCCCCCCCCCCCCGTTTTCCACCTTCTCCCTCCCCCCCCCCGTTTTCCACCTTCTCCCCCCGCCCCCCTCCCCCCCCGTCTCGTCCCCCGTCGTCACCCATTAATTCATTTTTATTTCTTAAATAAATGCGCCCTTTTTTCAGATTCGTCTCCACGAGGGCCAATGGCGCAATCGGATCAGTCCGCAGCTGCCGGTCAGTCGTAAACAAATGATGGTCGCCCTTCAGCAAGTCCAGCACATTTTTATCCGTGGCACTTACAATGAAATGCATCGCGGGGACAGCATTTCCATTTCGGAGGTGTCTTTGGACGTATCGAAGGAAGCGCGAGGAGGTGGGCAATGGAATGAAGGGATTTGAACTATTCGAATTGTTCGCCTTTTTGTCTGGGACTGGCAATTGAAAAAAGTGTATTTATTTTATCTTTCTTTTTTAGCGCATGGTGAAACAGTGGCGCTTGGAGTTGAACATTGTGAGCACTGTCAGAAGGGATGGGTTGGGCTGTCCTGCCAGAACCCGTCGGACGGCTTCTTCCGACTCCTTCAAGCCGACCGTTTCGACCATCCTGACGACAATGTGTTGATGGGAATTGCCCAACCGTGCGCATGCCATGGCCATTCGGACACTTGCGACCAGGAGACGGGGCATTGCCATGTAAGTGGAATGGAATATAATATTGGAGGGGGGGGGGGGGGGTTATGACCTCACTACACTTTACACTGATAGAATGCCTTGTTTGGTACTGAATCTTCTGCAAAAGTGCCGTGCTGACTCTTCCCCCCCCCCTTCCCCCAATTCACAGAATTGCCAGCACAACACAATGGGCAGTCATTGTGAGCATTGCAAGGACGGCTTCTACGGCGAGGCACTAAGCGCCTCGCCTGAGGCGTGCCGTCGTTGCGCGTGTCCCCTGCCGGACAACTCTTTCAGCCACACGTGCCGTCACAAAGCCTCCGCCGGCCGAAGGTTACATTTGCGATTCCTGCCGTCCCGGATATGTGGGCGATTATTGCGAGAAGTGAACAAAACAAAGTTTTGTCCGTTATCCCCCGCTTCTTCTTTCAGTTGCGAGTCAGGCTATTTCGGTAACCCGTCCATACCCGGAGGCTTTTGTGCCCTTTGGTAAATTTGCATAATATTAGCCTCCTCTAATTGAGCTTTGCATTAGCGCGTGCCATCCCCATGGGAGTGCGAGTGCGATTTGCCACAATGTGACGGGTCAGTGTCTGTGCCTCGACGGAGTGGAGGGAAGGGACTGTTCGGTGTGCCGGCCACGACACGCATTTCTGAACGGAGTGTGCACGTGTAAGTAAAATTCAGGCAATATTTGGGCTGATTGAATTCACCTCCCTCCGTCTCTGTCTGATCACTCTTTTAGCATGTGATCGGGGCTGCCATCAGGAGTTGATGCTGAAAGAGGACGCCATGGAGCAGTCACTCACTTCTCTCCGCGCCTCCGTTGTCGGTGCTCGGCCAATTCCTCGAAAGCGCCTGTCCAATTTGGTCGCCTCCACGCAGTCTCTGCATTCTCTGCTGGATGGTCTCGGAGTTGGCTCCGATCTGTCCGCAGCCGGCGGACTGATCAGAGACGAGCTACTGATCAGAGAAGAGTTGGGATTGGAAGGGCAAAGTCGCCCTTTGAGACAGGCACTTTCGCTGGAACAGGAGTTCCAATTGGTGCTGGAGAGGAACAACAACTCGCTGCTCAGACTGAACAGCGCCGAGCAACGGCTAGGCGACTTACGGGCGCGGGTCCAATCGGAGAACAAAAGAGTCGTTGGTGAGTTCGCGGAGTTCGGGGGGCGGGGGGGGGGGTAATTCGACAGAGTTTGCGGAGTTTGAGAAGTTCGAGGAGGAGGGGGGGGGGGGGGGGGTAATTCGACAGAGTTCGAGAAGTTCGGGGGGGGGGTAATTCGACAGAGTTAGCGGAGTTTGAGAAGTTCGAGGAGGAGGGGGGGGGGGGTAATTCGACAGAGTTTGCGGAGTTCGAGAAGTTCGGGGGGGGGGGGGTAATTCGACAGAGTTTGCGGAGTTCGAGAAGTTCGGGGGGGGGGGGGGGTAATTCGACAGAGTTTGCGGAGTTCGAGAAGTTCGAGGAGGGGGGGGGGGGGTAATTCGACAGAGTTCGAGAAGTTCGGGGAGGGGGGGGGGTAATTCGACAAGTCTTGTTTTGTTCGTCGCGTTTGCAGACATTGTGAACCGCCTTTCGCGCTTTACGCTCCAATCCAGAGAGTCCGCGCCCGGCCAATTGCTCAGCCAAGCGCATGTTCAGCTGAATTCCACCCGGGAACGGGACTCCATCATCGAGAAATGGTATAATTATGCGAAGACCAACGCGGAGGAGGCAAACAAACTTTTGAAGGTAAAATCCTTGGCTTCAACGATTGTTTTGTAATATGTCCGTATTTTATAGGAAATTGTGGCACGGAAACTAAACCGGACTTCGTATGAGCAATTGGCCGAGAAGCAGCGGACATTGCAGACTCTGCTGCGCTGATTTCCGCAACACTTTGTGGGACGAGGCGAGAATTGTTGGCACAGAAGCACGCAATGGCACTCAATTTGCGGTGAAGGAGTTGGGCCAATTGGAGAAGAAGGTCGGAGAGTGCAGGACGGTGGGCGAAGAGGCGGAGAAGGAATTGGCCCGGGGCAGACAAATGGTGGGGGCCATTGAACACAGCACCCAACGCATCCACGAGATTGGCAAGGTTGCGGGGAATGGGGACAAATTGGAAAATTTGGAAAGTTTCTTTGCTTTGATTGTTGGGGAATATGATCGTGACATTGTAAATTTTGCAGGAATTGGCCGAGTCTTTGCTGCCAACCCTCCGCGCTCATCGGGAAGAACAATTGGCCACGGCAAATGGTGAAATGGAAGCCGTTGTTAAACTGAGACGAAAGCATATGGCCGAAGCGGAAAAGCATGCGGCCGACTTGGAGCAGCAAGCGAGCAAGCTGAAGGGCCGCTTTCAGGAGACCAAAGTCGGAAAGAAAACTCGGCACTTTTACATTAGAATAATGCCTTTAAATGCATTTCCTCTAAAAGTTCTTCTCAATGGACGCGCTCGCCGCTTCCAATGCGTACAATTCCATCGCGAGCGCTCTCCGAGACGCGGCCGATGCGGCAGCGGCCGCTAAACGAAACGCGGAAGAATCTTTTGAATTGGTGGACCCGAAAAGCGAAGGTTCATTAGGCCATTTGACCAACGGATCGGCCGCAAAGTCGACGGAGCTTAGTGCCAAGTTGGACGCCGCATTGGAAGCGATTGGAATGGGCGAAAGAAATGCGCAGCAACAGAAAACACTGGCGGAGTTGGAAGATCGCATTCGGATGGGTCAACAGAATATCAGCTGGATTCGGGGTTAGACGCGACACTTTGGGTTATTAAAAATCAATTAAATTCGTTTAGACATCGCCCAACAACTGCTCGAGGACCACCACGACCGCATCAACAACATTTGCACGACTGTAAACGAAGCGGATGGCAGCATCAGTGAGATTGAATCGGCGGCAAATGAGTTCAACGATGCGGTATCGGAGCTGAAGGAGCGCACGGACTCCATCCAGCAGCTGTTCACTTCGTCAGGCATCCAGGAGGATATCCGCAATCTGACGGCGAGCAGCGAGCAAGTGGCCGAGGTGGAGAGCGCCATGGAGCAACTGAAGGAGCGGACGAACGGGCAGAAGGCGGAGTTCAAGCTGGTTAGCTCGGACCTGGAAGTGCTGAAGGAGAAGATCAACGAGGCACGAGAAAAAGCTTCCAAGGTGCGGGGAGGGAAGTCGTTTTGCCGATTATGCCTTCTGCCGTTAAGATCAGAATCGGTGTTCGCTCTGACCAAGGCAGCGGCTGTGTGCGCGAGTACATCTCGCCAATGTTGGTGATGACTAAGATTTAATTCTTTTTTCTTGAAATAACAAAATTTGACTAGCATAACAATTTTTTGTCGGCCCGCAGGCGTCCCTCCCCTTCCAACACAATTTCGCTGAAGTACCGACCCGCCATGGACTCGCCCGACTCGCTTATCCTTTTGACCCAAGTGCAAGGCACCCGCACTCAGAGCAGCGAGTTTATGGCGATTGAGCTGCGGCAGAAGAAGATCCACGTCAAGTGGGACATTGGCGGCGGGCGGAGAGAAGTCGGACGGGGGACCGATGGCATAAAATGGGGGGGGGGGGAGAGAGGGGGGGGGGGTCGAACGGGGGACCGATGGCATAAATTCCTTTAGTCGGAATTTAACAAAAAATAAATAAAATGAAAGGTTCAGTTAATATAATCGAAGACTCTAACTCTGACTGCTGTGTCTCAGTGGTTGTTTTGTTGTTCTCCTCCACAGCCTTTCCCGAGTTCGGTTCCCTCTGTCGTTTATGGATTTTTGAAACGAAAAGCCGATGATGAAAAAATGGAATTACCGTTTGATCCTTAATGAAACAAACCCCAAGCGGCTTACCAGATACTGAGGCTTTTTCCTGCTGAAATTCTTTTTTTGTTTTAAGGCCCAAATCATCAACCGTAACATTGTGTACATTCCGGCATCCGACCGTTACAGTTGGTACCATATCGGAGTGAAGAGGTCAGTTGGTTGGTGGTCGGAGACTGAGTTTTGTGCCCGACACTTACAAATGAATCTCGGAGACACACTTTTAAGCAAAAATTGGCTTCTTCAGAATTGCCAACACAGTGGAGGCGAGCATTGTACTTCGACAGAGCCTCGGCTCGGAAGGGTCGCGCGATGTCGATGAGGTGGACCGAGTGTCCGTCGGAGAGCCCGATGTGTCTACAGACGTGGTCTGCCCCCCCCCCACACCCCCCCCGCCCCTCCCATTTGCTCTTACCTCCCCCCTCCCGCTCCCATTTGCTCTTACCCCCCCCCCTTCTTCCTTTACCCCCCCCCCCCCCTCTTACCCCCCCCCCCCCTTTCCTTCTTACCCCCCCCCCCTTTCCTTCTTACCCCCCCCCCCCCCCCCCCTCTCAGATTTTTAACACTGTCACCGGCCAAACTCGCATCTCTCTCGGCTCTTCGGACGCGCGACTGCCTCAGCAATTGGATTTGGCCACCAATCGCTTCTTGGGCACTGTCGGGGAGTTGGAGGTGGACGGCATTTCGGTGCCTCTTTGGGTATTTGCCTCCAGTGAGGGCACTTGTGATGGCGCGGCCGGGCCTCCGATCAGAGCTGCCACCGGACATATGTTCCGGTAAGATTCCAATCTTTTTAAATCGATAATCATCTTCACTTCCACACGTTCAGCAACGGATTTGCCCAGGTGCGAATGCCGATGGCCGAACGAACCAACACGATGCTGAGTGTGCAGTTCAGTGCGTACTCCCCCAATGGCCTTTTGTACATGCGGGCAAGCCCCTCCAGCGGAGAGTTTATCGCCCTGGAGCTAAACGAAGGTGCCGTGGCGCTGAAAGCGGACTTTGGACCCGAGGCAAAGATCGCGATCCAATCAAACGGGGCCAATTACACGGACGGACGAATGCACAGAGTGCGAGTGATTCGCAAGGACGGGGAGGTTCACCTGCAGGTTGACAGACCACCCGTGAAGCTGAACTCGGTGATTTTTGTTCAGATTGACCCCGAGGGCGATCATTTGTCGATCACTTTGGCTGACAGCGAATCCCTTTTGAACATTTCTGAGCCCGATCATTTCGTCGGTGGCGTTCCGCCCGACTTTCCTCGCGACCGCTTTACCCAAGACCACGACATTCATTTTGACGGCTTTTTTGGCTGCATTCAGTCGGTTCGACCCAACCAAGTGTCCGAGTTGGACTTGGAAAATCCGGAAAGGGCACAACGAAAGGACACCGACTGCATTTATAGGGAGGAACGCTTAAGCATTATGGATAGAGTGATCGGATTCAAAGTTCCGGGCCCTGCGCATTTTGTCAATAAATTCTTTTTTTAAGGGACTTAACGGCGGGTTTTTGAAGTCGCGTGGCATTTTGCTGGACACTTTCTCCACTTTCTCTTTTAACCTTCGCACTCGGCGAGAAAACGCTCTTTTGATTTACCAATCGGCGGAATTGCAACGAACGGAAGAGGCCCAAAAAGCGCGGAGGAGACGGCGACGGATGATGCGGAAGAGGGCGGGCTCGCGCAATCGCCGGACGCACAAAAGACGGCGGGAGGCGGCGGCGCTGGAGGGCGAAAAGGGGCAGCAGGTGGAGGGGAGGGGCAGCAGCGGGGGGGGGGGGGGGGAGGGGGGCAGCAGGGGGAGGGGGAGAGGGGGACAGCAGGGGGGGGGGGGGAAGTGGGGGCAGCAGGGGGAGGGGGAGAGGGGGACAGCAGGGGGGGGGGGGGGGAAGTGGGGGCAGCAGGTGGAGGGGGAGGGGGGACAGCAGGGGCGGGGGGAGTGGGGGCAGCAGGTGGAGGGGGGACAACGGCATATTTTGGACACATTCATTCAGTCATTCCTGGCCATTTACCTACTGGAGGGGCGTCTGTCCATTCATCTCGGCCCCGACCAGCAGCATTCGTCGAAGCGTCCTCTAATCGTCTCCTCGCAGCTTTACAACGACGGACTTCTCCATTCCGTGTTTCTGTCCCGTCTCGGCAAGGAGTGAGTAGCTTCATCTGTGATCATTGATAATCTTATCGCCATGCATAAAGAATCCAAGTTCGGATTGACGACCGCGAAGTGCTCGCAACGGTTTTGGACGACGATCGGCCAATTGGGGGCACTGAATGGGTGATGATGTTGGGGGGATTGCCCGCCCGACTCAAAGAATTGGCCAACCGGGCATTGGACAACGAATTGGCCACTGTGGACTCAGCTGGACGGATGTCTGTCCGACTTTCAAATCAATTACGAGTAATTTTATGATTAATTGGGACGTTGGCGCCTTCCTTTATGATGAGGAAAGTCCCGTGGCTGGACTTTTAGTCAAAAAACGATTTATTTGTTTATCGTCCAAATCATCAGACGGCTGCCCATTCTGTTGAAAGCTCACCGAGGTGCCATTCTCGGTTCGTGCCCTCTCGAGGACGGCGACCTCCCCAACTCGGGCACAGCTCCTTTCTCTTCCGCCTCCCTTCCGGACGCCCTTCCTTCTTCTTCTTCCGTTGATTCTTCTTCCTTTTCTTCCATTGATTCTCTTTCATCTTCGTCCGCTGTCGAAATGAATGAACAAAAGGAAACCGCCGGAGGGGAGGGGCGCCATTTCCATCACAAAAAGTCGCGCCAACTGCTGGAACAGGCCACGCCTCGCACAACTTTTGCCGGTCATCAGCTCCAATCGGAGGCTCAAAATGGTAAACGATCCAAAAACTCCCAAAAACTCTTTAACATTTACCTCCCTCCTTCCATTGCTTTTGCTTTTAGATCACCGTTCTACTCAACCTCAGGAATTTCGTCTAAAGCCCTCAGAAATGGCACAACAGCCGCCACAAGTGTTTTGGAAGTGAACCGGCCCAACTTGGCGGCTTCATTGAGAACGGAAATGGGATTCACTTCGGGTTGGGCGAGTACAGTCATTCCCGGATCAACTTCGACCAGAAGCCCTACCCAGATTATGCCAAGTGCGATGTTGGCCTTTTCCTTCATTATGCATTCTTTTCTTTCAGCTTTTCCGTAACATTCGAAATGCGTTCCAAAACTCGCGGAGAAGGCGGATTACTGTGGGTGTGGGCCAGCTACCGTAATTTCAGTCGATATTTTGTGCTTCGAATGGATCGACACGGCTTTCTGCAGTTTGACCTGAAGGGGCACGAACAGCCGAAAACGGTGGAATACCGCGCAAAACGACTGGACGACGGCCAATGGCATCGGGTGGAGTTGGAGAAGAGGGCCGGTCAACTGAGTCTCGGGGTAATCGGCGGTCAAATGGCGTCTTTCCCCTGCGGCGTTTTCTCATTTAATTTATGTTTCCCGCAGGTTGACGATATGACAGCCGAAAAGTTGGCGGACAGTCCAAACCCCAAAGTAATGCGTCGTCGAATGTATGTGGGGGGAGTGATCAGTAAACATCGGCGAATATTCAACGATCAGCTGACGGGCGAAGAGTTGGCACACGCATTTTCGGTTGCTTTTATTTGCGTTTTCGTTGGTACGACTCGCACAAATTGTTTTAGGGTTGCATTCGCCGCTTCCATGTCGACGGCAAAGAACACAATTTGATGAAGCATAGTCGAGATTTGATCCCGTGTGCCGATACGCCCAATATCGCTTACGTCCACGAGGGCGGACACGGCACTTTTGGCAAGAATTTCAGCCCAATACCAAATAAATTAATTTGGGACTTGGACAAGTCTAATGGGATATTTAAACAAATTTAAATGCCATTAAAGTTTCATTTCAACAAATTTTAGACTCTCTCAATTCGCATGCGAACAAAAGGGGGCCAAAGTCTGTCGCTGCCGGTGCCGACCAAATCGTTGAAATTAGCGCATTCTTTCGAATTTTGGCCGAACGTTCGGCGGACGGAGGAGGCGAAAATGTCGGCAAAAATCGTCTTTTGATGGCACTTTTATTTGCCTCTAAAGACTCTTACCAAACGAATCGACTTTTGCTTGGGAGTGAACTTCGGCCAGTGGGGCGGTGAGTGTTCGGATTATTGCAATTCCAAATGATTGGACCTGGCCAAATTGGACTAATCAAATTCCGTCCAAATTGGGCAACCTGCCAAGGGTTGTTTAATGACATGACGACTCCATAACCGTCCGTCACTATCGTTGTTTGTTTAGCTGTCGCTGTCCATCCATTTGTCCAAATGGCGTGTCCATCTCGACGCTCTTTTCGACGGCTCCCCGCCGAATGGGTCGCTGCTGTCCTCCTCGCCCTCCTCGGCCTTCTCAGTCCCTCCACTGACACTTTGTGCCGGCCATTGGGGGCAAGTTCGGCTGCGCCTCTCCCCCACCATTTTGGCACTTTCGCTTGACGGTCAAAGGGCCGAATTGCCCGTCTCTTTCCCTCTGCCGGCCCTGGACAATTTGCGCTCTTTGCCCGTCCATTTAGGTGGCACAACAGGTGGTTGTTATTAAATATAATTTACGTTTCACTTTAAACAAAACAACGCTTTCTTCCCGTACAGCGCCCGTCAGCGTTTCGTTGGGCGTCTCTTCCCTCAACGGATGTGTCAAACACTTTTCGATGAACGGAATGCCCGTGAACATTGGGCGAGAAAAAGTAAAGTGGCATAAAATGGTGGCCGACGGATGTCCGATTAATTAGTTAATTAATTGATCCAATTCATTGGAAGAAAATGCCTTTTGTTTTGCTGGTGTTTATTTTGTTTTTCGTGCAATTCATTTTCATAAAAATGTTTCAATTTTTAAATGACAACTTAAAATTATGGGGGGGGGGGGGGTCAATTTACTTTCCTCCGGTAATTTCTTCCGTTTTGAAATTCCCCAAATTTGCGGTGCATTGGAATTTCACTTTTTGTTTGGAGGTTTTGAAAGTATAAAATGCGGCGTTTTTGTTTTGAATGAACGCCTTTTCTCGAGAGAATTTTTTATTCGCCGGTATAAACAAAATCATCGGACGTCGTCGGAGCGTATAAAAGCAGTTGCCGGCCGGGACTTTGACTTTAATCCCCTCGAGCACTTCCCAAACACTTAAGACGAAACAAAAAAAAGCAACGTAAAGAAAGGGGCAAAGGGGGGGGAGAGGGGGGGGGGGGGGGGAAGGGGGGGGGGCGGGGGGGGCGAGGGCGGGGGGGGGGGGGGGGTAGCGGAGGGGACAGCCCCTCCCCCCCTCTCCCCCCCCCTTACCCCCCCCCCCCCCCCCTCTCCCCCCCCCCTTACCCCCCCCCCCCTTCCATACCCCCCCCCACCCCCCGCCCCCCCCTACCCCCCCCTCCCCCCCCCCCCCCCCCCCCCCCCCCCCCCCCTACCCTCTCCATTACACTTATTTTGTCATTTTCCGGCGGCGGGGGGGGGCACTTTCTTCAATTTATTTTCGCTTCCCGTGCTTGTTTTGCATCAATTGCTTGAAGATTGGTTGGCCACTCGCCTCCAATGAATCGAATTGCAGTCGAATTACTTGCCCTCTCTCATTCAAAAAAGCGTTTCGCTTTCTCTCCCCTCCCCCACAAAATGTTTCAGTTTTTTGCTTTTTAGCAAAGTGATGGTCACTTCAACTTCCCCCTTTACTTTTATACCGATCATCGATCAAATGATCGCTTCCCCCCCGGGGGCATTTGTTGGCTCTCTCCGTGTCGCGTGTTATTCCGTTAATCACCGACCGTCGTAAGAATGTTCTTGCCCTCTTCTCGCCTCTCGTCTCGGCCATTCCTTCGGACTTCTCTTCTCCTCTTTCTCTTGCGCAATGTCCACCCCGGCATTCCTCACCATAACGAGGTAATTATGGGCAATTAATCTCCTCATTAAAAGCTGAAGCAATTGCCTCACCTTCAGACCGTTTTTGCTCCTGCCCCTCCTTCCGTCGAACCGAACGTTTCTTTTCGCTTCCTCCACTTCTCCGTCTGGGCCCTTCCTCAGTGGTGGCTTCGCTCGTCAAACTCGAGCAGGTCAGGGACGTTGTTCAGCGTTTCAACTTATTCCCTTAATAAAGAGTATTGGCCATTATCGAAAGTTTTGAAGCCAATGAAACGGAAATGGAAATGGAATTGGAGGAGGACGAGGAGAGAAAAGGGCGTCTAGAGAAGGAGACGAAGAAGTGCTGGCAAATGGTCTTGTGGCTGTTCACAAACTCTCCAGAACAACGCACACCGTCCGTCCGTTTAGTAAACATCGGCGGGAAGCAAATTCGAATTCGGAGCATTCCGGAGTGTGGGGAGACGGCAGAGCGGGGGGAGGGGCGGCGGATGGACGTGGAAGTGAGTCAAAAGGGGGGGGGGGAGGGGAAATGGCCCCTTGGGCGAGAAGAAAGCTCTCTTTCAGGTTGAAGTTTCTTCCGATCGACTGTTTGTGCGTGCTAAAAATGCCGTCCGTTACGCACTTCCAGACTCAATGGACAGCCCAGAGTTGAGAGTATATTTTATCAGAAGTGATCAAAGGAACGGCCAATTATGTCAGTTGAAGTCGGAGGTCGAATTCAGAGAGACGAGTGGGTCGAGCAGTTCAGCAGATCGTTTTTGGACCAAAATATTTAAAGGCAAATTCAATCTTCCCTCCACCACTCCGGTCCTCCCGACCCTTCGACGACGTCCCCCCCAAGCTTCTCCCGCCCCCGCCTCCCCTCCTTCACAAATACTTCCTTCGATTGTCCGAATCAACCACAAATGGCCTTACAGCCGAAAAAGTTCCAAAATCCCTCGCCGCAGCACAAAGTCGGCCCAACGGCTTCTCAGTCCTTCCCATTACGTCTCTTCCGGCCCCAGTCGATTATTTGTTCACCAGAAGCCGCAGCTGCTCAGCCCCCCTTTCGAGCAGTTCGGGGAAAGAAGGCAGGCCAAAACAACGGACATGAGCACAGCCGCGACGTACATTGACATTTTGCGAGACCGAAAACTTTACGAGGAAGTGCAAAGGTCGAGGTTGGCGATTTGCCGGTTAAGCCCATTTTACCATTGCGCCCTCTGCGGACAGAACGAACGAAATCAACTCAAGCTGGTCAACCGCCTTTTTTGTCTTCATGTTGCTAATCGCCTTTCTGATCTCCATCACCGGTGCTTTCGCCCTCCTCGTGTCCGTTCTGCTCCAATGGCGACCCAAAGCCCCCAAACATTCTCCTCCCTCCATTGCTACAATTCATCGACAGTGATTGAATGAATGAATGGAATTAATGAATGAATGAACTGTTTGTTGTCCCCCCCCCCCCGCCAAATAATTAAAGAACTGTTTGTTGTCCCCCCCCCCCCGCCAAATAATTAAAGACTATTCATACACTGAATAAAATTGCATTCAATTCTGTAAGGTGAGATATGGCCAAAGGACAAAATCCATTGGTCCATAAAGGATACACGTGAAACCCCTTCCCGCCCCCCCCCGCCTTTCCCTCCTCCGGGTTGCATTTCCGGTCCATCTCTCCGCTCGCATTTCCGATTTCCCACCACTCATCAAATCTACATTCCGATCTGCCCAACACCGTAAGTTATGTCCCACCCCGCCGCTAATGGATTCCAACCTCTATAAATTGAGCACCGATCACAATAGAAAGGGATCATCCTTCCTTTCAGTCTCTCCCCTCAAGCTCACCCTCCCCATCCAGTCCCCACCCCAGCCAACTTCGTCCCTCTCTCTTTCTCTCTGATGTCGTTTCGATCATTGTTATTGTGGCATTTTATTGCAATTGGAAATAAACTCTAAACCCCAGTTTGAGGCTAAGTGGTGGGAAGGTGCGCATTCCCAAACTCCCTCCCCTCAGGCCCAACACGTTCACTGGTAGCACCGGATGGTTGCCTGAATTGGCAACCTTTCCATCGTACCTCGGGGTTCTTGCATCTCAGATCGTGTATTTGGTTGAGAAGCATTTTGGTTACCTAGGCATTCATTCCGCGCAAATTTTCGATTCAGTTTCCTCGCTCAGGCCATGTTTCGATTCAATTTCCTCAGTCAGCGCCAATTCTTGATTTCCTCGTTCAGGCCAATTTTCGAATCAGTTTCCTCGTTCAGGCCAAGTTTTGAATCAGTTTCCTCGTGCAGCCCAATTTCGAACCAGTTTCCTCGGTCAGGCCAAGTTTTTAATCAGTTTCCTCGTGCAGCCCAATTTCGAATCAGTTTCCTCGTGCAGGCCAATTTCGATTCAATTCCCTTGTTCAGGCCAAGTGTGAATCAGTCTCCTCAGTCAGCGCAAATTCTCGAATCAGTTTCCTTAGTCAGCGTAAAACTTCGAATCAGTCCCCTGATCACGCACTCTGACTACACAAATCGCTCACACTAAACCAAAGTTCAGTTCATCCCAAAGGCCAAACACCAAACCACCAAACCCCAGCATGTCTCCTGTGCGTTTCCCAAATCAAAGTACGCTCCTGGGTGCAGTATTGCATCCAGCTGAGATCATTTGACACAACCTTCCGTCTCACTCCCGCCGACCACCCTCCTCATGGCAATCAAGACACCTTTTCCAAGCAACCGAGTCTCAATTGTCCAATGGCTCGTTCTTCAACAAAGAAAGACACCCTCTCACCCACTTTACTTCCGCGGTGGCAAATACAAATAAACCAATCGAACCAGTCACTGCCCCGCCTTTTTAGCCTCAAACCATACATTCTGGCCATGCTCCCGTCCACCAAGACTTCCCTAGATTTGAACTGGCACGCTCTCTGCAACCCATTCACTCAAAAACAATTCTCTTGGGTGCATCAACTGCATCAAGTGAGACTCTCCCCACCCAAATTACAGAACACTCCGGGGGACAACAAATGCCTCCAGGGACAGACATTTTCCCTGATCCCTTAGACTCCACCTTCGCCCATCTTTCAAATTCAGGTCCAGGACAAAAGACGTCCAGTTTCAACCACCGACGACTTGCCCATTATGGTCCTATGCTAATCCCAACGCTCCATTTGACCTTCACTGCCAAGCTCCAAAGTTTCCTTAATTGCACCATATTTCTCCCAATTTACAGAAACTGCCTTGCTTAACGGTGTACGGATCCTACCAGGGCGACTCAGAGGGAAGCAGACGCAAGGACGATGGAAGGATGAAGATCAAATGAAATTATTCAAAGATCCATGTTTCACGCGATCGAAATTCAAACCCGTTGTTCAACTCTTTCATGTACTTTGTCACCGACCCCCCCCCCCCCCCCGGGATTGACGCCTTCCATCGAATATTAAAAGACCAGGGACGGTCTTTCGGTAGCATTGGAGGTGTAAGGTGAGATATGGCCAAAGGACAAAATCCATTGGTCCATAAAGGATACACGTGAAACCCCTTCCCGCCCCCCCCCCCCGCCTTTCCCTCCTCCGGGTTGCATTTCCGGTCCATCTCTCCGCTCGCATTTCCGATTTCCCACCACTCATCAAATCTACATTCCGATCTGCCCAACACCGTAAGTTATGTCCCACCCCGCCGCTAATGGATTCCAACCTCTATAAATTGAGCACCGATCACAATAGAAAGGGATCATCCTTCCTTTCAGTCTCTCCCCTCAAGCTCACCCTCCCCATCCAGTCCCCACCCCAGCCAACTTCGTC
Organism: Globodera pallida; assembly: GCA_020449905.1. NCBI lineage: Eukaryota > Metazoa > Nematoda > Chromadorea > Rhabditida > Heteroderidae > Globodera > Globodera pallida. The sequence continues at coordinate 160,236 of JAIXHY010000041.1, forward strand.
CCTCTCTCTTTCTCTCTGATGTCGTTTCGATCATTGTTATTGTGGCATTTTATTGCAATTGGAAATAAACTCTAAACCCCAGTTTGAGGCTAAGTGGTGGGAAGGTGCGCATTCCCAAACTCCCTCCCCTCAGGCCCAACACGTTCACTATTCGCAATTCGAACAATTCTTTTAAAAAGTATGTAGTTTTATTTCTTCATATGGCGTTCAAACGACGTCCACTGGCCTGAAGTGAATTCAAATTTAATGGACGTGAATCCCGCACGAGATTCCCGTCGTTTTCCGTTTGACCCGCGGGGCTTTTCGGTTTTATATTTTTCGTTGCTGTGGCGTCCTGTTTTTCCAATTTTACATGATTTCGGCTTTTTAAGAAAAAAAAATTAAACTTAACTTAATTGATATTATATATGCTTCGGAGTGGCGACAAGAGTCCGTTTAGTTGAGATTAATTTGATTATTCTTTATTGCTATTAAAATGCTTAAACTTCGTACGTGACGTGCTCTTCACCTTCCAACATTTTAAATGACTTCAAAGCCGCTGCATGTTAAAGATGGAATGGAATGCTGTGAATTACAATTGCAACGGGTCCTTTTAATTACTTCAAATGTCGGGTCGCTTTTCGGAGAGGTAAAATTTGGTTTAAATCTTTAATATAATTTACACTTTTTAGAACACTTTGGAAGTGCGAAATTATTGGTTGGATCAAATTGCGGCTATTGCCAGTCGAATCCAACCCAATTTTTATCGCTTTGCATCTCCAAGGTGTTTAATTCCATTTTGGTTAACATTTTATTTGAATATTTAGAAAGTGGTGGTAAAAACTATAGACAGCACAGTCGGGAAATGCCCGGACTTGTTGATGAGTTGCAAAAAAGGTTGATAGAGCTAGATTTTACGTTTTCTCGCTGTTTTTTGGACATTGACTTCGAGTTGGTCGAGGAGTTCACAGTTGGTTTTCCTCCTCACTTTTGAAATTTCATTTTTAGGCCCTTTCTTCTTTATTTTTTGTCCATCGGTTGGCTGTTGAACACATTGCCCCGTATAACTTTCGACATGGCAAATTCTCTTCAATCGAATTGGAACATTCGATAATCGCCGGAGGGGGGTTAAACGGAATCGCCGGAGGGGGGCTAAACGGAATCGCCGGAGGGGGGCTAAACGGAAACGAATTCATTCGAAAGGAGAAAATTCCGACACCATTTTTGGCCTTCCTTCCGATGGGCCCGCAAAGGCTTTCTTCACACGCGTTGGAAAATTGGCACGAGGCGAGTGAAACAAACTTTTTTGGAGTTTTTTTGATTATTATTTGTTTTGGTTTGGGGGGGGGGGGAGTCTAACGCAAAATTTATATTTAATTGTTTCAGAATTTTGGATTTCATCAACATTCATCTATTCCACGATGATTCAAATCTTAATTTCATCGAGGTTTTTACTTATAGTAATAACCAGGACTGTAGACAATGAAGGTGGGGCTCCAACTTTTTTCATTTTCTAAATATATCTGATTTGTGCGAATCAACATTTCTAACAATAGAGTTAGCTCGGAATTGCGGTCTTTATCCGTACTTGTTTGTACAAAAGTACAGGCTATCCCCAGTCTTTGAAGTCCAAAATTTTTCTTTTAAATTTGTCGATGGATTACGGGATCAAACTCAGAATTTACTCCAAACGCTCTGCTGGTCCTGCCAGTTCTGTCGCTGGAAGAAAAATGTGTTCAAATTGAAAGTCCTAAATTTTAAATAAAATAAGCAAAATAAAAACTTCGAATCGCGACACCTCTGGGGTTTTGTTGATTATATACGGTAAAAATGCGTATAAAGTTCATTTAGAATCCCACCGAATACAGCAGCAATCGACGAAAAGCGTTGCAATATACGCTGGACAAATTCGAGGAGTTCAATGGGGGCACTTTGGAGGGCGACAGTAACTGTTTCCTTTTTGGCGACTTCAATTTCCGACTGAATTTGGCCTCCTCTCGTTAAAGTGATTCTTTTCTGGATTTGACGTTTAAATGGGCGGTTAACAGTTGGAACATTTTGAGAAATTAACGAAGCAGACGAGCGAGAGGGAAGTCGTCCTTACAATTAGACGATAATGAGTCGAAGGGTCGCGGTCACTCCGTTTCGGACTCGTCCTCTTGCTGGAGGCAACGCCTCCCCCAACGTCCGAACCGACGATTCCGAGGACAGCGGCTTGGCCCGGAACGACGGTGTCGCGTTCGACGAGCTCCTCCGAAGCCGAGGAAATTCGCTCTTCCTTTGAGAACTTCGACCGGGAGGGCGTGACAGCCGATGCCTTCGAGAATGATGCGAAGGAAAAGTTCGGTGATCGAATACTTCAAACCGATGACGAGGGATTTGTTGAGTCCGAAGGACAGCCCGAGCAGAACGAACACAAAGTAAATGGAAAGGCTTTACCATCATTCTTTCTGTTTTTCTTGTACCTTTTAGTTGGGTGCTTCGTATTGGGAAAAAAGAGATTTGAATATTTTGACTCGGATTGGCTAATTGGAGAATGGAAGTCTTACAGAGAAGTGAGTGGCTGATTTTATCCATTTCTGCTCATTTTTTAGGATGACTGCTGAGCCCAAATTGTATCAGCTCAAAGAGTGTCACATTGACTTCGCACCAACGTATATATATATATATATATTAATTAATGCTTATTAATTATTATGGAAATTTGAAAAAAACTTTCCCTTTTGGACAGTTATCCGTGGAGCGAAGAGCCGAATTGTCCGCCCAAATTTATGAACACGCGGCCCCCAGGTGGGGGTATCCGATGTGCCAATAAATCAAAAAGGGGGGGGGGGGTCATCGAAAATAAAAGAGGAAAGGGTAAAATGCCCTTTTATATTATTTATTTAACAGAACAAATATATTTTTATTGTCCTTTTATAATTCCAATCGCTCCCTTCAGCTTGGTGCGATCGCGTTCTGTTCAATAAAAATGCGCTGAGGAATGTGATACAGCGAGACCCGAAGGTTGAGTACGCGTCTTTTGGGAGGGAACGGTGCATTGGGGACCACAAAGTGAGTCATTTGGACTTTCAGTTCTTTTCCCCGGTTAAATCCCCCCACTTTTAGCCCGTCATGTTGCTCTTCTCGCTCCAATAACAATACTGAACCGATCGCCTTTTATGTCTCGCCAACCAATTTAATTCTCAATATTCTTCGAAATTAGCGAATCCCCCCCCCCTCTTTGAATTGCCGATATTATTGTACTTTCTTTGTGGTCTAGTCCTTTGGTGCCGCATTCGCCTCTTAAGCAAATTTACAAGTTCATACGCATCTTTTCACATGACTAAAAACCATAATAATCGAAAATTGTAATTGACTATTCAGCCGTTCAATTAACTTAGCGTATTGTGTTAAATGTTATACATTATTATACCATTAAAACTTGTCATAAACATCCAATGGCGATTTAATCTAATCAAACAAATAAGCAAATTTGCTTTGGGAGGAGTTGTACTTTGAACTTCAACTAAATAAAAGGAAACGGAGGGAGGATTGGCTTAACAACAAAGACTGAATCGGCTAATTGGTAATGATTGGGGGTGGGGGGTTGGGGGAGTTCAGCAGTGAAAGCAAAGGGAATGTGTGGGACGGCGCCGGGGGGAGAGGGGGGGGGGGGTAACAGCAAAAGAAACAATAATACTTTTACTTGGCTATGGTGAAGAGACGGATCACACGAACACGCAAACATTCAACAAAAGAAGAGTTATCGGAATAAATTAGCGGTGATTCGGAAACCTTAAACCAATAATCGCTAAGCAGGGACAGCTGGACGGGGGGGGGGGGTTGGAGGAGTTCATTCAATTCAATGGATTAGAGCTTTGAAGTGGGGGGGGGACCAAAATATCCTTTGGCTTTTGGGTGCTTTGGGAGAAGATTCACGAGGAAAGCGGCGAGGGAATTGGGGAGAACAGGGAACAGAATGGGTTTAGAACAGCTTCAATTTCCGCTTCAGATTGATTCGCTTCCATTCGGGTAACTTGTAGAACTCGATGGGCGTCATCTCAAAGTGCTTCTCGAACTCCTCTCGGTTAAGATGACGTTCCAAGTGCTGTCTGTCCACCTTGAAATAGATGGACGGACGGATTTCCTGGCCATGCGTAAATCCACTCACATCCTCCGGCAACAATTTGTTTGACGTCTGCAACAGTTCGAGGGAATACGTCTTCACCGGGCGGGACATGTCCGGGAGGGAAGTGCGGAGGGTGGAGCGAATGTCGCCCGAAGGGATGCCGCCGATGGACGCAGAAAGGTCGAGCGAATCTGAGAGAGTTCGAATGATCGACCGATTCCGAATTATCCGATGTTTACGGTCCGAGTAGTGCGAGCTGATCGTTGTGTCCGCCCCCGCACGGTAGTAGCCGTAGCCGTCCGGCATGGTCGCCGCCCGCTCTTCCGCCATTGTGCCCATCCGACTTTGGGGTAAATGCCAGCACGGAATCATTGTGGTTGCGGCTCTGTCCGGCTCTCCGCACTCCCAGAACACCCACGGCTTTGGACGGTTCATATGACGGGAAGGAGAAGCATTGATGGGAGTGTCGTAACGGAACTTCAAATGGGGCATCTTTTTCGCGGACGGGGTTCGGCTGGCATTCCTTCATCAATTTGATCACTGATTAAACAGATCGATGCGGCTTATGTTCGTTGTTGTTGCTCATCCAAATCCTCCCTCGTTCCCCTTTATGCTATGCAAGTCCTATCCGTTTGACCAACGAGTGCTTACCTGGGATCCCAGTGAAGTCGTTGATCCAACCCTCTGAACATTTTCAATTTGTTGGGTACGTTCTGTTACCCCCTTCACCCCCCCCCTTCCTACAGGCGCTGCTTGCGCTCGCTGTCCTCCACCAGCTTCTGCTTGATCACGTGCGCGATGGACGAATGCTTTTCGATGTTATCCAACACTTCCTGCGCTCTGTTCATCACCTCCTCCGCTCTGTTTGCCCTATTATTAGCCAATTTGGCCGCCTCCTTCCTCCTCCTCGTCGTCGTCATTTTCCACAGAGGAAGAGGACAGTCGCCGCTTTAACTCTTCAACCGCGTACGGATAAGGCGGCGCGGGAAAGTCTTCTCTCTAATTAGTAAAGATTCGATTAAAACAATTTAAACGTTCCCACAAACATCGATGGGCGGTACGGCATTTGGATCTGGCACTTTGGCACCCGGGAAATGTGCCAATTCAATGGGCTCGTCGTTGTCGGCTGAAGAAGAGCGAGAACGGGGCCGAGTCCGTTCCAAGTCTTCGGCTGGGGAGGGACAAATGATGGCACTTTGGCCGTTTGGACATTATCTTCCGTATGGCCTTACTAAGCCGTTGCATTCCAGTCTTCAGCATGGAGTAACGCGACTTCCGTAATCTTTATCACTGGACCCTGGGGAGTGTGGAACTGGGCGGGTTGGGGCGGATTCGGCGCGATCGGATGTTTCAGAAAGGTTTGTTCCGTTTCCGGCAACATATACCTACAATCAATCATCTCGAATTTCGCCTTTTGGCCAAATTACTCACATATAAGTGAGGTGTTGGCCAAATTGGGACTGGAATTTGCTGCCCTTCGCGGCCGGTCTCGAAATCTGTCCGAATTTATTCTTCAAAATTGCAAATTCTTCCCCACCCCCTCCCCCCCACCCCCACCCTCCAAACTCACTGCAATATTCTCTGTCGTCCTGTAGTGCTCACAGTTCGGATGCCAAATCTCGTTGCCCTGCATGTACATCTCGGCCCCGTCGTCAAAAGACAGAAGACAACGAGAACAGCGAGCACAGGTCGGATGGAACTTATAGCCGCCAGCCTGAATCATTCCGGAATTGACCATGGCATTTGTCCAAATAAAGGCAAACCTCGAGCACTTTCCCCGCAATGAACCGGTCGCACTCGCAGCATTTGACGCCGAACTTTTGGTTGTAATCCCTCAGACACAGCGGGCGCCCGTTGTGTGCCATGTACTCGCCCTGCAGGACGGCAGCACATTCGGCACATTTGAAGCACCAGACGTGCCAACTGGTGCCCAATGCGAAGCAGAATCTGTCCGGACTGCAAATGGTCACCACATCCGGCACAGGCTGAAACGAACAATGGCCAATTAATTATTCTTTCATAATGGCCAATTCCGAACAGAACTTGTCGAGCTGACCGGCGACCCAAGCGACGGCTGGAGGGATTCGCGGTGCGACGTTCTGCGCGACGCTTCGCCGTCCGCTTCAATGCTCAGCGGAAGGGAAACGTCGCTTCTGCGCGACTTTTTCTTGACCTCTTTTTTGGGGGTCGCCTGCTGTTGGCCCGAAGCCGCCGAGTTGGGCCGTTGCACGTGGTCCGGACAGACGTAAGCCCCGTCCGGGTTTAAGTAGAAGCCCAAGTCGGACAGAGAACGGCCACAAACTGCAAGAAGTGCATTAGTTAATTTGTTGTCCGTCCGTTAATTAGAAGGGTGGTTGGCACCTTTGCAGATGAAACATTCGATGTGAAAGTAATTGTCCCCGTCCGTCCGAACGATCTCTCCCGAACATTTCTTCTTGCAAATTTGGCACTTTTTGCCTGCAATATTTGCATTTCGTTTTGAATTGCAAAATTGGCCCTTTCCTTACCCATTTTATGTTATTTGGCCGGTCGTCGTAGGCTTATGCGCCGAATATGCCGAGAATGAATTGCAAAAGCAGCAAAGAAAGACGGGAAGGCACCGGATGGGTCGAGACGGAACGATGAAAATTGGCGGATTTGGCGGCTAAACGATGGCTGAGGGCAAACGGATCGATATGTCCTTGGGGGACAACCGGAGAGAAAGGGGCGGAGAGGGAAAGGAAAGGGAAAGAAAGGAGGGATTGGTAATGGATTGCCGGAGGGGATAGGCGGGAGTGGGAGAGTTCCGACGACTCCCCCCCCCCCACCCCCAGCGTTCTCTCTCCACCCGTTTTATTTCTCTCTCCCATTCGTTGCTTCCACGAATTGTTGTTGTGTTGTCATGGCCAGCAGGCTGAGCCAATTGTAATGAGAAGAATGGGGGAGGGGGGGGGGGGGGTGGTCGGCTTCTTTCTCCGTTAGACGGACAATTTAAGCGAAGGCTCTGGTCCTCTTTGTCCTATTCTTTCACTCCTACTTGGGGCTTTTGGAAGGCCAAGCTTTCCCCCCCCCAAGCCACAAGGAATTCGAAAGGATGGAGGAGGGGGACAGAGGGGGGGGGGGGGGGCATTTCCCTCCCCTGGGGGGGGGGGGGGTTCTCCTTCTGTTGCAGATGAGTCAGTCCATCCCATCCACCACAGCTTAAGGATTTGTGCTGCGCAAATAGCGGCAGATACACGAATGTTTCCGGTAGCGCAGCACAACGGCAGAAAGACCCCCCCCCCCCTCCCCGCCCCCTCTCACCCCCCCGCCCCCTCTCACCCCCCCCCCGCCCCCTTCCCCCCACTCTCACTAACGAAATATATCGATTCACAATAATCAAAGGAAAGGGGGCGGGGGGCGCCGGGGGGGGAGGGAATCCCCCGCCCACCCCACCCATCCATTGACACACTTTCATTTGGAGAAAAGGGGCGGAGAGAAGGGACAAATGGAGCGCGGAAATGGATGGAATTTAATTTCTATTTTTTCGAATTGAAGGAATTTTAAAGAAATTGTGAAGAGATAACAAAAGCAAAAACTTACTCTAATAAAACGTCCTAATTGGTTGTGTCACGCAATCACTTTCCCATAAGGACACCGATCCAATCAATTCGCTTGAAAGCCGTCCCCTCTCCCCCAAATGATCGATCGATCTGTTTGCTCTCTTTCTCTCTCTCAATCAACCAACCTTTATCGTCATTTTTGAATGTGTTTATTAATTTAATGTATGTGCTTTCAGTCGCAAAAATTTGCAAGACCAATCACAATCGCTGATAAGATAAGAATCTCGAGTGGCGATGGTCAATAAAGCGTCGATCAATCGATCGATCGATTGATTCCCCCCGCCGCCCGCCCTCATCCGCCGCCATTCGTCGTCCTTTTGCTCTTCTCTTCCGCATTTTTAGGCGGTTGGGAGTGGAATTGCACTTGGACATTAGTCGAATTTGGAACCAATTCCGAAGGGTTGCCGCAGCTGACGCTCATTTCGACCATTTCCCCCTGGGCATATTTCTCTTCAAAATTCGTCGCTGGAAGGGTTTTAATGAGTCAATCAGTGAAATTATTGACGCTTAACAAATAAGACAACTGACAATAAGGATGAAGCAGTCGAAGACCGGCTGGACATTACGCCGGAACTGGCCATACCGACGCCGCCGTCTTCTGACGAGCTGGTCGTCGTCCAGGATTGGGGGCGTGATGTTTTGGTGGACGAATTCATTTTGTTGTGCCACGGCGGGTGCGGCTCCATGGGAATTCCCTAATTTGGTACAGAAATATGTGGGGAAAGTGTCATGGGAAAGTAATTAACGCTTTTGCCTTTCGTTTGAAGTGTTTTTATTCCTCTAAATTTGACTTTTCCCTCTAAATTATGGCCTCCCGGCACCTCTTGTGCCGACTCGGCCATCTTTTGCTGGTGCACGATGGTCAAGCCTCTGAAGCCATTTCGTCCGTCCCCTATCTTCCACCGTCTTTACGGCATAGCTAACGCTGTCACGAACGTCCCAAATGTCGAAGAGTTCGTCCGAATGACTGGAGCAGTCCGAGAAGGCCAAGGAGTGCATCTGAACATTGTCGGACGGACGAAAAGCATTTAAAAGCAGCCAATGAGTTTGTGTGTTTGAATTTGCCAGAACCATCACTCCCGCGGTACTGACCTCCTTGTCCCCTACTTCATCTAACTTGGTTAGGGGGCCAACAACACCCAAAACGATGTAATAACAGAAATGATTAATTAATTAATAAGTGACTGACCGGAATGCACAGCTTGTGCTCGTAGTACTCGCCGGAAATGTGCACCGACTGGACACGTTTCTTGCAGAAAAGGACGCCCCCGTCGAAGAGGAATCTGTCGGCAAATGCCAAAATCACCAGCAAAAGCTTCCCCCCCCCCTCCGGCAAATGCTTACAAATGCCTTTTCTGATGCTTTCCCTTGGCGCCGCTCCTCCGATTAGTCGCTCCGCCCGAAGAGCCGCCGCTAAACGTACTTTTTGCCCTTTTGACGCTGTACACTTCGCACTCCGTCTGAAATGAAACAGTGCGAGGAGGGAAATAATCGGCTAATTCATCCAAACGCACCCGCAGGCGAAGAGCGCCCAAAAGCCGGAGGTCGCCCTGAAATTGGAAATAAAGTCGTAGAAGAAAGGCCTTTCGCCCCTACGGGGTATCCCAAAATGTGCAAATGTTCCATGTCCGCATCGATCTGTGCCAAAATGTCCAGCATTGCGGCAAGAGCTGACTGGACGGACTGCGATTGGTCGGCATCGGAACAACGGCGGATCAACTCTTTGAGGAGCAGTTGGTACTTCTGTTGGGTGGTGGAGGTTACTGACGGCTTTTGCTTTGGCATTTTCATAAAAAGTACCGATTTGGCCAAGCTCGGCACAGTTTAGGCCCTTTATTTCGTTCGGACTTTGTCTTTTACCCGTTATGCTTTTTTTTTGGTAATTACCGTTATTCGCTGAATGGGCTTTAATAGATAAGCGGACAACGGGAGGAGGTGCCCGGCACGTCGTTGGCATTCCTTGGGAGAAGCGAACGGAGATCAAAAAGCCATTAAACCCATTTTGCCCTGTGCACCAACCATAAAGAATTTGAGCTGATCAGCTGAATTTTCCGCCCTAAGGACTTCGCTGATCGGTTTATTCCGGCAATAAGTCCGGTAAAGAGCGAGCAAACGATGCCGCTGGGCATTAAGCACAAAAGAGACGCCGTGGACGGAGTTGGAGGAGTGCTGCAGGGCGGGGAGAAGCAGGCACCGGTGGAAGTCCAGCTGAAGGGCAAGGCCGAGTTAACTCGAATTCACCCTCAACGAGACCAGATCAGTTCCGATCAGATAAAGCGGTCCAATCTGGTCTAGATTTTAACAAAATTGAACGATAATTGACCAATTCGCGAATGTTGCCGAAAAGAATGTCCGCCTGGCCGCGCAGTCCGGAAGGAATTTGCGAATTGCCGCTCAGATCCAACACTTCAAAGGGCTGCATGTAATGCTTGACTATTTCTTCCAATTCGCACACGTAACTCTTCTCGGTGCTCAACTGACATCAAACGGCGGACATTAAAGACCAAACAAATTGTACAATTATTTTTGTTTGTTTAGTCGGGATTCCGGACTCTTCTAATTAGGACGGCGCCCAACGGGGAAAAAAGGAGCGCCGTCGGCGGAAACAAACTTTCGTTTGGTCTGTTTATAACTAATTAGCTGTCTATTCGAGTTTAGAAGCGGCCCGCCTCACCAATTCCTCCAGCACATAGGCAACTTTCACCGGAATCGTTTCTTCCCCCAACCCGTCGTTGTCCAATGCCACCGCAAGGGCACCACAGAATTTGCCTGAACTTGCGATGGCTGACTGCGAGTGGGAAAGTCCGCTGGTGGAGGCCGCACAAAGGCATTTTGAGGAAGAGGGCGAGGAGGAGCAGCAGAGCCCATGCACAACATCTTCGGCACGGACAGGGGGCGCTGGGGAGCACTGGTGAGACGGGCGGGGGGACTGCTCGTCCAGACTGAGCTGACGGTGCTGCTGAGGGACGAAGTGCTGCTAAATGAACGCATCATGCACACTTATTAGAGCAGACCTGCTGAAGTAGTCAAATTACCCCCCCCCCCCTCCCTCTCCCCCTTTCCCCGTCCCCAACCACAGCAATCATTGAACCCAACCCATTTCTCAACAGTCAGATCAGGGACAGTTTGGTGTGTTCAGCGGTCTGATCAGTCGGTTAGAGGACCGCCGATCAGACCATGTGCTGCTGGTACGTTCTTCTACAGTGCTTCTCCTCCACGTCCAGCTCCATAGCCTCCGCTTCCTCTTTGGGCTGTCGTCGTTTGGAGCTTCGAAAGGAACTCAGCATTTTGAGCTGCCGCTTCATAGAAGCAATGAATGGGAAATGAGCTTGGTGAAAGGGAGGTTTGTGTTGATCTGTCTGATCTGATCTGATGATGAATACGAAATGGATTTGATTGGATTTGATTTATTCGCGCATTTTGAAAGCAGAGAACTGGGAAATGGAAAGTGATGCGTGCAGAATATGCGCAATGGGGCGCGAAGAAATGAAATTGCTTCTCCCCCCCCCCCCCCCTCCCTCACATTCCCATAACCCAGAACATCAATCATCAGAGTCAGTTCCGCCGATGTGGGGGGGGGGGATTGAGGTGCTAATCGCTAATCAGCTGCAGACGGGTGAACGACAACGGCTGGGGTGGGAACGGCTAAGATCGATTCAACGGGGTAATTATAAACCATTGCGTGGGAGAACCCTTACCCCCCCCCCCCCCCCCGCCCCCGCCCCTCCCCCCTTTTGGTCACTTCTTTTGAATGAAAGCGAGGAAAAAGGGGGGAATGAGAGTTTAAAGTTTAAAGTATAACAAAGGGATTGGTTGGAATTTGGGGAGGTGAGTTGAGATGGAATTGTTTCTGTGCTCACTGGTTTATGCGCAGAGATGTGAAATGAGATGAAGAAGAGAATAATGGGGAGGGGGGGGGGGGGGGAGAGGGGAGAGGGGGGGAGGGGGGGGGGGAGGGGGGGGGGGGGGGGAATTGAAAGCGATGAATGAAATGAACGAATGAATGAATGGTGCTGACAGCGGCGGCGGGGGGGGGGGGCGATTGGCGGGAGTGCGTGAGAAAGGGCGGAGGATGGATTTGGGATTTGCATGCAATGGATACGAAGTGGGGGGGGAGGGGGGGGGGATGTACCAGAGCTGTTAGTATCGTCACGGGGGGGGGGAGTATTGCATAATCAGAAAGAATGGCTGGGGAATGGGAAAAGGAGAGATGATCAGAGCAGGGATGGAGGGGGGGGGAGAAGAATATTAGAGAGAAGATAAGGAGGGGATGAGAAGAGAAGAGAACAGATGAGAGGGGAGAGGAGAGGAGGGTGAATTAGAGGAAATGAGAGAGGATTGAAGAGAGTGGGGGAGGGGGGGGGGACCAGAAGAGAGGATGGGAGAGGAGGAGGGGGGGGGGGAAGAGAAGAAATGAGAGAGGATTGGAGAGGGAGTGGGGGGGGGGAGACCAGAAGAGAAGATGGGAGATGAGGAGGGAGGGGGGGGGGGGGGTGAGGGGGGGGGGGGAATGAGTGGGGGAGGGGGGGGGGAATGAGTGGGGGAGGGGGGTGGGGAGGGGAATGGGAATGGGAAAGTGGAGTGGGGGGGATGAGCCCGCCGAGTGGGGGGGGGGGGGAGGAAAGGGAGTGGGGATGAATGGGTTTGAGTGGACGGACATCGGCAGGAGCAAAGGCGGTGATTGGACTGATCACCTTGCCTCTCCCATTCTCATAATGAACAGGTTTGTTTTTTGTCTTTATTCGCTTTTGTCCTTACCTGTGTCCGCCAATGTCTTTGCTTCTCTCTAACCGGACCCCTCCCCCCGGGGGACTCCCCCTCCCCCGTGCCCAAATGAATGCTTTTCCCCCTTGTGGTCAGTCAACTGGTTGCTTTCCCCATGTCCACCTTGGTGTCGCCGTTGTTCTGCTGTCGCTTTTGTGTCTTCTCGGGGGACACGGCCTGCACCGGCCGTGCCCCGTCCCTCTGCCGCCCCTTCTCCTCCCCAAGTCGCTTCAGTGCTTCATGTCGCGCCCGACTCAGTCGTCGGATGTCGTCAATACGTTCGGTTACTTGGGCCAGCAATGAACAAGTCTCCGCAGTGGTCAGCATGTGTTGGTCGTCCCCGGACGAATTGGCGGTGGGGCAACAAGACGAAGCTGTCCTCAGAACATCAACCTGGAGATGATACAATTCTCATATGGATAGAGATTAACATGTCAGAAAAGGGAATTGCCTCGTTCACATTCATTCCCCTCCCCCGGGCGCTCCAATGGATCGACGGGCCGCCATTTCCCCCCCCCCCCCCCCCCCAACCCCCCCCCCCCCCCAACCTTTCCCACCTTCAGACTGTCCCCCTCCGTAATAAACTCTTCCAGCCGTGCAGTCGCATGCTCATAAATGGCCAAATTGTTTGAACAGCCGGCCGACAGAAGGTCCAAAGGAGCAACGGACAGAAGTTCGACCCCCCGGCGACACCAATTGTTAGCCTAAGCGAGGATTTGAGATGGGTGAGACTCAGAAATGCAAATATTAATACTTTTTGGGGTTTTGGGCAAAGATCAAAGGGAACTCTCTGTTTGTCTGTCGCTGAAAAATGTCTACAAAATGAGAAGGGACAGACGTCCCCTTCCCCCCCCCCCCCACCCCCCCCCCCATCATTTCCATAATTCCCGCCCACTCATCCCAGTCCATCCATTAATTATTCATCCATTCATTCATTTGCTATGAATGCATTTGGGTGGTATTCCCGCGAATCCATCGATTTCTCTTCGCTAAAGGGTCATTTGAGGGGGAAGGAACGAACATTTGACGAGAGGGGGGGGGGGGGGGGGGGAAGGGCAAACACTGGCGAGGGGGGGGGGGGGATAAACACAAAACACAGAAGGGAATATGGCCACAAAAGTGGGACATTTTTTGGCCAAAATTGTTGGGGAATTTATTTTAAATGGCGAGTTAGTTAAAAGGACAGAATGGAATTTGAGGGGAAAAGGGAGGGACGTAAATTTGGGCATTCCTTTGGGAGAAATGATTTGTGAATGGGGGGGGGGGGGAGGGAGGGGAGGGGGGGGGGGGGTGTAATAAAATTGGGGAGGGCGAAAGGGGCGACGAAACAGACGGCAGAAGATGAGGGGGTGGGGGGGGGCAAAAAATTGTGTTGATGAACGAACAAAACAGCCAAAACTCCTCCAACCCAATTACAGAATAATCGTTCGATTTAAGCCCCCCCCCCTCTCCTTCCCCTCCCCCCCCCCCCATCTTACCCCCCCCCTTCCCTCCTCCTCTGCCCCCTCCCCCCCAATTACCAAAATCCCCCCCCCCCCTCCCAAAGGCGACCGACCTTGGCTATCTGTGCATGCATTTTCCGGCTCATTTCCAACATTTGGCCCCTCCTCTCCAATGCTCTTTGCAGCACATCGGCCATTCTGTCCAACTCATCGCACTTCGGCCGCACACTATCGCTTCCCTGAGTGCAGTTTAGCAGTTCGCTCAGATCGCCCTTGGCACTGAGTTCAAGTCCGCGCTCCCGCAGGGCCAGACACGGCAGAATGACTTCATTCTGTAGGGATAAGCCGAATAAGCAGCAGAACAAGGACAAAAGGAAGCTTGGATAAGGCTGGAAGTCTCGGGTAAGATCAAAAAGCAATTCGAGAATGAATCTGATCTGCTGACGAACTCCGCTCCCACCATTTCCGGATTGGAAACAGACCAAAGCCTCCGTGCCGTACTCCGCGTGCTCGCGCGCCAATCCGTCGGCGATGGCTTCGCTGTTTCCCAACTGCCGGTGTTCTTCGAAGTGAAGCAAATGCTTGGCGAATTGATTTTGAAGCTGAAAAACAAATGTTAAGATTCAATGTCTTTATAACCCACTTTTCTGAATTCGTCCTCAAACTGTCGAAGCTCCAAACAGCCAAGAAGCCTCTGACGATGTTTCTGCCAGAAAGAGTCAAAGCTCCGTTCCGTGTCCTGCAGCTGATTGATCATGCGCTCAATGGCCGTCACATTTTGGAGACGACTGGGCGACATTTGGTCACTAAAAGCGGAAACGATCAAAGACAGTCAAGACTCTTTCGAACAATATTCAAATAGTCTGAAAAAGCTTAGTGTTCCCCCCCCCTCTTACCCCCCCCCCTCCTCCCCCCCCCCTCTTAACCCCCCCCCCCACCCTCTCCCTCTTAACCCCCCCCCCCCACCCTCTCCCTCTTAACCCCCCCCCCCACCCTCTCCCTCTTAACCCCCCCCCCCACCCTCTCCCTCTTAACCCCCCCCCACCCTCTCCCTCTTAACCCCCCCCCCCATCTCTCCCCACACTCCCGGCCCCACCTCTGCTCGGTGTGCCGAACTTGTCGAAGCAGTGTCAGGCCCTTGCGGATGGAGATGCGAAAGTCCTCCTTAATGGCATCCCTCTCCTGCTGCTGCAGCTTCATAATGCGTTCTGTCGTCTGAACATCGTTGGGCAACTCCGTTTCACGCAAACATTTGCCGAATTCGCTCAACAATTCTGCGATGATTCTTGCCGAGTTTTTCATCCGTTCGATGTCCTAAAATTCGAATTTTAATCGAGTCACAATAAATACTCCATTTTTATTTTCTGCCGGATGCCCTCCCCCCCCCGCCAATTTCTAATCCCAACTTTGTGTAGGGCTGTCGTCAGATTCTGTCCCCCCTCAGTAACCCTAAACACTCGCGGCGGGCTTCTTCTAACGGCGTCCTTTCCAAGCCAATCAAACAGATCGCCGTCAGTTCCGTACTCGACAAAGCTTTTGTAAGTGCCAAAAGAGCCGCTTGGAGGAAAAGCGGCGGAAAAGGCCGATGATAGGGGACGCATTTTGAGAGAGCAAAAGGAGGGAAGACGCCAACGGACAGAGGAGTCGAAGGGGAATGGCATTTTGTGGAGGAATAAAAGATCGGATGGCTGATCGGATGGGTGATCAGAAAAGGCCCAAAGGGGAGGAGTGAAGCTGCCCGGAGTGGAGTGGGAGGGCGACGACATTTGCTCCAGCAGAAACACTTTTCGCCAATTGACCACAACACTTCCTCATTCATTTCAGCGGCAATCCATGCGCCATCGTCCGTCCTCTGCCGTCCATTCATAATCCCCTCAGAGATCATCCCCCCCCCCCACAATTCCCCCCCCCCCCCTCGTCCCATTCAATCAACACTCACTCTCGCGCAACCACTCAAAGCGGATTCCGTCAACCCCAAAACATCGTCAAAGCACTTGTTGTGTTCGGCACATCCGTTTTGAGAGGACCAATCGAAAGGCGAAGTGGGGAAAGCGGACGAAGGGGAAAGTAAGTGAGTGAGGGGACACAAAGCGGGGAAGAGCCCGGAGTTGATTCGATTGTGGGGGATTGACTCCCCCAAAACGGAAGAAATGTTTAACGGATGCGAGTTTGGGCAATTTGTTGCCCCTCCCATCACTTAACACAGACCACGCGATGTGCTGCCCACTCCAAATGGTTGTGCTGCATCGTACCGCCAACGTCCATTGTCAGCAAGTTCAGCCCGACATATTCGTGCAGTTCAGTGCAGCTTTGACAGATCACAACCTGAACAAATTGAATTGTCCTGCCGTCCCTCTCCTGTCAATGCCATTTTTCTTACTTTGAATTTGTCGTTGTTGTCCCACAGCCCTCTGTAAGCATATTCGATGGCCCGCTGCAGTACTCCCTCGGGTTTAAGCAGAAATACAAGACGGATGGGCTCGGGGAAGTAACACTGAAGGGAAGGGAGGGAGGCAGAACTGAGACAACTGCATGGATTAGGGGGGGGGGGATGTTTATTTGGGTGGAGAAGAGGAGGGGGGGGGGGGGGGAAGAAGCCGGGGGGGGGGATTTCGAAAAGAAGTTTGGCATTTCATTTAAGGAGCAAAATGTTCTCTTCTCCTCAAGAAATACATAAGGGGAGGGGGGGGGGGGGGGGGGTAAAAAGAGAACAGCCATTTTACTCAACAATCAGCGCAAATTTGCTGCTGATCAGTCCCTCCCAACTCTTTCCACTCGATGGATGTCGCGCAATCTGCTGGACACAACAGCAAGTGTGAGGTGTGAGGTTATTGAATGACGGGGGCGGGGGGGGGGGGGGACAGAAACATTCCAGTCGAGCCGTAACCGGATTGTTGTGGTGGAACAAGGTGGGGAGGGAAATGAAAAGGGCCAGCCTGGAAGTGACCGGCGGGGAATGGGGGGGGGGGGGACAGAGAGAAGGGGAAAATGACTGATCGGGGAACACATTTATTCATTGATGAGCAACAAATTAGAGACTATGGGTGGAAAAGCTCAAAACTCCGATCGAACTCCACTCGTGCTTTCAAGCGCCGCATCAATGTTTGATCAGAAGATCCCCCCCCCCCCCCTTCCCCCCCCCCTCCCCCCTCTTCTCCCCTTCTGCCCGGCCCCGTCACCTTCGCCCTCTCACCATCAGATAGGAGAACAGATTGCGCACCGATGACCATTTGTCCAGGCGTCTGTCCACCACCAGCACAAAGCCCCCTCTGCCGCCGCTTCCAGCCAAAACATTGTTGTTAAGCAGCAAAGTATTTCCCGTGGGGCATCGATGCTCGACCACGGGAGAGATGGACTCCACACTATTCAAAGGGAGAGAGCAGCAGGGTGATCAGAAAAAGGCGATGGGGTGGGAATGATCAACGGGAGAGTTGGGGAGCTAGATCAAGGGTCAGAGAAGCTTCGTAAGAGGGAAAGGGTGATCAGAAAAAGGGTGGCTTGTGCCGTACCTGTTCAGCTGGACAAGGTAGTCGACGAGCAGTTGGTAGTCTTCGAAGCTGAGCGAAGTGCGCGAGTCGGGGAAACTCATTACCGGGTGGCCGGCATCCGTCTTCAGACCTTTAACGAGTGGGGGGGGGGGGGTCACCAGGGGAAGAGACGGAAAGAGAGGGGCAACCGGAGATGAAGCAGAAGCGGGACGTGAGAATGTGCTGTCTGAACGAAAAAGACATCATCAATCCACCCGTCCATACCCCAGGGCGATACTCACACGAGCTGAATGGACACTCGCCGTTCCCCGACTGCCACCGATCCTCCTAAATCGCGTCACGTAAAAATGCCATGGCAAATCATAAATTAATAAATTACCCCATTCGGCCGCCTTTTCAGGCCATTCTGCTGGCCTACAAAAGCCAACCATCAACGGCTCCCCCGTAAGTTCATTGGTCAGTTCCTTTTCATCGTTCTCCCCACTCAGAGATATTATCCAACAACGATTTGTGGCCATTCAATAATTTAAAAATAAACTTTTTTGCGTCGGTTTGGGGGGAGGGGGGGGGGAGGGGGGAAATGCAAAAACGGACGGAAATCCGATCGCCAAACAAATGACAAATGGATGGAGTGAATGTTCAAACGTTGAAAAAGACTTAAAAGGCAAAGGTAGGCAAGATAAGACGAGCACCTCACCACATTCACTTTGGGATTTCCATCAGTTTTGATAAATGAACGAATAAAAGCGTAAAGAAAGCATTTCCAAGGAGAAGGACTCCCTCACTCACAGGGGGGTGGGGGAGGGGGGGTGCTGAGGTTGAGGGTGCGCGGTGGATGATCCTTCGGTTGGATGCGTCGATTCGATGACCATCCATCCCCCAAGGGGATGGATGGGGTAATTGTCCTCCATACAATGGATGTGCCCCTCCCCCCTCCCCCCTCCCGCTTACCTCAACCCTAATCCAATTCCCCCCCCCCCCACTCTTCTGCTGAAGGGAGAAGCAATTGCATCCCAATTTTTGTGATGACTAATTCAGTTCGCAATTGCTTTTCCCTCATATCAGCAATTCAAGAGTTGGTCGATGATGGAATGGAATGGACTTTGGGGCTAATTGAAGAGAATGAGTGCCCCGGGGGGGGGGGGAAATGAATAGAAGCGGAGGGGATGAAGCAAAAGAGAAGCGGCAATGAATGGAAGAATTGGGAAAGAGGAAGAAGAAACAAATGGAGAGGGGGGAAATAATTGGCATGGCCATTATCTCCCTCCATTTGGATGTTTGTTGTGGGCCAATTCCAACCAAAAAAGTGTCCAAAAATCTGGACAAACACAGCGGAAACGAGGGGAAATTTGACCCAAAAGAATATGAA
This sequence comes from Globodera pallida, assembly GCA_020449905.1. Lineage (NCBI taxonomy): Eukaryota > Metazoa > Nematoda > Chromadorea > Rhabditida > Heteroderidae > Globodera > Globodera pallida. The sequence goes on from JAIXHY010000041.1 coordinate 178,970, forward strand.
AGAAAGTGGGGGGGGGGGGGGACGGAGAGGGGCCACCCTCGCAGCAAATGACCGAGACCATTCACCCACGCGTCCACTCAGTTATTTTATTTTGGGTTTGTAGCCACGGTAACCAAAGCATCCCCCGCGGTAACCAAAGCATCCCCCGCGGTAACCAAAGCATCCCCCCTCCCCCCCCCCCCACTTAAATGAACAAAAATTGGGTGGACAACGGAGCGAAAAGGCCATGACTCGCCACAGCCAAATCATTTGCATACCGACAACATCATCAGGCCGACGGAACGTAAATGTCAAAATGTCAATCGATCCGATCACCGTCCCCCCCCCCCTCTTTAGCCTCCCCCCCCCCTAAAGCCTCCCACCTCTGTCCCCGTCACACGTCGGCCTCTTCTCCATCCCTTCGGGTGAATCGTCGCTGCTGGACAGCTCTGCCGCCACCATCCAGCCGGTCCCGTATAAATTTGCCGTAGGAATTCTGCCAACGCCAACGCTTTTTGTCCTTCTCGGAGGCTTTGTCCCTCCGTCTGTGCTTATGGGCAATTTGATTGACCCGTTTAGTTGTGCAATTGCATTACCATTTCTCGATGCTACCCAATTAGTCATCGTCAAGCCGCTTAATCCATTTGCTGCTGTGCTGCATGTTCGTCGAAGAAAGTTCGGCACAGAATTATTGTCGGCATTAATCGTTGGAGCTAATGATGGCACTTTGCAGTTACTAAACAATAGAGACAAACTGAAGCAAGCATTCGGTGTTTGTCTTTTGTTTTAAGCACAAAATGTGCCAAAAGATGCCGCCTCCCCACCTCTTCCGTTTCGTTTCCGCGCGTCTCCGTTCCCTTTCCGCCCGCCTTTGCCTCTCCGCAACAGCCAACTCCTCGTCCAAAGTCGAATTGGATGTAATGGAACGATAGCCGGAGTCCATCAAAAGTTTGGCATCGGAAGCCGCCGTTTGCGCAGATTCAGTGCCAAACGAAAAACAAAAAGCACTTTCTGACAGAGCGACGGACGTGGGGAAAGGGGACGAATGGTTCAATTGACTGAAATTGGGGAAAGTGACGCAAATAAACGCCTTGAGACAAAAGACAATATCCAAACATCAATGCCATAATATATAAAGCCCCCCCCCCCCCCCCCCCCCTCCCGCCCAATTTGTCCCCGGGGAATCCCCCCCCCCCCGTTTTCGTTTGTTCTCTTCTTGCTTTCTTTCAGAATTTGGCACATTTAGTGTGGGCAATTAATTCATTCTTTGCTTATGAGATTAAAGTTGCGTTTCATTTGTCGGACTTTTCTTTACCTCTCAAACTCCCGCCTGAATGGGTTTGCGACGCAGCACTGTTTCTGCAGTTTTTGGTGTTGGTCGTGGTGGTCGTATTGCACTCTTTTCCATTCTCCCAGTCCTTCGGTTGCTGTCCCCCGCCCCCCTCCTCCCCCCTTGGCCCCCGCAAGTGCACCTGCTGCTCTTGTGCCAACGATTGGCGTGGCACCCTTCTCCAACAGACTGTCCCTATCGGTGGAGGAGATGACACCTGCTGTTGCTGCTGCTGTTGCTGCTGTTGGGAAGTGGAAGAAGAAAGGGTTCGAAATGGAGGAGGATTGGGAGCACATCTGTGGAATGGGCAACTTGCACAAAATTAAGTGAAAAGGGCGTCCCAGCTGAATGGAGAACAAGGTCAAATGTGACAACGGCACGGCACTTTTTTCCCTTTGGATGCCTTTCTCCCAATGGATTAACTTTCACGCGAATGGATGGGGTGGGTGGATGAATAATGGATGAGACATTGGAAGAGGAGAGAGAGAAAGTGTGACTGAGACTTTGTGGAGGACGAGAGGAGGAGAGAGGGAGGGAGGGAGGGAGCCCTGGGGAGAGAGTGGAAGACAAGCAAAGACCAAACCGGGCTCTCGAAGAGGGCGAGCAAATGGACTAGAAGGGCACCAAAGAGGGAGGGAGGGCACTGACTGTTTGGGAGCGGGAGTAAATATAGGATTGCCGGGGAAGAAGGGGAGAAGGGGCGGGGATAAAAAAGGAATGCCGGAAGGGAGAAAGATGCGCAAAATATGAAATAATGATGTTTTAAAAAATGCTTAAAAAGGGAGGGAGCAGAAGAGAGGATGCTGGCTGATCGGAAGGGAGGAAGAGGAAGAAGAGGATGCTGGCTGATCGGAAGGGAGGAAGAGGAAGAAGAGGATGCTGGCTGATCGGAAGGGAGGAAGAGGAAGAAGAGGATGCTGGCTAATCGGAAGGGAGGAAGAGGAAGAAGAGGATGCTGGCTGATCGGAAGGGAGGAAGAGGAAGAAGAGGATGCTGGCTGATCGGAAGGGAGGAAGAGGAAGAAGAGGATGCTGGCTGATCGGAAGGGAGGAAGAGGAAGAAGAGGATGCTGGCTGATCGGAAGGGAGGAAGAGGAAGAAGAGGATGCTGGCTGATCGGAAGGGAGGAAGAGGAAGAAGAGGATGCTGGCTGATCGGAAGGGAGGAAGAGGGAGAAGAGGATGCTGGCTGATCGGAAGGGAGGAAGAGGGAGAAGAGGATGCTGGCTGATCGGAAGGGAGGAAGAGGAAGAAGAGGATGCTGGCTGATCGGAAAGGAGGGAGAGGGAGAAGAGGATGCTGGCTGATCGGAAGGGAGGAAGAAGAGGATGCTGGCTGATCGGAAGGGAGGAAGAGGAAGAAGAGGATGCTGGCTGATCGGAAGGGAGGAAGAGGAAGAAGAGGATGCTGGCTGATCGGAAAGGAGGGAGAGGGAGAAGAGGATGCTGGCTGATCGGAAGGGAGGAAGAAGAGGATGCTGATCGGAAGGGAGGAAGAAAAGGATGCTGGCTGATCGGAAGGGAGGAAGAGGAAGAAGAGGATGCTGGCTGATCGGAAGGAGGGAGAGGGAGAAGAGGATGCTGGCTGATCGGAAGGGAGGAAGAGGAAGAAGAGGATGCTGGCTGATCGGAAGGGAGGAAGAGGAAGAAGAGGATGCTGGCTGATCGGAAAGGAGGGAGAGGGAGAAGAGGATGCTGGCTGATCGGAAGGGAGGAAGAAGAGGATGCTGGCTAATCGGAAGGGAGGAAGAGGAAGAAGAGGATGCTGGCTGATCGGAAGGGAGGAAGAGGAAGAAGAGGATGCTGGCTGATCGGAAGGGAGGAAGAGGAAGAAGAGGATGCTGGCTGATCGGAAGGGAGGAAGAGGAAGAAGAGGATGCTGGCTGATCGGAAGGGAGGAAGAGGAAGAAGAGGATGCTGGCTGATCGGAAGGGAGGAAGAGGGAGAAGAGGATGCTGGCTGATCGGAAGGGAGGAAGAGGGAGAAGAGGATGCTGGCTGATCGGAAGGGAGGAAGAGGAAGAAGAGGATGGCGTTTTATAAGAAGGCAAGCGGCAACTAATAAAAGTGTCTTTATCGGTGCAAATTGAATAACGGAAGGATTGAAGTGGGAGTAGAGCAAATGGCGTGGATGTGTCGGGGGGGGGGGGAGGGATGGACGAATATTGGCACAATGATGGATGATGTGAGGAGATGAGTAAGGGTGCTCATCATCCCCCCCCCCCCAATTGATCATTCATCACTTTCGCCCCTCCATTGGCAAACGAAATTGGAATTTGTGGTGAAGAGAATTGTACTGAACTTTTGCCAAATTAGAATGTTATTCCGCCAAAACTATCTAAACAATGGAAGGAAGGAAGGAAATAAACTGAGAAACTCATCAATTACTGCAGAGAATCTGAGGGAGGGGAGGGCAAAAAAGAAAAAGCGAATTCGGAGGATGGCAATAAACAACAAACGGACGGATAAACGTGCAAATTTGGGGAGGGGGAGGATTTAATTAAAAGCCGAATAACTGTAAGAGATTAAGAACCAAACCGCCGCATCTCTTTGAAGTTCGTTTCACATTCATTTGAGGCAAGCTAATACAAGTTAAATAGGGTTCCCCCCCCCCTAATGATCGAATTTTTAATTTTCCAAAAAAAAAACCCAAAATGACCTTTCGTTTCCCAATAAACCTCGTAAATTTCGGATACCCCCAAAGCCTTCCTCCCGGTCATTGATTATACGCAAACTATGCCCAGGCAAACAAAATGAGGCGACCAATTTTGGGGCGAGCAAATTAGGAAGAAACTTGGCGGAAAGGAGCGAGACGGAATACACAAATTGAATCCACCAACGTTGGCAACCAAACAGAAAAAAGGGAAAGCAGAGCAACTTTATTTACTAATAATATTAGTATCCCGTTGAAATATTGGATCAATTGGCTTAATAAAGCACGCTTCACAAGTGAGTAAAATCACAAATTGATTTGTTGATCGATCGCCCGATAATCATCAGCTCTGTTTTCTTTAACCCGAATCTTAACGCTTAGCGGTTCTAAGGACCGCTCCGCACCTGCAATTCTGTCTCAGCAGCAAATTCTCCCCTTGAAGTTGGGCATTGCTGGCCTTCAACGTCTCTATGAGTTCAGCTTTTCGACAATTCTGGAAATGTGGATTTTTCTGTGTGTTCATAAAACTTATGATGACATAGGGAAGAGATTGGTCGACAAAACGCAGCCAGGTGGGGACGGGGCTTTATCAAAAACAAAATTTTCCCTACCGAAATGTTTCTTGACTAGATAGCAGTAATTTTGCTCTGCGGTGCCTATTGGCAACGCAGTCTAAAAATGTAAAAAATTATTAAAATTTGCTAATTGCCCTTCACTGGTCTTTTTCTAACGGCTAAATTAAAGTGTCAGGTTTCATCACTGTGCCTAAATAATTATGCCTTACGTCGTCTTGCAGAACTTTCAGTTCATCTTCCTTAGCCTCCTGAACGCGTTTGGCTTTGTCTCTGCTTCGCCGAACGGCATCATTGTTCTAAAATGGACAATTATTCCTGTGATTCTCACAATTTCATTCGAGCTGCTCGCTACCCTCGGTCCGGGCCTCAGATCCCGGTTAAAAGCGGTCCTGAAGAATCCTAATTTCACGGCAATCCTGCAGCTCAGTCGACTCGCTTTATGACTACAAGATTGCCTTATACGGATCTCTCTCCGGCCCAAAAATTGACGGTTAACTCGTCACCATGTAAGCTTCTTATCAAATTGGGTACCTTTTGCCTTTTAATCCGGTACAAGGGGTTTTGCTTCTCCGAATCCGGCTTTATCCTGTACTTGCGAGGCCTCAGAACGGATGCTGAAGATTGAAAGCCGCCTTTATGGTAGTCCATTTGCATACTTCCGCTGGTAACACTGGACTCACGAGACGATTTCAGAGCTTCCACAACGAATTTCAAATTGCTCTGTTCCTAAACAATGAGAAAAGTTTAACCTTTTGTTTGGAGTATTTGGGGGCGGGGGGGGGGGGGTGGGAAGAGATCGACTGGATTGAAAAACAAATAACATTGATAATATAGCAAGGAAAAAATTGAGTTACCATTCAATCTTCGTTTACTAATTTAAGCTTTTGAGGTCCGGCAGTGCCGTAAGGCCAAGTGACTTGAACTGAAACAAATCAATCACTCACTTGCTCAGAGATGGGTTCCTGCTTCACTAATGGTATCGACGACTTCGAAGTGCTTGGAACGTGAGGGGTCACGTCAAGATTCTGTGCGTAAATGTGGCGAGCGGATGGCGGCACCGCAGAAAAATGGGCTCCGTCACGGAAAGAAGTGGGCACGTCGTAGTCGGAGCATCCGTCGGTAGGCACACTAGCGAAGTCATTTACGCTAAAGTCTAAAAAAAGGCTCAAAATTTCACCAATCGGAGATATACCATGCTGAGAATTGGATGGGTGTTGGCCACCGATAAGCAAATCACTATACTGGAACTGCGAATACATGGCATCTTCCTTCTGCTTTTCGATCTCATCTTCATCCAGTTTCTCATAATCAGGAACAACTTCGTCAAGCGGCGACGTATCCTCACCCACGTAATCCAAAAGATTGAAATCCTGGCACGCCCAACTCTTAATTAAGTCATTATTAACATTATTAACCTACAAAAACAACCTCAAAATCTGCGTTGTCAGAGTTAGTTCCGAACCCACCAACGTTCCGCTCGTTTTTGTTGTCGTAATTCCTGATGTTTGAATTATTAAGATTCATCTTTCTATGGTGGTTAGACATCGCCATTTAGACAATCTGAAAACAACTTTCTAAAATCCAAGTTTATGAAGGGAAAAAGAACAGAAGATGGAGGGTGACGTGTCGGAAAGAAAATGACCAAAAACAACCACAGGAATAGAAGGGCCAAACAAACAAAAAAACAGCCGCGTGTGTGTAGTCTTGGAATGAATAAGTGTACTGACAATAAGCAACTGAACAGCGACGATTTCGAAATGAAAGGAAAATGCTGAAGGAGAGATGAAAGGAATGGTATGGAATTAGGTAGTTGGATAGGAAGAAGTGCATGCAAAACAGGTGGAAGTAAGTAGAGCGCTAAAAAAAGAGCATGCTGTGAAGAACAAATGGAGCACTGACGGAGAAAAAGAGACGATGAGTCATCCCCACCTCCCCGCAGCTTCACTTATCTCATTTCTCTCCCGTTACATTTTCTCTGCCTTTTTATTCCCTTACTTCTTCCCAATGTCGGTCGCAGCTCCTCTTTTTGTCTGTTTGTGTCTCGGTCGGCAATTAGAAATGCACGTGAGCTTTTACCCTTTATCACCATTTTCCCTGCCCTTTATCGTTCTCTCTCTCTCTCTATCCAAGTTTCACTCACCCTCTATAGGGATTTTTATGCCTACTCTGACCTTGAGCCCACTCCACCGTGCAGAGTTCCATCTCGTTTTTCTCTAATGCTCTCTGCGCAGTACGCATCATCTCAGTTCCGGGACACTTCAGCTGAACGCTTCGGTGCCCATTGCGACATTTCAGTGCCATCATTTTTAAATGAATTTAAAAACCAAAAAACTCACTGATAAAAATAGTGAAAATGTAGAAGAAAGGAAAGGGTTAAAAGTGACAAAGGAAGGGTGTATTGGGCAAACGAAAAACTCGATTTTGTGGCGTATTTTTGGTTAAGGAAGAATTTTCTTTGAAGGACCTTTACAAGAAAATTCAAATTTCGAGATGTTAACAAGAAAAAATTTGTATCTTTGGCATTCTAATCAAAAAACGCCCAAATAGTGACGAAAAGGCATCCCTGCTTAATAGTTTTGCCATTACATATTTTAGTGGAAAAAAACTCCAAAATAAGTAGTTTAGTTAAGAATAGTGAGGTTAAAACGACAAAATTTCTGACTAAAACCGTGTTTTTCATATATCAGTAACGAAAAATCCAGCCTACTCATCAGGTTTTAGATAGCATACATAAATGTCCGCAGTTGTTTGCCTTACATATATAGTATAAACATCTCTTTAAGGTATTTATTGTTTGTTAAACGATTTCTTACAAATGACAGAACAAACTGAGCGCGCGTTCCAAAAACAACCGATCGTTTTTCTGAACGACAAGTTCAGAACCCAAGGGATTGGGAAGAAGGCAGCCAACAAGGACCGTTACTGGAAAAATGTCGGGCTCGGCTTTAAAACTCCTCGCGAGGTTTGAATGTAGTTGCGTTTACGTATCATTGATACTAGTAACAAATAAACTTATTGAAGTTCGGTTGGGAGGGGTGACGGTGACCAAAGCTAAATCCGAATAAAACGAAAATTCATTCGGTCAACACTGCTAGGAAAAAGATTGGAAAGTTGAGTTCGTCGTTTGGGCTTCCTTTGTATTTTTAACATTTAGAAATTTTAGGCTATTGAGGGCATATATATCGACAAGAAATGTCCGTTCACTGGAAATGTGTCCATCCGTGGTCGCATTCTCACAGGAGTGGTGATCAAAAACAAAATGCAGCGGACGATTGTCATCCGTCGAGACTATCTCCATTTCGTACCAAAATATCGTCGCTACGAGAAACGCCACAAAAACATGTCCGTCCACTGTTCGCCGTGCTTCCGGTATAATTCAATTAACTGGGTCGCTGATCACGAATCCGACATCGGATTTTTTGTAACAATATTGATTTGAGGATTCGTATTTCGAGTTTTTTTCAGGGTCGTTGATCACGATTCTGACATACATTTTGCTCAGGGTCGCTTAGGCCTAAGCCTAATGAACCACTAAGCTCAGGGTGGCTTAGGGCTAAGTCTAATGACTTGAAAGTGGTTTCCGCGCAAAAAAAATTTTCAGATCCGTGCATTGGAGAGGGAGAAGAGTCGATTGGTATATGATCGCCGAAAAAAAATTGGTGTTAGTAGACGACAGTGAATTTTTTGGAACAAACCTATTTCGAGTTTTGGGAATTGGGTAAAATAAATGCCAGAACCGTGATTAGCGACTCCAGAAACATCCTTTTGGGTTTTAAATTTTTTATGAAATCAGAAATACCTAAATGCTGCATGACTAAAAAAAATTTGATTTTTAGAGATGTCTCTCTTGGCGATATCGTCACAATTGGTGAATGCCGTCCGCTGAGCAAGACAGTTCGGTTCAATGTGCTCAAAGTGATCAAAGCATCGGGCTCGAAGAAAGCAGTTCGACAAATTCTGAGTCGGCCAAGCCAACCCGCATACGGTCATTTGTTATGGTTCCTAATTGTTGCTGTTTTTCAATTATTTGTGTTAAATGACTGAATTTATGATCAACGGTACACTAGTATTCTTCTGAAGCATCAAGTTATTTCCAGCAACAATGCAAAATGGCTATCTTTTCATATTATAATAAATAGATCCCAGCAATTGTTTAGTCGGATGTAGGATCGAATTGAATTCTCAGCGACGGGGCGACACTTCTTTCCGATATCGCCTGCTTGTTGGACTCCGACTGCGCGATCGCCTTCTCTTTCTATCGCCCTCACGTTCGTGTCTTTCCCTATCGTCCAGTCGATACTGTGCCGTCAGGTCTTTATCTCTCTGACATAAATAGTTGAGACACTTGGTTGCCAAACCACCCCTTCTAAGGTAAACAATGCGTTCAAATATTGGAGAAGGCATTGATTATGCCCTTCTAATCCTGTTAAATATCTCCGGTTGGAAACTAATCCCACCCGTCGATCGGACTTCCCGCGCCCCTCTCGCTCGTCCCGTCTCTCCTGTTCCCTCCTCCGTTCGCGGTCTCCATCGCGCTCTCGAGGATGCCTGTGCTCCACCGTTCCACCATGACCGCTTCGTTCAGACGTCTCTTTCTCATTGTGTTTGAGCGACGACGATTCTACCCCTCTGTCATCCTTAGCATGGTTTCGACCCACCTCTGGTTTCATTACTACACCCTTTCGTTTTTTCTCATCACCCTCCTCTTCCTTTCGCCGATTAGTATCCTTGTCAACCATTGTTTGCTGACCGCGTTCTTCCTTCCTGAACAAAGGAATTAGCCTGTATTTGTCCATTGGTTATTTTTTGAATGGCATGGCATTATGAAGCCGACCTTTTCACTTGTGGAGGAGCCAATGGTACCTTAAAAACCACCGGTTCACTTCCGCCATTCGTTTCTGCATTAATTTTTCCGTGGTTTTGCTTCTTCCTCCTTTTCCTTGGATTCAACATTTCGCTTGTTTTCCATTAAATCTTCAGATTTTTTTGGCTGTTTGCTTTCCTCTTCGTCTTCACTGCTGGACAAATCTTCATCATTCCCTACACAGAGAATTTTATTTGGTCAATAATTTGAACTTATCCAAATGTCGTTTATTAGGTATTTGTATATTATAAGTACAACGAACAGCAAGTCGGAAAAAACATAATTAAAAAAGGCTTCGAAAACCCCAACCGGATAAAAATAGTCAAAACTTGAGCTTAGTTTTAGTTGCAAAACCCATTTTTTCGAAAGACAATGTTTTATGATTAAGGACTGAAAGGAAAGCGATTGCAATGACATGCGATTATATTTGGCTTACCAGCAAGCGAAGTCAATGCGGCAAGCGCAGTGCTTTGAGCAAGAATCTTTGGTTGAGCTGAACGAAAGGAGGGTGCAAAAGATGGACAGTAAAAATTTAGGTTGAAGGTGTAAGCAACTGTAATGGTTATTCCCTATTGCGATAGGTCAGAGCCCTACTTGGTAAGAACAGTCCATCCCACCGCGGGCCTAACTACCTTTGGCCTTCCATTTCGTTAATACATCATCGGCAATTCTTTCAAACTCCCCATTTGTTGTTTCCAACAGCACAGTCGTCATCAACCGTCGGACCACCATCACCTTAAGTTCTCGGTTATAAATACAAACGGAGAATGATACCGCTTCCTCCATCCGCTGCTCCTCCGTCCTCTCATCTTCGTCTTCATCTACGTGTTGACCGTTATCTTCTTCGACAAATTCGCGGAATTTGCGAATTGGAAAAGTCTCTTTCTCAGTGCTGTTCGAAGTGCCGGCATCTTCATCTTTGTCATCAACATCGTCATCACTGTCAACCTCCTTAAGTAGTACAAATGAAAGATGGTTTCCTGACATACACAAAAGTCAAAACTTACAAATTTGCCAATTCCCCTTGCTTCCCTTTGCTTTCGTCTTTCCTCCTCTTTTTCTTTTCGCTTCTTCACGACTTCCTCCTTTTCCATATTTTTCTGCTTTTCTCTTTCAGCTTTCTCAAGTCCCTCCAAAATCCATGCGGGGAGTTTTTTCCTCATTTGAGTGTCTAGAAAAATAAAAACTTCAATCATAGAATTTTGAAAGAACCAATTATTGGCATGTAATTTGGAGGATACACCACAGCATTCCATGGATTAGCCATCCAATGACTCATTGCTCCATCCGGTGCACATAATTCTGGAGGTCTTTGGTCATTGGATTCCTCTTGCTCAAGAGATGGGTCGTAGTGAGCTTGATACTAAAATAACAAATCGACGGTATCAGGGGCGTAGCCAGAAAAATTTAACGATTTTTTTCCTTAAATTTCATTTCGGGGGGGGGGGGGGGGGAATTCGCTCCCCATCCCCTCCCCTGGCTACGCCGCTGGACGGTATCAATAAAATAATTTAGGATTTTAATTATTGTTTTTTGGATGCCATCCTTACTGACATTTCTTCCGACTCTCACCGCATTTCAATACGTCGCACAAAGAAAAAAGTATAAATAACCTCTTCTTCATCCTGTCTACCAGTCGGCCCTTGAGATCGAGGCACGTAAGGATAACTGGCAACAGACGCCATTCCAAGAGCCTGATATCCGATGTTGGGAGTGGGAGGCTGGTGGGCCCAATTTTGCGGAAGTCTCCAATTATGTTGAGGAGGTCCAACTGTCACTTGGGAAAGCGGTGTTGGAAAAAAGCCAGAAGGCGGTCGACTTGGCGGTGGTGGTGGCGGCATTCCATGAAACAAAGCAGCGGGTGGGACTCCTTGAAAAACTCGGTTTTGTCACATTCAATAGATAATCTTTGTTTTAACTTGTTTTATTTTTTTCAGTCCCCCCCCCCCTCATCAGAAAAATTTCGGTAATTTTTTCCGGATGAAAAAATAACCCTTTTAACGTCATTTAGCTGAACAATGTACCATGTTGATATGGCAGGCGAGACGGCGGTGGAGGTGGTGGTTGTGTTTGGGCCGGGTATGGCTGCTGATGCGAGTGTTGGGTTTGAATCCACCTCTGAGCAAGTTGAGCCCAATTTACTGAAACAAATGAATTTTTCTTTCGCTTTTAATGACCCAGACTAACTATCTTCACTGCCTTCTGTTGGATTGTTATAGGATGAAAAAAGGTGTGACTGCTGTTGTTGATAATTCATTTCCAAAAATAGCACACTAATTAGGGTGACCTTTTAACCTTTATTCAATTTTTTTTTATGGCAATTTAGCAAATTGCGTTTTAGATTTACATTGGATTTCTACACCTACATACGATAAAAAACAGGGTAGAAAATATGGGTACCTAGAAGCCACTATGAAAAAAATTATGTGCTGGACCTAAAGCGTCACATAATAATCAGCTAATATTTTTGGCGAGAAAATCACTAGACGGATAAAATCCCTAATTTGGCGATTTGTTGGATGCAAATTTCAAATTGTGTAAGTCGGACACCATTTAGCTTTGTCTTTTTAAACCCAACCGAACCAAAGCGCATTTCGTTCATGTCTTCCAACAAGAAGTCGTTTAAGCTTAACAAAACAAAATCTCAGCAGAAAAATGTCGGCCAGAATAATATCGTTACCCAGACCGCGTTTCCAAAAACTCAATTGACAAACAGGTAAAAGTGGTTGTTTTTTTCATGGCATAAAACGGGCACCATCATCATCTTAATTTATGTTTAATAATTTTCAGATCGGATGTACGTACATTAACGGATAATTCGATTGTTACTTATTCAATTCACAAAGCATGGCCCGATTTACAATTGAACCAAAGTCACTTGTTTTTCGAGTGCACGCTTTTTCTTTATTCTGTTCTTGCACTGTTTTTACAATATTTAAATCTGTACAGAACTATGTGGTGGCTGCCCAAATCACATTGGCCTAGCTCTCTGGTAATTCGTTTTATGGAGGGTCTTTTAAAGAATTTGAAAATTTCGGCAATGGTAGCGGAATTGGGGTCCCGACAGAAAATTTTAAATGTTTATAATCTTAAATTATGCGTAGAGCACGAATTCGAGAATAGCGACACGTAAAATGTGTTTTTAATATTTGTTATTTAAAATTTTTTGTGAAAAAATTTAAAATTTTTTAAAAGAGTACTGTTTCCGCCGGACCTCTCCAATCCAAGAATAAACAAATAATTTTAGTAGTCAAATTCTTTTAATTTTTCCTGAATTCATGGATTTTTAAAAGAAAATTTTATCAAAGATTACCAAACTTTAAATTTTCGGCTTTTTAATGTTAAAATTATGCACTTCCTTGTTTTCAGAAATATCATCTGATAAATCCTTATATACTGTCTTGCATTGGACTTTTGCTTGGTGTTCGGGTCACGAAGTGTTTCTGGGACACGGTAATTTCAATTTATTTTAATGTTGCGGTTTTTTTTGTTTTAGATAACTGAACGCATTGATTTCTTTGCTTTCGGTCAAGATGGATGGAAGTTGACTTGTTGGAAAGTGTTTGAATATGCCATTGTGAAAACACCTCTCACCACAATTGTGTCAACCAGCTTTATGTTCAGCTTTACTCGCATTTATGTTGAATTCGGCGTCAAATCTTTCTTCTGCTTTGCTAGCCCGTAGGCACTTTTATTGAAAACTGGACGAAACTGTTTCGTTTCATCATAAAAAATATTGAATTTAATCCAGCTCCGATTGAAAAGGGTCATAGCCTAAAAGGTCATTTTTTGTTGTGGGGATAGCGAAACTATAAAATAGCAAAATTTATTCATTGATCTCGCTTTTTGTTATTTTATAATTTTTTTGTTTTTAGTTTTCTTATTCATCTTGCATTGTTCCAACGCAATGTCGTGAAAACGATATTATCAGTGCGTCTCCTTCAGCCAATCGTCGTTTTTCTTCCTTTAAATTTGTCAACAGAATTGCTCAATGGCCAATTTGATGTTTCCCAGGGGTTGATCAACCTGGCGACATTTGCGCATTTATGCAATGTAACTGCCGGTGCGTTTCGTTTTGCTTTTTTCTGTTTTAATACGTTTATTTATTGTTAAGCACAAATCAGAGACGAGGCAACATTTTTGTTGAGAGATTTTGAGCTTCGTTGCAGATATTGCATCTACACAGCATTATTGTAATAGCGAAATCCCCCACTCTTTTATTATATTTGTTCATTTTTAGAACGGCTTATTTTGCCATTTTCATGCCAAGAACATTTTTGCCGGTAATTTTATTTATAAGTGGGCGATTAAAATGAAACAATTTAAATGGTTTTTTTTGTTGTATATTTTTACTTTAGCAAAAAACTATCATTGGTATGCCTCAATTCATGCTAATTGACGACGTTTGGGTGGTTCAACTCTTCAGCGTTGTCGCACTGACCTCATTTTCACTTTATTTCACTTATTTGTTCCCTATTAATTACTTCGACTTGCTCTATCGATGCGTTGTCCACCTTGGCCAATGGGAATTGATTCAACCGGCCACACAGCAGCCAAACAACATTCCATTACAACAACAACAACGTTTTGGCGTTCGAATTCAACAGAATGAACAACATAATGAGAACTACGAGTCTTTTAACGAAACGTAATTTCTAAAACTTGCCCCTTAAATGGAGGAAATGAGGGCAAACGAAAGAGGAATAGGACCTTTCTCGTTTTATAATGCAACTTTCTAATGCCTTGCTTTTCAGTTCGTCTCTTCCATACCAGGATGGAACTCGATTATTGTTCCGTGGTAACCTCTACATTGCGAGAAGCCATCCCCATTATCGCACTGTCTGTGCAGAGCCTGGCAACAAATGGCACCTTCAGCTTTATGTTAGCCATTGAAATAGAAATGATGACATTGGATTTTTTAGAAAATTGCAAAGAATCCGGTGGCACTTGTCTCTTACATGTGCATTTTCCAATGCGCTTTGGTTGCCTTTGAATTTTGGCTTCTTTTGCTCACAAATGATTGGCAACAAATTGTCACTTTGGTCCTTCTGATGTTCGCCAACTATCTTTTACTCGCAAAAATGTTCAAAGATCGCGTTATAATTGACCGAATTTACAAACCATCGGAGGAGGATTTGCAACTCATAAAACAATTACAGGAGGAAAGTGAACAATCGCGCAGAGAAATTGGACAGCGAAAGATCGAGAAGAGCCAAAAGCGATAGGCGAGAGAGGAGCCTGCATTGTCAATCTTTTTATTGTCTTTCATTTTTATAATTAAATTTTACTTTTTTTGTGAAATTGCGTTTTGTATTGTACCATCCACACCAAACGAACATTACTTTGGAATATACTTTCAGTTTTTTCCACATTTGTTTTTACTCAGGAAATGGCTAATCAATATGAATGTTCGGACATTGCTTCTTCCAGCATTGGGAAGCCTATTCGAGTCGATTTTGTGAAAGAAAGTAAAAAATTGTTTGTTTTTGGAAATTTACTCTCGAAGGATCCGGAGAGTGGCTCAATTGTGTTGGCGCAGTTTTATGGCTTGGACGGTATCGGCTTATTATTTATCTTTCCAATGTCCAACAAATAGTTATTATTGTTTATTGTCAGTTGCGGAAGCTGTAAACACTGTTTCAACATATGAACATAGAAATCGCATCCAAAGAGTCATTTTGATTCCCGGAAGTTCTGTGCAGAGTGTCCAAGTGCTTGAAGAAGATGGAAATGAGCAGGTGGTTGGCACGGTGACAGGCGATGGACGCATTTGTGGGGCGGTGAAGAATACGGCCAAATTGCGCGAGAAGATTGAGGGAATGTTCTGGACATACGGTGAGACGGCCGACGGAAGCAATGGCAAAAGGTGAAGAAGGGTTGTGGGCGGCAAAGCCTTTTTATGAATTGCCGGGTGGGGGTTAGCTAATCAATCAAATTGCATTCAGAACACTTTCCGAAACTCTGAGGATCTTTGACGAGTACGCTCAGTCCAGACGCCATCGTCTAATCGACGCCCTCAACAAAATTGGCATCAAATTCAGCGAGACACCTCATGTGTTGACGCGAACAGTCGGGGAGGAAAGTGTACTGAAAAAAGGGTCAACAACGCTAATTGTGGTGAAGGGCGGCATGACAATTTACCCTCCGTACGGAAAGGTAAATGACACGGGCAGAGGTGCGTACCCTAAGTTTGAGTCATCCCCTAGAAGAAAGTAAAAGCAAAATATCATTTCAGAATAGCCATCGATTTTTGGCTTGCAATCGCGACTATCGTTTTAATTTGTGTTAACGCCCCCCCCATCCCCCGGTGTCCGGTGTACGCATTTTGACACTCGCATTAACACTTCAGAATGATATATTCGGGGCTGCGATAGCGACCAAGGAATTGGTGTGCAGACTGACGGCGGAGAACGTTTTTGAAGACTGCTGCAAGAATTCGTGCAGTACCAACGGCTGATCGAGTGAAAGACGGCTTTTTGTTTGAATTGTTTATTGATTAAATTTTGCCATTTGCGCCTTTTACTTTTTTTCCCTTTAGTTTCTGCTAATTATTAATACTTTTCTGCTTCCATTTTTCATTCTGCTCTTTTTTGTACCATTTACCTTTTAATGTCTTTTAATGGTTTTGCTGTCCATTCGCCGACAACTCTGCACAATGTCGCGATTCGATAAAATTCTTTTCCCGCCCAATTCCGTCCATGAAATGCTCACATTGGACAGGAGTAAGTTCACGTGAGTTGGAATAGTGAACATTTTTGGGTGTTTTTATTGTGATCAGTTAAATCGAAGGCCAATACCGTTTGTTCTCAATTTTAGGAAGTCTGTCCAAATACCATTTGTCTCCGTTCCGGTCAAATGTATCGACAAAATTCGTGGACTTCCCGCCGTCAGGGAACTGAGCCTTGAGAGAATGCCGCGCTTAAAAGTGAACAAATGAACGATTTAGTTTTGTATTAATTCCATCAGGTTTCTCTAGGCTTTGTACGCGTCACCAAATTGTGAAAGGACCGAAAGGCTTTTGTTGTTTGACCCGGACAAATTCGGTGAGTCCAGCGAAGAGGAGAAAAACGCGCTGGCAAATGAACTCTCCAAGCTGATCGATTTGTCGCCCAAATTTGGCAAAATGCCCTACACGTTCGAATACGAGGATTGGGACCTGAGACGGTGCATTCAGTCCGTTCTTCCTGACGGAGTCGACTTTGGCGCATTCGAACAGTGCGGCCATATTATTCACCTGAACTTACGCGAACGCGTCCACCCGTTTCGTTTCACAATTGGAAATATTCTGCTCGACAAATTACCAAGTGCCAGGTGAGACAAATACAGTAAAAGTTTTATCATCTGGGTTTTTTTTTGTCACGGTTACGGGGAAAACGCCGATCGGTCGTTCGCTTTTCCTTTGTTTGATCAATTTCCAAAACGGCATTTTTGTAGCGAATTGTCTCTCTGTTCAGAACAGTGGTGAACAAGGTCAATTCACTCACAGATGAATTCCGCGTGATGGACGTCGAATTGGTCGCAGGAGAAGCCGAGTTTAAGACGGAGGTGGTGGAGCATGGAATCCGTTACCGATTAGACTACTCAAAGGCAAGGCACAATTCGTCGATCACCTTCGTTCGATCGTTTTCTTCTCAAGGTCTTCTGGAACAGTCGACTTAGCCGTGTTCATTTGCAAACCGTCGACAAATTTGACAATCATTCCGTTGTTTTCGATGCCTTTGCCGGTGTGGGCCCATTCATTTTGCCAGCGGTTAAGAAACGGAAAGTCGAAATGGCATTCGCTAACGATTTGAACCCGGAAAGTATCAATTATATGCGGGAAAGCATTCGGCTAAACGGGGTTGGTACGATTGGACTACCAGTCAAAACGAACGATTCCGGGCTTCGTTCAGATTCCCGAAGGCCGAATTGAGACGTACGTTATGGACGGCGGCGAATTCATTCGAAATGTTATCCCAGCGAAAGTTGCCGAATTCTGTCGCAAATTGCAAAACGAATATTCGCTAAATGAAACTTCACAGTGTGACGTCGGAAGTTTGGCACTGAATTTCCATGCCGTAATGAATTTGCCCGGATTTTCTGCACAATTTCTTCCGAAATTTCGTTCCTTTTTGTCCGATTACGTCGAGGTGCGGTCAGTGTTTGAAAGATTGCTATTTTAGTTTTGATTGACTGATAATGACTTTTATTCCAGCGACGTTTTTGAGAACTGCCACTTTTGGATTCATTGTCACTTTTTCGTAAAAGGCGTTGGTGATTCGGAGATGGACTGGTACAGAGAAGATGCACGACGAATTGTATCGGAAAGCATGGAAATTGCAAATTTAGACTGCTTGAAGGTGTTTTAAAAGGATTGGACGGAACTGTAAAAGGCAATTTCTGAGATTTTCTTTCAGGAATTGGAGTTTATGCGTTGGGTTTCCTCGTGCAAAGCGATGTTTTGTGCGCGAATTCTTCTGCCATCGAATTATGCATTTGGAGGCGACAAAATGGCGGGTGAAAAGGGCAAAAGCGCAAAGAGACCACCGGTTGAGAATTGCGCTGCATCGAATGAGGGAGGCGACCAACGGACAGCGAAAGAACGGAGAATTGAATTTGATTAAGCCAAAAGCCCAATAATTCTTTTGTTCATTTGATCCATTCAAAGAAAACCAATGGAAATGATTTTGGGGGTGTTCGGCGGTGGTGATGGTTCATTGATGGGCCAAGGGTTTTAGTTCTGTTTCATCCATTCCACCAATTCCATTCATTCGTCTGTTGGCGAGAAGATTCGGCAGAATTTGAAACGGCACGTGTACCCTAAATTTCGGATTTTAAAGTTTTGAACTGAAATGGAAAACTCGCGTTTGATTGCTTCCCCCTCGCTGCGTCTGTCTCGGCCTTTCTGTGCCCGAGCGTTGAACACTTTTACCCATTCGGTCATCTCTCTGCCATTTGGCCGGTGCCCCTCTGAATCTCCCACGTGATTCGGGACTATTTTATTGGGCCTTTGCAACAGCGTCTTCATCGATCGGTAATAAGCGATTGTTGATGAGGGGAAGAAGCCCTTGGGGGGTAATAACTTTGTCTGGTAAGACGAAATGACGTACCCCTCGGCCATTTCTGTTCAGAAGCCATCCCGGCACAATCTGATGGACAGAATGTGGAGACAATGGAGTTGGCGAGGCTGGAGTGGCGAGAAAGTGGCCACTAGAGTCAAATTGTACGTTGTCGTCGATGAACGGGTTCATGAAGCCGAGAGGAGAGGGGACGAGAGAAAGGCCCCTTAGGGGAGTAACGGAGAGGAGAAGGAAGCTTAGTAGGGAACAGAGAATATGGGGGGGCATTGGGTGAATAAACGCATCGGAGAGGCGTCATCGGCACAATCATTGGGCGAACCCTGAGGACGGACGGGGGTAGGGGTTTTGGACGGACCAAAGGGGGGCGGGGGGCGGCATTCACATGAAAGTTAAGCCTAAACAGTTACACTCACATCACATCATCGACGCCCACGAATTGGATGGATGGAATGTCAATGCAAAATGCCAATTGAAAAGTGCCAGGCCGCTCAATCCATCAGCCCCACCCGCGCCGGTTAAGTGATGAATGAATGAATTGTGGCATTTACTCCCAACGACACATAAATAATTTGACCCACGAGGAAAAGCGAATTGGAGCCGTAACAGAAACTCGAAATGACAGATCGATACGCAAAATTAGAAGACGGAGAAAACCGCTAACATTAAGCAATCGGTTTCAAATATTGCCCAAGGAGTTAAAGACGTACATGAGGGAGGGTCGAGATTGATCTATAATGAAAGCACTCTGGCTTGGGAATCTCCTCTGTCTGTCAATTCTTTTCTCGTCCATTCTTTCGGGTCAATTCGCCCTCCGGCAACCAATTCACTCAATGCTTACATTGCTTCTTCTGTCGCATGCGTCGGTGGGCACGACGCCCCAGCGAACATTTGTTCGGGTTCAATTTGCAAATACTCCCTGAGGCTCAATGTTTCCTCCTCCGTCTCCCCGTCGATCGTCGGCTCTTTCCCCTCGGGGAACACATTCCGAATTTTACTTTTTCCGCTCTCTTCGACCCGTTCAATTTGGACGATCACTTCGATGGTGCGCCGATTAAGCCAATTGTGTTTGTTGGAGAAAAGAAGCCAATAACTGCCGGGACGCGAACAGTCGACACAGTCCCACTGAAAGAGGGGGGGGGGGGGGTTGAAGAAGTGATCAGCAAAAGGGAAATGTTGATCAAGAGAAGGATAATCAGGTTAAGCTTATGGGTTAGATAAAGATGGGATGGAGGAAGGAGAACCCGAAATGCAGAACGATTCAACTCGTGATCAGGACAAGACGATCAATGGACGCCACCCAACCCAATCAATCACCTCGTGGTGCAATCTTGCACTCAGTTTGAACCACGGGTACACCCACTCTAATTGATCTGCCATTTGATGTTCACCGCCAACAGACACTTTGTTCTGCTGTCCTTTTTGATCCGCCGGCAGCGAATCGGAGTCCGCCGACTTTCCGTTTTGTTGACATTGCGAGTTTTCTGTACTCAAAGGGAATTTGATAAGTCTTATCGGAAAGAAAGCAGAACAATTAATTGATGAAAAGCCCCCCCCCCCCTCCCTCCCTCCCCGCAGGGAATGCCAAAAAGAACTTTTGCCTAAAACTTAAAACCATTCGTTCCCCCACCGTCGGGTTCGAAGAAAACTCCCAAGAAAATGTCGCCATCCGTCCGCAAATACCAACTCAAAATGTTTGTCCCGCCCGCCCCCTCAATTTGCACCCGAAAGGCTTTGCTTTTCCGCGCTCCGATGTGAAAGCATTGCAATTTGTCCAAAATTCGGCGATGTTTTGGCTGCCAATGGTGTAAAAGAGGCGAGGCGGGCACACAACGAATTGCCTAAACAATTTAAAATTATTTAAAGCCCCCGGGGACCGATGGGAATCTTCTAAAGTTTGGCCACATTTTGACACGGAAATGAAGCTTTTACAGCACATTCAGAGTCATAATGAGACATTTGCCCCGCGGGGGGGGGGGGGGGAATTGATTCGTCGTGAGGAATTGGAATTGTTTGAATTATATTTAATTCGACAAATTCTAAAACCCTCCGATGCTCGCCTCATTTTGTCCTCCAAGACTTTGAGGAATAAATTCGGCGGGGATGTCGGCTGTCAATTTTTGAAGAAAGTTGCCATCGTAAAGACGAAAACGGTCGGTGAAGCCGGACGGCATCTGTTAAAGGACATTTTGATATAATCATTTAATCGTTAGAATTGGCATTGGCACTGACCATTCCGCGAATCATCCGGTAGGGCAATTGGATCCATTTAGCAATGTTTACCTTGGGCGGAGAGCAAATACAAAGTGTCTTGGTACTGACTGAACAAGAAGGCTCAGCTGACCGGTCCGCTCAGCCCGAATTTGCTGAACCTTCTGCTGGTTGGACTGACCAGTTCGATGGGGTAGATCAGCTCGGGGTAATTGTCGTAGTGGAACAGTTGGGAGTAGTAAGAGAGCGTGCCGCTGGAGACGAACAGCGTAGTGAACGGATTGATTTCGTAGCCGGCCATGTCGATCACGTGCCGGATGGAACTCAGCCGTCCGCTCTTTCGTTCCTGTCAGCCGAAATAGTCTAATCGATCTACGGACATCAAAGGCGCCGACCTGTCTGTTGACCATCCGCAACATTTGCTCGAATTGCCAAAACTGAAATCGGATAGACTCGGAAGAGCGAATTCCGTGGGCGATCTTCTGCAAAGAATTCGTTGCGCGTCATTCAACCAGCCCCCCCCCCATCCAATTGGACCTCAACACTCATCGAACGGTACTCTATAAACCACAGAAGCCGGTTGCGCGAGTCCGTCACTCCCTCCGTTATTCTGCCAAACGGCATCAACAGGTCTCGGAACAGTCGGTTCTGTTCCATCGGAAAGGACGGCACTTCGTCCTTTTCGGGGGGGGGGGGGGGGGTAAGGAATTGTTCTTTAGCAAATACATCTTCAACAGTTCAACCTGCTGCCCTCAAATGGCTTACCAATTTCATGCACTTTCTGACCCGGATGTGCTGGTCCAATGCCTTTGCCGCACTTTCTACAACCTCTCGCCGACTTCGATGGGTCCTTTCGGCACAGGCGATAAAGCGGTAGATGTTGAAGTCGGAGTCGAACTGAAACTGCACTTTCTTTTGATTAATTGTGTAAATTGGAGATGAGGGCGGCACTGACGTTCGGGTGGCGGGGGAATAGGCAAAGGTGCCGCACTTCCGCCACCAATTCCAATGACCCGTCGCTAAGCGGTTCGCTGAAAGTGAGCGAAGGGAAAAGCCATAAAAGCCGAATTATACGGCGCTTTAAAATGTGCCAATTAAAGTCTCGAAAGTGGCACAACAAAATAAACAAAAACTCGCCCTAATTCGGTGGAAGGGCGTTTTGACATGACCGAAGTAGCCGAATTTTGTGGACGAACAACAAAAAAGAGACGCGTCGTTTAAAGAAAGTTTGGATAATCAGCGGACAATAAACGAATTGTTCGGCAAAAGCAATTTGCTTACAAATTAGGCAATTAAACGGGGTGAAATGGGAAAGGAAAGGGCGGGAACGAATGGTCCATTGTTTTTATTTGCATCCCCCGCGGCGTCCCCCCGGCCCCCCTCCCCCGCGGCGTCTCAGCGTCACCCCTTTTGCGCACCCAACCCAACCCAACCCAACCCAAAACTCTCTTCCCTTCCAACGTCCAATCGATCTCCCAACGCCCCCCCCCTCCCCTCCCCCCCCCCGTCTTTCCCGAAGGTCACTTCGCATTCAATCCATCCGCTGATGTCATCACTTTTTCACTGGTCATTTTGCAGACAATTTACTTATTTTGGTTTAAAATTGGGTGTGCGGGACCCGCGGGGGAAAGAAGGAAGTGAAGAAGTATCCCTGGGGGCAAAGGGAGAGAAATAACCCTTGGGGGGGGGGGGGGGGGGGGAGGAGTATCGCAATCAGGATGGACGTGTCAAAAATTAAACGAGACGTGATCAGAAGCACGATCACAGATTTTGAGACTTGATCATTGTCAGCCCTGGTAGCAATGAAATAATGGATTTTGGAGGTTATCAAATCAAGAACATTTATCAGAGTCCTCTTCCCGACCGATTGTGCCGTTCCCCTCCGGCATTCTCGACAGTTTTGTTTACTTCCGAGTAGCGGTGCAAGCTTCAGTTCCCGGCTCACCCCGCACATTCACCGCCAGCACTCCCTCGCGCGCACTCAGTCCGACAGTTAGCCCTCTCCACGAGAGCAACGTCGCCCATTTTCTCGAGGTAAGTGCGCGAATAGAGGCCGACTTTGGAAGTTGGCCCGGTCAAAGACAAATAAATTGCCACGCTCGTCCACACAAAGTGAGCCGGGACGCTCGCAGAGACCCAACATTCGATCGTGGACGACCTTTGACCCGTAGATGGACATCTGACAAAGGTAAATAGCTGTGGGTGGGCGGGGTGGGTGGGAGATGTTCATTCATTACCAGCTGAACGTAACAGCGATTGGTCTCCACTAGCAGCAGCTCCGTCACCGGACCTAAGCAAAAAATGATGCTTTTCCAAACTCGTTCCCGAGAGAGAGCTCGGACGCGCCGAATCGGGAGGGAATTCGTCCGGGTGGGAACCCGAGAAGTTTAGATTGCCCGAAAGGTCAGCCATTCTTCCCCCCTTCCCTCCCCCCCCCTCCCCCCTTACCCCCCCCCCCCTTACCCTCCCCCCCCCCCTCCTTCCCCCCCCCTTACCCCCCCCCCCCTCCCCCCTCCTTCCCCCCCCCCCCTTACCCCCCCCCCCTCCCCCCTCCTTCCCCCCCCTTACCCTCCCCCCCCTCCTTCCCCCCCCCTTACCCCCCCCCCCTCCCCCCTCCTTCCCCCCCCCTTACCCCCCCCCCCCTTACCCTCCCCCTCCCTCCTTCCCCCCCCCCCTTACCCCCCCCTTACCCCCCCCCCCCCTCCCCCCTCCTTCCCCCCCCTTACCCCCCCCTTACCCCCCCCCCTCCCCCCTCCTTCCCCCCCCCTTACCCCCCCCCCCTTACCCTCCCCCCCCCCTCCTTCCCCCCCCCCCTTACCCCCCCCCCTTACCCTCCCCCCCCTCCTTCCCCCCCCCTTACCCCCCCCCCCCCCCCTCCCACTTACCCACCACGGCGAACGGATGCAAATCGGAATAGTTTTTAAATCGTTTTGTGCCGGCGCATTCTGTCCACTTTCCCTGGTGAATGTTCAGCTCGTACAGAAAACCCTGGTTGGGCGTGTTGGCGGCCAAATAAAGGCATTCGGTCTGCGCCACAAAGCAAAGGCGGCACTGTGTGACCACATGCTCGCGCAACCACCAGGGAAGGGAAAGGGATATAAATAATGAATGATCGGCATTTGCCCCCCCCCCTCCGTCCCCTACTTCTATAATGATCGGCATTTGCCCCCCCCCCCCCCTCCGTCCCCTACTTCTATAATGATCGGCATTTGCCCCCCCCCCTCCCCCATAATGATCGGCATTGACCCCCCCCCCCCCCCATAATGATCGGCATTTGCCCCCCCCCCTCCCCCATAATGATCGGCATTGACCCCCCCCCCCCCCCCCCATAATGATCGGCATTGCCCCCCCCCCATAATGATCGGCATTGCCCCCCCCCCCCATAATGATCGGCATTGCCCCCCCCCATAATGATCGGCATTGCCCCCCCCCCATAATGATCGGGTTTGCCCCCCCCCATAATGATCGGCATTGCCCCCCCCCCCATAATGATCGGCATTTGCCCCCCCCCCCCCATAATGATCGGCATTGCCCCCTCCCCATAATGATCGGATTTGCCTCCCCCCCCCATAATGATCGGCATTGCCCCCCCCCCCATAATGATCGGCATTTGCCCCCCCCCCCCCTCCCCCATAATGATCGGCATTGCCCCCTCCCCATAATGATCGGATTTGCCCCCCCCATCGGCATTTCCCCTCCCCTCGCCTCCGCCCCACTCACTTTGGCGCCTCAATGCGATCGAATCAGTTCCATGTCTGGCAATGAGAAACGACCAACGAATTGCGCAAATTCCGTTTGGGCTTCTCTTCCGTTCTGCGGCGCTTGAATGTCCCTTGCGACTTCCGTATCCGCTTTGCTGACGGGGGCAGACTTCGGCTTCCTGTCGAACTCTTCTTCCTGGACGAGTCTGCTACGTGCCCCCTCCCGGCAAATGCCACTCATTTCGCTTGCCCCGTCCCTCGGTCGTCTGTGCTCGAGCAGTACCTGGTGCATAAATGAATAAGTGGCTTGGCTTTTTCCCAATGCTTCTCACATAAACGACTCTTTGCCCTTGGCCATTGTCTTCGCCTAAACACGCGCACTGTGCGTTTCGCCATTGGCCATTCTCCGGCGGACAAATGTTTTTGATTAATTGGCGCGATTGGAGAGAAACCAGCGAAAGGCCCAGCTGAGCGTCGACCAGCAACAGAACGTGCCCCGGGCAGCAGCAGACAGTCGGTGGGCGAGAGCAGCAGACGGCTGCTCAAGGACACGGACTCCACGTCGAAGTCGTTGCTGAACAATTGGAAAGGACAATGGAAATTTGCTTTATTCCATTCAAGCAGTAATTGCATCTTGGGAAACTGACCCCTCGCCGATGTCCGTTTTGGCCATCCCTTCGTCCCCCGCGGCCTTTTCCCCAATTTGATTCACTCCTCCAACCAACGCTCTTCTCAACTCGCCATTATCGACAGTCTCTGCGCGATCGTTTGTCACAGGCAGCCGTTGGATTGTTGTGCGCTGGAGGGGAGTGAAGTAAATTAACCTGACAGATTCAAATCCCCCGAGGCACTGGCCAAATTCCCCCGAGGCACTTGACTGGCCAAATTCCCCCGAGGCACTTGACTGGCCAAATTCCCCCGAGGCACTTGACTGGCCAAATTCCCCCGAGGCACTTGACTGGCCAAATTCCCCCGAGGCACTTGACTGGCCAAATTCCCCCGAGGCACTTGACTGGCCAAATTCCCCCGAGGCACTTGACTGGCCAAATTCCCCCGAGGCACTTGACTGGCCAAATTCCCCCGAGGCACTTGACTGGCCAAATTCCCCCGAGGCACTTGACTGGCCAAATTCCCCCGAGGCACTTGACTGGCCAAATTCCCCCGAGGCACTTGACTGGCCAAATTCCCCCGAGGCACTTGACTGGCCAAATTCCCCCGAGGCACTTGACTGGCCAAATTCCCCCGAGGCACTTGACTGGCCAAATTCCCCCGAGGCACTTGACTGGCCAAATTCCCCCGAGGCACTTGACTGGCCAAATTCCCCCGAGGCACTTGACTGGCCAAATTCCCCCGAGGCACTTGACTGGCCAAATTCCCCCGAGGCACTTGACTGGCCAAATTCCCCCGAGGCACTTGACTGGCCAAATTCCCCCGAGGCACTTGACTGGCCAAATTCCCCCGAGACTTGACTGGCCAAATTCCCCCGAGGCTCTGGCCAAATTCCCCCGAGGCTCTGGCCAAATTCCCCCGAGGCTCTGTCCAAATTCCCCCGAGGCTCTGGCCAAATTCCCCCGAGGCATTTGACTGGCCAAATTCCCCAGATGAATTACCTCCGGTGTGGTCGGCTGTCCCTGCTGCAACTCGCACAGCCTGTCCACCAACTCCAGCGCCTCTTTTGTGTTCCTCCGCAATTTTCTCTCGTACTCTTCTAACCGTTCCATTTCGTCCGCCCCTTCTTTCTCCGATTTCTCCATAAATCGCACTCCTTTTGCTGAGCCCACTCTCTCTTCCGATGCTTTCTTCAACTCCACTTCTTCTTCCGATGCTTTCTTTAACTCCTCTTCTTCTTCTTCCGATGCTTTCTTCAACTCCTCTTCTACTTCTTCCGATGCTTTCTTCAACTCCTCTTCTACTTCTTCCGATGCTTTCTTCAACTCCACTTCTTCTTCCGATGCTTTCTTTAACTCCTCTTCTTCTTCTTCCGATGCTTTCTTCAACTCCTCTTCTACTTCTTCCGATGCTTTCTTCAACTCCTCTTCTACTTCTTCCGATGCTTTCTTCAACTCCTCTTCTTCTTCTTGCGGGGCTTTCCTCTGCTTCTCCTCTTCTTCTTCTTCCGATGCTTTCTTCAACTCCTCTTCTTCTTCTTGCGGGGCTTTCCTCTGCTTCTCCTCTTCTTCTTCTTCCAATGCTTTCTTCAACTCCTCTTCTTCTTTTTGCGGGGCTTTCCTCTGCTTCTCTTCTTCTTCTTCTTCCGATGCTTTCTTCAACTCCTCTTCTTCTTTTTGCGGGGCTTTCCTCTGCTTCTCCTCTTCTTCTTCTTCCGATGCTTTCTTCAACTCCTCTTCTTCTTCTTGCGGGGCTTTCCTCTGCTTCTCCTCTTCTTCTTCTTCCGATGCTTTCTTCAACTCCTCTTCTTCTTCTTGCGGGGCTTTCCTCTGCTTCTCCTCTTCTTCTTCTTCCAATGCTTTCTTCAACTCCTCTTCTTCTTTTTGCGGGGCTTTCCTCTGCTTCTCTTCTTCTTCTTCTTCCGATGCTTTCTTCAACTCCTCTTCTTCTTTTTGCGGGGCTTTCCTCTGCTTCTCTTCTTCTTCTTCTTCCGATGCTTTCTTCAACTCCACTTCTTCTTCCGATGCTTTCTTCAACTCCTCTTCGTGCTTCTCCTCCTCGTCCACATTGGACTGTGCCTTCACCTTCGACTCCTTCTCCTCTTTTGCTAAGTGCTCTTCCTTCTTCTCTTCACTTTTGGCTTCACCTTCTCTCCGAAATATTTCTACTTCAATCTCCAGCCCTTCTTCTTCCTCTTCTTCTCCGCCCTTCCCGTCGTCGTTTTTCATTGATTAGCTTAAAAATAAAGCTTTGGAAAAGACGATTTTAATATAAAAATTGTTTTGTTTAGAAGTCCAACCCGTGGGAGTTGGAACGGAAGGGGCGGGTCGGTGGGAATTGATCCAATGATCCATCCAAAGCTCGGCCAAAGCATCGATCGTCCGTCCGTCGCCCATTGTTTTGAGGGAATAAAACATTGGGGGGGGGGGGGGGGAGGGGAAAGCGTGGGATGAGCGGGAGAATGCGGCAAAAGAGTCCTTTGAAACAGCTGTTTGTTCCCTTTGGGGCACATTGCCCAGGGGGGGGGGACCAATCGATCGGAGGGGCAGCATGGCGACTGGCGTTGTTGTGGTGGTGGTCATTCTGCCATTGAATTGCTTCGGTGCACTAATTTAATTGGGAAGCTTTTGAATTGGCTCTTCCAACGGCGTTTATGGTGCCAAATTCACTTATCCGTTCACATGGCGACATCTCATCCCCGACGGCACTGGTGCCGACGATTTTCCACCCCTGTAACTCTGCCGTCGGCCGGGATGCGTCCTTCGACTGAATGTTCAATTGACGTCGGGGGGGGGGGGGGGGGGGTACCTCCCCCGGAGGGTTACCTTCCCTCCCCCCACCCCTCCGTTGTGCCATTTTCCCCTCCGACGCACTTATGCCGTCACCGTCCCACACCGTCCGTCCCCTCACCGCCCCGCCACTCCTCCTCCTCTCACTACCGGCATTTTCACTATCAGTGGCAATGATCTGCTACAATTCCCAGGCAGTCAACCCGAGCCGAGAGAACATCTGTGGGCCGGAAGAGGTCAGAGGGCTGCCGGGGATACCCACCCGAACATTCCGAAAACGCCGACATCTCCCGCAATTGATTTTGAGCCCGCCCTTTCCCCAAAGATTTGCTTCGGCGAGTATTACTCCTTGCACCAATCGGTCCCGACAAATCCGGCTAACGACGAATCACTCTCCCATTATTTCGACCGCTTCTGTGTCCACCGTCGTAAGTCCCCCCCCCCCCCGTCCATTAAATTGAATTGAATTGAATTGAATTGTCCTCTCTTTTGGCAGAGCATTGCGTAAGTCGAGGCCTTTGGCCAGAAGAGCGGGCCTGCCTCCACTTGGACGAGTTGGACGCGGTGGTGGCGCGGACGTTTCGGAATAAATTGATATCGGAGTGAGTGTGGGGGAGCGGCCTCCACAGAACCCAAATTCAGAAGATTGGACCCGAGCCGTCTTTTCAACACCCGCTTCTGTTGTTGTTCCGACAACGATCTGTGCAACAGAATGGACGCGAGTGAGGTAAGTGGGGGGGGGGGAAGGACCCACTGCCGCAATGACTGCTATTTGAAGCAGTAAATGTTTCGTTACCCACTTCAGCAGAAAAGGACAATAATCCGGGACACTTCTTAAGAGAATCGGCTCTCAATCCCAACTTTGACTTAGCCCAAACAAAGCAGAAAAGGGACGGCTTTCATGAAGAAATGGAATGGTTGACAGATTGGCAAGCTGTTCAACGTCACCATAACGGTTCCCCAGCATCAGACACCCATCTACAGAGAAGGGACTGGACGATACGGACTTGGGAAGAACCTGGCTAGTCGGGCCGGAGGGGGATGGCGGATCACACGAATAACGACAATAACAGCGCTGACATTGCAAGTGTCGGCATTTACCGTTGTTACATTGGGAAGGAAAGTGCCAGAAATGGTTTTATGAGCAGAAATGTCAATTTTCCAACAATTGTTACTTTAGCACAGCAACACATAAATAGTGACGAAAAACAGTCAAAAATATGAAAAAGCGGTGAGATATAATTTGAGGACAGTAAAGATGCCAACAAACGGGCAAGCAATTCCCATCATTACATCCAAATGATGAATGGCAAAGCAAGTTGAAGCGGCATTTATCACAAAGCGATGAGAATGGCACAAAGGAGGCAATTCTGCAAGGACAAGAAATTTCGATTTGACCGGAAACCAAATTCTCCCAACATGAACATATGACGAATTGTTCATCACCAATCATTTTACCTCAGTCCAAAACGGTCACGACAAATCTGGCCACCGCTTTCAGCGTCCCTTTCACCGCTTTAAACAGAAAGTCGATGCCTAAACCTCGCAGTGCCTGTCCAACATCACCGGACAGTGAATCGTTTCGTCCGATAGCGTCCATTTGCTGATCGGACTTCGAGGAGGGGGGCCAAAATGTAGTGAAGAGGAAGTAAAAGCCAGCCAACATGACGGCGTAATAGAACAGAGAAACAAAGAAGCGGAGAAGAGAGCACAAAGGACGGAAGACGCCGTAATAAAAGAACAAAGCGGTGGTGAAGGCAATTACCGCGTAAGTGATCAAAGGGGTCATCAGAAAAAACATTGTGAAGCGTTTAGACAGAACGTCGTTTCGCCCTGCAAAACAAATTTTTAATGTCAATGTTAGGACTCTCCAAATGATTGCGGGTTTTCCAATAATTTTGGGTCCGGAATTCATTCCTCTATTTCCGATTATATTTTGTGGGTATCGGATTCCCAACCGTATGTATAGCCAAATAGACCAAGTTTTAGGGGCTGGGTTAAAAAAGAATTCAAAACGATCTCGATAAACGAAAATGAATTTAATGTATAAAATTGCGGTATTTGGAACACAAACTGTCATTATGTTTAAGTGTTATTCTACCGAATGATTTAATAGCACAAAGGGCCGATAAGCGAAATGGCAAAAGGATGAAATAAAATAACGGAAACGGTCATTTCACACATTTTACGTGTCAAAGACAAAAGGAGAAACAATCAATCGGTCGGTCCGTTTTCGATTTCCTGCGCCTCTTTCGCATTCTTCAGAAAGAGCAATTCGCAAATTGTCTGCCCCCCTCCCCGCTGCTTAAAATGTGAGAAGAACCTCCTGAGCAAGTGGTAGCCGAATTCGAACAGTTTAAAGTGGGGGTGGGCGCTTCTTCCTTCTTTGTCGGGGTATTTGTTGTTGATCTCCCGGCCAACTTCGTCAAATATTTTGAAAAGCGAGGCCTGGAGGGATGAAAAAGGAGTTATTTAATCAACGAATTTGCTAACTGGAACCTGATAAAGTCGGACCGGACTCTTCAATTCGAATGCAATTCGGTGGAACATTTTTAGAATTGCCTAAATTGACTTCCGGGGGATTCGTGCGGTAACTCTTGAGGCCGAAAATGTACCTTAAGAGTTCTGACTCACTCTAATGAATTTACCCGCAATTTCCCCCCACCAATTCACGACGGAAGGCGTCGCAAAGGAAGACAAAAATTGGCAAAAGTCGAAGTCACTCTCCACGACATCGAAATTCGTTTCCTCCTCAGTTGAGTCCTCAAAATTCCCTCCCCCTTCAGCCTCTCCCTCCTCCTCCACTTCGCCATTGCCCGTCTCGCCAATCGCTTCCTCCCTCTTTCCGCCGTCCCCGTACGCCTCGGCAAGTGCCCTGCCGTACAATTCATTGATTTTGTTCATGTCGGCTTGGAATATCTCCTGCAGAGCGATGAACTCGTCTTCGGTCGATGTTTGGTCATCCCCAAAAGTGCCCGTTTCTGGCCAAAGCACGCGGCCGTTCCGGTAAAGTCCGACCTTTGGGGAAATTAATGCAATTAAAATAAATAAACATTTTGTTGTTTTGCCACAGAGCGCTCAAGTGACCCGGAGCTTTGTATAGAAATTATTGGGTCAGTTGGGAAGACCAGCATTTCTTTTGTTTAAATCGTAAACGAGCTAGAGGTCGCCTTTTTACAGAGAAAGTCCATTCAACCCAAATCCATGAAAATTAAAAGAAATGATTAAATACCGCGTCGGCAATTAGTTTACTGCGCAACGATTGCTGCACTCGAAAGCAATGCAAATGCCCTAAAAGATGAATTAGTTGCGTCCAATTGCAGGGAAAGGGGTTAACTGACTGCAATTGGTCATCGTCCCCTTTGAGAAGAGAATTTATCGGGTTGGCTTCCTCGTTCAGGCACAGTTCGCCGATGAGCGTGTCGGACAGTTCCTCGCTTATCTCTGCCCAAAGTTCGTTCAATTTGTCCGTGCTAATTGAATTGGTGAGCAGTTTTACTAAATTAGGAACTTCTTCTTCACACCTCCACCAACTCGCCATGCTCTCGCCGTTTCTTTTCCCGCTGCTTTCTCAGCCCTTTTCTCTTCCGAATTTTGCTCAGTTCGCCCCTCTTCACGTTTTTCTCCATGACATGAAGGAAATAATGGTTAGCAACAACCAAATCCTGCAGCATTTTGTTGGTTGTGCCAGCCGGCGACAGAAGTGCAAAAGTGCCACCGGCCAATTCCCGATACTCCTCGAGTTGGAAAATTTGTTGGCAGAATTGCACGAAGTAATCCTTCTCAACAGCAAAGTTCGAATTTGAAATGGAGTTGAGCCTATGTTGAAGTGCACAATCAAAACATAATCGGGCATATGCCAAAAAATATTTGTGTCTTTCACACGAAAGCCATCATGAACTTATCGAAATCCTTACATTATCATCATCTCCTTGAAAGTGCTGATTGCATGTTGAGCATAAAGCGCATATTTTCTGATGGATTGGCGGTCTGTCTTCATCAGGTCGAAGCAATTTGTCATGAATGAAGTGATCATGTGAAAGAACTCAACGGAGAAAGTGGCGGACACATTTTGGCATGAAATGTGACTATGGCGAGCAAAAGCAATGGCGAAAGTGGCCAAGTTGAGGAAATGCAGCTCATTCAGTTTATTTTGAGAGTGGTGACGGTCGGATCCGATGAAAGCCTTAAGAAAGCGCTCGAGTTTAAGTTAAGGAATCAATCCGTTTAATATACGATTTCTCTTGTCATCCTCATCAATTTGTTGTAACGGTCTTCGGTGAGTAATCGCCAACAAAATTCTTTTAGAGAAAGCATCGCCTCCGGCGCCAACTGCTGCATATTGGCTGTTTGTTTCTCCGATAGGCGTCCTTCAAAGTCATTCACTCGCCGATTTCTTAGCATTTTTTTCGGTCGCTTTCTTAGTGAAATCGTTTTTAAATGCGCTGCTGTGAGAGACAATTCATTTTCTTTGCTTGCTAATGCGCCTCTGAGCACAAAATCGTTCTCCGAATTGAAAGCCTTCACTCCCTTCAACGCAAAAGTCCCCAACAAAAAATTCCTCCGATTCGCTAGCCTAAACAGTCAATGCAATTCATCCCAATAATTAAATTGAACACCTTTTGTTTGACTCCTCATGTTTTACCAGTTCTATTTTGGCTGCTTCATCCCTCTCGAAGAGCGCGTTTTCCTCCAATTTATTTCTTGCGAGGTCATCGTCCCCTCGGGCGACAGCCAAAGGATCCCAAAAAAAAAAAGCATTATGCAAAATGATACGGAAACATAATACAAAACAACATTCGGAACTCCCTTTTTCCAATGCTAACACTATTCTAAACCCTCGCAGTTGGCCTCACGTTCATCACGACTTACCAAAGTACCGAAAATCAGAGCCAAAATTGAAACAATATAACAACAGAATTCACGCTCGGTTGAGTTGTTTGACAGCTTTAGAAAGACTGCATCGAGGCCCGACGAGAAAAAGCTCCGAATCACTTTTTCGCGATCGTAATAATCCACCTCGGGGACCTGAAAAACGAATAAATATGGGTCTTTGAATTCACAACCCACCGAAGAATATTTTGAGCTTTCCACTCCAATACTAAAAATGTAAGCGGAAAAGCACAAAAATCCGTTCAATTAACAGTCGCTGCCTCTCACTTCTGTCCTCCCAATCCTTTAAAATAGAAATACAATTAGCATCCTTTTTTTTTCTGGACCTTGTCGAAATATTGTTTGATGTAACTGCAAAAGATTTTGAAAATTGTAACATCGGTAAAAGCGGTCAATGAACGGACAAGCGATGCTTCCAATTCGTAGAATATTTGCCATCCATTAAAATCGTCTTCCTCAGGCAATTTGCCGCCGAATGCCAACAAAGTCGGCTGACATAGAATCACACAAATTCTGAACCGAGCAAAGGCTTTAATTTTTTGAAACCCACGCCCGCAGTCAATTTACAAATCTACCGAAACTAAGCGATAAACTGCTCTTTATATTTTAGATAAAAGATTTGCAATTCTTTAAAAAAATGACATGAAAAATAACCAAAACTACCGAAGCGCGGCATCAAATAATTCTTCTGACGTCTCCGACTTGAGAATAGGGGACGAGGTCATTCTTCACAATGTTATGCTCCATGCACAGCCTTCTGACCTTAAACTCACGGTCATCCCGGTGAAGGCACCGTATCAAATCCCTCACGTTCTCTGAATGCCTAGCGTAGCAAAATAACTTTCATATTATAAATTGGTTCTTACGAAAACAATCTGGCTCTGGGTAATAAACGTCGCCATCGAGGAACCCGATCGTGTTAATGAGGGATTGAACTTCACGTTCAACTGATGCCGTCATTCAAAAGAGCAAAAAATATATGAAATGTTGATTCGATTAAACAAATCCAAATAACACTGAACAACAAAATCATAAGGTTGCAAAACGAAAGTGCAAACGTGACAACGGTATATTCTTTTAAAGTATGAAAGGGGTGAAATTGAATGATTATTTTATCGAATCTAAAAATGGTTTTAACTTAAATTCATTAAACAAAACAAATCTTTCCAATCCATCAGTGTTTGTTTTGACGAAGCTGACAGTTTGCGTCTTGCCAAATCCTGTAAAAGATTGCTAAAAACAATGCACAAATTTTCGAAATTACGCAAAAATGGATTTAATTTGTGCGTTTCTGCCAGAGTTTTCTCGCAAAACGACAAACAACCGAGCTCCGAAAGTATTTGAACGACTTCAACAGTGAGTGCGGGTTGCATAACGGCCGAAAAATGTGAGACCAATTCCTGCACAGTGAGACCGGAACGGTTAAAGACGACAGAAAACACGCCCTCAAGCATCCATCTGAAGGAATTGACACGAAAGCCCGTATTACTCAAAATATAAAACCAACTTGAGGATCTTCCAGTTAACTCGGCCAGATGGAAACACCCAGGGTCTCGGCACAAACCCTTGGCCATCTCGGGTTCGGACCAACCACAAGTTACCATTACGTGCACTGACGTATCGCCTTTTATCGATGCCGCAAATGATTATGTCGGTCGATTGAACCAATACACGCAAATCACGTTTAACCGTTTCTGCATCGAAACCGTAAACATCTAATCGTTCCTAAATTCAAAAAATCGTTTGATTCCCGATAGTTCGAAAGAGACAATCTATCACCTTCAATTCCTCCTCCGACACTCCAATATCTCCAGCCTGGTCTACCAAATCAAACAGTTTTTTGCAGCAATCTCCGCAACTGGACAATTGTTCCATTTTGCTCTGAGGTACAATTTGGACACTGACAAGACGTTCCGGATCGGGCAGAGATTGGATCAGAGTGTCGATGTAAATGTGTTTAGGTTCGGGTCGAACTTTGAGTAGCTCCAACCGCAATTCGGTGTTCTCTAAGTAGCGAAGTTGTTTTGTTGCACTTGCGGTGAAATGCTGAAATATAAAGTCTGAAATCAGAAAACATGGGCGTGTTATACTCCGAAGACATCAGTTCCTTCAATTTCCGGACCCAATCCATCGTCACTCGTCGAGCCTTGCGTACAAAACAGCTCTCTAATCGAGTTCGGCACCAAAGTTTCAATTGAAAACTAAGCAAAATTTCAATTAAAAAGGTATTTATTGCATACCTCATCAAGATTTTGACATAAATAATTTGCAAGCGTTAATAGTTGGCCCGGGCATTCGTAATTGCCAAAATCATGCGGAGACCGATGATTCATAGCAGCGTGGGAATACTCGTAGGAAAGCGACTCATACAAATTTCTATGGTATTCCGGTTGAAAGAAGTGCTGATAACTAAAACAAAAAACAGACTAATTATTTATTTGTCGAAGTTACAATTGCGAGCATCTTAATTGAGTCGGCCATTCGTTTCCCATTTGAATGCCGCCCAATTTCTGCGGGCTCCCTTCGTTAATTGCATAAGGCGACTCGTTGCCCGCATCCACTCGAGGACATTGTTGCCCAGCTTCTAACGCTTCCCCCGCATTGGACACCTCCATCTCCTCCCCACTGTTTTGAGTCTCTTCGCCTAACAATAAAACTGTTTCCGCCGTTGTTTTGCCTCTTACGCCCAATGATTGTCTCATATCGAAACAGCGCCTTTTGACAATCAATCCATCGGTTCGCATTTTTTCCAACACATCCGCCAATGTCTACGGAATTAAATTAGAAGATGAAAAAGACACATTTATTTATATAATCTCCAGGTCTCATGGCTCTGCTACAAAACTATTGTAAATTCATCTGATTTTAACTGAGAGCTTTCCGCCGTTCTGGAGTTTCAAAAGCACGCCACCAGCTACCAACCTGAATCTCCAATTGTTCAACCACAAAATTCGCTGTGTTAACATCCGCCTCGGTCATTTGCGTTTTTTCCATCTCGCCATTATTGTCGACTGGCTCAATGTCCTCTTTGCCATTTTTTAATTTGTTATTACCGTTTTTGAGACCCGCAGAACTAAGAAGCACAGACTAAAATTATTAAATATTCAAACAAATTTAAATCGTTAAGACCAGAATGGTATTGAACGCAACAAAGTGCCGGATTTCACTTTTATCCGACGCTTTGTTTTTCCACAATGAACCGTCAACTTTTTGTCTATCCGATGTAGTGAGGAAGTACAAATTGTTGTTGTTTAAATACTGTCGAAGTTCGATGTCAGCAACACTAACCGGAGGAAAGTCCTCAGCTTCGCTTAAACAAGACTTTTTTTCAAAAACAATTAAAGAATTATTTTGAAGTCGCTGATTACGAATCAAAGATATTGTGATTTTTAATTATGCTTTGATGCTGGGCTGAATTGGACGCGTCTTGTGACTGAAAATTGAGCTAACTTTTTTCGCCTGTTTATGGGAAACTTATACGCCAATTCAGTCCCAAAAGCAACAATTAGGATTAGGGATTTTATATTACTAGTAGTTCTGTCCAATATTTCGCCTCAAGTTCTTAACTAAGAAATACTGAACTCTTTTACCGGAACAATAGCTGGTACGAAGTCCTGAAAGCGTTCATGAAGAACAAGTCCTTCGGTTGCATTTGGTCATCGATTTTGTTTGACAGGGAAAAGTTCATAGAAGCGAGACGATTGCGAAGATCAATCAGTTCTTTGTAACTGGCCATCGTCTTCACGATGTACTGATGATGAGCATA
Source organism: Globodera pallida (assembly GCA_020449905.1). Taxonomy (NCBI): domain Eukaryota; kingdom Metazoa; phylum Nematoda; class Chromadorea; order Rhabditida; family Heteroderidae; genus Globodera; species Globodera pallida. The sequence continues at coordinate 215,392 of JAIXHY010000041.1, forward strand.
ACGCTCCTTCGACCTAACCTCGCGCACACCCGAGGCCATCAAAGAGTAAGTTGTTTTAGTGCGCGACTCCTTGAAATAGGAAGCCAAAAATATGCAAATAATTAAAATTGTTGAGAGTAAGAGTATTGTTGTTCAAAAGAATTTGAAAACTTTGTTGAAGATCAACATATTAAAATCATAGGACGTACCGGAACATATTCGTGCATAAGTGTACGCATAACTTTTGGATTTGGCCAAAAACGAGTGACTGGGTTCAGAAAAAAGCTGCATGCCCTGATGAGGAGAAGCTAAACCGAAGAGCATTTAAGGTTGATTCCAGTTCCTAACACAATTCTTTTACTGGATTACCCCGATATCCGATGATCAAAAACGGCTTTTGTTTTAAGATTTATCTCAACTATATAAAACAGACCATATCCCTTTCACGTTGCGTGAAACGACTTCGGAGATAAGCCTTGTGCTGGAGACTTAACGTGTCCACCGTGTCATACACCCGTCGATCTTTTCTGTTCGATTGGCGCAGTTTCACTGGAGTTTGGCATTGCACATCGTCGTTGTCTTCGGTTTCCTCCGTTTCTATGTGCAAACGTCGTTTTTTGATGGCTTTCGATGGCTTTGCTAATCGACGACGTTTGGCCGAATCTACAAGCGAATTTAGGGAGCGCTGCGAAAGCACGGAAATGGGCGCTCCCCCGCCCTTCCTGCTGTATTTCCTAAATTAAAAAACATAAAACAAAAAATATTATTTTGTGAACAAACTGCAATGATAGTCTCTGGAGAGTGTTGAATGTTTTGTTTAGCAATGACTTTCCAGTCTCACCCTCTCCCAGTTCTTGCTTCATATTGGAAGGGCCAGCAATGGAATCGTCTTGATACTCTCCATCATTTCCCTCGCGACTATTTTCAGGAGTTTTTGCTTCTAATGGCTCTTGTTTAAGCCGAACCCCCGTAGGAAAACTTTTGTGCTGCTCTTTAAACTCAGCTATGATTTGCTTGAGGGCTTCAGAAATGAGCGGATGATCCAAAGTTTTGATTTTTGGAATCGTAATCACATCAACTAAAGTCTGCATTCCTCGCTCAGTTATTTCCATCTTCATCAAGTTCAGAAAGTTTCTTTTAGATAGCGCAATTAAACACTTTTTGAGGGATTTCCGGTCGACCTAAAATTCATTCTTTTGGAGGTTGATTGTTTCATGGTGCCTGATATGCGTAGCCATCCTTTCGTTCTTCTGCGGAAATTTGTCCTTCAATTTTAGACTGCGTTATGACGACCTTTTCTTGATAAATATATTCGAGAATCCGAACCAATCTCTTTAAAGTGACGTCACTGATGCGCAATGTGCCTAAAATTGCATATTCTCGAAATCTTTAAGCCTAAAACAAATATTTTGAAAGCCAAATTGGGTCCAAAAAATCGATTTTGTCGAGCCCTAAACACGGTACTAGTCGGATTTGTATCCCATATTCTGGGAAATTTTTCAATTGGTTTTTTACTTTGCTTACATCTCTTAGAAAAGTGTTTCTAGGGGTATTCTGGGGGCATAGAATCCGAATATGACGTCTGTCGAACCTTCAAAAATTTCAATTGGTTTTTTAAATTTTCAAAATATTGTTCAAGTTCGGGCCCGCGGTTTAAAATTTGTCGAAATAAAATGTCAGATTCAGCTACGCCCTCAAACACTCCTAAAACACTTTCCTAAGAGAAGGAAGCAAAGTAAAAAACAATTTGAAAAATTTGATGCAAAATGGGGATACAAACCCGACTAGTATCCTAAACACCTACGTACTTAAATTTTGTTGAGGAAATTTTATGGATTCGCCGAGCTTGTAAGGACAATCAACGCCTGTTAATTGTTTAAAATTATTGTAAAATTCGGCCAAAGCAACTCCTCCAGCAGGTGTGTGTTGCTCGCTCTTCGCGTAATATCTACAAATCAAACATTTTATTGAATAGGAGCCAAATAAACTTCAGAAAGCGATGTCTGCCCTCCATTTTTTGGAAAATGCCAAAGTTATCAGGACAAGTTCTCATCACTGCGTTGATCGAATTAGAAATGGTCCGATTTCTAAAGTTTCAATATTCAAAATAATATCAACTATAATAAATAAACACTGACGAACCCAGCCTTCTTTTTAGCGTTGATTCCAAGTCGTTTGGATATTTCATACCGGTCAACACCTTCCATACCAGAATAATATATTAATGAAGCAACCACATCATTTTGAGGTCTATATAAGTGCAGAAAAGAGAAGCTGGAAGGGTCATACGGCGAAAAAATCGAATCTTAAAAAGTAAAGGTGAAAAACTTATAGTAAATTAATTATGTACCAGTTTTCAAAGCTCCTCCTTCCGGTTCGCTCATCCCTTCAACATCTATAGCTTCATTGGACTCATCGCCGGACTCCATTTTTCCCATTAGGGAGAAGGATTTTATTTGAACCTAAACCTAATAAGTATGGCTGGGATTAAATTTTAATTCGAGATCAAGAAAAAAAAAAGGGGAATTATTAGTAGCGGTACTGAAGCGACTCTTACCCCAACTGATTTTTTAAAATATTTTAAATTTTAATTTCGATTTGGTCGGAATTTTTTAGTAATGAAAAAAATTCTTTTGTTACAAGATTTATTTTTTAAACATTTTGAATTCAGTTTCCCTTACGGTTGGATGAATAAAAATAACATCAAGCGTCGAATAGATCAATGGGAATCCTTCGGATTAAAATGTGCTCAATGTGGTCGTCCTATAGATAAACCAATGGTTTCACCGGTTAGATATCCTTTCATTTACATATGTTGGAACATTTTTTTTTGCTGTACAATAAATTTTTGAAGATTTAAGCTATGTATAATTACGATACTAAATTCGCTTAAATGAACTGATTTTTCTGGGTTTTTGCATTTAGGCATGTTTACACCGTTTTTGTCCTCGTTGTCTTCTGGGCACGAACTGTTGTCCAGTTTGTGGTATCAGCACTCGTTTTGAAATTGACTGTAACTTTACTTTGATTGTCTCGAAGGTTTGCTTCTTGATTTTTTTGTTTGTACAAATTTATTTTGCCCTTCAGATGAAGTCTCAGAGCAAACAATTTACGAAGCGAAGGATTGTCGATGTTTTGAACGCCGATGGCGCAAACTTATCTGGTCCCGACAATGGACGCTACTCACGGATGAGCACAACTCATGAGAAGGAGAGGGAACAAACTTCCAATTCCAACGTTTGTCATGACGTGAACCCTTCGACCTCTTCATCCCCATTCACTGGGCCTTATGGAAGCGACGCTTTGCTTGGGCAAGAAGCCAAAAATGCACTTCAAACGGCCGGTGTATGAGCATTTTTTCAAGCATTACAAAATATTCCACTTTTCCCTTTTCAGATCGTCAATTACATTCCCATTCCCGCTACTGTTTGTTGTTCTCCACCAGTTCCATCTGTTCACCAGATTAAATTGACTGATTCGGATGGGGACACATGGAATAAGAGCGGGAATTCGTTGGTTTATAATCGCCATTCTTTGTGTAGAAACTTCGTTGGTTATGAAGTAGGTTGTACTCAACTCAGACCATTCTAATGGGTAACTTATTTGTTGTAGTGCAGGGACGTAGCCAAAATTGGAGGGGGGGGGGGGGGGGGGGGTAGGGTGGCTCTCCCCCAGTACCCGGGGAAAAAAAATTTCCACGCCTTAATAGTAGACGATGGGATCTTCATTTCCCATTTTTCTCGGCAACTTTTTTTGCACGTATCCCACACCTCCGAAAGGAAGCCATGGGATCGCTACGGTCCTGTAGCCTCTGCCTGGTGGGAAAAGGACTAAAGAGCAAGAAGCACAAATGTCTATTTTAGAACTATTCTCAGATTCCCTTATTTTGTAAACACTTCAGACAATTGTTCTTTGGCCAGATGGAGAAAACCACAAGTTGGATGATTTCCCCAAATGTTTGCTGAGACCGAGATATTTGCTCGTACCGCCAGAGGCTACTGGTTGTTAAATAGGAATAAAAATAAGGATCATAGGTCCAGACTAAATCATCCAAAAATATATTCGACTTCTCGTCTCAAGCAATAATATGAAAACATTTTGCTTGGAAGCAACTATGAAGAAAGCTATGAGCTTTGGACCGAAATTCCCTTTTCATCGAGACTCAGACAGGTCTCATGGCGTTTGCATAGTTGCTCCCGCAAAATGTTTTCAATAGACTTTTCGTTGTTTTAGACTATAAGGGTTAGCCGACCTGACACATTGTTTTTTTTATTATGGACTTAGTTATAAAAATCATTGTTTTAAATCGTCATCATTTTAGTTGCTCATTTGGTTGGTTATTTATTTAAACGAGCAGAAATTGAAGCAGTATGGAAGCAGCAAAAGAAGGTGGACTGCCCAAAGAAATCGGCAATTGCATTTAAATCAAAGACCGAATCCCAAACAGAAATGGGCGAAATTTTTTGTTTCGTTATTTTGGCGTTTCGAGTTTCGTTTCGTTAATAGGAAAAATATTTATTCCGTTAATGACTATTTTCACGAAGAAAAACACTTCTAAAGACGCGGAGGTGTCCCGGCGACCGCCGATCACTAATTTTCTTAGGGAAAGTGTCCACACGTTTTTGGAATTAAAAAATCTAATTTTTTCCGGCCGCGCCAAACGGGACCGCCAGACCTCTTCGTTCTTATGTAATTAAATTTAGGTTAAAAAATCGAGGTGGCAGCTGCCCACTTGCCCCCCTGGCTACGGTCCTGGTTTCGTGAATCTGAAAAAATATTGTTTCGTGAATTAGAAAAAAATATTTAGTTTCGCCCATCTCTGATCCCAAAACAATAATTTCTGCTTTTGTCATTCATAATTATTCTGAATTTAAAGTATCGCGTTGAAGTGATGCAAGTTGATGAAGAGCGCGAGGAATTGCGACTTTGGATGGATCCGGAGCGTGATATCGATTACCTAATTCGAGATTTCAAAAACGCCGAGGCAAAAAGCGCTTACATGCTGATTGTTCGCAAGACGCAGAACGACCTTAACTTCAACACAAATCTCATCATGGCTCACCCATTCAAAGCGTTGCCCGAACAGAAGCCTTTGCATGAACTCATTCGTGAACACAAATATTGCAGTCTTCGGGCAGAGAATGTGGAAGGTGAAGGGAAGCAAAACAATGCACAGCGACATAAACTGTCAGATGGGCGACAACCTGGAGGACGGCAGTCCCCTTGCACAATTCGGCCTCTAAAGATTGTATTTCGATTCGTTCTTGCGATGTGATGGATTTTATAAGATTAAAAAATATATTGTATACTTCGTAATGATTTAATAAACTTCGTAAACTTAGAATTTATTAAAAACATTATTAGTCGATTGAGATTTGAGCCAACAAAGCTTTCTCGCCCCAACCCGACCGACACCTATAAAACTCCAATAACCACCCTTGACGCTGATGACCAATTCCAAGTTTATCATTGAGATAAGCAAAACTAGTTCAAAAATATTAGAAAAAAACCCAGAAGAGAGTAATTTTAATTGTAAATTTAATAATAATAATGATTAAAGTGTGCAAAGAATGATCAAATCAATTGGATTGTGTTGTTGATCGTGTCAACGAAAAGCAAATGCTTCCAATGTGTGTAAAGGCAATCATCGATCACTCCGCCGTGAAATCCGCGCTGTTCACATCGAGAATAAAATTTCTCAAGTGATACGGGTTTGTTTCCGCCTTCTTGGAGCATTTCACGCGCCAAATCAAACACGCGATTTACGGGATCACGATTCCTAAGAGGTGAAAGGGCATAGTGATAGAGCGAGAGTTTTTGTTCAAATTTTCATTGGGCTAATTCCATTAGTTTTCTGATAAACTCATTTCCCATAAGTTAAAAAAAATGCGCCTAACATATTGACCAATTTTGCCTTGAAAAAGACAGAAAACAAACAATGCTTTGAAATTTAAAATCGGCAAATCCAAAAGGGGTGTGGCTCGACATTTCGTTCGAAAGATTACGACTCGGTGAAACTCACTTGTCGACAATTTGACGTTTCTGTAGTATGCAATGAGTTTCTGGCCAAATCAATCAGTCGCAATGCCTCCTTCACGTCGATCATTTCCACGACATCCGCAAGACGAAGACGCGCAAGAGCGGTACACATGCGAATTGCTGCCTAAATTTGAATTTTTTGAAAAATTAAAATACGCTATACCAGCAAAAGTCGAGGCGATGTAAAAGTTGAATCGCTGCTGTTCTTTGCCTCACAACGCATTTCGACGTATTTCTCCACCAGAACATCCTTCAGAGCGTCAAGCACCACGGGTTCCTTTCGTTTGCATATCGAAAGGTATTTCCTAAGCATTTATTGGAATTGGAAAATAACGTTATGCAAAAATCTTTGCCTGAAAAGTTTCATATTGACCGGCTCGAATTCCGATTTCGGCTGTTCACCCTTACGGTGCACATATGTTATGTGATCGGCTAATTTACGATCGGATTCGCGATCAGGCACATCCTGAATTAGCCAAAGCAGATCAAAACGGGATAAAAGTGCAGCCGGAAGTTGGATATTCTCTTCAATCGACTTATTCGGATTATAACGACCGAACGCGGGATTCGCTGCCGCTATAATTGCCGTGCGCGCATTGAGCGAAGTCATTATTCCAGCCTTGGCTATTGAAATTGTTTGTTGCTCCATAACCTTTAAATTAAAATGAACATTTCTCCTTATTTCTTCATCGAGACTTCATGAATGGCGGTGCGGTCCGAATCCACCATTTTGTCAAATTCGTCGATACAACAAATTCCTCGGTCAGCCAGCACCAGTGCTCCACCCTCTAGTGACATCTCTCCTTAAACAATAATTTCACAGTCAGCAACCAAACCGTTATGTTTGTGTAAAAGACCAAGCAAAAGTGTAACATATGCTTACCCGTCAATTGATCCTTAACGACGGCTGCAGTCAGTCCAACACCACTCGAACCTCTCCCGGTTGTGTATTGGCTACGAATGGCAAGACGGTCGACATAAGTGAGTAAGTTGGGACTTCGCCACCCCCGGGTCACCCATTAGCAAAATATTCAGGGCACCTGAATAAAGCGGATGTTCGGGACTGTGTCAAGAACATTTTTACCTCTTATTTTCATTCCGTTTGCATTTTTGTTAACTCCCCCAATCAATGCAAGAAGAAGAGACTTTTTAACATCAATGAGGCCGTAAATTTCTGGTGCTATGCTGTAGGCTAAATGGAGACATATTCGGTATATTTATTAATAAATTATGTGCCAGACTTACCCATGTGTTCATAGAAAATTTTCATGGCTGACCAATTCGACTTCCTCTGTACTCAACTCCCCATCCAAAAGTTCTTCATTCGTATCCCGATTATTTTGAATAAACTAAAAATAAATAACTTTAAATTATCAATCATTTTACACGACATGAATAAACATACATGGGCATCGAGGAACAGCTCGGTGACAAGACCGCCAACCATTTGTCGAAATCCGGTACGAAGCATCGGAATGAGAACGCCACAAACCTCAACAACATCTCCCGGGATCGCCCTCCTCGTATTTTCTCCACTAAGATAAATAGTCATCGAGCGAGGAATACTGCCAACCCCGACTTGGTCACTCTAAAATTCGGCAAAGCACATCCACATCTCACAAATTAAACAAATCTACCAATTCTTGAATGCGCATTTCTTGAAACTTCACAAATTTTGAACCACGGAATTGCATCTCTAAACGTCCATTAGCCTTACTTTCAACGCATTGTTTACTTGGGCACCGATACAACGGCGTATATGACAATGAATTTACCTGATCAAATTTAGCAAATTATTTGCATTTTGATTACCAACAGTATTAAACTTAAAATTTCCATAAGTCAGTATTAATCACCGGTTGAAAAGTTTCCGAACTACACGTATCGCAGACGTAAGTGATCACGGAAGCCAATGGTTTAACTTCCGTAGTTCGAATGACGACCCCACGCAACAGAAGCAATTTCCCGACAAATTGAGCCTTTAAATCTCGAACAGCCAGCGGTTTCATCACGTCCATTGTTTTAAAGTATAGCTCACTAAAAATAAATAAATTCTGGTGAAGGAATTTTTTTTGACGAAATTTGTTGACAACATCAACAAAACCAAATTATTCATACAATCTGCGAAGTAGCTCTGGCGGATAAGCCTTAGACGGGTCATCTTCGCGCGAATTCATCTCCCCTCTGGCAATCTTCAAACGTTTGTCCATATAAAGCCGTTGAAAGATAAAGGCATCGAGTGCGTCAATAACCGCTGGCTAAAACAAAAGCAAAGAATGAAACCATACCAAAAAACGAAGACAAACCTCGCCATTAGCGACGGTCTCCTGGACAAGGTTCTGTACGACCTCGTAAAAAAGCTGTCGATAACGAACCGTATTGAAAGCGATCCAATCAGAAAGTTCAGGATCGTGAATGTGTACCTAAAAGGTATGATAATCAGTATAGGTACACATATATCGTAAATTCTGACATCGTCCTGCTCAATGTAAAAAGCAATTTGTTGTCTGTGCGCAATTCGGTCAATTTGGTCTTTGTATTTGAAAATCTTGGAGCCATCCTCATCTTCAATGAAGTAATCGGTCAAAAAATCTCTGATCCGTTCTTTCACCACATCATAATTAGAATCCGTTGCCATTTTGATATACAAAAGTTGGCAGCTAAAATATTAAACATAAGTATGTACATACATACCCAGTGTAAAGTTTTTGTGCATAATTTAATATTGCCCACTTATTTTTCACAGAGGCACAAAAATGTCAAGTTTTAGCAAAGCATCGAGCGTAGTGCCCGACTTTTTCAAATTCAAATTTTTCGCTTTTTCGTACGAGAAGAGTGTTAAAAGAGAAGCAAAAAATAGAGAAATAGTGTTTAGTAGAGATTCGATTGAGAAGCAAAGCTAATCCTTTAGGTTGAGGCCAAGGATGAAAAGCGATCACCAGCGACTTAAGACGGAGAGCGAGGGAACGGAATGGGGAAACTCCCGGTTTAGAACAGACAGACTGCATGATCATCTTATACGAGAGTGGATCAATAGCAACATACAGCAGCCAACGCTGAGCTTTGTTTCTTTAGTAAAATTCATACATATTTGTGCATATCTCAAAAGGTTTACGTAAAACATTTCAGCTAAAATGGAAGCTTTCAACGGAAACTCTGCCGAAGAGCTGAAGGAAAAGGGAAATAGACTCTTTCAAAGCGATGATTTTGCGTCCTGTATTGAAAGTTATACAAATGCTTTGGAACTGGAACCTGGTGATAATTTACGTCTTGTCCTTTACAAGAACAGAGCAATGGCGAAGTTGAAGTTGGAGGATTTTGAGGGGGCTGAGTCTGACTGCAGTAATGGTTAACTGGTGTTCATTTGATTTATCTAATTTTTTTTTTGTTTAGCGCTTGCGATAAGTCCAAACGATACGAAGGCTTTTTATAGACGAGCATTGGCGAGAGAAAAATTGGACAACATTGGAAAAGCTTTTAATGATGCAAAAGAGGCGATTCGATTGAAGCCCGGAGACAGGTTATTGATGTGCCCAGATTTTGGTGCTCTAAGGGGGGAGGGGGTGGAGGGGATTTGGCCGCTACTAATCCTCGTCTCACGGTCCAACGGGTACTTGACCATTATGTGGACGACCCCACAGACGGAATTTCCATTTTATAGTTTAGTGTGTTGATGGATTTATGTGCACGTCTTCTTAAATTAAACGCTGAACGCCTGAAACAGACGGAAAGTACCGAAGGTCGTGTGAAAGAAATGCTGAAAATTTCGTTAGGCGGTGACGAAACTGACAAAGAAAAACAAATTAAGGTAATTGCGTTTTAATTAAGGCGTCAAATCGGGGAAAAGTTTCCAAGAATACTTTTTATCTGTAGTTTACCCCCTTTTTGCTTCAGTGGTCTTTTTGGCTTATTTTAGAGTTTGGGTAAATTTTGTCAAGTTCTGTATTATTTTAGTAAAAGATGTTTTTTTTAATTTCATAAGAATTTTAGGCAATGAACAATTTGCTTGTTTTATGCAGAGAATCGAATAATGGAGTATTGCAAGTTTGGCAAAATGGTCAAATTGTGACGCAACTGATGGGAGTCATCGAAGGACACGCGAATTTTTCGGATGAAGAAGCTCTTTGCGCTGTTAGAATTTTGGACGAATTGGCCAAGTCGCGCGAAAGGGTATTTTTAAAACTTTGATTTTGTCATTACTTACCTCCAAAACGTTCACATTCTCAATACATTTTTCTCTTGCCAGGCCACCCAAATAATGGAGTTGCTTTCCGCCCCAACCCTCGCCCGACTGCCCACTCTTCGCCAACCGATTGAGAATGTGGAGGCATCGAGCACGGTCATTCAGCGCGTGTTCAATGGACTGGCGGCGATGGATTTGTCCAAGGAAATCAAGCCGGACTCGGAAATGGTTGAACGGAACAAAATTGCGATTCTGCGACTTATTCTCGAGTTGGAGGAGATTCTCACAGACCCACACTTTTCAGCAGCAACGAGAGAAATCAGCATCGACCTGCTCCTCAAAAATTTGATGCACATGAGCGGGGGTTTGCCGCGTGGATGGTTGGTGTTTTAATTTTGAACTCGCGATGTGACTTGTCATGGGGACTGTAATCAATAAAAACTTGCTAGTATTTCTTTCTGCCCATTATTTGGGTAAATTATTAAAAATTCTTGTTACTGGAAAGAAAGAAAAAGAAGTTTTCTCTCAGGTCTTGGCGCTTTGTTGAGGACAGAGGACTTTACAAGATGTTGCACATTGCTATGCAAATACCAGAGCAATGCGACTATCCAATTACTTCCGAAACTCGTCAGCATGTTGCAGTTTTTCTTGCTCAATTGTATGACGATATGGTTGGGTGATAATTTGTTCGATTGTGTGAATTGGAAGCCTTCAGATTTTTGACCAGCGGAGGGCGGTGTACAAGGAACGGGTGGACCAAGTGTTTGGCGGCCTAATGTCCGACATCGACGAGCCGAAGAGCAGAGTCAAATTGGTCGCTTTACTGATAACTTTGCTCCAGGGTCCGGTGGACGTTGGCATAAATTTGGTGACCAACGACCGAGTGACCGTAATAATGCTCCAAATGGCCGCAGACGACGACTTTATCCAGCAAAGCGTCGCGGCCGAATTGATTGTTCTTTCAGTGAGCAAATACGAAAGGGCCACCAACATGATCAAGCAGGGGCTGGTCAGTGAGTTCGACGTTTCAATAGCATTTTCTTATTTAGAATGAAATAATCAGTAATTTCTGTTTAGCCTGTGCTCAAAAAGTTGTTCTCGTCGCCGGATCACAATGTACGTGTTCGCGCCTTGGTGGGCCTTTGTAAGTGCGCTTCGTCTGCCGGCGACGATTGCAGCCGGCAGCCAATGGACGACGAGTCGCGGATTAAACTGGCCCATGTGTGCCATAAATTTTTGGTCGAAAAAGCCGACCATTTTTCGGTAACGCCTTCTCATTGTTTTTTAGTGTTATTGAAAAACTTGACTATTAATTCAAAGCTTTTTCCTTCTCAGAGACTACTCGTCCAAAGCTTTTTTCTTCTTAGATCGAAGTTAGGCGCTTCGCTTGCGAAGGACTTTCGTACCTTTCGCTGGACGCCGAAATAAAGGAATACATCGTCGGAAAGCTCGGATTTGTTGAAGGCTTTAGTCGAATTGGCGAGGAGTGCCGGAGGGTGCGTTTACACTATGGCCACAATTTATGTGAATTGTGCTAATGCTTATGAGAAGCCGAAAATTGACGAGGAAATGGTAAAATTGGCACAATTCGCCAAGCATCACGTGCCGGAAACGCATCCAAAGGGTAAGTGAATTAACGAACAAGGGACTTTTTATGACGAATTTTGCTTAAGATACTGACGAATATGTGGACAGACGGATTAGACGATTGGTAGAAATTTTATTTTATTGTGTCAATTTTGGAATATTACTGGGAAAATGCCAAATTTCCCGTTTTATATCGAACTTGGCGCAGTCACCGCTTGTGTTTCTGTGTCGAAAACTGAAAGTCGAAATGCTTTGGATAATTTGGCTCGATGTTTAAAGGCATTCTGTGGAATCGATGATTTAATTGGTTATTTTTAGCAATTATTTGAAGGGAAATCATTGTTCATTTCCAGGTCAAATTATCAGTGAGGGCGGGGTGAAGCTTTTGTTGGACCTCTTCAAAAAATGCAGCGCCGAGGGAAAATTGAAAGCGGCGCATGGCCTGGCGAAGCTCGGGGTCTGCTCTGACCCAAACATTGCCTTTCCCGGGCAACGGATGTACGAGGTTATTTGAGGGGGGAGAGGGGGAGGAACGTGACTTTAGTTTCGAAGCTCGAATTGATTGTTTTTTTAGGTAGTCAAGCCATGCATTGAGCTGCTTCATCCCGAAGGTTTTCCCAATGATTTGAAGGGAAACGGCCGTTTGAAAACGCATTTTAGTGGAGGGAAGGGCCAATTACGACGCCCTTCTCACTCTTACCAATTTGGCGTCAGTCAACGATTCCGTCCGAAAGCGCATCGTTAAGGAGAAATCCCTGCAGAAAATTGAGGAATTTTGGTTCGATGGGTGCAACGAACATTTGCGAGCGGCGGCTGCCGAATTGTTGCTGAATTTGTTGTACTGTGAGGAGTATTTCAACGCTGTGGTCAAGGTCGTTTTGTGTGAAATTAAATGTTTCACCAAATTCAAAGAGCGATATATATTACCTAATTAATATTTAGGCGGGAACTGACCGAGCAAAAGTTTGGGTTCTTTACTGTGCCGAGGGCGAGGATCGCTTGAAATTGGCAAGCAGTGCCGGATTTGCCCTTTTGAGGTTGGGAAAGCATTTTCCGCTTCGTTTAAACCATTTTTTCAGTGAGGATCCAACCTTTTGTGAGCGAATTTTGAAGGAGTTGAACAGTTGGGAGGAGTTGTTCATGGAGTTGGCTATGTCCGAAAACGACGAGGTCCAGCGGCGCTGTCTGATTGGGGTGGCAAATATTGTCGAAATAGGCGACGAGCGAGTGGCGAGTCAAATAATTGCGGTGAGTAAATGATGGGAAAGATGACATTTTGTTTTTATTTCAGAGCAGCATTTTCCGCGTTTTGGTGGCCATTACGAAATTAGACGACAAGGGACGCGAAGGAGCGCAAAAAGAGGCGCAAAGGGCGTTGGATGTGGCGGAGAGGCGCGGACTGATTAAAGCAACGGAACGACAACAAAACGAAGGCAAATTGGCCGTTGTTCCAGAAAACCCATAACAAAATGAAACGTTTTTGCCTTGAATTTGTTATTAACCTTTACGACCATTTATCGCTAAAACAACACTAACAATTAAGCACAGGTTGGGTGGGATGAAATGCACATACGGCAAAATCATTTGTTATTTTTAGTGAAAAATAAAGTTGTCAGTATTTGTTTGTCCTGCTGTCGTAGTTTGAGAATTTAGAATTATCGGGAAACTTTAGCGTAAAAAATTGTTTGAAAAAGGCCCTCATTTCTGACTGAAAAGAGTTGGTAACATCGCTATACAGTTTGCCCAGTGTTCGGTAGTTCAGTGCCATGAACACGTTTAAGTCCAACGGCACCACTTTACTGGTAGCAATAGCCGTTCGACGCATTGCGTTCGGTGCCGTTCCCCATTTGTACCAACCAGAAGAACATCGAATTGTTTGCCTCTATGCCTAATTGGTAATCCTCGAGAAAATTTTCGGGTCGCAGACAGTGTGTTATGGCCTGAAGGTATTCGAGGCTTTTTGAGCTGAATGGGGCGGCTATCACTTTGTATCGGAAGAGCGAATATCTCTGCCGGTGCATGGGTCATACTGCAGCTGAATCTCGGAGGGACGGGAGGCCCTCTCCTTCATCCTATTGGCGCTTGTTACTTACGGATTTGTGAGTAGACTCTCACATCTCCAGCACTTGTAGCTCATGAATGGAGGTGTTGGGTTTGTTCGGCTGCAGATGCGCAACTTTGATGCAGATATTTGGCTGATTTGACTAAAGGCTGTCGAAAGCGGCGGTGACACCAGCATTTGCCGACAGAATGGAAAATAAAATAAATGAATTATATTATTTATTCGATGTTATTCAATAATGTTTTCTTTTTCTGTTTAATGCTTTTGCAAATGTTTCGCACTGTCCCCCCCCCCGTCCCCCCCCACTCCCCTCTTCCACCGTTTCTATTTTTGCTCCAGACCGACCCGCTTCTTTTCATCATTCGGTCATTTCTTTGGACCACTCCCATTCATTCACCTTTGTCCCCCGCGTTCCGCTCAGAAATTTGACCCTTCGCCTTCCATTCGTTCCTCTCAACGAAAAATGTTTCGTCTTCCCACAAATTCCATCGCATTCCCTCCAAATTTCCGAATGGTCTGCTCCAATTTGAGCTTTTCCCCTCATCTGCTCATCTACATCTTCAATCTCAGCTTTATTTCCTATCGTAGAAGTTGAGTCCAGGGTGCGTTTTTCCGAGCTTCCCTTTCTAATGACAAAAACGTCCAGGGAAGACCGATTCAGTCTGTATGATCAGCCAGGGAACCTCCATCGTGGCCCCGGTGACATTGCCAACCTGTGGAGCGGATTCAGTTTCGGGTTATCATTGTAAATTGGGCAAACAGAGTTCAAATTTGGGAATTGTCTTGTCGATCTAAGGTTCCGAGGTCCGATGAGAAATGCGATTAAACCGGATTCGCCGAACCGATGGACGCGGTACTCCAACGACAGGGACCAGTTCATCATCCCGTACATAATCAGCGGAAAATTCGGTCTTTTGGCACTTTCCCTTTGAGACGGACATTTCAGACAGTTCCGAACACACGACCATTTCGCGGGCGATGATGGCTATTGCGGAGAACACTTGCATCAAATTCGAGCGACGGAGTGGCGAGGCGGATTATGTGGACCTGAGAAACGAGAGGGGCGAAGGGTTCGCGCATGAGGCAATTAATGTCCGCTTACTTAAACTTGCCAGATGCTATACCGTAGTTGGGCGATCGACCGGAAGGAATACGGTGATGTTGGAGACCAATGACATCGGTAAGTGCGCAATTCGTTTCTGACCGGTCGCATTTGCTGATCCAACGCCGAAGCTACCTGCTTGGAGTTCGACATCGTCATCCACGAGCTGATGCACACCATCGGACTTTGGCATGAACAGATGCGCTACGACAGGGACGAGTACATCAAAATTCACTACGAGAACATTTCCCCCGGTGATTGGCTGAATTTAGACATTTGTCCACTCATTTACCCCTTTCATACGCCCCAATTCTTTCCAAGCGTTCGTCAATCAGTTCGAAAAGGTGCCCGACACGGACAGCACAACGTACAGCGTAAAGTACGACTACCAGAGTGTAATGCATTACGCAAAGGACGCCTTCGCATTGACCCCGGGAAAAATCACAATGGAAACGTTGGACAAACAGTTCCAGGCACCTCGCTGAACGAAAATTTCCCAGAAGAAAAATATTTTAAGGATCTCATCGGCAGAGTGAATGACGCCTCCCCGGGCGACTATCTGAAGATTTGCAACATTTACTCGTGCCGAACCTGCATGGGCATTCCGTTTACGTCCGGTCAAAGCCGACCCACTGAGGGTCAGAAAGTAGTCACTGTTGGGCCTCCAACTGCCCCAACCGTCACAACCCCCGGGACACTTCCCACTCGACCGACCACAACCGGTGGGGATGGGGAAAGATGTCTTCAATCTGGCATGGTTGGAGAAACTTTCAGAGCCAAGACCATCCCCACGGCCGACAACAGCGAGGGACAGAAAGAAGGCTGATCAGACCCGACCGACACAGGCTCTTCCGATCATTCTGCCGCTGATCAACAACAATTGGTGGTGGAAGAATACGCCAGCGCCGCCCCTGCGGCGCGAGAGGAGCGAATGTGGCGGGGAGAAAAGGCGGAGAAAGGGCCCAAACGATATGAATTCGTTGTGCCCATCAGAGAAGCAAATTGCTGCCAATGCGCGGAGGAGGACGGCAAAAATGGCGGGCGGACGGACGTAAGGGACGGGCGAGAAGCCAACCGAAGAACCCGCGGGGGACGCCGTCGCATAATTTTAGTCCATTTGATTTGCGTTAAATATTCGCATTACCGTCCCTCCCCCTCCCCCTCCCCCCCCCCCTCCCCCCCCCCCTCCCTCCCCCTCCTCCCCCCCCCCCTCCCTCCCCCTCCTCCCCCACCACCCCCACAAATTCTTTGTTCCCCTCCCCCCCCCCCCCAATGTATGTTCTGGTCTGTTCCCCCCAATACTTCCTACACGTCTTTGTTGCACTCGTCATCCTTGTCCTGGTGCCAACTTCGTCCGGTTGGTCATTCGGTCATTCCCCCCCCCCCCCCTCCTCATTTATTGTCTGTCAATTGTCAGATTCCTTTAATGAAACAATGGTCATCGAAGTGAATATTCGTCTCTTTGGACGCCAATACGCAAATGGACGAAAAGGTTAAGGGGAAAGGAAGGAATCGAGTGCAATTGGGACTGACTTTATTGGCTTGCCACCGCATTCATTTTAACTTAAAACAGTTTAAAGGCATTTTATCGAAATATAAAGTTCATTTATAAGCTAAAATATAAACTCACTATGAAAACATCGGCAAATCAATCGCCCGCCATTGTTGTTAGCATGGAATTGTGCCGGCACTTTGCTCTCCACCCGACACGTAATCACCGCCGCCCATTGCTTCTTCTCCTCGGAGGCTTGCTGCTATCCCAACCCTTTCGAGCCAAAATGTGAAAGAATCTACTCGTAAGAGCGACAAAAATTCAAAAATTCCTCTTTTTCAAATAATCATGGAGAATCCACGAAATACTCCTTGGAGGATGCCGTTCCAACCTTTAAATCTAGGGGCAGTGTGGCGGATGTGTTGCTGAAGATGGACTCAAATGGTGCGAGACGCTTTTCCGTGAACCGAATGGTGGTGGAGCTGGACGGCACTTGTCTTATGCCGAGTGACAAGTTGTGCTTGTGACCTTCCTCCACTCCGATCACTGATCACTCCCTTCCCGCGTCAGTTGTGGCGAATCGTGCCGGTGCAGCGAAGGTCAGACGCGAGAAGGTCAAAGTTTCCAAGGTCCAGCGTAAATGTTACGCACTTTCGGCAATTGTTTTGTCTGAAGGTTTTTATTCCCACCGAATTTGTTCGGAGTCATTGCACGTCGGGCGATGTGGCATTGTTGGAGTTGAGCGAGTCGGTCACACTCCGAAATTCGTCGATCGCCCGTTCCGATCGCATTCCGATGCCGTCCATTCTGATGGCATCCGGTTATGGGTACGACCCAAAAGGGAAAAGCACAATGCCGGACATTCTTTTGACTGTGAACGTAACGATGGCGAAGAAATGCCCGGAAGAAGACAAAACGGCGGACTCAATCTGTGCCAAAGAATTGTTTGAGAATGTGTGCGAAGTAAGAAATGAAGGGCCGGCCATTGGAGATAAGCCCTCGAACCTTTTAAGGGAGACAGCGGAGCTGCACTTCGAGACAACAAAGGCAGAGTCTTTGGCATTGTCAGTTACGGCACCACTTGCGATAGAATTGAGAGCGAACTGTTGGAAAGGAATTTGGGCCCGGGTGTGAATTCGTCTGGTGGGCTTTGTTTTATCGCTTTTGCTGAAAGCCCCCCCCCTCCACAGAAGTCGATTTCAAAGGCGGCGTTTACACCAATGTCACTTATTGGTCGGTTTTTGTTTTTTCCAATTTGAGAATAATTTGCATTTTAATTATTGGGCGCCTTTCCTTTGCTCCATAATAATGGACGGTGAGAACGAAGTGAACGGATGCTTTGGGGAGGACGTCGCAAGGGCCGCAGAACAGCCGCACTTCCGGATAGGCCCCGGCGCTAAGCTGCAAGGTGATCTGGACGAATTTGTGTAACTGCAGAATGTAGCGATGGGATGGAATAAAGAATCGATAGAACACGATGGCGTAATTCACGAACTTTCTTTGCTCAGCCACCACCGAAGTGTTATGGGGGGGGGGGGGGGGGTCTGTCTAACTGCCGAACTAACGCTGCTTCGGGTTGCTCAAAAAACGAATAGGTAGCAAACCCAACACTATGTAAATGCGCAACATTGGGCAAATGGACAACATAAAAAAGGCCAGACATTCTTCCAATCTATTCGCACTCACGACCACTGAAACGTGGAAGGGAAAATTGATAAGATCAGTGGCAATTCAGATCATAGAAAAATGTAAAAAAGTAAGAAAGATTAAGACATTCAGTGATAAGAAGAATCCGAATAAGGATAGTCCAAACAGAAACATAATCTGTCAGATGCCTCACTAATTCCCGTTTCGTTAATCTCTCGCATTTTTTCCGTTCGACTTCGCTCCGGCCTCCGTGGCTCCTCCATAAATGCGTCCAGTCTTCTCTGCATCTAACAATGACCGAAGCCAATCCGGAAGTGGAAGACGTTTCGCCTGAATCAAAATTTAATTGGGTTCCACGACTTTAAAAAAGAAATCATTCTTTGCGTGAAAATACTAAGAAATAATTAAAATTTCAAAACAGGTGAAAAGGTTACGGTTTGTATGACACGAGCAAGAGCATAAATAACGACGCCTTGTTGTTTTCTCGAGTTGGCGATTATCAAGCTCCCTGTGGTGACCGACGAGGAGAAAGGGCAAATTGAGGCTGACCCTTGACAGTGTCCATTTGTGGAGTTCGTTCTGCCATTAAGAAAAAGAGTCAATTAATTATTTTTTACTTTTTTCTCACGTTTTGCCTTCGGCAAATGCTGGCGCTGGGAGGGGTTTTTATTGATTTCCATATGAACCGATTCACGCGTCATCGAACGGACGTAGAAAGAGTAAATGACTAACAGAAGCAGAATCAACAGCAGAAGGCAGGACGACCATTTCCAAAAGAATAGCTCTCTAAACAATTACAAATTGAGAAAAAAGTTAACAAATAAAACATTGATAAAGCTGGGAAATTTTGAGTATAATATAGTTTCGACCCAATCTCTTTTATATATCATAGTAACCAGTGGCGTAGCCAGAAATTTTCGGGTGGAGGAATCCCCCCCCCTGGCTACGCCACTAATAGTAATTGCCAATCTTACCTTTTCCATCCATCTTCGGCCATGCCCTGTGGCAACTGATAAGGACGACGACGACTACGCTTACGACAGAGGCGGGGAATTTCATAATCGAGGGAGTTAAGGTCCGATCTATAGGAAGCCGTGTCGACATATGTGTATTTAGTCTCTTGTTCACTGAAAGTTGGGAAAATTAATGTTTTGGGTCGGTCGGAAAATTCGACTTGATTTATTTGCTTTGCTATCTGAGTGAATTAAGAAAATTAAGATAATGTAACGATTAATTTGGCAAAGAATCCGATATTCAGGTTTTTTTAAATAAGTTAAGTCAAAGCTTCTCAGTTACCTCTCGAAGATTTCATCAAATTCTTCCTTAGAAAATCTGGGAGTCGATGAAAATGAGTCGGCTCGCATAATCGGAATAAATGTTTGCTGGATTCGTTGAAAAACTCCTTGAAATTTTATTTTGACTAAATATTTTTAGGTTGACATCTTTTGACTGCTGTACTCGAACATTTGAAAGACAAAAAATCTCTCAAAACGACCTTAACAAAATTAATAATGGACATGGGGTCCAAGGGAGGAAAAAATGTCGTTTAATTGTACCAAGTTTTTTGATGAATATATACACACATACCTAGCTGGAGTTCATATTCGGAATCTATGGGCCCGAGTACCCCTAGAAAGAAAACTAATTTGTATTTTTTTCAAAAAAGGGGGGGGTATAAACTTAAACCACTAGGGCCGAGATTTTTAGGGACTAAAAAACGTGAAATAGGGACATATAATAGGGACTAAAAACCCTTAAAATAGGAACAAAAAACCCCAAAAAGTGGCAAAATAGGGACTAAAAAATGTGCTAAAACTGACTAAATCCAGTCAATTTTTGCGTTAAAACCTTTAAAATCCATCATTCTTTATTAGTTTTCGTGTTACAATGTAAATATAATATTTTTCCCATGTTTTTAAACATTTTATAAAAAGTAACAAAAATTAAAAATTTTTCGTAAAAAATATCAATCTTTGGGGTGGATTTTTGGTCCAAGAAAAAGTCTTTTTAGGGGGCGCATTTTGGGTAAAAAAACATTTTTTGGTTATAGGGGTAGATTTTCTCTTTTTTTGCATTTTTTCTTAAAATTTAGGGGAAAAAGTGCCAAAATAGGGAATAAAAACTCAAAAACGGCGAAATAGGATTTTTAGGGACTAAAAAGTGGGAGCGGGACGTTTTGGGCGCTGCCCTTTGGGCGCCGACGTTTGGGCGCCGATGTTTGGGCGCCGAGTTTGGGCGCTGCCGTTTGGGCGCCGGGGACGTTTGGCCCGGGGACGTTTGGCCCGGGGACGTTTGGGCGCCAATGATTTTATTTAATTTTTTTTCACATGATCTATAGATAACAAAAAAAAGAGGTTTAAATGCAACACTGAAAATTGCAAAATTAGGGGTTCATCTGGTAATTGCTGGAAATGCCACGAAGAAAATATGATGTGTAACAGGGTTTCCGTGGGTTACCAAAACCCGAGAGCCGAAACCCGGTCTTTTTCTCGACCCGCGGCAACCCTGCTGTGTAGAGGTTCCAAATTCCGTGTAGAGCAATTTTTGATTAAAAAACACTGAATTTTCTTGTCGACTGTTGGAGGTGGACCCATAGTTCGCCTTACAAATTAGGCTTAAGCGGCTCCTTAGGCCTAAGCCTTAGCTTAGGCTCCTTAGGCTTAGGCCTAAGCCTCAGCATAGGCTCGTTAGGCATAAAGTTTTTTATAGGCTGTCGATTCGGCTTTTTCAAAAATTAATTGATACAAGTGTGAAATCGCCTATAATACATATTCCGTAAAATATACAAAATTTACTGGCGCCCAAACAGCGGCGCCCAAACGTCCCCGGCGCCCAAACAGCGGCGCCCAAACGTCCCCGGCGCCCAAACAGCAGCGCCCAAACGGCGGCGCCCAAACGACCCACACTCTAAAAAGTCGCTCTAATTCAAAAATTTTTCGAAATGAATGCTATTTCTGGGCTTCTCTCATCAAACCCTATCAGCAAAAAAAAAAAAGCAGGTTAAACCCTTCGGCCCTAATTACCACCATCTTTTTTCCTCTTTTTTTGTGGGACAATTGAATTCAAGGCAGAGGTTAACGATAAAAATGCTTTTCTTCTAACGAATCATTTTTTTTTCGCTTTTTTGGCGAAATGTTTACAATTTTAAAATATATCCAATAAATTGAAAGGAGAGAAAGTCTATTCGAGGCTAAACCGTGGGAAAAACGTGACAAAGAACCCCAAAACGTGTTTCCGTGCATAAATGGCACCCCTGCTGGGTATATATGAAGTTGCTTGTTAGTGTTTACCTAACTATTTTGTTGGGAATAACTTCCTTATATGGGAGAAGTTCAGATCCGAATAAAAATAGTACCAATCGATTCCTCTCGTCGAGTACATTATCCTAACCAAACTCCCGTTTTTTACGCAAAAATTGACTGGATTTGGTCAGTTTAAGCCAATTTTAGTCCCTATTGCACGTTTTTAATCCTTAAAAATCCGGGCCTTATACATAACAATTCCATTTGAAACTCGTATTCGAGAAGGGGTATGCATAGGAATTGAAATAAGAAAAGGAAAGATTTATGATTCAGTGCGTATTGATTAATTTGAGGATTTTAATGCTAAGCTCACTGTGACTGTTATGCACAAAAATGTTATTCGCTTCCGATCGATTTTCTCTTTAGTGTTTTCGCATTCATTTTCAGACGGAATTTTACACTCACTACAAAAAGTTCTCGAAATGACTTTGTCCATTGGCCTTTCATTGGATGGAGAGGCTGTTCCCCAACTTCCTTCTGATTACGTTTTGCGTCCGTTGTCGCTGAACGACGCTGATCTTGGGTTCGTTGAACTTCTGGAGCAACTGACTTCTGTAAGTCATTTTTCGCATCAGTGAAGGTCAAATGGCCCGGGGAAATCGACCGTGAAAAGATAGTACAAATTGGGTAACTTACCCCTATTTTAGCCCCATGCACTAAAAATTTACGGAGTTTTCGAGGGTGCGTCTTGAGTTTGCCGTAAATTTGCCTTTCATTTATCAATTGTTTTTTGTTGTTGCAAGCGCTCGTTTTGGTTAAAGTCAAGAATAAAGAAACGACGCACATCGTTAATCAAGATAGTTATGATGATAGATAAGTCAATGAATAATCAAACTCATTTATATTCATGATCAGTCCCCTCGAAATCCCCATAGGTAAATTTTTAGAGCAGGCCCGTATTTAGGGGAGGGGAGGGGGGAGGCTAAAACCATTGGGGGGACCCTTTTATTTTGCAACATTCGTATTTTTGGACCAATTTTCTTAGCAAATCTTGTAAATCTTCAAAATTCTATCCGCCGCGCCTCACCCATTCCTAAAGAGCTTCAAAAATGCCGCGGTCAAAAATTCTAAATTTCTTGGCGGCGCCTGTCGGCAACACCGACTCCCCCCCTCCCCCTTCCCCAGAAATAAAGCAGAATTCTCAAAAAAAAATTTGCATTTTTGAAAATATCTTAACAAAAATAAAATAAAAAGAGAAAAATACGCCCCTAAAAATGACATTTCCAGGTAAGGCCGCTAAGCGTTGAACAGTTCAAGGACCGATTCACTCAATTGAGCGGGCAGAAACCAAGAGGCTACCACATTTTTGTCATTGAAAAGGAAAGGTAATGTCCAAAAGGTCATTGAGAGTAAATCGCTAAATCAATCTTGCCTTCTTGCCTCATACATTGGAATTCTCGGGCTTAATGCGCTATGTAAATTTTTGCAAGGAGAATTGAATTAAAAGTTAAGCTCGAAAAAAATTGTGGCCACAGCTACTTTGGTGCTGGAATGGAAATTCATCCACAGTTGTGGCGCTCGCGGTCGCATTGAAGATGTGGTCGTGGACAGAGAAGAAAGGGGAAAACATTTCGGACGTATTCTAAACGAATATTTGGTAAGTTATAATTTTTAAATTTTTAACATTGGTTAAAAATTTGAGGTTTCTTTGGCTCGCAATCTTGGCGTGTACAAACTCTCGTTGGAATGCGTTGACCAATTGGTTCCGTTCTACGAAAAGTTTGGGTTTCATCGCGATGGCAACAGCTTTCTTGTCCAACGATTCACTAGCCTCCCTTAGCTAACCAATTTCTATATGTCCTTCTTATTTATGTTGACAAATAATGACGTTTTTAGTATAATAATCTATCTATACTTTTTAACTTGTATTTTGTTTTTGAAATCCCGTATTCATTGGTTGTTTAAGTTTAATATTTATTGTAACGAAATCATGGATTATTGATTAGTTATATATTACACTTATTATGGCTTCAATATCGTTATTAATTGTGGGGTACTGAGAATTAATTTTAATTAACAGATATTTACTCATTATGGATGACGAAAACATCGATCAGGCGAGTATGGAAGAAGCGACCCGAGATGAATCGAAGTTTGGGCTGTCAGAAATTAAGCGGGAGATCAAGGCTGAACTTGCCGATGGGATGACTCGCCAAACGGGGGATGGCACCGCGGAAGCGAAGCCCGTGAGGGAGGTGCGCGAGCGGAAGAGCGAAAGGGCCGATAAAGAGAGGGACCGCGACAGGGAGAAAGAGCGCAAAAAGAAGAGCAAACGTTCTTCTCGGGATCGGAGTCGTTCGAAGTCCAGAGAACGGAAGCGATCGTTAGTTCCTTTTTAATATTTTTGGTACTGCTAGTTGGCAAGACTATTTATTTGTTGTGACTTTAGGGGGATAGTACTTCGTTTGGTATCATCAAAGTCTATAAAGTGAAATCTAGGCTGTTTAATGCAGATTAAAAAGTTGAGTCCGAGGATGCTTCCGGCTTATTGTTTGCTTTATTTCAATCCGAATTTGACCAAGTCGGTTGACAATGACCATTTTTGCAGGCGCGAACGCCGTCGTAGTCGTTCACGATCCAAAGAGCGCCATCGCGAGAGAGACCGAAGTCGTGAAAAGGACAGAGGCGAGAAGAAGCCAAAGTTGAAGTACAGATACTGGGATGTGCCGCCGGCCGGATATGAACACATGACTCCGAAAGAGTACAAGGAGCTCCAGGGTGATCCTTCTCACTTAACAGTCCTCACTGAAATTCCCTGAATTTCAGTAGTGATCGTCCATTAGAATGGCGCAAGGGTGCTGAATCGTTGGATATCTCTTAGCATTTAGGTCTTCTGAACGATGCTTTCGGAAGTTTTTTCACAAAAATTTTCAGTTTTAGCACAAAGTTGGTCTATCGTCGTCAATTTTCAGAGTTTTTAGGACCACGGCCAACGTTATGCGACATGCGCCTATCTATAATGAACTTTTAGAATTTTAGGGGAGAGAGACGGTGTCTTGCTGTATTTTTAGATTATTGTAGGATAACCGAGAAAAAAACACTTTCATTGGTTGTCGTTACAAGCGCCGAATAAAATCATATGAATTTTGTCTTTTAGCCACCGGTGCGATTCCCCGAGCCACGCTTCAGTCGTCCGTGCCGGTGGTGGGCCCTTCGGTCACATGTCAGGCACGACGGCTTTACGTCGGTAACATTCCGTTTGGCTCTAACGAAGATGCGATGCTGGATTTCTTCAACCAGCAGGTTAACAGCCAAAATTGACTTTGTGACGCACTTTTGTTTGAATATGGGTTAAGTAAAATTTTTTGGTTGTCAGTTAAAAAGTTAAACATTATAAATCCCTTTTCAGATGCATTTGTGTGGCTTAGCCCAGGCTCCAGGGAACCCCGTGATAGCATGTCAGATAAATTTGGACAAGAACTTCGCTTTCATCGAATTTCGTTCCATCGATGAGACGACCGCAGGGATGGCATTCGATGGAATAAACTTTATGGGTCAGCAGCTGAAGATACGACGTCCTCGTGATTATGTGGCCCCTACCACTAATTATGAGTTGCTTGGCAGAATGCCAGGTTTGCCATGATGTTGTAATGATAGCGGAACTTGATTTATTTTTTAAACAGTTTCTAACATCGTCGTCGACAGTCCATTCAAATTGTACATTGGTGGACTTCCTGGCCATTTAAACTCGGACCAAGTAAAGGAGCTGTTGAGTGCGTTCGGACAGCTGAAGGCCTTCAATCTGGTGATGGACACGACCACCGGGTTGTCGAAGGGCTATGCATTTTGTGAATATCTGGACCAATCGCTTACAGATCAGGTTCTTAGAGTTTGTCCAATGATTGGCATTTGCATTGTTAAGGCCGTCGTTGGTCTGAATGGGATGCAACTCGGCGACAATCGACTGCTCGTCCAATTGGCCGCAGCTGGTGCACGACAGTCGGTCACCCACCCGAGCACGGCTGTCCAAATCGCCGGAATTGATCTGTCCAAGGGCGCTGGACCACCAACTGAAGTGCTATGTTTGATGAACATGGTCACAGAGGAGGAGATACAACTGGACGAGGACTACGAGGGTAATTTTTACGATTGGGAGTGAACTTTAGGTTTGGTTATTTCCCACTGTCGAAGTTTAGACATAACGGAAGACATTCGGGAAGAATGCAACAAATTTGGAAATGTCGTGAGCATGGAAATCCCTCGACCCGGGTACGAAGAGCGTGGAGTCGGCAAAGTTAGAACAAAATGTTGCGGCATTTTTAATCATTCTTTTAGGTTTTTATCGAATTTCAAAGCAAAGAAGAGTGTCAGAAAGCGCAAGCAGCGCTGACGGGACGTAAATTTGCTAACAGAGTTGTGGTAAACAATTGTTTTTTAGGATTAATGGAATCCCGGAAACACATTTTAAGGTTACCAGTTACTTTGACCCCGATCTTTACCATCGCAGACAATTTTGAGTGAATGGATGGAAGGAAGAAGGCAATGTTACACAACAAACGGACACGTTAATACGATCATTGGAATTCCAAGGCTTTTCTTTATTATGCTTTTGCGTGACATAAATTGACAAAAAGTGACAAGTGTTCACTGTATTATGCACAAATAATGTGGAGTTTGGGCAATGTGAACGTCAAAAATATTATGCTTTCCAGACGAAAAATGGGATTGAGTTTCGCTTTCCTAGTAAAATTGATTACTCTAATGTTCCAGGGGTGGAAGTCTGCAAATTGTGCTGTCGGATTTTCTTTTGTCTGCAACTAAAGATTCGTTTATAAATTGAACTTAAAACTTTTCGCTCACATAACATTGGGACCGACTCATCAAAATGCGTTGCGGGCGTTTTCGGAGGCGAAGGGAGGGGCGTGCAGTTTTTCATCATTCGCTTCAAAAACTCGTCCACCTCCTTCCAACTCAAATTGTCGTGCATTGTCTCCAACGAACGAAGCGGAGGCCAAAAACGACGAATTTCTGCAAGTGTAGAAACACTTAGACAAATTTCACTATTCCCAAAAGAAGGCCATAACAAAATTTTATTGTCGGACGGACCATTAACGCTGAGCTCGTCCCCGGCATTGTATGTCTGAAGTCGCGGCGCCGACGACGACCGAACTCCGATCACTGCGGTTGAAAGGACGACCGAATCTAACAAAAATACGCAAAACGTCTTTTTGCCCACTCCCCCCCCCCACTCCACTCACTGCTGCTCGCCTTTCTCTTCGTTTTGTCACCAAATTTCCCCATCAGAACGTCCGTGCTGATCAACCGATTCTCCGTAGCAGCTGAATTTTGTTTTTTTGTTTGAAACGAATTGTGTCGATTTTAGGAATTCTGTAAACCTCCGGTCAGCAGATTCACGGTGTGATGTTTAAAACGATAAGGGAAACGAGTTCGGCGAACTGCAAAAGGTAATCCAAATGATGCAAATAAATAGAGGTCAGTTTGTTAGCAAGAGATTGCGCACATGATAACCGGTTGTGTTCTTCGGTGTCCTCATCTTTAATGGTAGCCGATGATTGCTGCGTGTGGATTGTACTTTCAGTGCTTTCCGTCGTGTCGGGAGAGTTTCGGGTGTCAATCGTTTGTTCTTCACCGTTCGTATCTTTCTGTTGTACTTTCTTTCGTCGGCTCGTTTCTTCTTCGGTCGATCGATCGCTTCCGTCGGCGCCCTCTTTTTGCCCATCCGTTGAAATCCCTTCGAAAACCGATGAGAGGGGAATTCGAACGATGTTCGTTGATGAACAATTTGGTCGCACATGTTCGCCAATGCCGTTGTCACCAGACACTGTTTGTTTGCAATCATTTCCATTTTTATTCACTCCCCCCCCCCCAACCATTTTGTTGTTTTGTTGGCAATTGTCCCTCTTTGGTTTTTGTCC
Source organism: Globodera pallida (assembly GCA_020449905.1). NCBI lineage: Eukaryota > Metazoa > Nematoda > Chromadorea > Rhabditida > Heteroderidae > Globodera > Globodera pallida. The sequence goes on from JAIXHY010000041.1 coordinate 242,661, forward strand.
CCTCGAGCAATTGCTTCGCCCATTCGCCTCTCCCGTGCCCAACCGTTGCCTGCCCTTCGTCCAACTTCAATTCGTTTGCACTTTGTGCAATTCCACCGGAGGGAGCACAACCGCCATCATTGGCATCACTTTTGAAGTCGTCTTCATCATCATTGGCAATTTCCTCCAATTTTTGACGATTTGCAAACAAATCACTCATCGACTTCACAATTGACTTTTGGTAATGCTGGTGGCCCTGCGGACGTTCTATTAAAAATTGAAATTTGCAAAGAAGCCCATTTATGACATCCACCCAACTCGGTCTTCTAGGAAACAAAAAAAGTCCTTTCAAGTGCCGAAAATGGAATTCCCCCCCCCCCCTCCCGCCCATTCACCTTGTCTTTCGCGTCCATCGCTTTCCCGTCTTTCAAAAGTGATTAGCCGTTCCCCGACTCCATTACCGTCTTCACATTCCTTCTCATTCCCAAATTCGTTCGTCGTCTTTTCTTTCGATTTCGTCTCTTCTTCACGGCTTTTGCTCAGCGTTTTAAGCGAATCCCTCTCAAAGGTCGCATGACGCTTTCGCATTGGATGTTCCATTGAAGTGGGACTGTGCCTGGCCAAATCGCCTTTGCCTGTGCGGAAAAACTGAGAAAATTCATCCATTTTGGCAAGTACAGAAGGTTTTTGCTCCGCTTGCCGCCGACACTTCGTCCAAAACGACCAAATTCACGGCATTTTCCTCCGGAAGGTCGTCGTCGTCGTCCGCCGACTTTCTGCTATTTTGACGATACGTTCCGCCATTGCCTTCCTTTTTTGAATTGCATTTCAAAGTTTAAACCAAACACCAGCAAAACCTCTTTCGTATAACTTTCTTCAGAAGTCAACTCATTCCCTGCACGATTTGAACACTTTGGCAGCGTTGACGCGGGCTCTCGCGTGGAGCAATCATCGTTCTGAGGGTAGTCACTGAATTTTCCAACGTCCAAAACTTCGGTCGGTTTGGTAGTCGAAGAAGCGGAAGAATAAACCTAAAAAGAATGGTTTATGAGGAGACATTCACTTTTATATCGATCGCTCTGATCACTTTGTCTTCCCCACAACCGCTCGAAATGTTCTCATTCCCACCGCCGGCGGCGGTTGAGCTGTTGTGTCGGTTGCCCTTGGTGCATTTGTTGCCATCAGAAGTGCTCGTTTTGTGCCGATTGCTGTAGCGAGACTCGTAAATCCGTTCCTTTTCAGTCTGGAACCAATCAGATGTTCACTTATCGGGCAATTTTCCCCACCTGAAAACAGGGATAGAGCCCAGGGGAAAAGAGCAATTCAATGTGAAAGCGATCTTTGATGTCCGTGCCCTGTTGCCTCCCGCCCTCACTCTTTTCTTCCTCCGTTCGGCTGTCCTCGTAGACCATCAGCACAAGCTGAGTCATACTGAAACGGATCGTCAACCCATAAAACAAAAATAAAAAAGCGCATTTTATTTACCCAAATCTGAAGTTTGCATGGAAAAAAACGAATTGTAATACGTTCCAACTCACTAATTGAATTCCGTAACCCCCGAAAGGAAATTCATTGCGCGCTGCCACTTTTTGTCGTCGGGGGAACAGAGTCCGCCGTAGCGAATTAAATTCATGAGTGTGTGAATGTGTGATTCTGAAAATTGACAGTGGGCATCGCCCTCTTCTTAAATTTACCGCTCGTAAAATAAAGTCGAGTTCGCACATGACGCATCGGAGTTGCAATTCCTTCGGACGCTCTGAAGGAAATTTGCTAATTTTGTTCAATTAGGACGCCCCGTCCGTCGTTCACCTCGGGTCGAGTCGCGTCAGACTTTCGTCGCCCGCTTCGTTAGACGTACTCTGAACGCACCGGTGCAAATCGTTGCGTATTTTTGCCAGCAAAGGAGTACAAACACGCTGTGCTATGCAAATTTTGCTCTCTTCGTTTATGCCATATTCCTAAACAATAAAAATGAATAAATAAAAAAGCTTTTGTGCAAGCAAACGCAACCTGGGGGACGACGATGTCCGCCATGTTTTTCACACAAAGGTAAAACCGCTCGAACTCCCCTTCATTGTTAATGCACAAGTCCGGGTTGTGCTGAAAGAGTTTCTCAAAAGTAAAAAGGTCCCAAGTGCATCCACTGACCTCCATGTCATATTTGATGTTGTCGTAAATGTCTGGTATTTTTGAAATGTCAAAGTCAAATCCGTCGCCGGCCCCATTTTTCGAAGGTTTTCTAAACTCGCGGAGCTCTTTTGTCCATCTCCTCTCAGCCAAATCCCACGTTTCATTCAAATACAGAGTACGTTCTGAATTATTTATTCGATTCATCAAGAGCGGGGGGGGGGGGAGTGCCTGATTGAACCACACACGCCTCAAAAAGCAAAATTTAGCCCAGAAAAATGGAAAAAGAATTTTCTTTGTGGGCGGCGCCTACGTCCCAGAGTGCCCCCCCCCCCCCCCCCCCTTAAGGAGGCCAGCTGACCACTAACCAACCGAAATTGTTCAAGTTCAATTTGTGCCAACGGATGATTTCACACATTCTTTGAACATATCCAGCAATTTCATGACACATTTTCCTCGCGTTTTTTATAAACTCCAACGCGTTGTTGATGGAACGCAACCCGGACGGATTCAGCGATTGATAGTCGGACGGGGTGAAGTCGCGGTCTTCCTCAAAAGGGACATAAACTTCAAAAGACAGAAAAACTACAAAATCAAAGTTAGGACTTGTAATGCGGAGTGAAGGAAAGACTTTATGTCGTTCTGGAACTGGCGTGCATTGTAATCGTCGTTCAGAAGGCCGTCAGTGTTTGCCGACTTCACCATTTGCATTAAAATGGGCGTCAACTCGCCCTCCAAGGCCAACAGTCCCTAAATTAGCCAACAATTTGAGTTGCATGCATTGGCTGACCAACCCTTGCAAAGGCAGCGGCTGTCATTTGAACGCGCCCCTCGTCGGATGAGTAAATCTTCAGGTCGTGCCGGTACGTGCTGTGCAACCGCAAAAAGCCGAGGCCCTGCGTGTCCTCCGGCGATTCTTTGCCGTCCGTTCTGCGAATTCCCGGATAAAGCGTCCGGAAAAGACGGCCCAACGCTTCCGCTTGAAGAACGCCGGCTGTTGTAAGCTCAAATTGAATGATTCGATTTGTTCCCTAATCCGAAAAAACCTCTCCTCCCCATTTGAGGATGAGAAATAAAGTGGGCACTGAGGCAAATTGGGAATCGTCGTCCCCCAACGGTCCACTCGGATTTTGCAGCACGGACTTTCCGGGTTCAAGCACAAACGACCCTTTGCTGCCCTCGGTCCCTTTTTCTGTCCTCGTTTTCAGATACTTCAGCTGGACTTTCCGATTGATCCCAGAAAAATGACCGTACCTTAAATAACAAATTATCACTAAAACATTTGCACAACATTAACAAAAAACATCCATCCATTAGTAAACATTTAAAAAAACATGAAGTTTCATTTCAAAATTGTGCAGCGAATTTCGACCAGTTCAGTTGATGACCCACACAGCGCGCACAGATTCCGAACAAAAATTAAACCACCACCACCACCACCACCGCCTATAGAGAAGTTTAGCAGCTTTTTGGGTTATAGTGCCAATGAAATATTCTTTTTATTGCATCACTTAATTTAAGTAATTTTGTGAATATTAAAAAAAGCAAATTAAAATAACAACAAAAAAAAACTAAACAAAAGTTGGCAGCAAGACGAAAGCTTGAAAAAAGAATGAGTACAAAATTAACGAAGAATAAATACAAATAATAGCAGAATGAATTACACCACCAATAATTGGTTAGCCGTGTTCAAATTCAAAGTCGTGTCAGCAGCAGAAAAAAGCAAATGAACAAAAAGATTTTATGCAAAATTTTACGAACATTTCCAACACTGCGCGCATCTGCTCCCACGTTTTGATGGCCTCCTCGCACTTTTCCAATTCGTTCGTCAGCGAATGCTCCGCCCCCGCCGAAGCCGAATCGTCTCTTTTCTCCCACAGAAAATGCGTATTTTTACCCAGCAATGCGCGACGTTGTTCCAAACTTTCTTGGAGCAATTGTCTTACCTTGAAAGAGCCAAAAGATTTATTTTCAGGCAAAAGCGCTTACTATTTCGAGTATTTCCATCAGTTGAGTTGGTTTTTTCAGTTTCAGTTCACGCTTTCGTAGTCCATCGTATTTCTGGAACATTTTCCAAAATCTTTCGTCTTTCACTGCGACTTTCATCTTTTGTTTTGGGGTTCTGTCTCCGTGCCGAATTACCGCCAACACACAGCGCAATTCCATGATTTTACCGCTCGGTGTCGATACCAATGGCGGGTCATCTGTCGAAAAAGAATTTCGATAAAAAAAATTCGTTGGGGGGGGGACCAAAGAAAAGGTCATTAAAAACTGATAAGCGAAGAGTTTTCAGAGTTTAGACCCAACACAGAACTACAATAAAATAACAGAACGACCATCCTGGTACGGAATGTGCCAGGGAATGCTCAGCGACGAGGCCAAACGTCTCAGAATTGTATTGCCGAGTATTTTTGCTGTATCTTCGTAATATTTGGTCGAAGTTTTGACAAAGGAAAAGCCGTTGACGTCGCACACATACGAACAGCCGTTGGCCCTGAGGAGGTCAAAACCACAAACGCTCTGCTAAATGAAATGCGGGGAATTGCGTCCATCGGTTGGCAGTTTCCCGCCGTTACCCCAAATGCGAGCACAACCCTTCGGGCAATTGTCTTCTCTTTGGCACTTAAAATGACGGGATACCGAACCTCCTCAAAAAATAACACCATTTTAACCCAACAACCGTCGCCCGCCCGCCCACCTTTCCATCCGCGTCCCTCTCGACTTTGCCTTCAAAGGTATCAGATACAATAATTTTAATATAAAATGAATTTAATATAAATAAGTGCTTAATAAGTCCCCTAAAAAATAAGCCGGAAATCGAGTATTTTCGATCAATTTTTCCTGCTAAGCCCAAATTATCTTTGATTTATCATTAATTGTGTCCAACCGTCCAACCCTGGCGCCTTCCGCGCCTCGGCATGTGCATAGTACGGGCCCACTGCATATACTTTGACATCTGTCCCATCAGCCGGAATGAACTCCTCGTAAAGGAAGGAGCCCTCCTTGCGAACAGTGCTCACCGGAGAGTACCAACTGCTTCTATCATTAACCTCAAACAAAACTACCCCGACTAAACCAAATGCCCGACGAAAACCTTCCTGAACAGTCGCTGGGAGCCGCCCCCAACCGAACTGGGGTAGTAAATGTAAATGTTGTGGTCCTCCGCATTGACGGGCTTTTCCACGAACGGCTTGTTGAAGGTCATCCCATTGACTTCAATGTGATCGGCAAACTCTCGCAACTCATCTCCGACCACTTAAAGATGTTGAGATTCGGCAATTTCAAGAAGTTCGGCACAGACATTCGCCCTTCTCATTCCGGATCAAGACACAGTGTCGCGGGTGGTCAATGCCCGCACGGGCCAATGTCCGGAACACTTTTCTGCGGTCCAACTGAAATTTAGGGAAGAAAAAAAAATGCTAGTTCCTAATAACGGGGGGGGGGGGAGGGGAGCCCTCGCTTTTCTGTAAAAATGTTTAAGCGTGTCTACTTTTTAACTAATTTAGATATTTCATCCAGACAAAAAGGTACAATTTTTTCTGAAATTAAGAATCTCGAAAATTGCTTTATCTGAGGCCCCCCTCTTTGTAAACCCAAAAATTTGTCGAACCAAGTCGAATTGTCGATGAAGATCATTCAGAACATAAGGTCTTCTCAGTTTTTCATATTCAATTGCCTTTTTTAGAGGAAAATCGGTGGAATGAAAAGAGATGAGGCAATCACAGAGAGGCCAATTCTCCACCGCCTCACTGAGGATGGTTTCCTCCGGGAAAATGATGAAGTCGAGGTAGTCCTGACAGAATAACAAAAAGATTTTGATAAAGAATTTGTTTTAAAACAAAAATGAGTTTTCGATGTCTATAACATTTTAGGAATATTACCGACGCGTTTAGAAATAGAGAACTGACAAAATTGGACCCATACCTTGTAGAACTCGCCCATTTTGACCATAATCGATCTCATCGGTTTGCTGTTTGCCTTCCGCTGCATTGCGCATACTCCGATCACAATCGAAAATCAGAAATAACGCGCCGAATCACATGGACGAACAAACTTTACCTTTTTGAACTCGCCTTCGTCTGCAGGCTGAGCCCCGCCGGCCGTCTCTTTCCCCGACACCCTCAAAGGCCGCCTCGAAGACATCCTAAAAACGACAAAACCTTTAAATCATAAAGCGTGTTCTTCTTCAACTGATAAGCCTTAAATGGGTCGGTCTACCGTCCCCCAAAAGTCCTATTTATTTACAACAAAAACAAATAAATATTGTCACGATCAACAATTTATGAATAGTAGACAAATTCCCAAAAAAATATACATATTTTCCACCGGAGGAAGAATTTATCAAAAAATACGATATTTTACAATAATAACAAAACAGAGGACTCATTCAAATGCATCCAATTTCAGCAGTTTAGGTCGTCGTCGGATTATCCTTTACGCGTTGTACTTAAATGCTAAATTATTAAAGAAGAAAAAAATTGATGGGCTTGACGTTTGTCCCTTTGACCACGAAAGGGTCCGATGACGCAACTCTTCAGCATGGATTTGTAATTTACCCAACGATGAATTTCAGTAAACAATTCTGTCGCGTCGGTTCCAGCTTAAACTGAACAAATAACTTCTTCATAACCACGGCATTATTTATTATCTATTTGCTTACCCGCCCTCATAAGTTCGGGAACGCCCCCGGGATGAAACTCCAAATATTGCGTTAAATCGTACACCTAAATTTGTGAGGGAAACGCATAACTGCCGAAATGACACAACGATGGACCTTTGTGTACCATGTCAAACAACAGAATCCAACAGTCTCTTTCCGTGTTGTGTCTCGAAAGTTCGTCATGGTCAACCGAACTTCGCAAATCGTGTGGAGTCATGCGGCCCGCGTTGGACAAACTATAGTAATAAGTGTTAAACAAAACGCCCAAAAACAGTGGCTACCCACTTTAGGGGCCGGGGACTGCCCAATATGATTCATTTTAAGCGGTAGCTTTCCGAAGATGCCTATTGACATAACCAGACCTCCATAAAATGAAAATAACTTTTTGAATTCCTAACAATTTTTGTTAATTGATCATAATTGCGTTGGATAAACCTAGGCTTTTCATCACATTTTCTTGGATTTGGCCCAAAAACATCCGAAATGGTTATACCCAATCCAATCAGCCAACGCTCTGCCGGGCTTCAACTCCACTTTCTGCCTCTTTGTTGTCGACCGGCCTGAGGAAGGCTGAATTCGGAATCAAATGCATAAACGCACGACGAAAGGTTTATGAATTGGAAAATTCACCAACCTTTTGGTTGTTTGGAACACCGAGACTCATCTGTCACCCAATGCGATTAACATAACATTTAATAGCACAACAAGTGGCCGATTCGAACATACCCAAGTGTAGCATTAACTTTTGTTAAAAACAACAGAAAAAATAAATTTTTTGTTTATTCAGTAAACAGCGACGACACCTCACATTACACATTATACGGAGAAATCTGGTGTATCCGTGTCTTTTTACTTGTCATTCCCGCCCTTTTTCTCATCCTCATCCTTCTGATTTGCTTCCTTTCCCTTTTTCTCATCTTTTTTCGCGCCTCCTCCCTTTTCGTCCGATTCTTTGGATGGCGCCTGTCCAACCATCTGGCGGAGCATTTCCGGGTGCGCCAAAAGATCGCCCAGCTGAACGCCACCAGCCGCCCCTTGAGAATTGTTACCGCCGGTCCCCTAAACAATGGGGTAAAAACTAAAAAAAGAGCACAAGACCACCTCTTCCAATTCCATCGGAGTAGGCGCCGGTGTGCTCATTGCGCCCGAAGGCGAGCGACTCTGTTGCTGATCCTGCTTTCCATCTTGACCGCCTGATGAATGAATTGAGGTTTAATTAGTAGCAAATTGTCCGGATATTTTCGGATACCGAGAAAACAAGTGAGCGGATTATTAAATCTTTGAAACAGAATAAGAAAATTTACCTTGTGCTGGTTGGTTCCCTGACATGGAAAGCCGTAAAACATACTGAAATGGACGCATTATTCTATTAAATTTTGGTTCGAACTAACTTCCAACTGTTCTTCTTCGGTCATTGCTGACAGATTCGGCTCTTCCTGGTGAATTCGCTGTCCCACTTCCACCGGTGCAGCCGGACCGTCACTGTTCGATTGTTGCTGATCAACTTCCATTGGAACAGCCGCGCTTTGTTGCTGCTGCTGCCCTGAAAAGCAATTGCGCCAAAATTGATCAAAGTCAAAGCAAAAAGAATGGGCATTTGCCCTCACCCGCGCCATCGGCCTGCTGTTGTTGACGGAGTCGCTGTTCTTCCAGTGAAATGCGCAAGGCCATGGCCAGCTCGGGGTCGTCCTCCTCGTTGATGCCGAAATCACCACCAGCGCCTATCACCGCCCCCGCGCCATTACAAATCGGTGAACGAATCAAAGCGTCGAACAGTTTGGTGTCCCCAACAGGGACAACCAGCAAATGGGAAGCCCCGTCCTCTGCCCCGTTGAGAATGTCCACAAAGTCGGCGATTATTTTATTGTTCTCGGCTGTGGCCTCGCCAAACAACACAAAATCGGCGCTGACCTTCTCCTTCTTCAGCTTCTTTGCAAATTTCAGAAACTTAAAAGAAAAGTCATCATTCCAAATTTGTGAAAAAGCCAACCGGTTCCTTTTCCGAGAGCAAAGGGTCTAATGGACTGCCCATGAAGACGACAATTCGCTGGCGATGGTTCCTATTCTTACGGTGTTTAAGCGCCAAATACGCAGTCTTGAGCCCGTCAAATACTTTAGAGATGCCCTGATTTATGAAAAAATAAGAACAATTGCCAAACGATGCATACGAGAATTTCGAGACTGTGAAGACGAACCATCAACTTGCGATCTTCAGCGGTCAATGAATTGAGTACATCAATCCGACTAAAACAAAAGATAAAACATTCGTTCGTCTCAAAGCAAAAAGCAAAACAAAGGCATAAAAGTAAAAGCCGTCAATTACTTGGCCAACGAAATAAGTCCGACAGCATTTTCGGGATTACTTCTCAACTTAAAGTGAATAAGTGCGCGGACTGCTTCTTGCTGACAATTAAATCTGGTTGGTGGAAGATCGCCATTTCGCATCCATTCCGAATTGTCCACACTGAATTTGTCGGATTCAAACTATTTTCTGTTCTAAAAGCCAACTTACCAAATCATTGTGCTTTCTTGCGTCATAACAGTTGTATCAATTAATAAATCGTTGAATTACACAAATAGTCAAGCTTTCTGCAGCATTTCTAAAGTCAGAAAATAGAGCATTGCGTGAATAAATAAAAACGACAAAGAAAAGGAAATGCTTTTAGTTTATGATAATTATTCTGTAGAGAAATTTACGAAATTGTTAATTGCTTATAAATTTTAAACCAAATAGAGAAGGCGAGGTTTGCAGGTAAACCCAATGTTATAGGAAAAGCATCGCATACGGGACCAATTTGATGATTTAAGTAACAAATAGATGACATTTTGTAAGAACATTTAAATTTGTCCCAGACGATTCAACCCAACCCAAAAGCAGCCCGCCATCCCAGTACCATTAGACCGCAACAAATTGCGCATCAAAAATGGATTCTAATTCATGACGGAAGAACGAAACGGATGATCCGTCGTTGAGTATGCGCCATGTTGCGGAGGACTTCAACTGTTCCTTCAAGCAAATCGCCAGAGGGTTGTGACCTGTGATGAAAATGGGCTTCAACAAGAATACTGTGGACAAAAAACAGTGGCTCGCTCCTGGCGAACCATCGGTTTCGACCCCAAAACCCGGTTTGCCTCCTGTAACTGTGCTCCTCTCCCCCCCGCCCCCTCAAAAGAACGGCCTAGAAATCATCGAGATCTCTATCTGAGCTTCATCGGGCGGCAGCGTAGCTCAGTCGGGAGAACACCCAACCGCACATTGGAAGAGTTCGTGTCGTTCCCGTGCGTTGTTTGCATTTTTCCACGGGAAAAGGGTAAAAGCCTTAGGCAAGGAGAAAATCCGAGGATTTCTTGGCAACGGGCTCAATACGTTCACTCTCCTTAGTTCATCGAACTTGAGCACCTCGACCCAACCAAACCCCCCGAATTCTATGCTTGTGAAGGAATATATCAAATTATTGAGTTTATGATTATTTTTTAAATTAAACTAAACAAAATAATTTCCATTAAAAAAGACACACCCTAAATAATTCGGTATTCACATAATAGTGAAGTTAGATTTGACAAATGAGCTGAGTCTAGCCTCACTTTTATTGCATTTACCTGAATTCTTGTTTTTAAAAGTAAGTTCAATTTATCCACTTTATTCCAATATATGTTTTGTTAACATTATGAATACTAAAATCAAATTTATTCTCGAAACATGGAAAACATAAAAATCGACGTGAAAGACGTAAAAATTTATTGGAATGGAATGATATCACATTAGTGGGAACTTTAAGTAATTTATAAATTAAGGTTCAGGGCCCCGCCCGGTCCCAACTCTTTCATCGACTTTCTTGGGGGGTCTGAGCAACAATGTTTTCATTAGTCAATGCGCTTTCTCTGAAATGAATTGTCCCCCAGATCAGATCGGAGTCTCCGATTTCTGAAAATTCTCTCCGACCCCCCGATAAAGTTAACGACACTTCCGTGTCGGGGGGTCGGGGTGAACCCCAACAAATAGTCAAAGTGAGAAAGACTTTGAGAATGGAAATGAAGAGAAAGTGCACTTATGATGATTGGTTAAGGCTAAATTAATCTTTAAAAAATGAGATTCATGGCCGAAAGAATGAAATCTTTAGAAATTGACCATCCGACGAATGAATACGCTGTCCATTTGCCAAATGTTGGAAATCAGCTGCAAAACGGAAGTGGAGGAGCGGTCGCATTTGGCGGAAGAGGCGCCCTTCGGGCAGGAAGTGCGCTGTGAGGAGGGCCCAAAGCAGGGAGTGCCGCCGGGAGAAGGAGCTGAGCAGGCGCGAGTCCTGGGAAAGGGGGGGGATTGGAAAATGGGGGGGGGATTGGAAAATGGGGGGGGCATTAGGAAAATGGGGGGGGCATTAGGAAAATAGGGGGGGGGACATTGGGAAAGGGGGGGGGGGCATTGGGAATAGGGGGGGGGCATTGGGAAAGGGGGGGGGGCATTGGGAAAATAGGGGGGGGGGGCATTGGGAATAGGGGGGGGGGCATTGGGAAGCACAGATTGACGAGGGTGCCAAAAACAGAGGAATGTGATTTGATTTGTGAATGTGTGATGGCTGGGTTATCGATAATTTCCGGACCTTGTTCGAGTGTTAAGTGCGCGTGCCAATGCCATAGAATAATCCCCAAAGTGATGCTCCCGGTCCTCTTCCGTCGGAGTGCCCTCCGATTGTTCCTCCTCTCCGGAGCCTCCCCCGTCCTCCTCCGTCTCGTCCTCCCCCATTTCCTCGTCCTCTGCCGAATCCCTCCCGCCGTTGCACGTCCCCCATTCGCAGTTAGCCGCCGACCATTCGCTCCATTCCGTCCATCGTCCGTCTGTCACCGCAATATCTGTGCGTTTTGTTAGTTTATTTGTTAGTGATCGGTTGGTTATTTGTGTGATCTGTGAATGTTATTTGTGTGATCTGTAAATGTTATTTGTGTGATCTGTAAATGTTAGAAGAAACCATTTGGACAGGAAAACGGCGTATCACACATTGCTGTCATTTGAGCAATTCCTTCGCAGTTTTTTGTCGAAAGTTGCGCCTCTTTGGACAACTCGCACAAGCGGAATCGTCGGCGGAGGGCAAAACCACAATTGGAAGTGCAATTGGACCATGGGGACCAGGGGCCCCATAGGGGCTGAGGTGGAGAAGGCAAAGATGTGTTGGTGGATGAAACATTTGTCGAGAGAGTTAGCGGTGAGTGAACTTTGAAATGAAAGGGGTGAAGTGATCGAGGGAAAGGGGGGGGGGCTTTTTCTAGCGCTTTAACTCACAGATTTGGCACAAAGCCGGTTCGGAACAAGCCTAAACGAATGTTGCAATTTGAGGGGGGGGGGGCGGCCACAGGACCTGCAACTCAAAATCTGTTCCGGAACATTGTTTGCCGCCATTTTCAGGGCGCGGGTTGGAGCAGTATCTCGACCGCGACCTTTGTCCGTTGGCACATGGATTTGAACATTGAGACCAATCGGACCATTCACTCCAACGGCCATCGATTGGATCGCCACGGCAAATAATGGCGGCTTGATCACAGGGGACCTGGTCGAATGAGAAGCCGACACAATAGGAGCCTCTAAAATCGGAAAATTGGCTGATCAGTGAAAGAAAAAGCTGCGCGATTATTGCCATTCATTTACCTATTGGACGGGAGCGGGTTGGCGCACATTCGGTTTCGAATGCGATGCCCCCGCGTGCCGCAGTCTTGGGAGCAGGCCGACCACTCCGACCAAGCAGACCTGTCAAAGTAAAAGTCAATGTGGTTAATCTCCTTTCGGTGCTTGTCCGACCAACTGCCTGCAATGGCAACACATTGTTTCCCCTCAAGGGATGTGGACAAATCGGGAGGGATGCATGGACTCTGATCAATGATTGATCCGGCACAGAATCCCTACAAAGAATATTATAAAACTTTATAGAATAATCCCATCCCACCTTTAATTGGGGGTCATGAACACGGCAGAAACGCCGTCTGTAGCGTTTCAGTGAGAAGCAAGAACAAGCGGACCATTCGGACCACTCTGACCAAGTCGGGAAGCGGACGACGCTTTTTGTTGCTGTTAATGTTTGGGTGCCAATTCGTTCGTCCCCTTTAAAGTGCACTGACCTTCTGCCAAAGCATTTCCGGAAACATTGTGCGCGTTCGCGTGTCCCTCACATCGTTGCTCGCGGCACTGTTCCGTCTCCGCGTCCTGCCAACCGCACCCGCCTGTCCCTCCGCCTTCGCAGGTACGCTCCCTTCGACGCGTTCCATTCCCGCAAGTCGCGGAACACTGCGACCAGTCGCCCCATTGTGTCCAACTCCCCGTCGATGACTCATTGACGTTACCGGTTGCTTGAACTATCTTTACCCCGTGCACTTTGGCACTTTCCTCATCCGCACACGACCGTTCGCAAGTGTCGAACTCAATGGGGGCACCTGCTGATCGGAGAAGTTGATGACGTACTCCTTTCTGATCACCCCCCCCCACCCTCCCCAATCTATTATCGTTCCTACCCGAGCCCTGAGCTGCAAGCTTCCTGGCCCAACTCAGTCTCTTCCTGTTGTCCTTCCGCTATTGCCACTTTCACGACACATTGTCTTTGCCGTTTGCGTGTTTCAAATACACTGCAAGACGCACATTTCGTCCATTGAGACCAAATTGACCACTGAAAGAGATCGGCTGGTCGCTTTATTAACTCCGAGTGAATTGCCTGTGGACACGGGCCAAGTACGCATCGTTTCTGCTTCCTTTAACGATTCTACCAGCGGAGCAAAGTCCGTTCATGCACCGTCGGGAACGTTGCTGAACCCCCTGGCCGCAAGTTCGGGAACAAACACTCCACAACGACCACTCACTCCAAACCGGCATGTCGAGCACTCGGGAACAGTCCTTAAACGAAACAATTAGCGAATGGCCTTCCCCTCCCCTAATAGCACTTGAACATTGCACGTCCTCGCCTGCTTCCCACTGCCGGCACATTGTCTGTCCCCGCATAGCCTTTCCCTGAATTGGAATCCGATCCCGCAGCTAACCGAACAAGGCTGCCACTGCAAAAGTACTCTTTCCTCCCGTGATCAAAAGCCCCCCCCCCCTCCGATCACCTCGCCCCACCCTCTTTCGTCATTCACCGCCATCTCACACTTTGTCTCATTGCATCGCTCTCTCTGGACAGAATGCCCCTCACATCCCAACTCGGCGTCTCCCTCCCCACCTGAACAAATTAATGAATTAATTAATGATTCCGGTGCTCTCCGAACCCCCCCCCCCCCCCAACAAATGAATGATTCCGGTGCCCCCCTCCCCCCTTCCCCCCCCCCCCCCCCCCCCCCCCTCCCCTCCCCCTCAACACTCCATCAACCCATCAACCCATCAACCTTCCGCAGAACACTTGCGCTCCCTGCTCCTCTCACCCTCCTCCCCGCATCTCCCCACACATTCTGTCCAAGCAGTCCATTGGCCCCACTCCGAACAGTTTACCTTTAAATTAATCATTATTTTCAAATCCTTTTTTTCGTGTGCTTTTCGATTCAAACCCTTCGGCATGGCTTCTCCTCGACCGTCGCTTCCGTGCAGTCCGCGACATTTCCCATGCATTTCCTCCGTCGTCTCCGCCTTCCCGCGTCTTTGTGTCCACATGGCCCATCACAATCGGACCAATCTTTAGACTTTCGATTTGTCTAATTCATTTGGCCTCCCCCAATTTGGACAAAACCTGCCCATTCCGAATACATTCCCTCACACCGGGGCGGCGTCGGGTCACACGCCCTCACTTCGCTGTCCTTTTCCCGCACATTCCTTCAAAAGGTGCCGCCATTATTAAAGTGTCTTGCCCTCTCCAATTACCGATTCCGCTGGGAAGCGGCATTTTCGCGTCCTCTTTTGAACGCCAAAGTCACCGCAAGTGGCGGAGCAGGCGGACCATTGCCCCCATTGGTCCCATTTTTCGGCTTTTCGTCGAATGTTTTCGGAGATTCCCACTCGAAATGATCAACTAAATATGGAAATGACGAATGAATGCTTTAATTGGAGCTTAACGTTCAGTTCTGCCGAATCCGCCGAAGGACAATCGGACGGATTCTGAACCAAAGCGCGCCCGTCACATCCCATCTGAGCACAGAGAATGAATGGTCAAATGATAATTAATTACATAATTGAATGATTATGAGACCCAGTCAGTCTCGTAATGTGTTCTCGGCATATTGTCATTAACTTAATTACCATCAGACACACACCGCCGACACAAAAATGATTGGGGCCGCAGGGGGAACCTGAATATGCGGAGAATGCAAAACAATAAATCATTTGTTAATTACCGTTCGGGAATTGTCCCTTATTTCGAATCAATTCGGAATCTCGAACATGGCACCAAATTTTGCACGGCTGACTTTGATCTAACGAATGAATGAATGAATTGGTGGCGGCGTTAAGTGCCAAATAAGCAAAGGCAATGCAACAAACGCAAAAAGCTGTCCCCGCTGAGCTGCTTGTCCGGCCTGATTTGGTCGTGAAGGATGGCACTGCAAAGGCGGTCTCCGAACTCTTTGCCCGTGAACCCCTCGCAAAGGGAGCGCGACCCCCCGCAAACGATGCCGCGGACATTGGACCCTTCACATGTTCGGCCGCCAGTTGTTGGGCCCAAAATAGACAAATATACGCGTTAAAAGTAAACACTTACGCTGGAGCAGTGCACGTGCGGAGTTGGCTGATCAGCGCGATTGATCCAGTGATCTGGCACTGAGTGATCGGACATTGTTTCTCAGCTGATGTCCAGTCGGACCACTTTCCATCGAGCGCAGTTGGGAAAGCGCCCATTTCAGGAATGCCATTCTTCGCACTGTCCGCGATGGCACCACTGTTGGAGATGGACATGGTCAAGTGCAACTAGGCAATGCCAATCTCTCACCCGTTGGTCTCCACACCAACTCCCCTCCAGGGCTGGATGTGCTGTGGAGATGGTGGAGCCGCTGTTACCGCACCACAAAATGCGACAGATATCCTAACAATTAAACAAACAAAAGATGATCAGAGAATGCTTCCAATCGGTAAGAACCTCGAAAGAGCGACCATTGGGAATTTCCACTTGGAAATCTCTCCCCCAAAAGTACGAACATTGCTGGTCCGCAGTAAAACGTTGGCCCGGAAGCCGCCCGTCCTTCAAATGGTCGTGCGAAGCGATGGATTCTGCCGGGTCCCGTAGACAATTTCCCCTGCCGCTTTCGCTGAATTGCAAAATTATGAATTGTCTATAAAAGCCATGAAAAAGGCCATCTTGATCACTTAGGGGCTAAAGTAAATGCATTTATCAACTTGGCCACACAAACTCCAATTGAAGCAAAAAGGAGTTGAACTCGCGGACGGAACAGCTGCTCCACGTGGTCTTGCCGGCACCGTTCACGGCTGACATCAGACAACAGCTCCGTCCACACTGGTTCTGCACCCCGTCGTGGACCATTCCCATGCTGAGAAGAAGCAATTGGAATTTTGAGCAATTTTCAAGCCCCAACTTGTGGCCCATTTCGTGTGCGAGGACAAAAGAACGTCCCAAATGGAGTCCCTCCACCAGGGAGCACGCGAACAGCTCGTCGCACATTCTGCCAACCGGGGCAACGCCGGCAACGCTCGAAGTTGTGTGGTAAATGTCGTAGCTGCAGAAATGAGGGGAATTGTTTTGGTAGGACATGGCGAGTTCATCATTTTTTGGGATGCTTTTCAATTTGATCGCCTCGGATATTAAGTGAGAAGAATTCACCCGGTGAGGAGCACGGCGTGGTCCCAGTGGTTTGGGTCAGTCAGGTCGGTGCCAGGATTGACGCGGGCCTGGTGACGACAGAAGGAGTCCAACTGGAAGAGGAAGTTACTGCGGAGAACGGCACGGCACCAGAAACCGACCAGAGACTGGGCTTGGCCATTTCGGTGCAATTCCGTTGCCAGAGGAGCCTTAAGGTGGTGGGGTGGCGTCTCATTTTGGACAAACTTCCGATGACTTTACCGGTTGGGCCTTCCACAATTCAAAATGCACGACGACAATGTCCAAGTTAGGGGAAAGGCTCGGCTGTTGGTAAAGAACGTGCACCTTTTTGGAGGGCAAATGGAATTATTGGGTTAGGCTTCTCCTCCCCCTCTAAGCTCTCCTCACATTGTTGATCAATGCCAGTGAAAAGTCGGTCAAATGCTGTTCGGGCTCGGCTGTAAACTCCCGTCGGAAATGCTCGAAAAGCATCGAATCGAGGAAAAGGCCAATTTCCTGACGAAGTGAGGGACGATTTGATTTTCGAGGGGGGGGGGGATTTGAATTGCCAAGGTTATTGGGTCCAACTGGGGGAAGATGAACAGAGAGTTTAGGTTGGCCGCCGATGGGAGAGTGTAGTTGGCAAGTTCTGGGGGGAGAACTGACAAAGTGCCGTTGTCCGCTAAATGGGAGGGAGTTAAAGCAATTGGCATTCATTTGGTTGGCGGCGGCGACTAACTGGACACGTCGCAGAACAGCTGCCCGTCCTCAGCGGCTGCAGCTTCGGCCGCGCTTCTCATTTCCTCTTCTTTTTCCTCATAATTCTCTCGCGATTCCTCAATTATCATTTGTTTCTTTCTGAACGGTCTCCGCAAGTCACTCACCTCATTGTTCCTGCTGACCATCCTCAGTCCCCGACCAGTATCAGGACGTCCTGTCAATGGTCCTTTCCCGTTTTCTTGTTTTAGCCTCCACCCGGTGAGTTTTTCCTCCAACGAATTAACCATCGTCGTTCGCTTGTACACTAAATATTCGGCATCTCTCCCCTGTTCGTCCGACCTCTTCCCCCTCCTCCTCCTCTTCTTTTTCCTCCTCATCCTTTCAGGCACTGTCTGCAACACCAAAAAGTGACTTTTCTGGACGATGATGCCCATAAGTCGATGACAGTCCGAAATGGCGGCACGAAAACCTCCGTGAGAAAGGACTTTGCCATGGAAATGGCAATTGGAAAATGATCGACGAGAAAGGCCTTGGCGCGATTGTTTGGTTAGCATGGCGAACAACTGAGATCTGGTTTGTGAATGAATGTAATTCAAACTCCGTACTGGCTTACCATGTGGGGACTGATTAGTCGATGGTTCGGGCGGAGTTCGATCAGAAAGGACGTGTTCCATGCCCGAAATTGTATTTTCCGCGTGGTCCCATCGGCGCTCAGCTCACGCTTAACCGAAGTCAGCAAGTTGTACTCGGGAACTTGGTCGTGACGATCGACTCCAAAAGTGTGTCGCAGCTCCGGAACAGTGAAAGTGCGATGAATTGCCTTGGGAATGTGATGTAGAGAATAGAGGCAGAGCCAGGAGTATACCAACCTGCAGGAGAGGGATGACGAGGAGGAGGTCGAGTTGGACAAGTAGGACAATTCGAACAAAGTGGAGGGTCAGGAGCATTGAACAGGAAGACCAAATTGGAAAGAAGAACAAGCAGTTCAAAGGTTCAACTGCTCAAGAGGAAAGAAGACAGCAAATGCGTCATTCTGACAAGCAATCTGACAAAAAGGCTGCGATGATTCTGCTTGGAATGAATTGAAGAGACAAATGTTTTGTGGAATGTGTGGGGGAGGGGATGAGTTATGCTGGAAGATCAGCGGATCAATCGCTCGTGTTTTCGGCTTTTCCTATTTTGTCCTCTGATCACTTTGCTCATCCTTTGCATAATTAACCACCCCACCCAACCCAACACAGCCATCGGTCGGCAAGGAACTTCAAAAGAACGCCCGGCGAAAGACAAACCAGTTGGTTAGCCGCTTCTGCGAACTTGGTTGGATGAATGAGGGCGGAAGAGCAGAAGAAGAGGAGGGGAAGAAGATGAACCAGCAGGCGGACGGAGGAGTTGAGGAGGAGAAGAAGATGAACCAGCAGGCGGACGGAGGAAGGGAAGAAGATGAACCAGTAGGCCGAAGAAGATGAACCAGCAGGCCGACGAAGGAGTTGAGGAGGAGAAGAAGATGAACCAGCAGGCGGACGGAGGAAGGGAAGAAGATGAACCAGTTGGCCGAAGAAGATGAACCAGCAGGCGGACGGAGGAGTTGAGAAAGGGAAGAAGATGAACCAGCAGGCCGACGGAGGAGTTGAGACGGCGGGGGACGCACTTCTTCTGTGAAAGTGAATCGACGGGGGGGGGGGGTAATTAGATAAGTGCGCGAATAAATGACACAGTTGGGACAATGTGTTGCTCTGGGGGAAAACGGGAAAGGATTTCGGTTCGGTTGTCCCCGGAGAAAAGGGATCAATTGTCCGTCTACTTCCATCCGCACTCACTCATCATCATCACATTGCTCCCCCAGAACGAATTCCCACGGGCGTGTCTGGCTCAAGTACCCTCTTCAGCTAAGGGGCAATGGATTTGATTGGGGCGGGGGGGGGGGAGGATGTTGGTCAGCAGCAGCTGGGGAGGGAGGGAGTGGCACCGTCTGAATAATTGTCCATCGGTTCGTTTTATTGAAAATGATTTCCTTTTATCCGTGAAGTGACTTCGATTCCAACGGATTGAACTCAGAAGCTGATCCGAAAAAGGGATGAACGGACAAATTCAGCCTTTGGCCTCCAAAATTTGTTTTGAAATGGGAAAAGCGCGGTCTGCGCAATGGTGAAAGGATCGCCCGCGGGGAAGGAAGGGAAAGTGATGGATTGGCGGGAGGGCGAGAGAAATGCCCGAGGGCATGGGAAAGCGGAGGGAATTTTGGTGAAAATGCATAAAAATGGCGGGGGGGGGGGGGTTAGGGGGAGGAGGGGGGGGGGGGGAGGAGAGGGGGGGGGGAGAGGGGGGGGGATCAGATGAGCTGGAATGGGAGGATCTGCTTTTGGCGCCAACGACAATTCATCCTCCGCCTCCCCGCCCAACTGGTTGCTGTTGGCTGTTTTGTCTGTCCCATTATAAGTGAAAAGGAAGTGAGGGGAGGGGGGAGGGGGAGGGGAGGGGGGGGGGGGGGGAGGGAGGGGGAGGGGAGGAAGCGAGCGGCGGATTGTGAGGAACCCAAAATAAACAAAATCTTTTGGAAAATCACTGTGAAGAACACACCGCGATGTGTGGGGGGGGGGGGGGGGGGACTTGCCCACTAATTGGGGGAAGGGGGGTGGGTGAACGGTGTTCTTCCCACATTCACACAGCACACACTGCTCGCTGACTATGAGACGATGACCCCCCCCCCCCCCCCCCCCCCTCCCCCCGTCTCCGCTTCTTTCTCGTTTTTGTTGCTGCCGTTCGTAAATCCTATTGAGTTGAGAAGCAAAAAATGAATGCAAAAAAGGAGAAAGGGAAATTGGCGACGAATACGCCCATTGGCATCGGATGGGAAATGAAAGGGAACGTTAAAGGGACGGAATTCCGACGGCCCCCGAGGGGTAAAGAGAAAGGGGCAAAGTTATCTGAGGATTTTATTCACAAATTTACAAAATCCCCCCCCCCCCCCCCCCTCCATTTATTCTTTTCCCATTCGAAGTTCCACCTCACTCCATAAATCAATTCCATGATTCGGTTTTCGAGGTGGACGTATCCCATAAAAAGGGATTTCTACCGAATCTCTTTCTACGCTTCATAAAGCCTCGCGAAAGGAAGGGAAAAAACGATTTGATTCATTTCAATTGGAAGAGAAATTTGGGCAGCATGGAATAAATAAAAATAGCCACAAATACACGTTTATTGTAATAAAGCTGCAAATCTCAACAAAACTTTAATCTAACAATAAAATAACATTTTATCACCCTTTAATGACGGCAATGGGTCGAAGCTTCACAGCCTAAGCAAACATTTATATAAAATGGGGTACAAATACCCATAAAGCCGACCTTCTTCGAGATTCCGGCAATGTGGCAAGTGTCCACAACATCGCAAACATTTTTGTACGATTCGGGGGCCTGGGAATTGAAAATGATTTTTTTATTCACTGTCAAAAGAACAAAATGCCTCTTCCATGATGAGCTTTGGAGAGGCCACCCGGATGGAAATGCCCTGCTGCTTAAGCCTGTCCAACACTTCATCAAAGCCCAATGCTCTTCGAGACTTTGCACGAGACATCGCTCTTCCCTGAAAAAGCGATAAAAATTGGTCAATCGAACTTCTTGGCTTAACCGACCGCCCCATGGCAAGTTGTGCCAAACGTTTCGTTCAAACCCTTCTCCGTTCCGGTCAAAACGTAACTGCACGTTCCCATGGTACCACCGATTAGCACGGGCTGACCTTACCTTGACATAAATTTTGTTTTATTCTTGAATCTTTACCTGTGAGTTGGTAATCGATGGGAATCAGCGGGTGATGGGCGGGAAACGCACGAGTCGACCCTTTTCTGTGCACACACAATTGCTTGGGACGTCCGTCGACCCAATGCTCCTCAAACTTTGCGATGTTATGGCTCACGTCATATATCACGTGCATGTCGAGATCGTCAGGAGAAGCATTGAACACTTTGGCAAAAGCCTAAGACGGATTGTTGTACTGTGTCCTCTCCACCGTATAAAACAGAATCCTTGAGAAAGTCCCAGACGCCCTTGCTCAACACACAAAAAGCATCACCTGGCGAATGCAAAATGTCATGCAAGACCGATTGACAAACGCGAAATTAGCAGCTGCTGCCATTCCCTTCAGATAGTCTTGCCCTGAACAAAAAACTCGCCAATTTATGGGAAAAGACAATGCGATGCCTGCCTTCTTGACTACTAATCCGAGCACATGCCAGCTGCCGGTCATTGACGCCAATTTGGTCACGAGCCATCGCTTTTTCCATTGCGACTAACTTTTGATATTTAAAAAATGTGTTCTTATTTTATTCTTCAGAAAATTACAGCATCCGTAGCCACTTGATGACCAAGGCCTCTGCTTCCGCTGTGAACCATTCTTAAAAAAATAAAATAAAAAAAAGAAAACGGTTAAACTAACGCCGCCACTTTCATTTGTTGCCAATTTTACTTACACGCAAACTCTCCCAACAGAATCAAGGCCCATCTTTTGTGCTGCAAATCTGTCATAAATTTCTTCGACAACTTGCACCTCGCCGTAGTGATTTCCGGCCCCCAATGTTCCAAGCTGATTTAAAAACATTTATTTCCAAAAAGTTATTGGGGGGGGGGGGGGAGAGAAACCTGAGGCAGTCCGCGCTTTTTTGCCCTCATAGAAACTTTTGAAGCATCGGCCTGAAGCATTCGGCCTGAGGGCAAAACTTTGCAAATTCTTATCAAAACTAAGCAAACCATATTCTTCGCAGTGCTCTTTGTCTTCTGCCCATGAATAACCCTCGCGCAGTGTCCAATCCATTCCCTTAAGCGCAATTGGGAAAAGTTAATAAAAATGTTCCATTACCGAAACAATAAGTGCGTACGTACCCAGATAGAGGCGATGGTGCTTTTATCGAACCATCAAATAACTTTTTTTTAACCAAAACCGCCATTAATACTAAAAGTTGGATAATTAAAATGCTAGTTTTACAACAAAAAAAAAAGAAGTAAATTGGCACTACCCCAATAAGGCTTTTTTGGAGGGTTTTCCACTTTTTCCTCCTCACGCCGCCTAATCATTTGTTAATTTTGATTTACTCGCCTCCTGGATACGCACTTGTAAATACTGACCATCTCCAGACATTCTTCGAAGTCTCTCACATTTACAGGGATGATGCCTTTTGAGCCAATCCCAACGGGAATATAATCGAACATTGTCTGTGCAAGTTGGTCCTTGTAAGGCTGAACGTCCTTCTCGAAAAGATTTGTTCTAATCAGTCGCACTCCACAGTTTATGTCGAAGCCAACTCCCCCTAAAGTACCTAAATGAACAAAAAAAAAAACCAAATAAAAAAATTGCCTGGAGAAACCACAGATTTTGGGTCGGATGAATCGAACGCCGCGATGTTTCCAATCGCAAATCCGTAGCCGGAATGAACGTCGGGCAGCCCGATCGAGTTCTTGACAATAGCGGGTAGTGACGCGACGTTCCCGATCTGCTTTACAGCTGGCAAAAAACCGGCTGCTGAACTCAGCGTACTGGCCTGCAACTCCTCAAACATCAGCCTTTCCAGTGCGCCATTCACATAAAAGCGGCCCTCCACCTTAACTCGTCATTCGTTTTCGAGCAACTAGACAGATCAAAAACAATTATCTATTCATTTCACTCACATTCATATTTGGCACAAATCCTTTTTTGATTCGAAATTCGACAGGAGATATTCGTTCAATAAATTGGAGTTCATCTTTATATGTTTTAGGCATCTAAAATTTTTTGAGCAATGAATGCATAAACATACTCACAAGAACTGAGCAGATCATTAAGTGATTGGTATGTTATCTGTGCCGTTTACGTCTCCCCCAACAAAAATTTGTTTGTTTTCAAATATAAATTTTGATTTACATTATGCCAACGCTTTAAAAGGCAAGGCAAAAATCAGTCCGCGTTCGCTGGGACAAAGTTCCCTAGGAAAGAAGTGCCCGGAAAATCCTTAACAAATAAGACCATCTAAAATAGTTTCAGGGCCTTAAAGCCCGTGCTGTGAAACAGAAACTGAAGTTTTTGTTCGTCCTAAATGGTTTTATTTTCCTTTGTTTTATTGCTCATTAGAAATCAGAATAAAGATGGTTGATGATCGATTCTACCTTTTTCAAGAAAATGGAAGATCAGGATAACGCGGATGCAGTTATTTCTGACAATTGTCAGGCGCCAATGTTGGAGCTTGGTGATCAGCCTTCGAAAGAATTTTTAGAACTTTTCTCAAAGTTGGACTCAACGATAAGCGGAGAACTTATTGAGAAAGCGTGGAAACAGTATGATACAATTGGTCAACAGATTGTGTTAGAGGTATGGCTCCATCCATATAAAGGAACTCATGGAACAAAGTACTCCATCGCTAATATTAGGGCAATCGCAATTCTTGGATGGCGTGTGCTTTCTTTACGAATGTTTGGCAGGCAACACCAATCGGAAAAGAGCTCATCTGCAAATATTCGCTGTCAAAATTGCTTTCCATATGCGAAATCAGCGTGCTCGAATTCTTTGACAAGCTCGACAGTTGGGCAGAATTGATCGTTGCTTCTCGGCGTCTTTTGGAGTATGTTAGGCGTGTCCAATCTAATTTGGCTGTGGCTGCAGTGGTCTTCAAAAAGGTTCACCAATTCGACGAACTTTTTAAACAAATTTCAGTTTCTACCTATTTTTCGACATGTATTTGCAAATGAAACTTGTCCATCTTCAACCAGAGATTCACCTCAAAAAGCAATATATCCTCTGTTGCCTAAACTGACGAGTTGTTCGCTCTTTGAATTTGTTTGGACTTTGTTTGTTGCCCTTAGAAGTATGTTGATTTTATTAGAAACCAGGGGGAGAAGTACTCCGCTGCAAGAGGCGTACGCCGATTTAGACTCAATTTGTTAAGAGATTTGCTACCAAATTTTAAAAGTATGCTGGAAAATTTTTTGGAGATTCTAACGATATTTGTTAAGACCCCCCCCCCCCCTCTCCTCCTCTCCTCCATCCGGCTATGCTCCGTTGGAGTTTTTGGGTGCCAGTTTGAAATTAAAGTTAGCATTTCACCTCAATTACATTTCAGAACAGTTCAATTCGTCGCAGGAGGACCTGTTGCATTCGTTTCACCTCCTTTTGTGCTTGTTTGATTATGTTTTCGATGCTCTTCAACGGTCAGGGCAGGAAAGACTGTTGAATTCTTCAGTTTGGTGATGCATTCCGTTAAATCGTTGATAAAGGTCATTTTTCAGTCCAATCGTTGCGTGTTAAGGGCCAATCACCGCTCGAATTGCTCTGTGAGGAGTTTGAAGGCGTAGTTTTGGATGCCAAGCACTTGCAAATCCATTGGGTTTTCCCACTTTTACACAAATTGTCCTCCGAGGGACGAAATCGTTGGGTACGGAACGGACAACGGCGGATTGCTGTTTAATGTTGAAGAGAATAGGTTTATTGGTTTTGGTAAAGCAAAGAACTGACCAATATTTTGTTTAAGAAAGGAATTTAATCAGCTTTACCAGACGGCATTGATGGGTCGTTCTGAAGTGGACGAACGGATCTTTTTAGCCCCCATTTTGCAAAACTTTTCATCGGCTTATTACGGGGAATTTGATGGTATGTTTATTGTCGTTAACAAATATCTTTTTTAGGGTGAGAACATTTTTATGACATTATAATTCGATTTTTCCAATGGTAGAGGTTGCTGCTGTGTCAGTTTTGCGAATGGTTGGCGATTTGGATCAACAGCAGACGATGGACGTGGAACTGATGATCAAGATCAACGCCCAGGACTGTTTTGAGAAGCTGAGCAGTCGCAAAACAAACAGCAGAGCGCCGCTGTCCGGCAAATCCTATGTTATAACCACTGAAGTTTGCTTTTGTCGTTCGCTTTTGTAACATAAAGATCTTCAGACAATTTGTCCTAATGCATTGTCTTCGAATGAACAAAATGAGGCGCAAAAGCTTCACAATTTGCTGTCTGGTTTCAACGGAATTGAAGATGAACTGCTCGTTTATCTGTTCGGCGACTGCCAGGAGGACCCCAGGGAATTTGTGCTGGAACAAGGCACCGGCTCATTAATTTAGCTCCCAAAATCTGATCGGTTTTAGTTGAAATTTGGTCTCGGAACTTCGCTTCGAGAGCGGCCGAAGACGTCGGTTTGAATTCCGACTTTGACAGCGAATTCCAATCAAATATTGCTCAACGGATAGCCGACGTAAAAAATGTTTAACGTTTTTGCGGAGTAATTAAATTGGATATTCGCAGATTGAACAACTTTTCTATTATCTGTTGCTAAGAGTAGTGACGCACGACAGAGAAAGGGCAGTGAATTTGGGCATGGAAATGCAATTGGACCTGGGGGTGACAGTTATTTTTTGAATAAAATTCTTATTCTGAGTTTTCTCCAACGGTTGATCTAATTAAAAAATATTTAATCTTCTAATCTCGTCCAACTCAAGTGGTAATCCGGGTCCCATTCAGGTGATCTTTCAAAATGTGGAATTTCTGGCGTCCGTTTTTCTTTGCGCGTCTGAGCTCATTTTGTTTGCCTACGACAGTGAACGCCATTTTCCGTGGACTTTCGAACTTTTCCGGGGAGTTGTGACTCCGATTGCCTTTTACAAAATTTTTGAATTGGTCATTGGAGCGGGCGTCGGACTGAGCCGAGGAGCCGTGAACCATTTGAACAGGGTGAGTGAGGGAGGGTTGGTAATGTGATGAGAAATGCTCACAAAGGTCGAAGAGAGCGTTCTGGACGAATTTGCATGGAAGGCCGATTCTCAACTTTGGTCCATTCTTAGCGTCAGTCGCTCTGTCGAAGCCTTTGGGGAGCCTTCGACGGTGCCCGGGTCACAAATTTTGTCGCCTTCATCGACGGCTTACATTCAACGGAGCATAGACCTCCCCCCGGCTATCGTCATTTTCTTCAAAAAGGTCGCATTTAGTTATCGATTGGCACGTAGTTGGGGATGTTCTTTAGGTTTTTCATTTGTCGGCGATACGTCTTTCCGATCTTTGTGAACGTTTGCGTATTGTTGACGACTTAACTCGGCACAAAATCTGGACTCTTTTTGAGGTGCTTTCATATGAACAACCAGCGGTTGTCTTCTCCCCTTTGTTCATTTTGTTTCTTTTACGTTCAGCACGTCTTTCGGACCAAAACGCATCTTTTGATGGATCGTCATTTGGACCAGCTTCTGATGTGTGTACTTTACATAATCGCTAAAGTGTGCATGCTGGACATCACTTTCCAGAACATAATGTGAAGCAGAGCAGAATGTGCCAAAGTGAATTTACAGTTCGTTCCCCTTTTTTAGGTGTCACTATCGCCGTCAACCCCAAGCATCGAGTCGTATTTACAGAGCAGTTTTAATCGAAGACGGCAATACATCAAAAGCATTAAGCAGTGAGTCGGAAAAAAAGAATTACGATGATTTGATCAGGTGGGACTGACAGTCAATTGTGACGTCGTCTCTTTTTGGACTTTGTTAAAAATTTAGTTTTTATAATCGGGTCTTTGTGAATTGCGTGAAAGAGCTCGTCAAAATGTTACACCCAGCGGGATCCGACGGCAAAGAGGTCAGCAAGTCCATTTATAATGAGTAATTGGACTTAACGCTTCAGAATGTCGTCCCGCTGATTCCTTTTCCAAAAATCCCACTAAATCCTTTGACGCCCGTCAAAATTGTCGCGGATCGTATAAATGTCATGTCAATGTCCCAATACGCACAAAACTTCGCTCCCTCACAACCGGGACGTTTCGTGCGCGGCCGATATAATTTCCACCAATCGCCTTCAAAAGTGACGGACGGACGGACAATGTTTTACTTACCGGTTAAATAATTTATTTTAGGACCTCAAAAACATCAACGCATTGATTGGCGGCGGTGCATCTTCCCATTGATGTGGCGAAAACGCACGGAAAAACGAAATGAATCATTTCTCAATTTGAATCTTTCAATTTGCCAAAAAAATAAAACAAAAAGTACAAACAAAATCAACACAATCTGCAGGATCGTTTGCAGAAGAGTTTCATGAACTTGGACCCTTTGTCGCACTCGCCGTTCTGAGCCCAATAGGTGCAGAAATGGTTTTTGTCGGTGCACGCTTCGAACCGGTCTGCTAAATAATTAATTTTATTTTTTTGCTTTTTGAGAGCGTGGCACTTTGCTCTTCCTCAGTTTCGTCACAAAAACCGCACGATTTGCGACAATAATGGCGCATATATTTGGCCGAGTGCAAACAATGGCTTAACCGTTCCCACATCTCGCAGTGCGCGTTCAGGTCGACGCAACGCGTTCTCTCCCTCCCCCCGCCGCGTATTCTGATGAGCCCCCCCGGCTTCTCCCCTCCCAGCGTTTGTGCTTTGGGGGTGCCATTTCCTGTAAAATTTCTTGTTTTTCATTCGCTTTTCGTCTTCGAATTGCCTTTGTTGTGCTTCCGGCCGCTTCGTGTCGACCAAATTGACAGAGTGATGAACTTTTTGGCCACATTCGGCCATTTTTTCGCCCTGTCCCCCGTCCATTCTCCCTTGGTCCTCCTCATTTTCGGCAAAATTTTGTTCTCAACCGTCAAAGTCGTTGTACCCCTAGACTCCGTTGTTGTTGCTGTCGTCTCTTCTGTGGTGCCCTCCTCCCCCGCCTCCGTTGTGGTTTCCTCCTCCCTTACGCCGTCTGTTGTCGTAGCCGTCGCTGTTGGTACTCCCGTGGAAGCGGCCGTTTCTTCTTCCCCCGGGGCTGTTGCTGTGCCGCCTTCCGCCGTCGTTTCCTCGCCTTCATCGGTCGTCATGTTCGCCTCTGTTGTTTCCGTGTTGGGCATTTGTGCCGTTGTTGTTTCCGTCGCAGTTCCGGCGCCGGCGTCGTCGTCGCATCGGTACAATTTGTTAACTTTCTTTGCATCGATTTCGCTCAGTTTGTACCTTCAAACGTTCAGTCAGCGAATTTGTCTCCCCTTTTTTCCCTATCCCAAAACCTTTGGCCAATCTCCGCGGCCTTCGATTTCTAAAGAGATTATTAGTGCCGTTACGCGCGAAAAGTTCATCCCTTGCTAACCGGCACAATAGTCGACCTTCCATTGCGAGAAAATGCCAATTTGTGGTAATGCATAACGGAACCGTAGTCGTACGGCATCCCAAGCGGGTCGATTATTTTTTTTGGATATTTCTCAAAATTTCTGAGCATCCCCGGACGCACATTGTCCTCTAAAATGTCCACGTATTCATCACGATCTGTGCGAGAATGCTCATGGAAGAAGCCCAAAGCATGCATCTGCGGCAGGGAGGGGACGGAATGAGGAAATGTCCTTGCGACTTACCAGCTCATGGGCGATAATTCCCTTGGAGAAGCATTTGTCCACTTCCAAAGAGACCGTCTGATTCCCACCAGCCCTTCCAACATACGAAGAGCATCTGACAATAAGTGCCTTCTAGTGACTGGACCGTCGAGGTTTTCTCGGATCGAGATTGAATTCGGGATCCCGCGGTAACGGTAAGTTTTTCACTGGCATACAAAAAATCATAATAAATTTTCTTCCATTTCGACTACCAAAAATATCGGTTTAGGCTTTAAGTTTTGTGTCCGGTCTCTTGTGCCTTCCATGTGAACTTGACTCAGAAACGCACCCGAACCCGTAGTTGCGCTTCACATAAATGTAGTCGGCGTCAGTGCTCTGTCGTGGGACGAAACGAATGCACGTTTTGCCTTAAAGGCATTGGCTTCTTTAACAATAAGCCTCACATTCTCTTGGCCCCTTAAAGGCATTGGCTTCTTTAACAATAAGCCTCACATTCTCTTGGCCCCTTAAAGGCATTGGCTTCTTTAACAATAAGCCTCACATTCTCTTGGCCCCTTAAAGGCAATGGCTTCTTTAACAATAAGCTTCACATTCTCTTGGCCCCTTAAAGGCAATGGCTTCTTTAACAATAAGCTTCACATTCTCTTGGCCCCTTAGGCAATATCTTCTTTAACAATAAGCTTCACATTCTCTTGGCCCCTTAAAGGCAATGGCTTCTTTAACAATAAGCCTCACATTCTCTTGGCCCCTTAAAGGCAATGGCTTCTTTAACAATAAGCTTCACATTCTCTTGGCCCCTTAAAGGCAATTGCTTCTTTAACAATAAGCTTCACATTCTCTTGGCCCCTTAAAGGCAATGGCTTCTTTAACAATAAGCTTCACATTCTCTTGGCCCGAGGCCCTCTCCCCTCCCCTCCCCAATGATTGCCCCAACGACTTGCCTTTATACTCGTCAAAAGCACTGGCAATGGCTGCTCTTTGCCTGAAATGTGACCAATTGGAGTCAAAGTCGCACCGGAGGCCAAACCCACACTTACGGCGCACTCATCCCCTCCTCCAGAATGTAGGGCACGTTGCCGTCATGCCACAGTTTGTTTGGATATGTTTGGGTGTTCAGTGAACTGTAATACTGACCCGAATGGGATAATTAGTTTAGTCACCCATCGACAACTAACTCTGTGTCCAGAAATGCCATATTTATTCATTTTTCTCAACTTTACCGGCATTTTATTCTGCTGGTTAATCTCGTAAACTCCGAAAATTCCATTTTGAGAATCCGGACGGACTGTCAAAAGGCATTTCTGGCTCAGTTTCCATTTCTCTTACTGGCTGTGAAAAGATCCGATCTAAATTCTCTTTTTTTGTTCGATGTCCATCGTCGGCGGGTGGTGTATCGTGCGCATAACCGAATAGCGAGTTTTGGGTAATGGACGCTGTGGGCGGAGCGATCATTCCGAGAATGTCACCTTTAATTAAATTACATAAAATTGAGCATAATGATTAAATCACCCCTAAAAGGCTTTCATTCTTAAACAGCGGAACTAACTCAATCACCTTCGAACAATTCGTGGTTCAAAATTGAGTCCAAATCTTGTGGAGTCGGTTTTCGGGCTAAAAAAAGAAGTTAGATATGGCAAAACTCGGATTCATTGGGTCCCCCTCACTTGGAGTGCTCTCGGCGAGATCGAAATCTTCGGGGAGAAGAAACTGTTCGGCAAGTCCTGTCGGGAGAAGCAAAGTGTGGTAATGTGTCATAATCAGCCCGGTGAAGGGTTAGTTTCCCCGAAATTTGAACATCGATTCGAACATTTGGGCAAAAAAGCAAAATTCCGGTTATTGTCTAACGAATTTGTTCCTTTGAGAATGTTTTTTTCCCTAGCCGAAAGCGATGTTCGTTCCGTTCTTTTATTCTGATCGAACGAATTCGGCTTCTCTGCAACGGCTTTAAGCAGAATTTTAAAAATGATTCCGATCGAAACATTGGAGGCTTTAATCACCTTTTACGCCTTATTATTTTACCTCATTACAGCGATTTTCTCTTTTATTTATTGTGAATAGTATTAAAATTAGTTATTTTAGTGAATTTGTCAGAATTTTATTTTGAAAATCTGAGTTTTCAACCAAATGTTCGAAATGGTCGGAACGGAAGTCAGATTCTTTGGACTCTAAAAACACCTAAACCATTCTTTTCAGAAATGGGCTCGCCGGGGGGGCATGGCTTTACGATCATCCAAAAGCCAACTTTCGTATTCCTCGCGGTCGATTGTGTAAATTCTCTCGTCATGGACGGCAGCGGTGGCAGAAGCGATTAAGGGTGAAATTAAATGGGCAATTATAAGCACAGCGGGGAGAGGAATTGGGGGGAGGTAAAACAAATTCGTCGGCTCCATAGAAAGGCGACTTTCCGTCCATTTCATCCGTCGGAAGTGTCCAATCATTAATAGGGTTAACAAAACTGTTAAACAAAATTGATGAGGCAATGGCGAAAAGCATCCAGCCATCGTTTGGCCATTCGGACGGGAGGGATGTCGGACAGCAGAAGGACGGACGGACGGCTGGACAATGAAACGGCGATCGGACGGAGAGGTCCACCGACCCGACCCACTCACACCAGCAGCCCCCTCTGAAACCAACCCAATAATCCCTCGCATTGTGCACAAAAATAGAATTTGCCCCCCCCCCCCCGCAGTGTCCCCAACGATCTGAACTTCTGCTGCTGTCCTCCTCCCCCCACCCCCCCTCCTCCCCTCCCCTCCCCTCTCAACTTCACTCACTCAAGCACTTCCCCCCCCCCCCCCACCCGATCAGTCAGAGTCAATGAATGAATAGTCCATGAGACTCATTTCCTTCCACCGGCGATTTCAGGTTGAAGCGAGGGATTGGGTGGGACGGACGGGCAGAGCGGCGAGGTCAGCTAATTTGTAAGTTGTCGCTGAGAAATGGGAGGGAATGGAATTGAATGCGCTTTCTGCAAACATTTTTGCTTTGACGAAAGAAGCAAGTGACCATAGAGAAGCTAAGCCGATGGTTGGAGAGAGAGAGAGAGATTCTTTTTACTTTCCCCTAATTGATAAGTGGTAAAGCATCTTGTTTTTAGGCTTTTTACGACTCTAGGTAATTTCAAATCTGGGTGTTTATGACCCCATAATGAAGAAAGTCGATGACAAATTCTTACAATAAGACATTTTTAGTTGTTAGCTTTTGGTGCTTAAAACAGTTCTACTGATCACAAATAAATCAATCAGATTTAATCATATTACTATAATCTTGCATATGATTTTTAAAATCTATGATTTTTAACAAAATTATTTGAGGCAGGAATTGGACAATTTTGACAAAAAATATGCTCAAATTAATCGATCTCAAATAATTTATTATTAATTTTATGCTTTCGGACACTAACGAATCTGCTGATAATTATTGGTGATCAGCGACCACAATAAACCCTAAAGATTGTGTTTTTGATCGGCTCTGTCCATTATTTGTTTCTGGAGCCCCATAACATTAAAGATGATCATTATTTGATCACCATATTTTTACCCACCTCTTAATTGTCAGCCAATAAGCGTTCCCTTCTTTTTGAGGGGGCGTTCCGATCACATTCTCGGGCCCCGCCCTCCCTTTTAAATGTCTCCCCGATCACTCTTTTTGATCAGTCTTACGGGGGCCCTCCACCCGTCGGTGCCTGTCCCGGTCCGAGTCGGGGGAAGGCCTGCCATTTGTACCCCCCAAATACCCGAATAAACACTTGTTGAAACATCCTTGGGTTATTGGGATGGGGATGGCGCCCAAAGTGAACACATGAATATCATGGAGGTCCCGCCACGGGACGGGCACCAAACAAGGATCGGAAAACCGGGTCTGAATTGAGGCCAAAAAGGGAGAACGGGCCGGAATGGAGGAAATATTGGAGAGAAAAAATGTTGTTTTGACCGGAAACCAAAATATGCACAAATCAAATTTTACTGTATTTTATTAAACTATATTAAAATATGAATGATGTAATTTAAAGCAAAATTAAATAGTAAGCAAAGTAAATAAAGCCAAATAACAATATTAACCCAAAATGTGCCAATTGGCGATAAGAAAGGGACGGACGGAGCCCCAGAGGAAGAGCAAATCGATTGGAGGACGATAAAAGAGGAAGGGAAAAATGGCGAAAAGAGAAACTGCAAAAATTCGAAATAAGAAATTTGGCAAATTTGCGGCACTTTCAAATGGAATGGCTCAACTTGTTCACAAAATGACATTGATGCCAACTTGCGGAAATAAATATTACGACACGTGAAGCACTGCTCGGAGTCCCAAAATAAACCTTCTGCATTGGAATTCAAAACTAACGGATTTTTTGTGCAATTTGAATACAGTATTTATGTCTGAAAGGAGCAAAGTCCACAATTTTCCTTACGATGGCGAAATCAAAAATTTATGGGGATGAAAAACAGGATTTGTGACCCCGTCAAATCCTTTCGATCAGCAGTTGGTGTCGACTAAAGATGAGGCGAGCGGAGTGATCAGCCCCCTGATCAGTGGATATCAGAGACGAGCAAAAATAGTGCGGAGATGTGGAATGAACCAAACAATGGGACTGTTAATTAATTAGCTAGTCAGCACCCCCCCCCCCCCCCCCCCCTCCCCCTCCTTTTCTCGTGTTGCAACGGCCGAAAGTTGGCGGACGGAGATGGCTAAACGGGCCCGAGCTGTCGCCGTCGGAGCCAATGGAAGCAGTTGGCCAAGGATGAACGAAATGTAGAAAGCAAGGCCGATGTTTGAGGCCGCGAGTAATTAAGAAGTAAATGGCCGATGTTTGGCCGAGGACAAATCTAAAATAAAGAAACCCCGGGGGAACGAAAAAGCGATTAATAAATTAATGACAGGGGCGAAAGAGTATCAAAATAAAAGTGATGGCAAATAGGAACAAGTGTCCAATTGAAGAGAAGAAAAAGGCGGATCGAGAAGGAAGCCAACAGCTTCCTAGGCCACTAGTTGCAACACTTTACTCCCCAAACCCATCGAACCCCACCAAACGCACAAAATTTCTTTTTTTTCTTAAATAATTTTGGAATTTATTTCCTATTCTGCTTAACGGAGAGAAGTTTCATTGTTCAACGTTTCTGATTTTCGAGCTATTTCAGGTTCATCGTCTCATTCAATTCGGACTGCAGTCAAACGGACAAAAAGAAGACTTTGACAGAACAAGTGCCGACAGGACAAAAAGAAGACCTTGACAAAACAAGTGCAAACGGACAAAAAGAAGACTTTGACAGAACAAGTGCCGACAGGACAAAAGTGGACACCGCATCACAAATCGGACAAAGGAAGAGGTGGATTAAAATTCAAATTCTTTTTCAAATTGGGGAACACGAATTTTTCAAAATTGATCCCATTGGGAGGAATCATTGGAAGCGAACTGAAATTGGAAAATTGAACCCCAAGTGGCACCGGTGTGCGGAAACTTAAAGCCAAATTATTGATCAGACTGAGTAAGAGAATAAAATATTGAACGGATTGTGAAAACCCAAGTAAAAACTGGAAGTGGACTGTGAAAGTCGAAATTAAAATTTTGATTGGAACCGATTTAATCTTGACGTGAGTGGACTTTACGTGGCCAATATAATCTGGAGGAGACACCAGACTATCTAAAAAAGAGATTCAGGGATAAAACTTTGTCCAAGGAAGAAAGGGATAAAAGAACAGAAGAGAGAGAAAAAAGAAGAGAGGAAAAAACAAAGGAAAAAGCAAAACAAAACCAAAAAGAAAAGGTACAAAGGAAAATGCCAGAAGATTTGGAGCAAAAGTATCAAGAATTGAAAGATAAAGTAAACGATTTAGAGGGACGGTTAACAAATAGAATGGCTACGAACTTGCCTGCCGGAGTGAGAATCCCAAAATTTGATGCGTCAGGAGATTTTTTCAAATTCTTACGGGAATTTAACATATTGGCAACTGCGAGTGGATGGCATCCACCTGATTGTACGCGATTACTTCCATTGTTTTTGGAAGGAGAAGCAAAAGAGCTGTATCAAAATATAGCTCCGGACAAAAAAAATAATTGGCGATCGTTAACCGATGAATTATCCAAATTGACGAAACGGCTCGATAGCAAAATTTGGGCTCGTCGTATGTTGGCTAAAGCCAAATTGGGCAGAGAAAGTGTGGTCGAATATGCAAACAAGATTCGGGAGTGGGTCGAAGCGGCTTGTCCTGACCCGGATTACTCGAAAGAAGCAAGGGAAAGTGAGACTATTCATTACTTTCAAGGCGGCCTCCCCACAACGCTGAAACGAAAGTTGTTTTTCATGGAAAAACCAGCAACTTTGAGCGAGGCAATGGCGCAAACAAACAAAGTGCTACAAATAAAAGAAGAATTGGAAAATGATGAGAGAGGTGACGAAATAAAAAGAGAAATAGCAGAGTTAAAAGAACAGGTTAATGCGATTGCAATTAAAAACAGTTCAAACAATGAAGATGAAAGAAGAGAGTTTACCAACGCAAGAGAATTTGTTAACTCAAATTGGAGAGGTAACACCAGAGGAAGAGGAAATTTTCGAGGGCCAAATAGAGGATGTAATTGGACTGAAGGTCAAAATTTTCAGAGAGGCAGAAACTTTGGTAGTCAAAACTTCAGAAACCCAAACTTTGAGCCATTGGGAAGAAACCGAAGTTGGAATTCCAATTTTCCCCGACAGGGAGGACCATTTCAGGCGAGGAGATCAGGTTTTGAGCCTAACCGTGGAAAATTTTCAAACTTCCGAGGAAATGCAAGAGGAAGAGGTCAGACACAGAATTACAGAATTAATTTGGTTGGAGAGGAAGCAAATCCTTCCACCTCTTCGAGGCGGTCACCAACACCGTCGATGACTTTCTTAACTCTTTGTGCGCTTGCTTGTTTGTCTTTTGGAGGAACTTCAGCTCAGTACCAAATTTGTTCCAACAGAGTACCAATGACTCCATTATGGTTACCTAATGTTACGGACTGTTCAGTACCCAGCCAACAAAAGGCGGCTGAGATAAAAATAAGCCTTTTCTTACCGGTGAGAATCCCAAAACAGTTTCCGGTGTATAGCTGCTACCAGAAAATGGTAAAAATATGCACTGGTAGTTTTCTTTTCTTTTGGAAGGATATAAAAAGTCATGACACAATTGTAAAAGGAGTCGGACATGAGCAATGTCAGAAATTTCAAGCTAAAATGGATGTGACAATGAAAAGGTTGAACGAAAATTTGTGGGCAACGGAGACCCCAGAAAAAGTTGACTATGCCTGGGCAGGTGAACGGTGTCGAACGACAGTAAATGATTTTATTGAAAAAGGCCAAGGTGGAATTTTAGACTTTTACTTAGTCACTTCGTTCGGGCACAAATTAAACCCGTATAAAGGTTGGGAAGAAATAGCAAGGCAAACTTTTATTTGGGAAATTCCGGAACCAAGCGAACAGTATTGGGCAACTCATTTTTCGGTCGGAGAATTTGTAGCGGAGATTACTGACAATGCTGTTGTCGTGGAATCGGAACAAAGTGTTTTTTATTTTTGAAAAGGAAAAAATGGATGAAAGAGAAGGCATCATTGGGGTACCGGAGGATGCGTACAAAATGTCAAACGATGCATTTGTTGTCATTCATAATGACCAAAAAAGGTCCAAAAGGAAGGCCAAGACCAAAATTGAACCCATGAAAAAGGAAAGACCGGTAAAGCAGGAAGTTTTCTTTAAATATAAGCCTTCGAATAAGACTGCATCGGGTAAAAAAGAGTCGTTGAGTACGACGACAGTACCAAAGTCGGTGACAAGACCGACCGAAGCCCCCAAGGTTACCGTAACCTTTCCCAGTACCACACAAATGACAGTAATCAGTACGACACCAAAAATAAAATGGGATTCATCAACAAAAAGTACCAGGCCAATGTTACCCCCTACGACCACACCGATACCAAAAGTGACTTTAACACCTACGGTACCAGAAACTGTCCCAACAACGAAACATAGCATGTTTTCAACAACCCCAACACCAAAAACGGTCCCAACCACACCAAAAGTTGTCACCACAACCACACCAAAAGTTGTCACAACAACTACACCAAAAGTTGTCACCACAACCACACCAAAAATTGTCACTACAACGACACCGAAAGTTGTCATTGCAACCACACCAAAAGTTGCCAAAACACCTAAGCCAAGAGTTGTTGTCCCAACGACCACTCAAAAAGTAATTGTCGCTACAACAGCGATTCCAAAAATGGTGGTCATAACAACCTCTAAGCCTAAAATGGTTGTGACGACAACCGCGACGAAAATGGTTCAGACGACGGTTAAACCAGTAGTGATTTCAACTACCAATAAACCAAAAATAATAACAACCACAGCGAGTCAAAAAAGCGTCACAACTACAACAAAACCTAAAACGATTGAAAACCCCCAAAGAGGTAAAGATTTGCCAGACCTTTCGATTAAAAATGTAACTATGGAACGAGAAACAAAAAATAAAAAAAGTGAGAATGAGTCGATTACGGTTCAGTTAAGTAAAAAGGAGCAGAAATTAGAGGTTAATGCGGCGAATGATACCTTTCTTGGTCAGCTACATCAAAGTATGGACGAAATGGAGGAATTAAAAAAGGAAAATGAAGAAGAAATGGAAATTGAGGAGGGAGAAAAGGACGAAACAGAGATTGAGATTGGAAATGAGGAAGATGAGAATTGGAATGAAAATGATGAAATGATTAATGAGGAAAATTTTGAAATTTTGAATGTTGACCGACGAAAACGAACAACGGTGACGACACCGGAAGCTAATTGGTTAAAAAAGGTTGCGAAAGGAAAGACACGCAGCAGAGCGGGCCAGGAAAATAAAAATTTAAATACGCGAGTGAATTATGCTCTTCATCGCTTGAAGGAAGACCGAAAAAAGGAATATGATCAGATATTTGTTCAAGCATGTGAGAATTCAAGATTCCAAATGCAATTGGCAAAAGCGATTTTGCAGATTGAGCCGAGTGAAGGTGCTAGAAAAATATTTGACCGAGACGATTTGGTTGCGCGTTGGCATGAAGAAACCTTAGAAGTCGGATTTTGTGCTCCCGTCACCCCGGAAAAAATTTTTTGGGACAGGAAAATTGGAGTTGATTGTTATGAATGGACGCCTGTTTTTGTTGAGAACGCAACATTATTTATACGACCAGGGACTCGAGAGTTGAGTGCCGTTGGTAGGATGGTTGAGTGTGATAGGGTCGAACAAAGAAGTGAAATGAAAAATGATACCCAGAAGGAAATCGTTCAGAAGTTGAATGAGAAATTGCGGAAAACACGCCCGAAGTACCGAAATATTCAAAACCCATTGATTTTGAAGGCGGGCGCAATTTTTCAACCGGAGAGCATACGTATAGAGGAAACAATGCTGGAATACCGTTCTAAAGTAAATATGTTGCCTTCTTCAATTTTGCGGAGTGTGCAAAAACCTAACATCACAGACGTTATTAAATTAATCAGAGAAGAAGCAAATGAGACACTTGGAGTTGTTATCGGAAAAACGGGAGATTGGATAGATTTGGTAGCAACGATTCCAGAAAAGGCTAAGGAAGCGGCTAGTTATTTGAAAGGAATTGCAGGCTTGTTTATTGCTATCCCTTTGATTTTATTGCTTGGTTTAATACTGTATTTTGCTGTCAAATATAGAGTGATTATTTCTGCCGGATTTCGAGCGGGTGTCATTGTGACGCGAGTAATTAGAAGCCTTTTGGGAATGAAGAGAAGGAAGACGAGAGTGGCAGCAGTTCCAACTGCTCCAGAAATTGATTCCATGGATCAAGAGACTTATATTCTGGACTATTTACCACCAAGAGTGGCAGCAATCATGAATGATCCCAGGAGGCTTCCCTCTATAAAACTTCATCTTAACGGACTCATGACCTTGGCACTAGTTGATTCTTGCGCAAGTGTGTCTTATTGTCGGGAGACCACAGCTCGCAGAGCAGGTCTAAAAATCATGGAATTAGACGGAGAAAATATGAACTTGTCAGCAGCAAATGACTCAAGCATTAAAATTCTTGGAAAAATTTGGGCCAAAATTCGAATTCAGGACACCAAAGGAAATTTTGGTGAATGGGAGGCCATTCTTTTGGTCTCACCAGACAACCATTGCCCAGGACCTTTATTAATTGGTTTACCATTACTAACGGATTTAAAAGGAATAATAGCACTGGGAGAACGCAAAGTACGACTTGGTAAAATTTGGACTAACATTGTCTCAGTCGTGGAAAAGGGAACCAACAAATTGCCAAGAATAAGCCTGGAACACACAGAAATTCTTGAGCCAAGAACAGAAAATGTACTGAGTGCAAAAATAAGTGAAACTTTTCCAAATGATCAAAATTTCTTAGTGAATGGAATTTCGCATAAATATCCGGGAATTATTGTAGGTCGGACACTGGTTGCGCCCGGAGATAGCAAAAGAGTTATTATGCAAATTATGAACGCAGGAAATGCGCCGGTTAAAATTTATGAGAATTCACATCTTGCTAATTTGGAACCAATCAGAGTTAACGCACTTCCGGGCGATGAAATTCCAGCTAAGGACTTCATTCCGAAAGAGACCAGATGGAGTGAGAAACTTCCAGTTTTACCATGTCAATTAAACCGAAAACCGTCGGAGAGATTAAACCTCGAAGGCACAAGACTTAGCCCAAGGGCACAAATTGAGTTGAAAAGTATTGTTGATGAATTTTCGGCAGCATTTGTGGGAGATGATGGAAAAATCGGAAAGTATAATGGTCAGATCGTGCATAAAATAGATTTGGTTCCTGGTTCCCTACCGTTTCACTTCAGACCTTACCGATACCCACCGGAGACTCAGAAAGAGATTGAAAGACAGATTAAAATGATGCTTGATCAAAATATCATTAGGGAGTCCGAGTCAGAGTTCGCATCACCAATTGTGATGGTGCCAAAGGCAGATAAAAAATCCTGGCGTTTTGCAATTGACTACAGAGCATTAAATAAAATGACCAAAAAGAGAGTTTTTCATCTGCCAAATATCCAGGAACTTTTGGATTTGATGGGCGCAAAGAAATATTACTCATCGATGGATATGCAAGCAGGTTTTATGCAAATCCCAATGTCCCCGGAGGACATTGACAAAACTGCTTTTATCTCACATTTGGGAATTTATGAATTTATTACAATGCCATTCGGATTAACGGCAGCTCCGGATACGTTTCAGAGAGTAATGAATTCTCTTCGCAGAAGATTGACGGCGGCAATGTTAATTTATTTGGATGACATAATTATTGGAAGTGAGACAGAAGAGGTGCATCTGAAAGATATTGAGAATTTTCTGAGACTCATGAAGGAAGTGGGTCTAAAATTGAAAATGGAAAAATGCCATTGGGGCATGCCAGAGATTAAATACCTTGGATTTTTGCTAAGTGAAAAGGGAGTCCGAATGGACCCGAAGCAAGTTAAGGTTGTTCAGGATTTTCGAGCACCAAAAACATTGACAGAATTAAAATCCTTGTTGGGAGCGCTCACCTATTTTCGGAGATTCATCAAAAATTTTGCGCATATTGCAAGGCCTATGCAGACATTGACGCAGGATAAATTTGAAGGAAAAATAGAGGAAAATTGGGGCAAAGAGCAAGCAGAAGCCTTAGAAACTTTGAAAGGGATGTTGACATCGGCGCCAATTTTGCAATCCCCCAGGTTTGGAAAACCGTTTGTGGTAGAGTGTGATGCATCCAAAAAAGCTGTGGGAGCAGTACTCCTTCAAGAGGATAAACCAGTGGCGTTTGCATCTAGAGCACTGAATAGACACGAGGCGAACTACCCATCAATTGAACGAGAGGCTTTGGCGATTGTGTATGCGGTAAAAGAATTTTCACCGTACATTGTTGGATCAGGAATTACAAAAGTGATAACTGACTGTAGTGCTTTGACTGGCATGATGAAAGCCAAAGAATTGAAAGGAAGATTAGAGAAATATCAAGTAACGTTGCAAAGTTATGATTTGGAAATAGTGTACCGTCCCGGGAAAAAGAACAAAGTGGCGGATTTTCTTTCTCGTTATAATATTCCAGGAATTGGGAATGAGGCCGAATCTCAGAAGTGTGATAAGGAAAACTTGGAAATGAGTAAAGAAACTAAAATTTTGAGTACTGAGAGTCAGAAGAGAGGTGCGAAAGAGGATGCTAATCAAATGGTTGAAGGAATTAAGAAAGTGTCATTAAAAGAAGTAATTGAGGAACAAAGAAAAGTCAAAGATTTAGCGAAAATCTTTTACATTTTGAAAACCGGAAAATACCCAAAAGATGTACTGAAATGGAAAAATGTGATCCAAAACTATTGTTTAATAAATGGGGCAATTTTCTACCAGAAGGGCAAAGAACATTCGGAAAAACCAAAATTAATTATTCCATATTCCTTGCGCCCAAAAATTTTCTATTTGATTCACGACGAAGGCCATTTCGGTCTTGAGAAAACTTGGCAAACAATGAAAGAAAGGTTTTATTGGCTTGGAATGAAAGAAGACGTGGAAATTCTGATCGCCACTTGTGAGAAATGTCAAAAGAGAAAAATTTTACCGGGACAAGCGAAATCAGCACCTAATGTGCCAATAAAACCAACTGAAGAACCGTTTCAGCGAGTTCATTGTGATCTGATCGGACCACTTAAAAAGACTGAGAAAGGAAACTTATACATTTTGTTGGCCATTGATAGCTTTTCGAAATGGATCATGGCAAAGGCAATTCCGGACCAAAAAGCCAATACGGTTGCGGAAGCATTTGTTGAAATAGTAGTTCACCAACATTCTACCCCTGAAACAGTGGTCACGGACCAGGGACGACAGTTTACGTCGGAATTATTTGGCAACATTGCACAAATATATGGATTCGAACATTCCTGTTCGACGCCGTATCATCAGCAAGCCAACGGCCAAGCCGAGGGAGCAGTCAGAATTGTAGCAAATACAATCTCACAAATGGTGAATGAAAATGGAAATAATTGGGATGAAATTCTTTCACATGCAATTTTTGCATATAATTCATCAATTCATTCGGCTACGAAACAATCGCCGTTTTTTACGTTATATTTGAGACACCCAAAAATGCCAACAGATCGGCTGCTTAAACTTCCTTCACCAGATGAAATTATTACCGACATTCCCGTTTACATTAAAACACACACAGAAAAAGCAAAAAAAGCTTGGGAGTTGGTAAAAAATGAGATCGTAAAAGCACAGGAAAAATATATTGAAGCGAATGACCGGGACAGAAAGTCAGTTGAGAGAGAATTTACAATCGGACAATTGGTACTACTAAAAAAAGAAGTTTTGAAGCACAAATTTGACCAGAAATGGATTGGACCTTTTCGTTGTGTAGGAATTGAAGAGAATCTGAAAAATGTAATAATAGAGCCATTGGACGGTAAGGGAAAGATGAAGAAAATACATCAAGAAAAGGTCAAACCTTTCCATGGACCTGCAGTCCTACCCTTAAGACAAGCCGACGAACCACTCAGTTGGGAGAGGTACGCCGACGATCCTAACTTGGAACAAGAGGAGGTTGAGGACGATGACAGTTCAGTTGATGAAACACCAGAGATTACAGAAAAACGAGGGTCAAATGTTGAAAAGGCGAAAGTCAAAGAGTCAAAGACCAAGTTCGGATTTGAAAGCACGGATGAAGAGGAAACCGAAAATGTTATTTCTTTTGTGAGAGGAAGAGAAAATATTGAAGAGGGACAAGCCCCAGAATTTATAGCGCAAATGGACAATTTGCAGTTAGAAGACGAACACCCTCCTACATTGTTGGAAATTTTGTTGGAAGATTCGTTACAGAGAGCCTGTACAGGCTGGTTGAACCCAGTAATTGTTCCTATGATTTCATCAATCCCTGAAACGCTTGTTAAAGAAAATTGGGAAATTTTCATAAATGAGGATGGTGGGAGATATGTGATGGCATGGATTTTTGGCGAAAATTTCGAAATGTTCATTAATAGTGATACAGAAAATGTTATATTGGGATTGGAAGTTCAATTATTATTAGGTGAAAGATGGAGGTTAAGAGCAGAGGATGGAAATGAATCATATTGGGAAATTATCGCAGATAATGTTGGGAACAATTTCGCAATATTAAGAGTACCGAAAATCTGGATAACAGTGAAAGAGTGCGAGACAAGTGAATGTGATGAAACTTTAAATTTTGGGATAAATGTGGTGACGGAAAATTCGTGTTGTGATTTGACAAACGTTATGGAATTGGAAAGGGATAATTCTGAATTTATAGGGATGGCAACTGGATTGAATCTCGAAATACCAAACGAAAATGGGAAAAAACGCAGAAAATTTTACAAAAGTCACTCATTTTTTAAAGAAATCGATGCCGTTACAGAAATGTCGTCAATACAGGAGCCGCACATTGATGTGTTAACGGATGAGGAGGAACTATCCCTGGAGAGAATCGAAAGAAGCTTGTTAAAGCAATTGGAAAAAGTGAAGGAGAGAAGGGAAAGGGCCGTGAGAGCCGCGAATGATGCCCCAGTGGAATTGGAAGTAATTGAAGTTGGGAAGGACAAGAAGGAAGAAAATGCAAAGAAAAAATCAGGAGAAGAAGCCAAAGTTGAAAAGAAGGGCAACGAGGAGAAAGAGACGGAAGAAAAGGCTTGTAGAGGAAAAGAAGCCGAAATACAAAAGGAAGGCGAGAAGCCAGGGGTCGAAGACGTGATTTCGATTGATCTAAATGAAGTGGAAAGTGGCGAAGAAGACATGTACAGCCGGGCGGCTCACTCGGGAAAAGTTCGTAGTGCACTTTGGGAATCGGTTTTGAACACGGAAGCAAAACAGGATTATCAGGCGGCGGTCAGGAAAAAC
Source organism: Globodera pallida (assembly GCA_020449905.1). Classification (NCBI taxonomy): domain Eukaryota; kingdom Metazoa; phylum Nematoda; class Chromadorea; order Rhabditida; family Heteroderidae; genus Globodera; species Globodera pallida. Next base: position 286,000 of record JAIXHY010000041.1, read on the forward strand.
CAAGGAAGTTGCGCAAAAAAGAGGGCATTTAACGAATTAGAGCCTCCAGCATGGGAGGAGGAAAAACAAATGGGCCGAAGCGAAGAAAAAGGGTGGCCAAACTCATTGCCGAGCGGGTGGCCGGTTCCACAATCAAATGAGGGAAAGCCATTGGCAAAATGGCCAGAAAGAGCCAAGAAAGCCGAAGCGTACGAGCGAAATTCTGGTGAACTCCGGCAAATGCTTCAGCGCATGCTCTCAGTGCAGCAAAAGGCCACTGACATACAGAATGAGGCACATGAGGCCGCGCTAACAATCAAAAGAATTCTGGGAGACATGAAGGAGCTGAGCGAGTCGGAAGGGTCCGGAAAGGAAGGACCTCCGACCCTGGCGGGAATGAGCTGTTTCAGATGCGGACGCACAGGACACTTTGCACGCGAGTGCCGAGACGGACGCGGAGGATGGCGTGGAATGCAGGATCATCGAACACGAGGACGTGGAACAAGCCGCAATCAGTCCGGACCTTCAACGTCCACGGCAACTACAACTTTGACGGACTGGCCCAGCTTCTTCCAGAACAGCGGATGGAACAACGGATGGAACTGATGAAATTTTCGGGACGAAAATTCGCGAGGCCGAGGATGATCATTATTTGATCACCATATTTTTACCCACCTCTTAATTGTCAGCCAATAAGCGTTCCCTTCTTTTTGAGGGGGCGTTCCGATCACATTCTCGGGCCCCGCCCTCCCTTTTAAATGTCTCCCCGATCACTCTTTTTGATCAGTCTTACGGGGGCCCTCCACCCGTCGGTGCCTGTCCCGGTCCGAGTCGGGGGAAGGCCTGCCATTTGTACCCCCCAAATACCCGAATAAACACTTGTTGAAACATCCTTGGGTTATTGGGATGGGGATGGCGCCCAAAGTGAACACATGAATATCAAAGATGTATCAGAAAATAAGTAAAATAATAAAAATTGTTCCAAAAAACCACAAGAAAAAACAACAAATTGCCATTCCCTGGTCTTAACGGATTAACCCACCGGATCCGGTTATATTTGCAATTGAAATGCCAATTTTTGACCGTTTCTTTCATTGAATAAAGCACACTTTTTGGCTTCAACCGAAAACATTCATTCGACGCATTTACCAATTTAAGAAAATATTGGCAAAAGGCGATATTTCAGCGTTTCCAGGGAGACCGGCGTCAAAATGGCCACTCATCCAACCGCCGACACAAAATGCTCAGGAAGCCGTCCATTCTCAGTCATTCAACCACACCCCCACACCCCCACAATTCACAATTCATGGCCTAACTCGCCCAAATGCTCCAACTGATGGCCGCCGATCGAAAGAAAAGGTCAAACGGCACAGAAACAGTGCCGGAGGCGCCGAGGCAAAAGCAATCCGCGAAGGAGGGAAAGTGTCCAGCTTTATCGACAGTACGTGGGGCGGTCGAATGTATTTGGAGAGCCCCGCAGGGCTCCCCGTCAGCAGCAGCAGCCGCCGCCGCAGGGGAGATGGCCTCCGCCAAAGGCCCCGGGAGTGGAAGAGAGAGGGGCCATCCGGTGGGTCGGCAATTTGCTGTCGCAAGTCGCTGGATTCTCAGAATGTTTCGACTCGGGCCCAACGCCCGTCCAATTGGAGTGGCAACGCCAACGGCGAGCGCGGGCAATGAGTGCCTCGGGCGCTTCAACCACATCCGGATTTAGCACGGGCGCTGGCGGAATTGTGCAAAGACATGCCGAAATGCGTTCCTACCTTCAGCACTGCCAGAGGGTAAAAAAACAATTATCCCCTCCGGTGTTTCGTTATTGTTGCCATTTAAGGTGTTAAACGCGCGTCCCCGGGTGGACAACTCCATTCCCGCATCGAAACGAATGTCGCAATCGTCAACAATGGTGCCATCGACTGCGAGCAGTTCAGCGGCGAGAAGGGGCAGCAACTACGGGCAGGAATGGGAGGAAAATGAGGGCGAAATCAGTGCCTGCAAGTGGGGTAAGAAGGGTGGACAATTGTGGGGAAAAGAGGGGGGGGGGGGGGAGGGCACAAAAACGCCGACGGCACTTTGGTCCAATCCGACCCTTTTTTTACCCGCTACACACGAATCTGACAATATTTTTCACATTTAAAAATTTGCCAATGCGCTTTTACAAAATTTTGGTGGCATAAATTGCACAAACGTCGGATTGGGGAACAAAAACCAAATTTACATTTGGGGGGGGGGGGGTAAACGAAAGTATTACGCACGCCGACTTGCCCAAATGGAACAAAATGCCTAAAAGGCGCCAGGGGCCTTTTGCTCGTCGTCTTCGGGTTCCTTTAATTCTAATTCTTACTTTCGGAAGTTTTTAATTATTCAAAACAAAATCAAATAATTTGAAAATATGTTGAATTAGTCAAAATACCTAACCCGGGTTAAGGTCATTAACCCGAATACGAACAAAAGGCCCCCCGCAACATCAAACTTTTGCAGAAGAATGAGCGGCGACGGGTCGTGGAGGACAATGAAAGACTGCTCAAAAGACTGCTTCAAATCGGCTTGAGGTCGCCTCCACGATACACTTCAAAGTTAACTAAAGCAGCCGTAGGCACAAATCTTCCGACACAAAAGAACTTCCGATGAAATTGACAAAAGACTTTTGCTGATCGATCATTGAATCAATTTTGAGAGCGAAATGGAATATTTCCCGCCCGCCCGCCCGCCAATATTCGATGCCCGGTTATCCAGACTCCACGGCAATGCAATGATCGAGACCCGAGTCAACAAGATAACTCGGGTTGGTAAAGGCCCCGGATACGACGTATCCGGACTAAGCATGCATAAATAATATGTATAAATAGTGTCCGATTAGGTTGAGAGCACAGATAGCCCCCCCCCCCCCGATTACAGCAGTGTGTGTGTGCTTCCCTCCCCCCTCCCACTCTGCTGCTGAATGTAACCGAATCCGTGCGATCGGAACGGAAGATAAAGTCGGAGGGGAGGGGAGGGGAGGAGGGGGGGGGAGGGGGGGGGGAGCGGGGGGGGGGGGGACAGGATTTGAAGATGTTGTCGGTGGACAATTTTGCGGCGTTTCTATTCTCGGAAATTGCTGCTGAACGAGTTGGAATCGCTGAGGATGGGACGAACAGGGAGCCTCCGCGAATATGCGACGACCAAAAACTCACTAATAAACACTCTTTGACCGACTGACGCCGGCCGCCCGCAACGACATTTTTTGTATTGAAGTGCTAAAAGCGAGCGATTAATGGGAAATGGCGAGGGATTAATTATCCGGTCAGAATTACATCCGCACTAATCGCCTCTTCACCCGACCCGCCCACACGTCCGATCCGATCCAATTTAAGCAACAGAATTGTGTCACCGATCGATGATTGCCCCCCCCCCCCTCTCTCCCCCACTCGACGAGCATTAACATCATCATCCACCCCGCCCCCTCCGGCGACACCCCCACACTCATTGTCAACCCCTCCCCCCCCCCCCAATCCCTTTGCCTTTGTTCCCCTTTTTGTCCTCCTCCCCAACGCTGCTTGATTCTGCTTTTTGGCGGTTGCTGCTTGCTGTCCTTTTACAAGCATAGCCCCTCCACCCCCCCCCCCCCCCCCCACATCCAGAGATCCCCAGGGCCCATCGCGTTTTCCTCCTCTTCATCCGCTACATCCTCATCCGCAATGCTTCATCCAAATGCAAATCAGTCCCCCCTCCCTCCCTCATCCATTAATTAATCCCCCCCCCCATTTTCATCTTTCTCCAATTCAATATGTATGTCTCCTCTCCTCCATAAGCAAGTCCTCACCCTAATGATAAATATATCTGACAAATGAGGGACAAAACAACGATCCCCGCAGGCCTCCCAAACCCGCAGGCTTCCCAACCCCCCAGGCCTTCGACAGCTTCACCCGTAGTTCATCTTTACTAGAGCTGTTCGAGACTTGAAATTTACCGAGAACCGAGACACAAAAAAAACCGAGAAATTTCCCGACTCGAGAACCGAGAACAGAGAAATTCGATTTTTTTTTTGAAATTCACTAAAAAAATTTTGATTTTAAGTTCCACAAATTTTCAATGTCGATTTTTAAGGGTGCATTTTCCGTTTACTGTTATTTTGTTAAGGAATTTTCAAAAATACGATTTTTTTTGCAAATTCTTCTTCACTTTTAGGGGGGGGGGGGGGGGGTCGGCGGTGCCGACAGGCCCCGCCGAAAAAAACTTGAATTTTTGACTCAATTTGTTAACAGATTTACAATCAAAATTTTAAAAATGCGGTAATTTTCGAATTTTAGGAATAGAACGGGCCCGGTGGTCCCGATAGGCGCCGCCGGGGAAAAAGTGTTTATCAGTTAGGAAATGTGTCTAAAAGTTTTTTAGTCCATCCCTAGTGATTGATGGCATCCTTTTTTAGAACGTAAATTGAATTGGCGAAATAAACCCACACTAAAATTTGCAAAAAGAAACACCATTTATAAGGTTTCTGAGTGATTTTTTGGGTTTTGATTAACAAATAAGAATCAATAAAAAGGAATAATTAATTAAATTAAAAGAATAAAATCAGTTCACAGTAGGGGGAGTAGAACCTACGGTAAATAAACTATATGACAGAATTCAACCACTGAGCCTCGCATGATGGATCGTGCAAAACACGGCGGCGATCGGTTCAGTGCCGCACGGTTCAGTGCCAGCAACCTTTGAAAGTCTATAACTCTTTTTAAACTCAACCTAATCAGGCAAACAAGATGTCATTCGAAAGCTCTAAATAAGAAGAATCATATAGGGAAAAAAGCCAAGCGGTTCAATTCGTTTTTAAAAAGTTCAATGTAAAAAACCACCCAAAATCGAGGTTTTTTGTAATTTATTGAAATAACTTTTTCAGGAATTTTCTAATTGTTTAGCTTTTAGCTTAACAATAGCCTTTAAAAGCTTAGAGCTTTCCAATGACATCTTGATTGTTTGATTTGGTTGAGTTTAAAAAAAGTTATAGCCTTTCAAAGTTGCTGGCACTGAACCGTGCGGCACTGAACCGACGCGTACCCTGCAAAACATATTAAATTAACGATTTCAAAATTGATTTATTATGTTATTTTTCGACTTTCAGGCTCAGAATTCTGTAAAGAATTCTCGCCAAAAAAGTCAATCTTTACCAGTGCAAAAAAGTCTCGGTTCTCGAGTGTCGTTTTCCGAGACCGGGAAATGACACCGAGACCGAGACTCTCGAACAGCTCAATTCTTTACTTACTCTCCCTAATCGTCCATTTTATTCTAATTGTTCTTGTGCGCTTGGATCTGTAGGAAAAGTCAAATCGATTTAATTCGTCGACCTCTCTTTTAGCTTTTCTTCCATTAAATTCCTCCAACTTCCTTCACTCTTCACTTCCCCTCCACGCAATGTCCAGCAACAGCACAATGAAAATAGGGATGGTCATACAGAGAGAGGCCAGTAAGTGAGAAGCATAAGAGAAGAAGGAAAGAAGGACTCGGAGAGAGACAAAAAAGTTAGAAGTGGGAGAAGAAAAGAAAGAAAGAGAAACCTGCGTTTGAAGGGGGGAGTGGACAGAGATAGAGATAGAGAAAAAGGGCGTTTGAGGAGAGGAGAGGGTGATAGAGAAAAGGGCGTTTGAAGAGGGGAGGAGAGAAGGAGGAGTTGAAGGGGGAGGAGAGAGAGAAAGGAGGGAGTTTGAAGGGGGGAGGAGAGAGAGAGAAATAGAAAGGAGGAGTTTGAAGGGGGAGGAGAGAGAAAGAGGGAGTTTGAAGGGGGAAGGCAGTGAGTGGAGTGACCTCTCTCTTCAACTTTCTGAATAAAATCTTTCCGAATATATTTAACTCTAATCTATTTAACCAACGAAAAGGAAATCTGCCCGGCGGGTAAATTGGATAAAGAGGAGAGATGGATAATTAATGATAATTGTGTATGCCATCAACGATATTATCACTGATGCTAGAGACTCAAAATACTAATCTCCCGTTTTACTTGCCCAGCCAGGCCATTCTTCAATCTTTTCAAAAATATTGCCCCCCCCCTCCCCCACTTTCGCTTGTCCAAAGCCCCCCCCCCAACCGTTTTGTCCACCATTTACCACCTAATTTTGCTTCTTTGAGTAATGCCGTAGTCAACCGACAGACAAAACTGACCAAATTACCCAATAATCCAATTCTGTTTAGGCAAAACAAAGGAAAAATGCCGTGGAGCAGTGCCATCAGTGGAGGACAGTCCATGTCGGCTTCTGACAAAACCTTTGCAATGGCTGTGACCCACCAGCAGCTGGACGTGGAGGCGGATGAGGGGGACGGAGGGGGCGAGGGCAGCGGCTACTCCTCTCATGTGTTCGTCGCCCTGTACGATTTCAGCGGCTTGGGAGTGGAGAAGATGTCGATGAGGAAGGGGGACCAGGTCGACCAAATGGAACTGAAATGACCCGTGGTAGCCATCGACGTTCAGGTCCGGGTGTTGGGCTACAACAAGAGCAGGGAGTGGTGTGAGGTGCAACTCGTCCGTCGCTGCAGCACGGCCAAGCTGACCAGTCCCAGCGTGCATTCCAACCTGGCCACATGCTCACCGGTCCTCGGCTCTTCCTCGTCCTCCTTGGCATCCTGCTCCAGCCAATGCGGACAAATTGGCTGGGTGCCCAGCCTGTATATCGCTCCTGCCAACTCACTGGACAAGCATAGGTTTGTTTGGGCTTCGAGGGCTCGATGTTCGGTCATTGGCACAGCTGGTACCACGGGAAGATCACTCGAGCCGAGGCCGAGCACCTGCTTAGTTCGGGCATCAACGGGTCGTTTTTGGTTAGGGAGTCGGAGACCAACCCCGGCCAGTTCTCCATCTCTCTGCGGACATGAAGGTCAGCAGAATGATGGTGATGACGTATTTTTGGTCGAGACGAATTCGTTCAGGTCGGGTCTACCATTACCGTATCAGCTTCGATGCCAACCTCCGGGTGGGTTCGGCCGGCGGCGGCGTTCGCCACGTCCTTCCATTACCTCCAATTCAATTTAGTTGTTTATCACTGAAAGTGCCAAATTCAAAACGTTGGGCGAACTCGTTCATAATCACTCCGTGTCCGCCTCGGGCTTGATCTGTGCGTATTCTTTGCCTTCGTTTTGTTCCATTTTCCCCGAAGGCACTTTAATGTACCCGGTGAATAAACGGCTGATTGGACAGCCCCATTCTACCGTGTTCTCGCCGTCGCCTGCCCAAGCGGACGGTTGGGAGGTGGACAGGTCGGAGATAACCATGAACAACAAATTGGGCATGGGACAATACGGCGACGTTTATGAGGCGCTTTGGAGGAGGCCGGGGGGTAGCGGCAGACACGGCACGGAAGCGGAAGAGCCAGTCACAGTGGCGGTCAAAACGCTTAAAGTCAGTCGGAAGAAACGGCAAATTGCAAAATTGGAAGGAATTTAAGCACATTTGGAATTCCTCCATTGAGAAGGATTTTGGGTGTTAACTGAATGTGCCATCCCATCCCAGGAGGACACAATGGCATTGCCGGACTATCTGGCGGAGGCCGAGATAATGAAGGGCTTGAATCACCCGAACTTGGTCCAGCTTTTGGGCGTTTGCACCCGGGAGGCGCCCTACTTCATCTTGACCGAGTTCATGTCCCGCGGCAATTTGTTGGACTTTCTGCGAAACTCCGACGACAAAAGGCTGCCGCAGCCGTCCCTCTTGCACTTGACGGTCCAGGGTCCGTTTCCTTTGCCTGCCATTTATTTGAACAGCTTTCGCTGTTTAGTGGCCGCCGGAATGGCATATTTGGAAAGTCGCAACTTTATCCATCGGTTGGCAATGAATGGGCGGCGGGTGAACGAACGAAAGTTTTTTGAATGTTTAGGGATTTGGCGGCTCGCAATTGTTTGGTCGGCGACGACAATGTGGTCAAAGTGGCCGACTTCGGTTTGGCCCGCTTTATGCGGACGGAAGACACTTACACAGCCCATGCCGGTGCCAAATTCCCCATCAAATGTTTGTGCCATCGTGCAAAGTTTTTGGCATTTAAATACGGCATTTTTAGGGACAGCGCCCGAGGGGTTGGCTTACAACACTTTCAGGTCATAAGGAAGTCTGGACCCCCGGGGCTTGTGACAAAAGGAAAACTCCGATTCTTTACTTTTTCACCTTCATTAGAAAACCATCGCCCCTTTTTTGATAATTAAAAAGTGGCTCGTTCATTACTAACGCTTTTGATTTGTGAATATTGTGGCTTCGTTGTTCAGCACCAAGTCGGACGTGTGGGCGTTCGGAGTACTTTTGTGGGAGATTTACACCTACGGAATGGCCCCGTATCCCGGGGTGGAGCTGAACAGCGTTTACGGATTATTGGAACGCGGATTTCGCATGGACTCTCCGCCAGAATGTCCGGACAGTGTCCACCGACTAATGCTGCAGTGTTGGAATTGGTCCCCTTCCGATCGGCCCCGTTTCAAAGACTTACTGCTCAGCCTCTCCTCCCAACAATCCTCAGAAAATGCCGACCCAGAACGCATCCGATCTGCCAGTTCATTGGCATTTGCGGCCGCTTCGGCGGCACAAAAACGGGAAGAACGGAAACGCAACGAATTGGAAGGGCCGGAAATGGACACGAAAAGGTCAGTGCCAATCCGATTAGAAGAAGCCTATTTCATAACCCGATTAGAAGAAGCCTATTTCATAACCCGATTAGAAGAAGCCTATTTCATAACCCGATTAGCAGAAGCCTATTTCATAACCCGATTAGAAGAAGCCTATTTCATAACCCGATTAGAAGAAGCCTATTTCATAACCCGATTAGAAGAAGCCTATTTCATAACCCGATTAGAAGAAGCCTATTTCATAACCCGATTAGAAGAAGCCTATTTCATAACCCGATTAGAAGAAGCCTATTTCATAACCTGATTAGAAGAAGCCTATTTCATAACCCGATTAGAAGAAGCCTATTTCATAACCCGATTAGAAGAAGCCTATTTCATAACCCGATTAGAAGAAGCCTATTTCATAACCCGATTAGAAGAAGCCTATTTCATAACCTGATTAGAAGAAGCCTATTTCATAACCCGATTAGAAGAAGCCTATTTAATAACCCGCCAGTCTTGTGATAGGGCTGAATTGGGCTAAAGTGATCGGGCACCCATTTGTTGAAGGAGTGCCGCCGATCTGGATGGCGTTGGCGCACTTCCTTTACTGAACAGTGCCCGCATATCGCTCTCGGGAAGTGCAGCGGCGGTTCAGGAAAATGTTCTCAGAGAGAGGGCGGTTTCGCTGGGCGAGCCTCGCGCCGGCCATCCCCGCGGCCGTCCCCCGTCCCCGGAACCGCCTCCGCCCCCGCCACCCCCACGGCCCAATCGGAATCAGCCCAGGGACTCGCAGCAAGCAGCAATTCGCCTCCACATTTCGCCCGGCGGAGCCCGCACAAATGGTCGGCGGAGTCCAAATGTGCCGGGAGAACAGCCCGGGGGCCATGGGCAGCAGAAGTCCTTCTGAAAGATGTTCGCCTTTTGGCACACGCAAAACGCCTCAAATTCAAATACCCGCGGGCGGTGCCTTTCATTTCCGACAACAAAAAACGTTTTGTGCTCCAAAAGTGCCGTTGCAAAGCAAAAAGCAGCAGCCTTCGCGAGGTTAAATGACTAAAAAGTGAACTAAAAGTCTTTTCTTACAGAGGAAGAATGGACGGATGAATGTGGCAAAATGCAAATGGTCGGGACGATGGGCAAAGGGGCCAAAGTTGAGGCGTTTTTGGAGTCCATAAAGAGGGGCGGGTCCGCCGATTTGGACTTTCCGGTCCCGGCACGAGAGGACGGCGCGTCGGAGGAGTACGAGGACGAAGAGGAGGAGCAGTGGGAGGGGAAGAACAGGTAAAAGGTCATTAGCTGGCGTGACGTTGAAGTGATTAGCCTTAGGAATGGTCGGACAAGTGATTGTCGGCAAGATCAATTGGGGATGATATTGCCGTTGCAACATTTGAAGCTGCGACTGAAGAAAACCGTCTCGGAAAGCAGTGCGATGGGCCCCCGAGGGGAAAGTAAACAGAAACAAGAAAATAGCGACCGACTGAAGAGACCGGAGCCAAAGCCGAGGCGGTCCATCGAGGGGAAGGCGAAGATGTTGGGCATGGGGAGGAGCGCGTCTAGTTCAAGCAGTTCAAGTGAGCGGAAAGCATGGCATATCCCCAACATTCCGTCCTGGCCACTTCAGATTCCCCGCCGGACTCTTCTTTACCCACAAAAACGGCAATTATTAGAACTATTCCCAACACTTTTGCTTCAAAAGAAAGCAGCGAAGAGGCCGATGGAAAGGAAGAAGATGAGGAGGAAAACGAATTGCGCGCAAAAATAAGACAATTACGTCATGTTCAACGGAAGGGAGAAGACAACGACAGGTTTGGCTGTTGTTGATCATCTTGGCAAGATGTGCTGTTTGGTTGATGATCATTTGAAGGCATTTCAGAAAAGGTGACGAGCCGCCAATGCCGAAGATTGGGGAGGCGAAGATTCGGCATCTCATGACGCAAAAAGTTGCACCGCTGCAACACCACCGGTAAGCCGTTGGTTATTTAGCAGTTTCCGACTCCCTCCACGCGCTCGCAGACCCTTCTCGATGCAGGCGGTCGCCGAGGGGGACGAATGCGCCTATCCTAAGGGCGAGGAACAGCCGAACGGCTCGGAAAAGTCGGACATTATGTCAGCATCGGTGGAGGATGTGAGGAGAATGGGCAGTAAATGCGGAGACGGTACACGGGAGGCCGGCACAGAGACGACGCGCCGGACGGAAGAAAGAAGCCCTGGAAGGGCTACCGTCCGAATGCCGTCCTTCGCCACCCTCCAGAGGGGCAGAACACAACGGGTGAGCGGGCATTGGCACAACGGAAATTAGTTACTAATTTATTCTACAGAAACAAATTTGCGTTCGCCCGAGGGGAGTCGCTGTCACCGGTGGGGCGGCGTATGAGCAGAAGAAGCTGTCATTAGACAATTGCGCCATGGGGGACAGTCCGGAAGGCGTCGACAGAGAGACGGACGATCGCATCCATTCACTGGGGGAATTCGCAAACTTTGATCGGGACGACGTGAAGCCGCTGAAAGGTGCGTGAAAAGGAATCAATTCGAGTTCATTGCCTGACTTCTCCATGCTGCAGATTTGCAACACGTTCATCCCCCCGGTAAGCGTCGTTCTCTGTTAGTGGAGCCCATGGCCCCAACTTCCTCCACGTTGGGACATCACCACGAGTCTCCGATGGCCGTCCAACAAGAGGAGGGACTGAACTCACAACCACCAGTCAGCAAGGAGTACTTGCAGGAGCTCTACGCCCAACTTGATGGTTAGTCTGTCCACGTCCCAAAATTTGAACACCCTCCGCCCCTCCTCCCGTTTAGCCAGCATCCAGGAACTGCATAGTCGGAGGCCCTCCTCCTCCTCCTCTCCCATTTCTTCCGCCCAATCCGTCGGCGTTTTTCTTCTGTCCAAAGCGATCGCTTCCAAAAGTTCTCAAGGAATCGGGCTAAGCGACGCGCAACAGAATCAAAGGCACGTCGAACTGATCCGAATTGGCGATTTGCTTCAGCAGTTTCACGACACGTGCAAAATTTACGCGGAGAACATCACGCCTTACTCCAAGTTCAAGTTCACGTATGCTTTTGGCATTGTCTTACCCCCGGGGGCAGTGCCTTCACTCACTTAAGGGAGCTTTTGTGCCGAGTTGAGGGCTTTATTCGACAACTTCGGACGTGCGTGCCCGCCGTCGGCAAAACCAACGCGGGCAATCTCAGCAAAGACCAACAGATTCTGGCGGACACCGAACATTTGGTCCGTCAAATAATGCAATTGGTCGTCAAATAATGCAATTAATTGGTCAAATAATGCAATTAATTGGTCAAATAATGCAATTAATTGGCCAATCTTTCGATGAGTCGGACGGACATTTCGTCCATTTTCACTTTGTCTTCGTTCTTTTAAGTTCAAATCAAAGCACCCAATGAGCTTTCACTTTTTGCAATAGAATCAATCAGTTTATGTATTTGTAAGTGTAATTAATGCTAATTGATGTTCGTTCTTTTTTACCTTTGGGCATTAAATTGCTTTTCGCTGATCCCATTTGTTCTTTCTCCGAATCCCTTTTTTGCTTTCCGTCATTCCGATCACTCCCGATCGGTCATTAATACCTGCGGGTCCCCCCCCCCCTTTTATGCTTCTTCTTCTAATTACCCTCTTTCTCTCTCTTCACAATCCCAATTAATCGTTTTGCTTTATTTTCAAATACATATTGGATTTTGTATAATCTGATCATTGCTAATCAGAATTTCCTATTTATGAATCTTTGTGTATTATTATTACGAACAAATTCGTCTTTCCAAAAGGAGAGGTCGAATTGATAAAACAACATTAAGAGGTTTGTTTGATCTGTTTTATTATTTTATTTTTTTGAAAAAGGATTAATGCTTAAATGATTGATTAAGTGTGTGAAGAGCTTAAAAAACAGACAATCAAATAAATGTTTTTCACGATCAGCTCGCGGACGAACAGTCAATAATTGAGGAAGGGCACTTAACATTTTGACTGGGATTAAAAGGCAATTAGCGGGGAAAGCAAAAAGATTCGGCGACCCAAAAATGAAGAAATGAGAAAATTGTGGCCGTCAGACAAAAGGGTCCCTTAATGGGATTTTCGGGACCGTACAATACGAATTGACCATTTTTTAGACCAATTCCGAACTCCGTACCCGAATTGAACTTTAACTTTTAATACGAATTGTTTATACAAATTAAAACAAACATATTTCGTTCTCCAAATGCACGGTTCCGAACACCAAAACTTATAATTTAAATTTATATATCCTATATAAATTTCCCGGGGGGGGGGGGGGGAGGGTTTAATGAAACCAATGAGTTCTGAGGAAGTTTAATCCCTGTCATTTACTCGACTGTATGCACATAATTTCTTTGGTTTGCTCAATAAATTTAATTTATTTTTTAGTCGAAAAGATTTATTTGAAAATATAATTTTTGATGTTTTGTTGCCATGCCAATGGGTTTGATTGTCGGCCCAGCACCCCCCCCCCCCCCCCCCCCCTCTCCACTCTCTTTTCTTTCCCATTTCATTCATCCCGTTCAATCCCCCCAAGGGTAATTAGAATCGTCGGGAATCAGTAATTGCATCCCTTCATTTAACCGATTGGCCTATGGACACGCGGCCCCCCTCCGCCCGTCCCTCCACTCGCCAACAGCCACAACGTCCCGGAACTGCGAGTGTACGAAGGCCAAAAACGGCCGGACGAAGTATGTGAGGACGGCGGACTTATGGGAAGTGAAAGAATCCCCGCGGGGGATGGATATTCCTCCTTCCAATCTTTTGGAGCCGACTTCAGAACAAATGTTGCAGATTCTGAACGACCGCTTTCGAGCACCGGGCGCCCCCCACTGCCGCAACAAACGCCAATTGCCGCCAACCGCCCAAAGAGTCGCATGGGAATCGCCGGCGGCGAAATGGTCGGCGCCGGAGGGCATAGGCCAGCGACAGGTGAAATTTGGTACATTTCAACAAAAATTAGCTTAAAACATTCAAATGAAATTTATCCCAAAGGAACGGTCGGCGCCAGCGACGGAATCGGCGTCCCGCCACCCGAATTAGCAACAGTAAAAGCATTTTTCGGCTAAATCCTCCCCTAATCTCCAATTTGTAAGGATTCTCTTCGTTCTTCGAGTCGCCGTGGGCTCCATTCGGCCGCATCGCGGCACAACACAATGTTTCCTGCTGGAGGGGCGGCCTCCGTGCCTTCTGTTGGGAGGGGTCCATCGATGCCGCAAAGACCGATCACTCAGCAAGGGATCAGCGGGGCAAAGGCGGCAGTTCCGGGCTCGAGAATGGGCAGTCGGTTGGGAAGTTAGTCATTAGGGGGGGGGGGGGGGGGGGGGGGGAAGTGATTGATTTGTTACATATTAGCGGCTATGAGGGGCAGAATGGTTGCGGACAAAAGTTACTTCATTGGTCTGTTGAACAACCAACTGAACGCGTTGGAGACTGAGATCGTTTCCCTCGGGCTCGAGTTGCAAAAGGCGGAGAAGGGACGAGAGAATTTGCTTGCTTATGAACAGAGGTGTAAAATGTAACAAAAATTGCATTTGTTACTTATTTTATGATCGTAGAGCAGAAGAACAAGCCAACGAATTGAAGCAGTTACAGGGCGGACTGGCGGACTACAACTTGGTTTTGTTTTTGGGGCAGATATTGGAGTTAAACGATAAACAAGCTTTGCTGACAGATAATTGGCCGCCAAAACACCAATTCCGACTTGCGGATGCTGGAGAATGAAGTTGTGGAAGGCGAATCGAACAAATCAGGGGCAAATTTTGACCCTTTGGCCAAATGATGAAATGGGCCATTCAGAAATGGTTGCCACGGTGGAAGGCCTATTTCGGGAGAGGAAGGTAAGGGAAGAAACGGTGCACGAGTTGGAACAACGCATTGAGCGGATGAAAGCGGAGAACACGTTGAAGTTGAGTGACATGGTTGGTCTCGATGGATTCGCAATCGGAGGCATAATGTTGGCATCGAATTTGAGGAGCGGGAGGTGAAGGAGGAGTTCAAGAGGGTCAGCGCAGAGGCCGAGACTTTGGCCGGAGACCTGTCCAAGAGACAGACGGAGCTGGAGGAGCTGTGCAGGCGAAAAGAGGAGCTGGACTTGGCACTGGTCAACTTTCCACTGAAGAAGCAAGCCAGTGTGACGGGGGGGGGGGAGGGTTGGGGTTGGACATGACTCCAGAGTTAAGTGATGCTGGAGGAGCAGCTGCAGGAGCTGCGCGAGAGGAGAATGGCCATTCTGGCCGAGCTCAACTCGGAGGAGACGCCCGAGGTGCAACGGGAGCACTTCGCACAACGCATCCAACGCGACAACGAAGAAATTTCGCACATGCAGACGCAGTCAGTGGTCCAGGGGGGGGGGGATGGCACAATCGATTTGGCCGTTTTGAGATTGCAAGAGATGAAGGAACGCGTGGCACAGTCGCAGGAGGAGCTTCAGGAGTTCCACAACGAGTTCGAACTGCTGGCGGGGGACAAGAGCGAGAAGTTCAGGGAACTGAAGAATCGGGAACTCCAAATGGACTCTTTCCTAGTCCGTCTCCTCTGCTGGTTCTGTCCTCATTTGGCCATTTTTTTGTCAGAAGAACTTCGAACTGTCCAAGTCTCAGCGAGAGTCGCAAATTAGCGCACTTTCGGCACAGATCGTGCGTCAATTGCAGCTGATTTCCCTAAACTGCCGACATTTGGAAATGGCGATGACCAATGTTAGCGGATTGGACGAGTCCGTTTTGGCATTGGGAAGTGCCGGAGTTAGCGCGGCAGAACTTCAAGAATGTGAGCAGATGAGAGCAAATTGAATGAATGACTGCAACCGTTCTTTGTTCTTTGAGTGCACGTCCGACTGCAGGAAGAGCTAATAACCCTTGGCCAGAATGAGACTTTGCTTTGCACTGAACTCGCCTCAATGCGATCCAAACAAACGGAAATTGACTCCGTTGAAAGAATGGGCAATTTGGAGACATTTAGGGAGGAATTGGGGACGAAAAGCCGAGTAATCAATTGGGACGCAGTGAATGTGGGGAGGGATGGCCAACTTTTGAGGAAATGGAGGCGAAGAGGGCCCAACTCGAGGAGGAATTGACGCGAGTGGACACGGAATTGGCAATGCTCAGAGAGCAGCGGGGGGCTGAGCAAAGGCGACTCGGACAAAACGCACAAATTGCCAAGGTGAACACGGACGGACTGATGAGGGGGGGGGGGGGACGGGGAGGGAGGTTGACAAAAAGTTGAGAATCCGTTCAGTAGAGGTGGCACTTTCGGAATCCCCCAAAATTGCTTGGGGATGCTTCGAGTTGAGAATTGAATTGGCTTCTGCTGAACTGACTGGCGGTCATTTTCATTTGTCAGTTGCGGGAATTAAAGCAGCGGGTGGACGTTTTGGAGACGGAAAGAATGGCAGTGGGCGAACAGTTAAAGGCACTAATGGCCAAATACGACTACGAGCCGGCCAAGCATAAAGTTGGTTGACGGCTAAAGACAATTTTGACAGAAAATAATCAAATTAAATTAGACATTCGAATTGCGAGCCGAATACAACCAACTTTTGATCAGCGCTGCACTGAACAGGGCGAAAAGCTCTCACTGAATTTAATTCGGCTTTGGCTTTTCAGTCAATTGAACTAAACGCATAAATGAGGCTCCCCACATTTTTGTTTTGCCTAATTCCGTCTTCGTTAAGCTCTGGTGAGAGTTCGGAGATCAGATCGGGCTCCACAGATTTGGCATTTGGCCCGTTCGTTACGCATCGAATGAAAGCATTGGGCAATTTTAGGGTCGGATTGATCCTCGACCAGCAGAAGGATTTGTTTCTCCAATGGATTAATGGGAGAATTAGTCGTAGAATAACATACTTAAGATGATGAAGACGAAAGCGGAGGAGGACAAAACGAATTGAGGGAGAAAATGAGGCGATTTTGCGGAGAGAGTCAATTCGGATGCAGCCATAAAGCGCTGCCCTCACTCTCCTGTCCTTCTGATCGGATGGTCTCCCCCCCCCTCTCCCCTCCCCTCCCCCCCCCCCCAATCACTTCGACCCCCCCCCCCCCCCCAATTACTTTTGATCAAAATTCGACTCCCCCCCCCCACAATCACTTTTGATCAAAATTCGACTCCCCCCCCCCCCCCCCCCAATTACTTCTGATCAAAATGACTCCCCCCCCCCACAATCACTTTTGATCAAAATTCGACTCCCCCCCCCCACAATCACTTTTGATCAAAATTCGACTTTCCCCTTCGCCCCCTGTAAAACCTCTGATCAAAATTCAACAAAAAGGGCGACAATTGCAAACACTTCACCATTCGTTCGTTCACTTCTGCTGAATGTGCTCTTCATCAAAAGTGCGCTCATCGGTCAGCAAAATCATCGGCCATTCCCTCGCAGTTTCCTTTTTTTTCGCCATTTTCGCGCGTCCTCCTTGCGCTTGTGAGTCCCATCCCCCGCCCTCCCCCTCCTCCCTAAGCTTTATCCCGCCCCCCCTAAGCTTTATCCCCTCCCTAAGCTTTATTCTCCCCCCCCCCCTCCCTAGGCTTTATCCCCCCCCTTAAGCTTTATCCCCCCCCCCCCTCCCTAGGCTTTATCCCCCCCCCCCCCTTAAGCTTTATCCCCCCCTAAGCTTTATCCCCCCCCTAAGCTTTATTCCCCCCCCCTCCCTAGGCTTTATCCTCCCCCCCCCCTTAAGCTTTATCCCCCCCCTAAGCTTTATCCCCCCCCCCCCTAAGCTTTATTCCCCCCCCCCCCTCCCTAGGCTTTATCCCCCCCCCCTTAAGCTTTATCCCCCCCCCTAAGCTTTATCTCCCCTCCCCCTCCCTAAGCTTTATCCCCCCCCCCCCCTCCCTAAGCTTTATCCCCCCTCCCCCCCCCCTTAAGCTTTATCCCCCCCCCCCTCCCTAGGCTTTATCCCGCCCCCCTTAAGCTTTATCCCCCCCCCTAAGCTTTATCTCCCCTCCATCTCCCTAAGCTTTATCTCCCCTACCCCTCCCTAAGCTTTATCCCCCCACTCAAATTCTCAGCCCACCAGTCCCATGCTCAACTCGTTGCTCACCCTCGTGTTCTTTTTCTGGACGAGGATTGGCCCGTTGGGAAGGAATTGGAAGTTAAAATATGTGACGGGACCGAGAAGGACGAACTGAACAATGGCGGGCAGCAAAAGCCAATTCCATTTGAAATGCATTTGGTCCGTCGTGGAAATGAAAACGGTGAGCTGGCCGACCAGTTCAGCGTTGTGCCTGTAAATGAGAGTTGCTTCACTCTGATGCTGAACAAACAGTTGGAGGCCGACGTAAGTTGGAGATGACTCGATGCAAATTGGCTAATTATTCGTTTCCGGGTCCGGTTCAGCCCCCACTCGCCGCGACCGTCGAAGGACCTCTTACGCCTGTTTCCCCCTCGTTCTCGCTGCTGTTCGAAAGAGACGACACCGGCGACCGCGCGTCCCTCCAGGTGGAGCTGGTCGATGTCAACGACAACCCTCCCCGCTTCCTCGGGGGGCCTTTCCCCGTCGAGCTGATCGTCCCCGAAGTCCTTTCCCCGTGTCAGTGTCGTGTTCAGTTCCACCCATCCACAGGACTCTTCGCCAGGCTTTCTTTTACACCGCTTGGAGGTGGTCGACCCGGACGGTGGGATTGGTGGAATTTGTCGCTTTTCTTTTGACCGGACGACCAATGGAAATGGGACGGAGGAATTTGAACTGTTCAAATTGGACAGCCAACAGTGCCAATGGCCTCGATGTTCAGTCAATCTTCGTCTCAACAGGCGAATGGCCAAAGGCGAATTGGCCAAAGTGCGAGTGAAGGCGAGGGACGGAGCCGGACTGACGACGAGGGCAAATGAAGCGGTGGCCGAATTGGAAGTGATTGTGTTGGGGGCAAATGATGAAGGTTGGAGGGCAGGCCTCAAGAATGAAGACAAAATGGAAGGATTGGGGAACACCACAGCCAACGGAGGAATCGGACGAGAGGAAATGGAAGAAACGGGTGAAGA
Organism: Globodera pallida; assembly: GCA_020449905.1. NCBI lineage: Eukaryota > Metazoa > Nematoda > Chromadorea > Rhabditida > Heteroderidae > Globodera > Globodera pallida. The sequence continues at coordinate 304,509 of JAIXHY010000041.1, forward strand.
AGACAATAACGGCATGGACTCCTCGCTGAAAGTGACCGCCATGTCAACGGAAAGGAGCCGGCTGAAAGTGACCGCCATGTCAACGGAAAGGAGCCGGCTGAAAGTGACCGCCATGTCAACGGAAAGGAGCCGGGAAGGTTTGTCCGTTTACACCTCCCCCCCCCCCCCCCTCTTCCATTACCAGTGCCATCTTTTTCGACAGCGTATTTGCCGCTTTCATCGCCTTCACCACGACCACCTCCGTCCCCCTCTCCTCGTTCCCCTCCCGCCTTCCGTACTTTTGTGGTCGACCATCTCAGCGAGGACGCCCCCGATGGGCTGGAACTTCTTCGGCTTAACCTTCCTTCTGATCAGTCCTTTCATTTCGTCATGTTCAATTCCGATGGCTCGGAGGGAAATGGCTTACGAATGTTGGCAAACTGTTCGGTGCGTGTTAATGCCCCGTTGGAAGTTCAAAAAAGAGGGGAAATGGTTGCGGAAGTTCGGAGAGTGGAGGATGATCTTCCGGTGGTAGTCATTCGGGCACGGATTTGGTCGATGATCAGTCAGTTTCAAGAATGGATAGGACAGAGAAATTCCGCCAAAATGGGCAAATTCGCGTGGAAATGGCCACCGGACGATGGATTCGCGTGTTGACACTGCCGGAAGAATTGTATAAATATGCGCATGTGGTGAGAGGAGGTGAGGGAGTGAAGATGAGCGGGCGCCAATTGGTGGTGAAAGCCGACGTGGAAGAAGCGGAAGGGCGAGGCGCCGGAGGGGAAAGTGGAGACGCCGGAGGGGAAAGTGGAGGCGCCGGAGGGGAAAGGGGAGACGCCGGAGGGGAAGGGCGAGGCGCCGGAGGGGAAAGTGGAGGCGCCGGAGGGGAAAGGGGAGACGCCGGAGGGGAAGGGCGAGGCGCCGGAGGGGAAAGTGGAGGCGCCGGAGGGGAAAGGGGAGACGCCGGAGGGGAAGGGCGAGGCGCCGGAGGGGAAAGTGGAGGCGCCGGAGGGGAAAGGGGAGGCGCCGGAGGGGAGGGGCGCGGGAAGAGGTGTTTCGGGTTGGAGTTCCGCTTCCGCAAGGCCCGTCTGGGGAAGAGTCTCTGTGTCCGTCTTCCCGTCAGAGAGTGGCGTCTGCAAATCCATTGGCCCCCCGAGGGATTCCTCCGACTCACATTCCCCGAGGTTTTCATTTGACCGTCCCTTTTTGAGTCTCCTCCGCTTGCAGAATGCGCCGTTGCCGCCTGTACTTCTTCAGCCCAATGTGAGCATCTACCACCCGCCACTCGCTTCCCCGACCTTTTCGCTGCAAAAAGACTTTAACGTAAATGAAACAATTTAATTTAAACGTCCAATGGAATAGAAAATTGTCCCTTTTGTTGTTACGTTCTCAAAACAACGCATTTTTAGGACAGCGCCAAGTTTTACGTCGACCCAAACTCTGGCGAATTGTCCTTCGCCAATCGTTCGCGCGTTTTTGACTTTGAACGCGAACGTTTCTTTTCTGTTGGAGTGTCTGTTTGTGTTACCGCCGCAGGGAGGAAAAGCGGCTGTCAGCAAATTGTTTTGCAAATGGACGTTTTGGACTCCAACGACCATTGCCCCCAATTCGAAGCCCCCCAAGCAAATCAGGTGCTTACTAAATGCAATCTTTGCAATTCGATCATATTTATTATCGCAGACTGAGACCATCCGAGAGGACTCTCCGCCCGATTTAACCTTTCCAATTGTCCACTTCCCCCCGGCGATCGATGCCGACGGAACTGATCAGTGGCGCTCCGTTTGCTACCGACTCGCCAATTCATTCGGACAAACATTCGCCATTCTAAATCCCGAAAAGGCGGAATTGTTCCTATCGAAGGGTCTCGACAATTCAACGGCACTTTAATTTTGCCAATTCTTTAGCACTCGACCGCGAGACCGTATCGTCCTATGCTTTGGAAATCGAGGCGGAGGATTGCCCCTGGGCGCGGCAACGCTGCTCCCCGCCCTTCTCCCCGTCCTTCTCCCCGTCCTTCTCCCCGTCCTTCTCTCCGTCCCCGTCCTTCTCTCCGTCCCCGTCCTTCTCCCCGTCCTTCTCCCCGTCCTTCTCCCCGTCCTTCTCCCCGTCCTTCTCCCCGTCCTTCTCCCCGTCCTTCTCCCCGTCCTTCTCCCCGTCCTTCTCCCCGTCCTTCTCACCTCCCTCACCATCATCGTCAACCCTTCGCTTGTCCATCTCCGTCTCCGATGTAAATGACAATCCGCCCCGCTTTATTCGTCGTCATTTCTTCGCCCCGCTCATTGATTTGGCCTGTAAGAGCCGGGGACGTTTTGGTCCGACTGAGAGCGAACGATCCAGACCAGGGAGACCAGCAGAGGGGACAACTTAAATTCATGTGGGGAGAAAGAACGGTCCAGACGGAGGCCGATGTGAGTAGCGATTGCATTTCCAAAAATAATTGCCGATCAGTCTTCGCCGAATCCCTTAAGCCGATTCCAATCGCCGTCAGTCCGTTTCGTCTTAACAAAACCAACGGGGAATTGTCCATCCGAAATGATTTTGACGAGACAATGTCTTTTCAAAGAACGTCGTCTGTTTTATTTTTGTTAGCATTTTAATGTAAAGTTTCTGCGCAGATTCACTTTCCGAGTGCGTGTTCAAGATTCTGGCGCAAAACATGAGGACCAAGCGAGCGTTACGGTGCCATTCTCCCATTTCCCCCAAAATGCCATTTCCAACTTACAATTAATTAGATTTCGATTCTCGACCCATCCGTTCACCTTGCCCAACTCAATTTTAGCGCCGATTCCACACTACTTGGATGACGGACGCGACTTGCTCGAGCAGTATTTGGCCTTTCTGGTTCTCGCGTTATGCCATTTCCCTTCAGATTGCTTTCCATTGCCATTGGTCACGAATGGCGTGTGCTTAACCAAAAGCTGAGTCGTTGTGGAGGAAATTGCAGCCGAATGAACGCATATTTTTTGGCCAAAGGAACTTTTCAACCGATTGGGGCCGAAAAGAGCGCTGAACGAATTGAGAACAGCGGCCAAAGAGGGGCAACGAGGAGCAGAGAAGGGCATTAAACGCGCTAAGGGATAGATTTGGGTTGAAGATGGCTGAGGATAGCCAAGGTTCGTGGAAAGCGGAGCCCCGGGAGATTTATGCCCGCCTTTTCAGACCCCCGGACCCTTCCCCTCCGGCAGCCGTTCTCACCGTTTCCCCACCTATTCAACTCGTCCTCCTCTCCTCTTCATTCGTTCTCATCTCTTTGATCCTTTTCCTCCTCTTTGTTTGTCGTCGCCGGAGGGGGAAAATCACCCGTCGGGAGAGGGTACGAGCTTTGAGATTTGTTGGCCCCCCTGCGGGGAGTACCCTCTGCTGGTGGGAAGCGAAGGGTAAAGCGATCGCTGAGCCGGCAACGACCACCTCAACGCGATCATTCAGCCGGCAGCGACGACCGATGGGGTAAATTGGGGAGGGCACTGATCGATTAATTGTTGAATAACTGCCGGGCGATCGATCATTCGAATTCAATTCATTCAGTGAACACTTTGTGCCCGTGCCGAATATATTCAACGGAGACGGAATTATGACGAATTTCGGCGGCCTTCCGTTGGCACTTTGCCTCTGAGCATCCCCCGGGTGAGGCCACTAAATTTGGCGGCGATTCGGACGGAGTTTTGAAGAAAAAAAAACGGCGCAAATTTCATCCAATTGGATCCGCTGATTTTTTTGCGTTTTTTCCGTTTTGTACATTGTTAATTGGAACTGTTGAGCCATTGTAAGAAAATAAAGTGCCGAATTAGCCCTTCGGGCATCGAACGCAAAGCTTTAGCCGATAATCCAATTTGCGCCGAAAATCTACCGTCCCCCCCCCCTCCACCCCCCCCCCCCTCCACCCCCCCCCCCCCTCCACCCCCCCCCCCCTTCCCCCCCCTTCCCCCCCCCCTTTCCCTCCCCCCTTCCCCCCCCCTTCCCCCCCCCCCCCCCTTCCCCCCCCCCCTTCCCCCCCCCTTCCCCCCCCCTTCCCCCCCCCCCTTCCCCCCCCCCCTCCACCCCCCCCCCCCCTTCCCCCCCCCCCCTCCCCCCCCCCCTCGCCGGCGCTCAGTTCGCTTTGTTTCCAAATAGCCAAAAATGTCCCTATGCTCTCACACTTTCCCACACAACTCATCTGCATATTTCCATATTTCATCCTCATCCAATCCCGCCCCCCCACAATCAATTATCCTCTTAAAATGAATGGAAACGGACCAATTTATTCAATGGACTTGGCGGTGCAGCGCATTCAACCAACGGATTTTGGCTCCTCCATTAGCCCCCCCCCACCCCCCCCCTTACCTTCTTAGCGGCCACAACCTTTTATTATCTGACGGAATTTTCGGTTTTTGTGACGAATGATGTCTTCAATTACCCTCATTTCCTTCTCCCCCCCCCCAACCCCCCCCTCCCAACGCCATTTGCGTTATTAAATATCCGTCAAATAAGACAAACATTGTCTAAAAACAAACACATTGCTTATTCCTTTCCGTCCATCAATTGGCCGGCCCTCATTTGACCTGACATTTTCGGGGGGGGGGGGGGTGGGGGGAGTCTGAGGGTTTAACTAAAATTCTCGTTGTCCTCACCCCCCCCCCCCCCTCTCTTTGAACTTCCTTTTGGGACGCCCCCTCCCTTTTCCTTGCAATGCTTTATACCCCCCCCCCGCACTCTTTTGCTCTTTCTTCGTGTCCTTGAGGCTGCTTTATGTTATTCTTCGGTTTAAATGCTAAACCGGCGGGTTAACTACTAAAATGGCGTGCTCGTCTTTGGGTTGAGTTTACGACGATTAACCGTTACTTAAGCCGGGGGTTTCTCACTTTTGGCGTGCAAGCCGCTTTTACTCGAGACAGCGATAACGTTCTTTTCGCTAACCGAAGACGAGCAAAAGTGGACCCAGAAGAGTCTGCAAGAAGATTTCGGAAAGAACAATTTATGTTGGGACTCATTTAGGCAAATGGATCAGAAATTCGTGGAAGTGTTTGTGGGCCCCAAAAGTTGGGGAGCCGAAGGCGGGGACGACTGGCAGAACAGAAGAAGCATTGACAGGCTGAGCAACCCGTTTATCCAGCAGAGCTGGCAAAAACAGCCCGACCAAAAGCAACTGACCACGATGGAACCATTCCAAATATCCACTCACAACGATGTTCGTTGTGTTCATTTAATTTTGAAGATTTGAAAAGCTTCCCTATTTAATTTATAAATTTTTCAAAAAATGCCTCCAGGCAAAAATGGCCGCCGTTTTGTTCTGCGATGTTTTGGGCGCCTTGTGCATTTTTCTGAATGCCTTTGTGATTTTGGCTTTGCTTCGTAACCGGCGTCGAGTGCTCATCAACGTATTCTATGTGCTCGTGTTGCATTGCGCCGTTGTCGATCTGATAAGGGGCGCCTGTCTGATCGCCTGGGGAATGCCGCACCTGTTAATCCACACAATGCGATCAATTGACGACAGACTTTTCGCTCTCAAGGTCAAATCAGTTCACTCAACAGATCAGCCAGTTCACTCCAACCAAATCACAATTAGTTCACTCAAACCAGATCAGCCAGTTCACTCCAACCAAATCACAATTAGTTCACTCAACAGATCAGCCAGTTCACTCCAACCAAATCACAATTAGTTCACTCAAACCAGATCAGCCAGTTCACTCCAACCAAATCACAATTAGTTCACTCAAACCAGATCAGCCAGTTCACTCCAACCAAATCACAATTAGTTCACTCAAACCAGATCAGCCAGTTCACTCCAACCAAATCACAATTAGTTCACTCAACAGATCAGCCAGTTCACTCCAACCAAATCACAATTAGTTCACTCAACAGATCAGCCAGTTCACTCCAACCAAATCACAATTAGTTCACTCAAACCAGATCAGCCAGTTCACTCCAACCAAATCACAATTAGTTCACTCAAACCAGATCAGCCAGTTCACTCCAACCAAATCACAATTAGTTCACTCAACAGATCAGCCAGTTCACTCCAACCAAATCACAATTAGTTCACTCAACAGATCAGCCAGTTCACTCCAACCAAATCACAATTAGTTCACTCAAACCAGATCAGCCAGTTCACTCCAACCAAATCACAATTAGTTCACTCAACAGATCAGCCAGTTCACTCCAACCAAATCACAATTAGTTCACTCAAACCAGATCAGCCAGTTCACTCCAACCAAATCACAATTAGTTCACTCAACAGATCAGCCAGTTCACTCCAACCAAATCACAATTAGTTCACTCAAACCAGATCAGCCAGTTCACTCCAACCAAATCACAATTAGTTCACTCAAACCAGATCAGCCAGTTCACTCCAACCAAATCACAATTAGTTCACTCAACAGATCAGCCAGTTCACTCCAACCAAATCACAATTAGTTCACTCAACAGATCAGCCAGTTCACTCCAACCAAATCACAATTAGTTCACTCAAACCAGATCAGCCAGTTCACTCCAACCAAATCACAATTAGTTCACTCAACAGATCAGCCAGTTCACTCCAACCAAATCACAATTAGTTCACTCAAACCAGATCAGCCAGTTCACTCCAACCAAATCACAATTAGTTCACTCAACAGATCAGCCAGTTCACTCCAACCAAATCACAATTAGTTCACTCAAACCAGATCAGCCAGTTCACTCCAACCAAATCACAATTAGTTCACTCAACAGATCAGCCAGTTCACTCCAACCAAATCACAATTAGTTCACTCCAACCAGATCAATCAGTTCACTTCAACCAGATTAATCAGTTTACTCCAATCAGATCAACCAGTTCACTCCAACCAGATCAATCAGTTCACTTCAACCAGATTAATCAGTTTACTCCAATCAGATCAACCAGTTCACTCAAACCAGATCAGCCAGTTCACTCCAACCAAATCACAATTAGTTCACTCAACAGATCAGCCAGTTCACTCCAACCAAATCACAATTAGTTCACTCAAACCAGATCAGCCAGTTCACTCCAACCAAATCACAATTAGTTCACTCAACAGATCAGCCAGTTCACTCCAACCAAATCACAATTAGTTCACTCCAACCAGATCAATCAGTTCACTTCAACCAGATTAATCAGTTTACTCCAATCAGATCAGCCAGTTCACTCCAACCAGATCAATCAGTTCACTTCAACCAGATTAATCAGTTCAGTCCAATCAGATCAACCAATTCACACTGGTCATCCTCCGGTCCTGCAACCTGCTCACCATATTCAACTTGCTCGTCTTCACAACGAACGAATTTATTGTCATCAAATACCCACTTCACTATCGCCGTTATTTTTGCCGGCGTACCGTTGTCTTCATTCTCGCAATGTGGTCGGGTCGAAACGGGGCACACAAATTGATTAAAGTGAATAAATGGGGGGGAGGGCCTTTCAGTTGGTTTGTCTCTCTGCTGTTCGGCATTGGGTCGGTGTTCGCCAATTTCCTCGAATCCGTCCATAACGTTTTGGTTGAAATGAACGCGACAGTATCACCACCATTCGAACAGAATGAATGGAGAAAAGCTGGAGATGAAGAGGAGGAGGACGAAGACGGACTTCCCCCGAAGGGTGTGACAGGACCATCATTCGAACAGAATGAATGGAGAAAAGCCGGAGATGGAGAGGAGGAGCACGAAGACGGACTTCCCCCGAAGGGTCCCAACGGAGTCCAACGCCGACAGATGGCCGGTCTCTCCATCAACGGGTTGTTCATGCTAATGGTTTGGGAGCAGTACTTTTGGAACCGGTGAAGAACGTTTTGAATCCATTCCAGATATTTGTGTTGTGCTATGTTTGTCTGTTCACTGTTCTCATTTGCTATGGAAAGATTCTGAAAACAATTCGACAATTTCAACGCCACGGGGGCGATGGGCGGAGGCGCGTGCTGGCAAATTCCGCCGTGGGCAGTCAGAAGAAGCCTCGGAACAGAACCGCCGGCGGGTCCATTTACCATAAGCGGTACAAATCAAAGGGGTAAAAGCAAAGGCTCAAAACATTCGCGCGGCGTTCAGCTCGGTCCACCAGCAGAGAAATCACCACAACCAGCAGAAGGGGGACGGCTGTCAAGGCATCGTCGGAGGAGGGGAACAACTACCGACGGAAGTGCACAACAGCAACAGAATGGACAGTTTAAGCAAAAAAGTGTCAATTTCGGGGACCCCGCAGAGTCGGGGCAGTCGTACAAATTGCGGACGCTGTCCGAATTGTGAGGCCAATCCGGAGACGGAAATTGGGAGAAGGCAAGATATTTTATCCACAAAAACTCCTTCAAATATATTGACGACACAAAACTTGACACAAATTTTGCAAAAATCTTTTTCAGCCGTCGTTGCAACTCACACCGAAAGTGGCGTTCCCATCTGATGTCCCGTCACAAATATTTGATTGTTATTGGCACCTGTCCTTTTTGTGGACATTCTTTTTCTGTTCCCATATTCGGGCATCCAAATGGTCGCTTTGCTCCATCTGAACAATTTGCTCGCCACTTCCCATCTAACAACGCTAATCCGATGGTGTCTTCAGGTGAGCAAGAAACACTTATCGATCGTTCAGTCGCTTTTTTTGATCAGATTTTGATCGGAGTCCATTCCGTCTGTCAGCCTCTGTGTTACTTTCGGATGACAGTGAGTAAAAGAAGCTTTTTTTTATAATTATAATTATAATTCACCATAATTTTGACGGAATTTCGCCGCCTTGCCTGTTGTTTGGGCGAAACTCGCCGCTTTGGCGGTAGTGGAAGCAGTGCCGGCGGGTCAATCTTTGGTGGGGCTACAGCCGGCACGATCAGCCGATCGGCGAAGTCTTTTGGGACGATGAAAGCGCCTATTCTCGGTGGGTAAGATATTGGCGGAAGGCGGGGGGGGGGGGGATTTTCTCTTTTGGCACATTGCCTGTTGGTATTTCCCCATTTGTACTTTTCCTCTTTTTGGCATTTCCTTTATGGCACTCTTCCCTCTTGGCATTTTTACCCTTCTTTTCCCTCTTGGCATTCTTACCCTTCTTTTCCCTCTTGGCATTCTTACCCTTCTTTTCCCTCTTGGCATTCTTACCTTTCTTTTCCCTGTTGGTATCTCGAACTCGAAAGGTTTCGATGCAGCCCTGTGAATTAGCAATGTTTTAAGGGAATGAAAACGGCGACACAGACGAGCAGCCTCCGGCAAAGACAAAGAGAAGCATTGTGCTAAGGACTGTCGTCTCCCAAGGGATGGCGCCCAGGGGGATAATGACGCTGGCGGAAGCAGGCGAGCGACAGGAAGAGATGACCAATTGGGTTAGTGAGGGGTGAGGGGGGGGGGAGGGGGGACAAAAACTCAGTCTTCAACCAAGAATCAGGCCAGAACACACTGAGTTTGTGGATCCATTTGTGTTTTGTTGTACCCCTTTTAGGCTAACCCATCGGTTGACGGTCATCAAATGTTGTTGATCACTCAGAGACGGAAATGGACGCGCAATTTGAGTTTGTTGTGCAAGGAAGAAGGCGAAGAGCTGGAACTGTTCCTGGCAAAAGAATATCGGAGGAGAGGCGTGGAAGAGCATGGGAAGGGAGAAAGTGGGCAAGAAGAGAGTGGAGGTGAAGAAAAACTGGAGAATTTGAAGCATGGGGAGGGCTTGAGTAGGAGAGAGGGTTCGTTGAGAGAGGAGGGCACGAGAAGAGAGGGACGAGAGACAGGGGGAAATGGAGAGAGTAAAAGGACGACGGGAGAACGGGACGGAACGATAACAAGTTGAAGGCGAAGAGATTGCGGGTGGATAGCAAAAACAGGAAGAACGAATTGGATGAACTGCGGAAAGGCTGTTGGAAGCGGTTGAAAAGAAAAAAAGGAAACGGAGAACCGCCGGAAGGTGAGCACCGATCAGAAGGATTTTAAGAGGCTTCAGAGAAGAGGTGAGGAGGGGAAGAGCCCGAGTGATGACGAACAGCTTGAGAGTGAGCGGATATGAGCATCCAGCTTGTAGTGACTTTGATTCAAATTTTTTATTCCATTTTTGAATGCAATTTCAAATAAAAATTCGGCTAAATTGTCGTTAATTGGTCTAAAATGTTTTCATCGAATCATAAATACCAATCGACTCTTCTCTGAGTGCTCATTGAAAAAAAGATCCTAAAATTATCATAAACCAGGCATGGACACGGATATCCGCGGATAATCCGGATATGGATGGATGCGGATACGGAATTTCAAAAAATGTACGGATACGGATGGACACGGATATGAAAGTCAAATCCGTGGATATCCGCGCATATCCGTATATTTGAGTACCAAGGTTTTTATAATCATTTTTGAATTTTGCCAAGGAAGGGCGGTGGTCTTTCATACTTTTTGACAAAAAATTTTACCTTTTTTTACAACATTCACTCCAAATAAAACGGTGATTTAGTGGTTTGTCTCTGCGACGTGTCAAATTTTGTGTGCGGGTTCGAGCCCGCTTGAGTGCATGTACTTATTTATCGTTTTGCCTCGAGTCTCAAAACCGCTTCACCCATTAATAAAATGTTTTTTAATAAATTTCCAAATTTTTTCAATTAAAATGAGTGCAAAAAAAGCATTGAAAAAAATTCATCACATCTTGCTGAATTTTTGCTTTAATTTCTAAATCAATATTGCCAATTTTTGTAAAAATTCTCCCGTCGGCGCCTGTCGGCAGTGCCGGACCCTTACCACTCCTAAAAGCTTCAAAAAAGTGCCATATTTTTACATTTTTGGTTTAAAATCTCTTAACAAATTGAGTCAAAAGATCAAAATTTTCTCGGCGGCGCCTATCGGCACCGCCGACCCTCCCTTGAAATTTCTTAACAAAATCTCAAAATTTTTTGCGACGGTGCTTGCCGGCAGTGTTTTCCCGGTTCCAGTTTTCCTGACGGTTCCGCGGTTCCGGTTCCAAAGCGGTTCCGAATTTTGACGGTTCCGCGGTTCCGGTTCCGAAGCGGTTCCGAATTTTGACGGTTCCGCGGTTCCGGTTCCAAACCGGTTCCGGTTTTTCACGGTTCCGCGGTTCCGGTTCCAAAGCGGTTCCGGATTTTGGCGGTTCCGGGAACCGGAACCGGTTCCAACGGTTCCGGTTCCAAATTCCAATAATTTGTAAATATAGCCAAAATTTTTTTAAAAAATCAGAAAAATGTTGTTCAACTTCAACTTACATAGAAAATGATCAATTTTATAAAACGACAATAAGAATAAGACAAATTTTTTTTTATTATTATTAAAAATATTTTTCTCATTTCCACAACTTTTATTGCCTCATCCATAAATTTTTTTGGGATTCTGATAAACTTTTAGGGGGGGGGGGGGGGGGGGGGAGTGGGGTCGGCGGTGCCGATAGGCCCGCCGGAAAAATTTTTGAAATTTTAATGAATTTTGTTAAGAGATTTGCAACCAAAATTTAAAAAATCTGAATATTTTTGCACCTTTTAGCAATGGTATGGTAAAGGTCCGGCGGCGCCGGTAGGCGCCGCCGGGAAAATTTTCTTGAAAATTGAACAATATTTGTTAAGAAAATTGGTCCAAAAAATTATAAATGTTCCAAAACAAAGCCCTATGATTTACAACCAAAAAAATTAATGAAAAACTTGTGAATTGTCATCAGAAAAATTTAAAAGAATTTTTAGAATTGTTAACACCACCGTAAATGTTCAGAGAAAGTCAGATACATTGTCGGGGAACTGAACCCCACCACACCAATCGAGATCGGGATTTCAAAAACCGGGATAATCCCGCCCGATCCCGACCGGGATCCCGATCTCGGCCAACTCTAATTTATAGTTATTGATCTGCATGTATTTAATAGATTGATAGAGCGAAAAATACTCAAGGAAATCAAAATTGTTGATGCTTTGTATTTGGAAGTTTTGCTTTGTTGGGTTGTAAAAAGTAGGGTTGGACGGGACCGGGATTTTTGGAAAAACCGGGACCGGGACTAAATTTGGTCCCGGTCAAAAAAAACCGGGACTGCTGGACAAAAACAAGAAAAAAAATCATTTTGTAAAAACCGGGACTTTTATAGTGGGATTTTAAAGGAATTTTGAAAAACCGGGACCAAAATTTCAGTACCAAAATTTGAAAAATTGAACATTTCAGTACTGGTCCCGGTCCCGTCCAACCCTAGTAAAAAGGCTATTCGCTTCAAAAACTAATCATATTCAATTCATTATGCACTGGAAAAATATGTATTGGAACCGGTTCCGGAACCGGTTCCGAAGCGGTTCCAAGCTCTTCGCGGTTCCGGTTCCAAAGCGGTTCCGGATTTTGGCGGTTCCGCGGTTCCGGTTCCGAAGCGGTTCCGGATTTTGGCGGTTCCGGGAACCGGTTCCAAAATCGGTTCCAAATTTTTCGCGGTTCCGCGGTTCCGGAACCGGTTCCCGGAACCGCTGGAACCGGCACCGGAACCGGAACCGGGAAAACACTGCTTGCCGGCACCGTCGGGCCCTCCTTCCCAGAAAAAAAATTAGATTTTTTGAAAAAAGGGCACTACCCGTACCCGCAATCTCAATCTCATGCTGACAATGATGCCGAAGGTGAAGATCAACAATAACATATGTACTGGGAAAAAAAATTAGTAATTTTTGGTTTAAAAAATTGAAGAAAATTTTCACAGCGGATATGGCGGATCACCTATGCCAAATCTTGCAAAAAACGGACATAGGATAGAGAACATTAAATTAATGGAATCGTGTCGATAAACAGCATTTTGAGTTATTTTCTTCAGTAAAAAAGTGACACGCACTTCGATACGCTTAACTTCATTTAAATACGGCGGATCCTTTTTAAATTTTCACCATCCCTTGAAAACAAAATACCTTATCGTTTTTCAGTATTATCTTGATTTGATGCGGCCTAGGATTTTTGTTATAGTCAAAAAGGTTTAAATTTTTCAGATCAAATTTTTTCAAAATTCTCCAAGCTCCACCAAATTTTGGAAGGGGTAAGAAGGAAGCACTAGAGGCACGTCTGCAAAATTTCGTCACGAAATATAAGCATTATCCTGTGTTACAAGCTTTCAAAACCCGAAAGGAAATTCAATGTTGGGGATATAATGTCTGACCACACGCTGTCTGCCACTGGGTTTTTTCGTTGTTTAAACAATGAATTTCCGCGAGTATCGAAACGATTTGTCTGTATTTATGTAATATCTCTAACTACAGCCAATGTCCGCCATTTGGCATAGGTGGGATATCCGCTGATTGGATACGGATATGATTTTCGAAAAATGAGACGGATACAAACGGATACGGATACAAAAGGCACGGATAATCCGGATACGGATTTTAAAATTTGTATCCATGTCCATGCCTGTCATAAACTACACTGCAAAATTAACAGAAAATTAAATGACCTCAAGAACAGAATACTTTTTAAGCGGTAATTTGCGAAAGTTTCTCTTCTGGTTTCGTTACGATGGCTCAAGGTTTGCATCCATGGCAAAGGGTGGCGATCCGTTCAAAGGGCCAAGTATCATTCAACTTGTCATAACATGCCTTGACAAGGTCTTCGGAAGAGAGCATTCAGATCGGATCAAAACATTTATAGTCAGCAGGTAATGACACTTATTAAGTATTCGCACATTCTGCTTTTTAAAGAACAGATGCAAAAGTGCACGCCATCCGTTCACCTATTCTCGTTGGGTTGCCCAAAGGATGCGAATGGTTTGATCAGTCTGAAATGACGAGAAGAAAGTTCCTTGATTATTTCAATGGTAAATTTACAATTTGCGATATTTCAAGTTTAACTAAACCTCTGGTTAAAAAGTCGTTTTTTCCTTAATTTTCAGAAATTTCAACCGCTTTTTATTTTTATTGACGAATTCATAATCAGTGCATCAAATAATGTATTTTCAGACAATTTTTTAAATAAAAAATATTTTCAAAATTCTGACCAAAAGGGTCCCTCCTATGGTTTTGCAAAGTTTGAACCGGTTCAAAGTGGTTTCCTAACAGGAAAAACAAATGGTATTGATATTCTTGACTTTTGCTGCTAACACCACCACCACCTCCGAAATTTGAATTTGTCCGGATTTAGATCAAATTCAGAATGCCGGATATGCAGGCGCAGTGGAGTTGCTTCGTATTCATCCGGTAGCTTTGGGGTTCCACCCGTCGTATCACGTTGCTTATAGGTTGGTTTGTATGAACAGAAAGGGGAAACAATGGGCTTATAATTTCACCGTCACTTCGTTTTTAATCGATTGCTTTTAATTTTGGACGTTATGTCTACCGCCTTCGCGTCCTTTCGCCGGAACAAAGCCGCAATTATCCGGATCGCTTCTTTACGCAGGCGTGCCATTTGATCCCAAACAAAACTTCTTTGGATGACATTGCCGAATATCACTATAGTTGGACCATTCCTCCAACTTTTTGCGTCGAAAGGGCTCAATTTGCGTGCGATCTTTTGATGAAACCCGGACAAAATTTCGCGTCTTTTTATTTTCATCAACTGCGCCTTAGAAAAATGGATAAGCAATACAAATCGGTGACAAGAAGACGCCAACTGTCGCTTCTGCAAATCGAGAAAGGTAGGAATTTCCAATTTTTTTAAACAAAATAAATTGCAATATGTAGCTGTTCTGTATAATCAAAAACCCAAAACTGAGTTTAGCACCTACTTTTTGATCTAAGAATTCTTGCATCATTTAGGCGAGCCTTATCATTTCGCTGATGACGAAGCCCAATTCTACAATTTGAATTTTATTGCCCACGGCTTTATGAGGCAACAGGTGGACCGGTGGCGATATGCCCTCTAGAAATAGAAAGTTTGAACCGAATTTTTAAGAGAAATCGGATGAAAATCTTTGAAATTTTGGTTTCTTTGAATGTGTGGGAATTTTGGAATTAAGGGGTTTGCCTTTCCCTCCCACTGCAATGCCGGATTGTGCATTAATTTCTTTTAAATTGAGATCCGGCGAATGGTGAGCTTAATCGTGAATATCGCTTGTGACACAAGCGGAAGTGACCCAAGGAGGATTTACGAGTTTCTGCTCAAAGACCCGGACCCAGTAAGATTTCATGAAGCGCGTCTGGTCCCCGCACCGTCGTCCGGCTTATTTTTGAGTCCGTTTCATTGTTGCTTTTCATCAACAATAATTATTTGCTTTTAGCTGATGTCGTCTACGATCCAAAAATGTTTACGAAACCGGTCCCGGAATATTTGTCCGCCTGGGATTTGGATGATTGTGAGGAACAAGTTGTGAGTGAATGCGCCGACGAAGAACCTTTGGAAGGAGAGAATACAAAGCGGGAGGAAGAGAATGACGAATCTGAGAATGAATTGGATAAGAAATACGCACTAGAATCCTTGTGAAAATCAAGGTTTTGTTGTTTAGTGTTTGGGTCTTAAATTATCTCAACTTAACTGGTTAAAAGACAGAATTTGTCGGTGTTTGTTTACTCCATTTATAACCGTTAATCGTCTTACGATAGAACGTGCTAATATTTGTCTATGTCAGCCGGCTACCGGTCCGAATAACCCATAAGAATTCGGAATTGTTTTTTGCAGTTTTATTTCGCCGATTAAGACGCCAGCGACAACACAAAGTGTTGCAGGGGCAAAGGTTTTGCGTTAATCACAAATTATGAGAAAATACAAAAGTTTCCTTTTAATGAATGGGGATTTCCGATTCGGAATTCGTCAAATTGGATGTTAGAATCGTATTTTATGCTCCCGAAAAAAAAGGTTGTCGATCGAAACTCGCCTCGAAAATTTAGCCAGACTCGAATTCGAAACTTGTGAATTGGTTCTTTTTGAGAACTACCCATATAAAGAAGAAATTCCCGCACCCCCTTCCCCTCTTTTTCTTTAAGAATAAAATTATTTATTCTTTTTACAGAGTTGTTGCTTTCACCGTCTCAAATGAAGGCCCGTCGCCTAATTTATCGCTATGTTCCAAAACGTCTTCTGCACATTATTTTATATTTTATGTTTATTGTTTTCTTGGTGTGCTTTTATCAGAATGTTGTAATTAGGCGAGAAAGCGCCGAAACTGGTAAGCTGGAGTAAATATTAGAATTTAAAGGCGAAACAATTGCAGATGATCGGCATTCAATAGAAATCGACGATGGGAAGGACCCTTTTGTCTTTTATAGAGAATTGGGGAAGAAAGATTGGCAGGACAAAGACGCTTATGACAATGATCAGAAGCGCAAGGGGAATGGAGAGCAGGGAATGGCAGTTTCAATAAAAACGGATGGCAACGAAACATTGGGACACATAATGGTTTCTTTGGTTTATTTTGCATTTGTTTCTGAACTCTGACGGCTTATATCCAAAGGACGAGCTTTACCGGGCAAACGGCTACAACGCTTACGTCAGTGACCGAATTGCACTCGACCGGAGCGTGAAGGACATTCGGCACCCCGGCTGCAAGTCGGTCATTTACCTCGAGCGGCTGCCTTCTGTCTCTGTCATTTTGCCATACCATGACGAAGTCGACAACAGTTTAATTACTATATTTGTGCAACAATTATTTTAGCATTTTTCCACTCTGTTGAGAAGTGGCTATTCCATTATTCGGAGATCACCAAAAAGCGTACTGAAGGAAATAATTTTTGTCGATGACGCAAGTTCAAAAGCCGACTTGAAAGAACCATTTGAGCAACATTGGAAGAGCAACGGTCTCGACCAAATCGTAAAAATTGTCAGGACTACGTGAGGAAGCCACGCTTAAAACTCAATTTTACATAAATAACATTAGGAAAAGGGAAGGACTGATCCGAGCCAGAGCCATCGGTGCCAGAAAAGCGACCGGAGAAGTGTTGGTGTTTTTGGACTCGCACTCCGAAGCGAATTACAACTGGTTGCCTCCTCTGGTGGAGCCCATCGCTTTGGGTAGGCACCACAAAAATGCGTTATTTTATGAACAAGAAATAGAAAGTGGAGGAATTGAAAAACGTTCTTTTTTTGGCATGTATTAATTTTTCGGATGTTTTGTCACACATTTATTTTCACAAGATTACCGGACGGTGGTGTGCCCATTTGTGGACGTGATCGATTGTGATACGTACGAATATAAGGCTCAAGATGAGGGAGCACGAGGTACGATCATTTGTTTTAAATTTCTTCTTTTTTTCTATTTTGCATTTTAGGCTCTTTTGATTGGGAGTTCAACTACAAACGACTTCCTCTCACTGAAGAGGACAAACAAACGCCGACAAAACCGTTCAAAAGTCCGGTGATGGCCGGTGGATATTTTGCTATCAGTACAAAATGGTTTTGGGAACTGGGCGGTAATTTTAATGCAATCATTTTATTATTGTCTGAAATGTTCAGGATACGATGAAGGGTTGGACATTTGGGGAGGGGAGCAGTACGAATTGAGCTTCAAGGTGATTCATAATGCTTTATATAGTTGAGTTTGCACATCTCAAAGGTTTGGCAATGTCATGGCCAATTGGTGGACGCCCCGTGTTCCCGGGTCGGCCATATTTATCGCTGCAAATATATTCCGTTTGGGTGAGTAAAATTAAAAAACCAATCCCCGGGAAATGCATTTACACTGCTTTAAGTAATCCCGGCGTTGGCGATTTTATTTCCCGCAATTACCGACGCGTGGCCGAAGTTTGGATGGACGAAGTACGGCCTTTTGAGTCCCTTTTTTGATTCAAGTGCATTTCAGTACGCTGAACATCTGTACAAGCGAAGGCCGGCACTGAGGACAGTGGATGCCGGTCAGAGAAGAGTGAATTGGCAAGAGTACTCTCCATTTAGGCATCATGGAACGCCAAAAGGCCGTCAGAGAGCGACTGAAGTGCAAATCGTTTGATTGGTTCATGAAAGAAGTT
This sequence comes from Globodera pallida, assembly GCA_020449905.1. NCBI lineage: Eukaryota > Metazoa > Nematoda > Chromadorea > Rhabditida > Heteroderidae > Globodera > Globodera pallida. Next base: position 322,256 of record JAIXHY010000041.1, read on the forward strand.
GCATTTGATCAGGACCGTTTTTACCCGGCAATCGAACCACCCGACGGTGCCAACGGTTGGTATCGGAAACAACCAAAAACGCAGGGACCCGTGAAAATTTGTCCGATTTTAGGCGAGTTGAAAAACATGGCGGCACAAAATTGTGTTGACTCCGGCTTTAAAGGAACGGACGAAAAACTTCAGCTCAGAAAGTGCAAAAGTGAAGATTCGTCTTTGGGGGGAGAACAGGTACTCATTCTTGTCTATTTCCCATAAGACAACTTTAGGCTCACGAAATTTTCATGTTTTTTCGGATTGGAGGGAACTAAACTATGGCAAAAATTATTTTTGCTTTTTTTGTTTGTATTGATTTTTTGATGGAAAATTTTTTTTGTACGACGGTTAAATATTTTCTATTTTGTGAGTATGGGGAATGGCCTGCTTACGTAGGTATTATTCTCTTTTTAGGAGTTTCGTCTAACTTTTTGGGAGGATATCAGACCCAAGGGTCGGACTATGTGCTTCGACGTGTCCAAATCGTTGCTAAAGACACCGGTTGTACTTTTTGCGTGCCATGGGATGGGCGGAAATCAAGTAAGACGACATGTTTATTCGACCGCTCATTCAGCCATTCAGCACTTCAAATACCGTCTAAAGTCCAAACAACTATACCACAAAGTCTCCAACCAGTGCATGGACTGCGACCCGTCCACCGGAGAAGTGTTCATGAACCCTTGCAACTTTGAGAAGAGCACGCAAAAGTGGGAATGGGCCAAAGTGGACGAGAATGTGATGGATGGGTGGGAGAAAAAGGCGGCCGACAAGAACAAAGGACTGTGATTTTGGGTGGGCTTTTTATTCGGGTGTAACCGTTGACCATTGGGCTGCTGTCGATTCAATTGGACACTGTCGTTGGCCGACGAGACCAAGACGTACAAAAGATCATTTCTGTCCAAAAGGAGGGAATTGGGTGGGCAAAAAGGGGATCGACAGCGTTCGGCCGAAAGAATTAAATGTTTGTTTCACTTAACATTCCACTAACTTTTCATTTATTCCAGCATAATGTGATCGATTTGTGATGGTCTTTTCGCTTATTTATTCTTTCTTTTTAATTGTTCCCAAATCCAACAATCAAACTTATCCGCCCATACACAGGTCCAGTCGCGAATTTTTGTTTTGTATTTATTTCTTTGCTATTTTTATTTTCGGTGCTACCCATCACTCTCTTTGGCATTTTCTACGAGTTATGTTCATACCTTTACAAGGGGTGGCCAAATCAGAGGCCCATACGACGTACGATTAGGCCCATTTACGACGCAGGAGGGCCATGACTACCCCTTGTAAAGGTATGGTTGGTTATGTTGTGTTGTTCATTCATACGCATGCCCAGAAATCACGAAAAGGGGCGAAACAGAGGTTTAGACCCTGGGCCCGCGGCACCACCCGCTGGATACGATTTGAATGGCCTGATATGACTGACACCTTTATTTTAATTATAATTTCCTTAATTTATTTTTTATTATGAGTTTTAACGGGACAATTGCATAAATTCAGACGTCATTTCTCATTTCCTCTTCGTTTGATAGTTCACCCAATGCTTTGTCAAGCGCATTAACCGCCTCTCTTAAGTCAGCCACTCCGAAACAAAGTGGTGGTTTGAATCTGAATGTCGCCATTTAATTAAACATTTGTAGTACTGTACGAGCCCCCCCCCCCCGGTAAAATATCGATTCGTTCCCCACCGATTTGAACGAACCGTAGATGGGGGACGAATCGATGGTCGTTCCCCCCCCCCCCCCCCTCCCCTCCCCCCCCCCCCTCTCCTCTCCTCGCCTACTTCAGAATGTTTCCGTAGGGCCCGTCTGTGCTCAAAAGGACGCCGTCTTCTCGCTTCAGCTTCAGTATCAGTTTATGGGCCAATTCCGAGTTGGGCTCCCTCGTGCAGCGACTCTTCACCAAATCGACCCCCCAAAACATTCCCGCGCCCCTCACGTCCCCAACGCTTTTGTGCCGTTCTTTTAGTCCGTTCAGCTCTTTCCGAAACAATTCGCCCATCTTACGACAATGCTCCAACAAGTTTTCTTCCCGGATCACTCTGAGTACCGAAAGCGCCGCGGCACACGAAGCTTAATTTAATGGCTTTGGTGAATTTTAAATCCACCAGGGGCCCTTTGCTCGTCTTGGGGTTAAGTTAACCCGGGTTAACGCCTTAACCCGGGTTTATTTAACCCGGGTTAACGCCCGAGCTTAACCGCTTTGCTCGTCTTTAACCTGGGTTAAGGCGTTAACCCGGGTTAACTTAACCCCAAGACGAGAAAGAGGCCCCAGTGGACACGCACGCGTCTAGCAGGATTCGCGCCGACACGCACGCGTCCAGCACGATTCGTGCGTGCCTAAGTGTCCCAAAGAAAAATAGCGTGGGAGGAAACGAAGAAATAGTGTAGAGTGTGCGCGTCTGACACGTTAACCCTGCGTTAACCCTGCCTCGAAGCAGGGTTAAGAATCCTTAAGAAAAAATAAACCCGGGTTAAAGAGGCAATAAACCCGGGTTAAATAAACCCGGGTTAAGCTTTAACCAGGGTTAAAGAGGCAATAAACCCGGGTTAAATAAACCCGGGTTAAGGTTAACCCGGGTTTTTAACCCAAAGACGAGCAAAGCAATTTTTAACTAGTTAACCCGGGTTAAGGCGTTAACCCGGGTTAAGGCCGTTAACCCCAAGACGAGCAAAGGGCCCCAGAAAAACTCCACCTGGATTGCCGCCGTACTGAAAAGGCAATTTTTATTTGTTTAAATTTGATGGGTGTTATCCACCCGACCCACCGTATTGAAATAGCTCACGGCGCCGCAATGTTTGTCGGCTATCTCTTTGCGCGTCACGACAGCTGCGATCGGATAGCCTAAATGGAATGATTTCCACCAGATTCATTCTCCGTTAGCCATAGAGCACCGTTTCCCATTGATTTGCCCATCGTGACAATGTCGGGGACGAACTCTCCGTCTAAAAATGACTTCCTTCCATTGGTTCACCACCAAAACGCGACAAAATTGCATCCACTTGCCTTCTCCGTCCAGTTGGTAAGCCCAGAATGTGTCGCCCACTCGACCAAACCCGGTCTGTACTTCGTCCACAATGACCACTCCTCCATGGGCACGCACCACCTCAGCCACTTGCCGGAAGTAGCCCCGCGGGGGCACCACCTGTCCCCCACAACTCTGCATTGCTTCTGCAATAAATGCCGCCACCCTTCGCCCTTCCGCCTTCGCCCGTTCCAAAATCCGTCGGATGTCCTCCACATATTTTGTGCTTAATTCGCTCCGCTTTTTCTCATCTCCAAAGTCTTCGTCCGCGTGACGATATTTTCCACGGTATAAATCTGGCGCTGGTCCCTAAAATTTAAATTAAAAATTTCGGTGTGCCCATTTTAAAAAGAAAGTAGAATATTTAAGCCCCCCAATTGGAGAATTTCCGTTTATAAAGTGCCCACCACGTGAACCCATTCGGGCTGTTTGATGTTGGAGCCTCGGTCAAACTTGTAGGGGCTCATTTGCATCTGGAAGCCGTCTTCTTCAAATGCCAAAGCCCCCCCCCCCCCCTCCACCAACCGTCGTTGTCAGGTGGCCATGGTAGGCGTTCTCCAACACAATTACATCCTTCGCTCCGGTCCAATCCCTCGCCAATTGCAGGGCCAAATCATTGGCTTCTGACCCGGAATTACAAAAGAGAATGGTGTCCAATTGGGCGGGAAAAGTTTGCAGCAGCGATTCGGCACATTCAGTCAGAATTGGGGAGAGGAACCTTAATTTGTGTCATGGGAAGGAAAGTGACTTTCGGGGGCAATTACCGAATGTTGCACGTGGAAAGGCTCAGTTGGGAATGGATGGCCTCAACCACTCGCGGATGGCAATGTCCGACATCTGTTGGATGGAATGCATTGGATGTATGGAATTGGGCTGAAATAGTTTCCAAACTTACGTTGCACGTTGGAGATGCAGTCCAGAAAGCGCCTTCCGTTTTCGTCAAAAACGAATTGCATCGAAGCGCGGGCGACCAGGAGGGGGTCGTCGGCATAAAATGTTTGGCATTTGCTGCTGGAAATGTTGAAGCATGGAAGCGTCAAATTGATTTAACAGTTGATGAACCAACCCACCTTAGCATTGTTGCTCGTTTTGCCACTAATTCGGCCTTGTCCACCGCCATTTCGCCGCCTCTGCTCATATTCACAATGCTAACTATCTGTAGATAAATCGCTAGCAACAGATAAATGCGTATTCACAATGCTATGGTTAGGGTATCCGTATTCCGAACTAGAAAAATAAACCCTAAGCGTAGCTCTATCCTTATTTCGAACGGACCCCGACTCGTTCTTTTTACCCCGACTTGTTCCAGATCAAAATAGTAACCCTAGGACCCCAAATCCCCCTAGCAATAACTTTTTAACGATGGTAACCCCGGGTGGGACTCGAACCCACGACCTCCACTCGAACGGAAGAGCGAACAATTGGTTTTTTGAAAAAAATTCGAGTCCCACCCCGGGGTTACCATTTTGCCTATTCTTTACTCAATTGACTCTTTGGCCCTTCTGTCGTTTTTGGGTTAGTGTATGAGATGTCGGGTATATGAAATGTCGTTTTCGTATATGAAATGTTAGCGTGCCCGCCCGCAACTGTACTTATTTATCAGAATTTACTGATTAGGACGAATCTGACAAATTCAAAATGTACTGATTTACCGCTCCGTTTTGACCACTTTCGCCCCGTCGGAAGTTCTGTTGCTTAAATTGCTCTTCCTTCTTGGACTTTGTGGGCGACTTAGTGAAAGTGCCGCCGAATGGAGAAAACGAACCAACGAATTGCGTAAGGGAATCCATTCTCTGTTAAGTAAAGTTGGTCGGGACTGGGATCCCGACCGGGACCGATCGGGAAATTCGCGGTTTTTGGAATCCCGTTCCCGATTTTCCCAAAAATCCCGGTCCCGACCAACTCTACTGTTAAGGGAGCGAACGGAATGAAAATGACTGCGACTTTTGGGTAAGCAAATTGCGGGGAAAGTGATAAGAAATTCTGCTTGTGATGCACATTAAAGCACTGCTTATCGATTGCACAACAGAAAGTGTTTTGTTTGGCACTTATTCTATTCGGACTCCCAAATGGAAAATCGAAGGATTTGGCGCCTCCAGCAAGTTTACGTAGCTTAAGGCTTCGGCGGAATCAGTCAATTGAATCGGTGGAAGAAGCAAAGATGGAATCGTCGTGTAATCAATCGAAAAGGGCCAAAAAACAAAAATGCCGGGAGGGGGGGGGGGGGGGGGGGTCACCTGAAGTGGGCACACAACGGAAAAGACAGAAAGACGAAATATTCATTCGCCTCCTATCCCTCCCAATTTTCCCAAAGTCTCCGAATTTCCCATCATTTTCCTCGAAGAATACGCCAATTTCGATGACATCAGTCGAAGAATGAGTGCAAATTGAACATAAAAATAAGTCAGCAAAATATGTACAATTTAGTCGACAACAAAATGAGCTAAACGAAGTTACCTATGCTGGCTTATTCATGCTGGGGACCGCCTTCGACAACAACTTTTGCACACTTTCAAAAATAAATGATCGATTCGGCAAATTAAAAACAAAATGCCGAAAATGTGAAGAAAGAAGCAATTGCGTGTAATTCGGTTCCAAAACACAAATTAATCAATGAAGAAAAGCGGCATCTTTACTAAATGATTATCTCGTTTCGGCATTCGGCAGGGCGGCGGGTCGTTACCAAAAAGCCTCGACACCTGCAGATTGTGTTAATTAGTTAATTAGTTAGATCGATCAGCTGGTACATCTTAAACTGCCATAAATTCCGGTGCTTTTTAATTCAGCATGGTCATTTTTACTCCGTTTTTCCGACGAGTGATTCTTTCCGATAATGTCAATAGCTTTTACGGGAAGCGTTTTGTTCGCGAAGCCTAAAGATTGATGCGGAGATTAGTCTCCGACATATTTCTTCTCCCCCCCCCCCCCCTCCGAATGCGTCCATTTGGGCGGACATTCCCTCCCCCCCCCCCCCCCCCCTCCCCCCCCCCCCCCTCCCCCCCCCCCTCAAATTTGTGTCTGATCAGCCAGCCCCAAAGGTCGCGCACCTTTAATATTAAATATGCATTTTGTGATTATTTTGGGTAGGGAATGAAATCGCCCCTTGGCAAAAGGCCTCTAAAAACGTTTTATGAGAGAATTAATTAGCGCACTCGATTTTTGGGTTGGAAACTCATTAATTTTCAACAACTGTTTGTTTGTTAAGGCTGGGAATGATAGTGACAGTTGAGCCAAAGAATGAAGCTGGCAACAACATAAACACGAGAACGTATAGTCCCGGCACGGATTTGTTGATGGAGCAGCACCAAATGAAGAAGTCAGCCCGGTACAATTCGTACAGGTTGGTTGACGGAGGAGTTGAAGGAGTAGCAGCATCACATAGTCCAGCCAAAAAGTCCATAGTCATATAATCGCAATTAATTCTTTTCAAATGCTTTTCGTTTGTTTGCCTAAGGATATTTGCCCTGGGCTTTTTGGCTACGGTATTTCTTCTGCTAATAATTTGTGCCAACGTCCAAATGGCATTTGCGGCCAACCGACAGCTAACTCCCGAAGAATTGGTGGACCTTTGTCCGGATGAGAAGGAATTCTGTTACACAACGGCGCTGTTGGGCAATTGCTTTGGGAAATCAGTGAAGGCAAAAAAAAACAATCACTTTTTTTGATCAATTTAATTGCCTAACATTAGACCAAATTGCTCGCCAAACAATGCAAATGTTCCTGTGAAAGTGCCCACCACAGGCGAATTCAAAATTGTTGCAGAACGGCAATTTCCTCCAATGAAATCAAATGAATTTGGTTCCGTATTTTAAGGTCGGAGACCGCGACATGAATTTTTGTCTTCCCCTCTGTGGCTATAACACCAGCGTTAATGAGGTTTCCTTCCTTCCGGTGGTTGTGCCTTAATTAATGCGGTACCCTTTGATCCCCAGTTGGGAAGTGGCCTCGGGCTGAAGTGCGTTTCGCAGCTGACCACATGGGCGTATTGCGCAGGAGGTCCCCCCCCCCCCCCCCCCCCCCTAATCCCTTTTTTTGAAAAGAAACATTTGCCGATTAAGACGCCAACGACAACACAAAGTGTTGCCGGGGCAAAGGTTTTGCGTTAATCACAAATTATGAGAAAATACAAAAGTTTCCATTTAAGGAGTTGAGGATGAATGTTTGAGCTTTTGCAAGGGCGACGTGTATAAATTAAATTCTAAATATTTAAAATTAATTTTACTCGTTCAGTCCAACTTGTGACATGCAGAGCATATTCTCATATCAGGTAATTAAAGGGTTTAATTGGCATTTACTTATCTGTTTAGCCTTGCCTGGTGAACCTCAAGAAGATCCTCGAATGCCAAATGGAGAATTTGGACAACAAGCCGAGGTTCGACCCGGAATGGAGGCCAGAATGCGATTGGGAAAGAAAGTAACCGAAATGATGTCGATAAAATAATTTTGAATGTCATAAATATGTACATATGTACAGCAACTGGAGGATGGAAACGGGGAATTGCCGGCGGGGATGGACTTTTGTTTTTTCGGTCGCCCTCCCAATTCTCAATTTTTACTCAACAGCAATTTAAGGCGGATAGACAGACATTTCCTAATCCTTTTATTTTTTTCGAATTCGGGTTTGAAATTCCACAAAGAAATTCCAAAGTCAACCTTTTTTTTTGTTCAAATAAAAAACGATTATTTTTAAATAATAAAAAATAAAACACAACAGTTTATTGGTGTAAGCTGGGGTCCCAAAGAATGTCGCAAAATTCGGTCACGAAATTGGACTTTCCTCTACCGTTCCAGGTAAACTTCGAATTCCCGCTTCTGGAAAATTTCTTGGCGAAATGTTTCAAACTTTTTAAAATTTAACAATTTTTGACCACTTTATTACAAAAAAAAATTTCAAAAAAATTACCCAACAAAAATGTTCGCGTTCTGTTCTTTTTATGATTTTCTGTTCACTTTGGGCTTTAATTAAGATTTCTGGTAACAAATTTGTAAGCCATTTTTATAGTTTTGTGAAGGTCCGTGGGAAAACTGAGGTTTCATTCTGTCTGCCGCGTCATTAGAGTTTGGATTGTTAATTTGTTTAATGATTTTGGTGTTATTTACACAAATGTAAAACTAAATTTCAAAAGGCAATCTCAACGCTAAACCATTTCAACTAATGTCAGCAGACGGCACAATTCAGAATGTGGCAAAAGGATTTGGCATTGAAGTCGTCAACTCAAACTTCGAAATCATACAGGCAATTAAACAATAATAATAATCAATTTTTTCAAACTTGTTGAACTCAAAATATATACAGGGTGGCTAAAAAGTTCCCGGAATTTTTTTATTTGAATTATTGGATATAACATCGCTTATTTTAACAAACTTTGTTCAGAATCGGATTCAACATAGTTTTTTATGGTACTATTTAGGTAATAAAGGCAGCCGATCAGCTTTTCTACAAGGACAAAACTTTGTACACAGCCATTAAACCGGAATTAATCCGAAGTGACAAGGATCGTTCCACAAATGTTGAACATTCCTCAACAAAAACTGAAGAGTGGGAAGAGGACGGATGGTAAGAACGGGCGGGTGGGTGGGTTTGTTGTTTTGTTACGTATAAAAATTTAGGCCAATTTTCGATTGCTGACAATCAGAAGCAAAACAAAGACAAAGAGGGCAACAACAAAAGCAGCAAATTGCAAGAAGTGATTGGACAGGCCAAGAAAACTGTGGAAGAAGCCCTTGGCACTTCGCAAGGACATTCGGCGGGTGTGAAGCAATAATTAATGCGCGAACAATTTGAATTTTGCCATAGAGTCCACAGAGTGTCAGCAAAATTCGACGGATCTCTGCCGTGAACTTGCAAAAGTCAGGGCTGAGAATGCGGACCTGGCCAAAAAGCTGGAAGCACAGGAACAGAGGCTGAGAGCTATCGAAACACTGACAAAAGGGGTCGGTTAGCTTAAAATGGCCGGATTATTCATTTACCAACCTCAGATTGCCGACAAAATCGGTTACAGCGAATGAACGGATTCGTTCTTATGAAATGGGCGGGCTTGTTGATGTTCGGCGAGTTTATATTCTAAAGCGAAGGTGATTAATATTGTATGACGATCCAGTGCGCCAACCAATCCGATTTTTCGATTGTTTTTGTTTGTTACTACATTTTTGACCAGACGGTAGACACGGGAAACGCTTTGTTTTGTAGCTTTTGTTGGGAATTGTTGATGTGGAAATACTTTTTTTGACGAAAAATGCATAAATTAGCGATTATCTTTTTTTGTGTGAGAGGGTTTCTGTTTCTCAAACTATTTTTATTATTAATAATTGTTAATGATATTCGGCACATTCGAAGTAATTTGAATTGATTGTCTATGACCGCGTGGAGAGCATGTTTGGGAAAGATCAGACGGAAGGAGTTCGTTAGGCTGTACAAAGTGAGGTTAGTTGCGTCCGTTTGTCTTTTCGTCATGAATTCCAGGAATTTTAGGATTTTGCGGCCCGATGGGTCGTTAATTTTTGGGCGTTGTGATGAGCCCAGGGAAATCCTCAAACTCCCAGCCGACTTGCGGACTCTCAGTGATGACGAGCAGCGGATGCGAATTGCCGAACGGAAGAAAGCCGTCAGGAAAGTTGTTGAGGTCAGTGATAAAGCATGGCTTACCGGAATGGGGAGAACGGCGGAAGAATAATGCACGAATATTGGCATATTCTCGAATTAGGTTGCATATCGAAAGCCCGCACCTATGAATTGAAAATAGACACGTCGGCACGGGCGTACTCCAAACATTTTTTCGTGGGGGATTTAAAAAGTCGCTTTTTTAGGGGCTGTATTTTCCTATTTTTTATTGCATCCTCTTCAGCAAATTTTTTAAAAAGTGATTTTTTGGAGGTGAATTTTCGTTTTTTGCATTTTTCTTAAGGAAGTGAAAATTTTACTCCAAAAATTTTGTGGTCAAATTTTTGCAAGTTTTTATCTTGACGTTTTACTGCAAATTTATCGGCGATTAAAAAACGCACATTATAAGTTAAGACATAATTTGTTTTTTAGGATACTTTTGACGACACTTACGACTTCCACAAATATGTCTCAGAATGGAAGCGACGATAAATGTTTCTCTAGTGTTTTTTTCTTTATTTGTCTGATAAAGTGATTTGTGATTAAATTTTTTAAAATGTTTTCTGTTTGTTATGTCGGCAATTCTTTTTAAAAAATAATAAATTTCCCATTTTTTGTTTCTCATAATTTTATAATTTTTTTGGTTAGCCGCCAAAATGCAGTCGGATGACATTGTGTGGAATCAGCTGAACAAAAGCCACTGCTCCTACAAAATTCTGTGAGAAATGAATGGGGGCATTTTGTAATTCGTTTTGATTATCAGAACGAAAGCCAAAAAGTTTTGTCGCCATGAATACAATTTGACCGGACTGTGCAATCGGGCGTCCTTGCCCACTGGCAAACAGTCAATACGCGACCGTTCGGGAGGAAAACGGTCTGTTTTTGGGGGATTCCGTCCCTTAAGCGATCTTTCTGACGCCAACCTGAATACATTCTGTCAACGGGAGTGGGGATATTGTGAAGGGGAAAAGCCGATCTTTTTAGGGATGCATATTCATCAATAATTTTGAATTGTGTGTGTTTTGTTCAGGAATGTGCTTTCTTTACATGAAAGTAGCCGAGCGGAGCCATTATCCGGGCAAACTTTGGGAGAAAGTTAAACTCCACCGCAATTTGGCTAAAGCGGTCGAGCAGATCAGTACGAATTTATTGCATTGGAGCGAATACATCCGAAAAAAGTGCAAAGTCGCGTTTGGTTCGCCACCACCAATGTTTGATCAGAATGCGGAAGATGGAACTAAAAGGGCGCAGTCCAAAGATCATTCCGTTGCAGGTGACGAAACTTTGATTTGATTTTCTTTCAATCAAAGAAATGGGTCGTTCAGAGGAAAGTCGAACGGAGAGAGCGACGGAGGGAGGAAAAGGCATTGGCCGCCGCAAAATTGGACAACGCAATTGAGAGGGAATTGTTGCAAAGGCTGAAGAAGGGCACTTATGGGACGATGTACAAATTCAGCGACACGGCCATCGACAGGGCGGCGGAGAGAGTGGGAGAGGAGGACGACGAGGAGGAGGAGGTCGAGTACGAAATGGAACGGGAGAAGCAGCGGCAGTTCGTGGAGGACTTTGACGAATCGGAGGAGGAGGAAGAGGAGGACATTGAAGATTATTGAAAAAAGTCGTTGATCGAAAAAGGGAGCACAAATGTTGTTGTTCGACAAAAAGTAAAAAAGATTTTTTTTGTGTCGAGAATTTTTATAATTTTTTAAAAAAGCACGACGCAATTGATTTATTTTATTTAAAAAAATCTTCTGAAGAAGAAAACGGATGAATTAAATAAATAGCAAGATAGCTGCCACTCGCTTCGGGTCGCGCGTTCTCTGTGCCTCCGACGGTTTATTTTCGCTCTCCAAAGCCGCCGCCGCCCGGCGTCTCCAGCTCCAAAACATCCTTAAAGGCAGCCAAAGCAAATTCAGCTCATCCATAAAACGCTTCGTGCTAAGAAATTGGCCTTTTTCGTTTTGTTATTAGCAAAATTCGGAGAAGCAGGACTGTCGCTTATTTTATCATATTTTTTGATTACTACTAAACAAAATTAATAAATATTTAAATTTTCGATCCGTTTCGAATTTCGAGCGACAGCCCTTAAGCAACTTAGCAAATCGTTTGAATGAGTTCAGCTGCTGCTTGACTTTCCGACTCACCCCCGCTTCCATTTGCGCACTGTTTTTGGCCCCCAAGTTCACCCGGGTCTTTCCCCTCCGGCGACACAACGTGTTCTTTCCCCTTTTCGCCGGTTCCCCGCCGTTCAGTCCGTAGGGGGCGAACACGCGCCTTTCGGTCAGCAGCGACAGTTGGACGGGCCTTCGGAATTGTAAATGACGCGAAATGCCGTCGCCTCCGCGGAACTTTCCGTCGCCTCCGGACCCCTCGCGGAGGGTGAACTTGCGGACGATGACGGGATACCGACGCTCCAACACTTCCACGTCCGTTATCCTCGTGTTTGTCATGTGAGAGTGGACACCCGAGCGCCCATTGAATCCGGGGCCGGCCCCTGCACCTCCGCCAACCGTTTCATAATAGCCAAATTGAGCATCCCCAAAGGTGACCTGTCGAGAAAATTCGAGAAATTCCCGACTCAAAAGCGAAGGTCGAACATTGTTCATGCACCCCTGAGAGGCTGCCACCTGCATTGAAAGCGCGCAAAATAACATCGCAAAGGCGTTGGGACGTGAGCACATTGCCGCCGACCACCGCGGCATCCTCTGAAGGGCTGAGGATAGTGCCGGAGGGAACGTAGACTTTGACCGGCTCCAGACAGCCCTGGTTGAGTGGAATGTCCCGACCAACCAAACAGCGAAGACAGTAGATGACGGCGGCCATCAGGACGGCCGGGGGAGCGTTGCAGCTGGAGTGGACTTGCAGTCCGGTGCCGGTGAAGTCGAACAGCGCATCGCCCTGGGAGGGGGGGATTCGGGAATAGGAAACATAATCGAGGGTCCCAATGTCTGTTTTTGGAAAAAGGCATTTGTCTCTCTCTCACTGACCGTCTTCTCATCAATCTCGACCGCCAATCTAAGCTCCGTCCCGTCGTCCATCCAGTCTTGCGCCTTCAGAATCTTTTGCCCTTTCTGACGGCTTCTTTCCTCCGCCGCCACTTTCTTCAACATTTGCCTCACCGCATCGACAGCATTCCTTTGGATATGTGCCATGTACGCTTTGACCACGGGGAGAGAATATTCGCGGACGAGTTCCTGTAATAGGCCGATGCCCTTTTGATTGGCTGCTATTTGCGCATTCAAATCGGCCAAATTGTCCCGCAGATTTCGAGTGCCAGAACATCCCGGCACTTTTTGAGGATCCATCAACTGCTCCACAAGCTCCGTCTCTTTGAACAAACCGCCGTCGACTATTTTGAAGCTATGAAAGGCTGCTCCCTCCTGGGCCAAAGTTGTGGAGTGTGGAGGCATTGAGCCGGGAACGAGGCCTCCAATGTCCGAATGATGGCCCCGATTAGCGACGAAAAAGTCGGGGACAGCACTCTGATCAGAGAAGAAGACGGGCGTGATCAGAGTCAGGTCGGGGAGGTGGGAACCGCCGGCCCGGGGGGTGTTCGACAAAATCACATCGCCAGTACGGAAATTGGGCAATCCGATGTGATCGATCTGAAATTTGACGGCCGCCTGCATCCCGCCAAGATGGACTGGAATATGCGGGGCATTTGCTACCAGACCCCCGTCAGGTCCGAACAGAGCGCACGAAAAGTCCAAACGCTCTTTTATATTGGTGGAAATGGCGGAACGCTGCAAGACCTGACCTTAGGCAAGTGAATCTGTCAGAAAAGGTTACCAAATGGAATATTACCGAGCCCATTTGTTCCGCGATGGACATAAAACGATGAGAAAAGATGGAAAGTTGAATGGGGTCCAACTCGGCGCTAACACCGCCCCCAGGAACGTCCGGAAGATGAATTAACAAATTGCCCTCGGGGGTTATCTCCGCGCGACATTTTGGCTCAATGAGAACGGTGCTTTGAGGGTGGGCAGAAGGAAATATAAAAGGAGGCCGCCAAACTAATTAACCAACCAGTTCTTGTCGATTACAACGGCAGGGCCGACTATTTGGTGGCCGTAACGCAATTCGGAGAAGTCGAACACACCGGTGTCCAATTCGCCTTCCTTGGAATGCGATCGGATTTGATTGGAATAATAATTAAAGTTTTTGTAAGAATTTCAAATTATACAAAGACACAAAACCGACTGAAAATGTGCATTTGGTGATCGACTTTCGGGGCGCCGGTTCGTCGGCCCTTTGCCCCCGTTCACTGTCCGCTTTCAACAGATACCTTCGGCCAACGGCACGAACTCTGAACTCCCCCAAATTCTTCAACTTTATCAAATCACTATCACTCCTTCTCTGATCACCTGATGTCGTCCGCGATCACTGCCCTCCCGGGCACAGTAAATCCCAAATTCGCGTTGGTATTGCTCTTCAAATGTGACAATAAAATCCTCCACACAATTTCCCCCGGTTTTCTCTATGGGCGAGCACATCAGCAAACAGTCCGTGCGGTCGTAGCGAAGGTGGAGGACCCTTTTGAAGCGGATGTCCACGGGAGAGAATCCCTGGGAGAGAAGGTTTTGCCGACAACTCTCTTCCAGATGTACAAATCGGTCCCGAATCTCGACGAAGTTCTCATCTGTTTTTCAACAAATTTCCATCAATTATTCGACGCCACACCATTCAACGCCTTCATATAGGCCTCCTGCTGCTCGTTGACCACATCCGCCAACACCAAACCGTATGCGGACAGCACACCAGCGTGACGATGGACCATAACACGGCGAATGCCTTTGATTGTTCGTATGTACAAAACAAAAAATGAAATGTTTCGGTCTTATCCAAAAAAAGTCCGTCCCTCCCTTTTTTTGCCCCCCCCCCGACCGGCACGGCCCACTGCACCAACCAAGTGCCCTTGCAATTGCACATGCATGCTGTCCCCCCGCCCCGCCGAAGCAGCTCAGCAAGTGTTGGGAGGTGTCGAAACCTTTGGCCTTAACGAAAGAGTCAATTTGGCCTCCGGGGTCCGTCCCAACTTCGGTGAGGCGTCGGATGGGCCTGCTCATTGTCTCATTGGCCACTTGGATGAAGCCCAACGCGGCCTCGGCCATCGAAATGCGGCTCCGTCCTTTCTGCTTTAGCTGTGCGTTGATCTCTCCCGTCAGCTCTTCAAATGCTTTATCGATGCTTCCCTAAAAGGCATTTCAAAAATATATTTTTTAAAATTCGAATCATTCGAATTGCGAGTGGACACTTATAATATCACAAAAATGCACTTGTCCAATGCTTGACATTCGTCTTTGCCAAAAATGTGGGGAAAGAATTGCGGCAAAATGCGCCCAAGCACCAAATTGGCATCAGTCACTGTCAAGAATCCGCCCTTCCGATAACAAATGGGGCCCGGGTGAGATCCTCAAAGTTGAAAGAATGCCATGGCTGTCATTAAAAACTCCCCAACCCGCAGATTCGGGTCCGACTATAAAAAGTCCGTCGCGGAAGAACAGCCGCGACCCGCCCCCCGCTGCAACTGTATTTCTAAAAGTTAAATTGCGAGACTGAAACGAAAGGTGCCGGTCGGTGGGCGAAGGCTTTATCCGTTTAAATTTAATCGATTAAACAGCCCCAGGGGGCCGGCCGTTATTGTACATTTCCTTAATCGATTAAACAGCCCCAGGGGGCCGCCCGTTATTGTACATTTCCTTAATCGATTAAACACCCCCAGGGGGTCGGCCGTTATTGTACATTTCCTTAATCGATTAAACACCCCCAGGGGGCCGGCCGTTATTGTACATTTCCTTAATCGATTAAACACCCCCAGGGGGCCGCCCGTTATTGTACATTTCCTTAATTGATTAAACACCCCCAGGGGGCCGGCCGTTATTGTACATTTCCTTAATCGATTAAACACCCCCAGGGGGCCGGCCGTTATTGTACATTTCATTAATCGATTAAACACCCCCAGGGGGCCGGCCGTTATTGTACATTTCCTTAATCGATTAAACAGCCCCAGGGGGCCGCCCGTTATTGTACATTTCCTTAATCGATTAAACACCCCCAGGGGGTCGGCCGTTATTGTACATTTCCTTAATCGATTAAACACCCCCAGGGGGCCGCCCGTTATTGTACATTTCCTTAATCGATTAAACAGCCCCAGGGGGCCGCCCGTTATTGTACATTTCCTTAATCGATTAAACACCCCCAGGGGGCCGGCCGTTATTGTACATTTCCTTAATCGATTAAACAGCCCCAGGGGGCCGCCCGTTATTGTACATTTCCTTAATCGATTAAACACCCCCAGGGGGTCGGCCGTTATTGTACATTTCCTTAATCGATTAAACACCCCCAGGGGGCCGCCCGTTATTGTACATTTCATTAATCGATTAAACACCCCCAGGGGGCCGGCCGTTATTGTACATTTCCTTAATCGATTAAACAGCCCCAGGGGGCCGCCCGTTATTGTACATTTCCTTAATCGATTAAACAGCCCCAGGGGGCCGCCCGTTATTGTACATTTCCTTAATCGATTAAACACCCCCAGGGGGCCGGCCGTTATTGTACATTTCCTTACTCGATTAAACACCCCCAGGGGGCCGCCCGTTATTGTACATTTCCTTAATCGATTAAACAGCCCCAGGGGGCCGGCCGTTATTGTACATTTCCTTACTCGATTAAACACCCCCAGGGGGCCGCCCGTTATTGTACATTTCCTTAATCGATTAAACAGCCCCAGGGGGCCGCTCGTTATTGTACATTTCCTTAATCGGTTAAACACCCCCAGGGGGCCGCCCGTTATTGTACATTTCCTTAATCGATTAAACACCCCCAGGGGGATGTCCGTTATTGTACATTTCCAGCTGTGGCGCTTGGATGGTAATGCCCGCAGTGACCGAATCGATGGCATGGGCAAATTGGCCGGCGTATCGGGAAACGTCTGTGGACGTGCCGCCCATGTCGAAGCCGATCACCGGCACCGGCCTCTCAGCATCGAACGCAGTGAGCGAAACGCCCACCACACCGCCAGCCGGGCCACTTAGAATGGCACGGCTTCCAATAAAGCTGAAGAAGCAAAGAAATGAACGGCCTAGGAGGTCGGTAAGCACATTAATTACCTCTCGACCGGGCAAAGTCCCCCGTCGGATTGCATAAATTCGAGTTGGACGCCCGAAAGAGCCCCGGTAAAGCCAGCCCGGAAGCAGCTGATGTACTTTTGGATGATCGGTGTTAAATATGCATCGGCGCAACCTTCCATTATAATAACAGATCATCGGCAAATTGTGTCATCAAATAGTCGATTTATACTCGTAAAGCCGCGCGGGACTGCTTTGATCATTGGCACGACTCGGCTGGAGAGGGACACATTGGTGAAGCCGATCTGCTCGGCTATCCGACCAATCGCTTCTTCGTGATCCGGCCAACTGATTTATAAGAAGAAACTTTCCTCTTCACAAAAACACCAACGCACGCACGTACATATACGAATGGAGCAGAAGAACGGCCAAAGAACGAATCCCCCGGGCGAAAATTGGGCGGAGGGAATGGGAAATGCTCTCGTCGTCCAATTCTTTCTCGACTATCACCTGAGGGGAAAACATTTATTCTTTGGAAATTAATTCCTTCCCGTCCGTACCAATTGACCATTCTGAGCGCGCACATTTCTGCCCGGGATTTCCATTTTGCAGCTGGGGTCTTCCAAAATGACTCTCTCGTCCACCTCCACTACTTCTTCATAAAGTGTCTCCGGGATTTGAATATCGAAGTCGAAAATGTTCGGCCGAGATTGGTTTCCGATGTGCAGTAGATCCTTGACTGATCCGTGCCTGGGACAGTAATTACCCCACCCAGACAACAAACTTTGAACCCTCTGGTGACTAACAACGCCATTGGCTCCCCATTTCTCTCCAAAAGTGCGTTTGTGGCCACGGTTGTGCCCATTCGAATCCAAGCAATGTGATCTGATCAGACCAGACTGATTTAACCAAATCTTTCAGTATAAGCGATAAGCCTTCACCGGTTGGGATGGGTTCGCCCCGGGGCAACTCGTGCCCAGTGTAATCGCTGAGCACTCTTCGAATGGCCTCCGTTGGCGCGTCCGAATAGTTCAAACGGTCAACCGAAAGGAGTTTGAAAAGTTCCGGTTCGACCATCCGGATATGCCACGAATATGTCAGTAAAAGTGCCGCCTCTGTCAATGCCGAAGCCGAGACGGCGGCCCTCCAAATGCTGTTGAGGTGTCGCCATCGCTTCAGGCAGAAACTATCGGCGACAAATGGAACGAAAAGGAAAAGGACAGAAAGAGGCTACCCAATTAGTTAATTGGTTCAAGAAATTAAATCATTTAGTCCAAGCAAAGGATAATGATGGAATGAAAGGCTTAACTTAGTTTTTGACCTCCAAATAGTTACTGCACAAATGAAATTGCAATTGACGGAGGGAGAAATGAAGAAAAGTGGCCATCATCCGCCCCCTCCCGCCCCCCCCCGCCCGCGCCATGTGTACTTTTTGCCCCCGCCCCCTCCTCCTCAGTCCGCACATTCATCGCTTTCTCCCCCTCCCCCCCCCCCCTCCCCTCCCATTCAGCGAGCACCCCTTCCTCCTGTTGCTGCTGTGCTGCTGCTGCTGATGTATGAAAATAATATGAATCGTTTACTGCCAATGTTAAGATCAAATCAATTAGATCAATTAAATCAATTAGATCACGATCATCGCTCGCGTACGCCTACATTTTCACGTGTGTCAATTATTTTGAACGGGCGGAAAAAGTGCATTATTCTTTAGAGAATGAATAATTTTCTCAGACGCTCATTAAATCGGTGTCTTTCCATTTGCCTTGCCGCCCCCCCCCCCCAAAAACTTTGCCTTCCCTTCGCGTTGCTGGCAATGTTTGATAGGCTTTGCCCTTACATTCCCTAATTTGGCTGCTTACTTTCATTATCACAGCAATTATCAGTCTCCCCCCCGGCGATTCCTTTCCCTGCTGTCGTCCATTTCATTTTATCTTGCAAAAAATGTCCAAAACAACGACCAATAAATGTACATTATATTCATATGAATGAACGGAGGACAAAAGGACAAATAAATTGACTAAATTGGGCAAAAAGGAAATAACGAAACACTCTCTCCTTTTACGTGTCCGATTTTTGCATATTCGGCGAAATGCGTCTTTTTATTGCTATGCAATATGATGCCAACAAGCAATGCAATTTTACACTTTGCCATGGAATTCCAATCCCGAAATTTTCTAAGTCTCGAAAGTGCCGATAGTTTGTGAAGGCACGGCCTGCGCGCACTCAACTCTTTCTCTCTCCTGACTGTTGTTATCTTTTGTGGATGGATGTAATCTCTCCTCTACTCTTTCTGCTCGCTCGTTACCCCCCTCCCCCCCAAATGAATTACTCCCCCCCCCCCAAATGAATTACCCCCCCCCCCCCAATGAATTACTCCCCCCCCCAAATGAATTACCCCCCCCCCCAATGAATTACTCCCCCCCCCCAATGAATTACCCCCCCCCCCCCCAATGAATTACTCCCCCCTCCCCCTCGCCCCCTCTCATCTTCACTTCACTTAGCAACTCATGACGACTAATCTTCACTAAGTATTTTCTTGCTCCCTCCACTTATTATCATTAATTCGTTGCCAGAAATGGGAAATCACGTGAAAACATATTTTTATGCACGTGAATGAAGAGGTGGGGGGGGGGGGTGTCACTCCCCCCCCCCCCATTTATCGTTTGTTTTTGTTTTGCAAAGTGAGTGGAGGAGAGACTGTGCGCGGGGGTTTAAGGATGGGAGGGGAAGGAGGGGATGAAGAATGTTTGACGGTTAACATCGATTTGTGGGGGAGGGGGGGGTGGACGGTCAGGTCAACCGGGGGGAGGGGGGGGGCATTCCCACGTTTTATTATTATATATTATTTTTGCATTACATATTTAGTATGTGTAATGAGTTGACACCCCCCCCCCCCTCCATTAAATGAGAAATTCTTGGGGTTTTATGCTCATTTTGATGGGAGAAAAATTGACTCGGACGACGGGCGGGCGGGCGGGCGAACTCTGCACTAACAACGGCCATGACTTATCCTCTCCAATTCACTTATTTCCCTTTGTTAAATTCCGACAGCTGCGCCTTTAGCCTCCGGCAATGCTTTTTCGTTCGCTGAAAAGCCATCACTCCCCAAAAATTAAATATGAATTACGCGGCGGTTAACCGACTAAACCGGTTTAAACGAGAAGAGCAATAATATTTTAATCAATTCTCTTTAGCGCTTGAGTGGTTTATCAAATTAATTTCAGAAGAATTAACTGCTCGACGAATTAATTAACCGAGCGCACCTTCCGTTAGGGTCCTCCCGCCCATTTACACCCATTCAAATGGGTATATTTGTACTTTTGCATCACTCACTCCAGCCCCCCCCCCCCCCCCCCCCCCCCCCCTCTACCACGTTCTTTCCAGCTGCCCTAACCCCACCACTTTTTCTGATTCTTTTTAGAGAGAGAGGGAAGAGGGAGAGAGAGAGAGAAAGAGAAAGAGGAGGGAGAGAGAGAGAAAGGAAAGAGGAGGGAGAGAGAGAGAAAGAGGAGGGAGAGAGAGAGAGAAAGAGGAGGGAGAGAGAGAGAGAAAGCGGAGGGAGAGAGAGAGAGAGAGAAAGAGGAGGGAGAGAGAGAGAGAAAGAGGAGGGAGAGAGAGAGAGAAAGAGGAGGGAGAGAGAGAGAGAAAGAGGAGGGAGAGAGAGAGAGAAAGCGGAGGGAGAGAGAGAGAGAGAAAGAGGAGGGAGAGAGAGAGGAGTGAGTGGGTGGATGGGTTGGAAAGCAAACGCCCCCTTCCCCCCCACCCCCCCCCCCCCCCTCTCAACAGCCCTTCCTCCTCCCTTTTCCTTCACCTTCTCAAACCCCCTCCCCTCCCGACCTTTCGAAAGCACGTGCCCCACCGCCCCCCTCCGGCGCTGCCGAATGCACCAATTTCCCCATTTGTCGGTGACATTTCATCCCCCCCCCCCTCTCATTTTATTTATATTATATATAATTATGTACACCTTCAACATTACTTAATTTTATTTAATCAATTTATTGCTCTCTTTTTCCCTTTGCTTCTGTTAATCCATTCGTTTTGCACTGCTTATAATACGCACAATAATCGGATCATTTGGCATTAAGCAAACAGTCCATTGAACGCTCTTTTAATCAACTTCCATATTTATTACGCGTGCTTTCACATATTGCCTTTTTGTCTTGGATTGCCAATTCCTTTCCTGAATAATACAGAAAAGTCAGGAATGGCTCTGCCTGTACTTTACACCAATCAACAGTGTTTACAACAAAGTGTGCTCATTAATTCCAATTATGGCTCTTTAAAGGCTGTTTGCCGCGTTCACCCCCCCCCCCCCCCCGCCCTTCCCCTCCGGTGTTTGTTTATCATTCATCCGTCCGTGAATTGAGTTGAGTAATTGTGGCATTGTGCCCATTACGCTGTTCACTTCTCATACTTGCACTTTATGCCGTGCTTTTGGCAAGGAAGCGCTTTTCGTCGATTAAAGCGCTTGTCAGTTTCCTTTTTGGTTGACTAATGAGGTGTTGAGGTGTCGCGTAATTAATATGCATGGCGGCGGTGGGTGTTTTCCGTTACCCTCTAAGGAAAGAGAGGACCCTTCGGTCAACGAGGGATTTGCAAGTGTCCCCCGTAATCTCCGCTCGTCTCAATTTGTTTAGCTAACAAATAAGCCACCAACAGGGCATTTATTTTGCAATTTGCCCAGCCCTTCAAGAGCAGTCCTCAGTCACGTTGTGAGTTTGCCGTCTATTTCGATGCTCAACACCTGCCCGCTTCCCCAACATTCTCTTCTCACTATCGACAGATGGTCCAGCAACGGCCCAACATCCATCACCCGCTTCATTTTGGACTCAAACAAGAAATGACTGAGCCTGTGGAGCAGTTCAGAACAGCTCGCCACTCGGCCATGCTCGCCATGTCCAATTCCTCCATTCACTCGACCCAAAGTGATCGATTCCTTCCCGAAAGTCGTCCAGCGCAACCACTCCACTCCCAATCGTTCCTTCCTCCCCACCGCAGTCTCTGCCAGTAACGTCATTTCCTCCCATTGCCTTTCGATGGAGGAACATCAGCAGCAGCTGGCCTCCTCCGATCAGCTGCCTCCTGCGTCTGTCGCCGGTACTTCCTCTTCAATGACTGGGGGAGGAGGAGTTCAGTTGACTTGCACCGTTTGCGGTGACGTGGCCACCGGCAGACACTACGGATCGGTGAACAATTTTTTTGTGGGAAACAGCCTAAATGTTCTGTGGGTTAAGGTGGCATGCAACGGATGCAAAGGTGAACGAGTGATCGGTGCTTTGTCTGTTAATTGATCCAGGGGTTCCCGTACTTTTTTGTTTACGTCATCTCGAAAATTTGCATGGGTGGGCTAAAAGATTTAATTTTCTTGATTTATTCGCGTTTATACACCAAAAAACAAATAATGGCCCCTCCCCCCTTCTCTTCCAAGGCTTCTTCCGGAGGACAATCCGTCGCGGCTATAAATACACATGTCGCTTCAGTTCAAACTGCCAAATAGACAAACGTAAGTATTGGAAACTAAGCCGGTAAAAGCAATACACAGACAACCGTGCCGTCTGTCGCGCCTGTCGTTATGCGAGATGCATTCAGTTCGGGATGAAGGTGGACGGTGGGTGAGGGGATTGGTGCAGTATCCACGTAGGGTTGACCCGTTCTTTCCAATTTAGCCGTCCAAAGTGAGCGGGATTTGATCGGAAAACGCTCCCGAACTTACTCCAGCGGCACTCCTGGATTGGCATCTTCGCCTCCGGCCGCTTCGGGAGCGCCAACTGAGGACGAATCGCATGGGCCTCAGTCGCCAGAGCCTAATAAGGGCATATTCGCCCAGCAGAAAATGGAACGGCATCAATGTGAGTGAAGGGACGTCCAAACTTCGAGAAACCTTCCCCGACAGTCGACAACTTCGAGTCGTCTCCCGTTGTTGCGCCCTCGAATTCGCCATGTTCCACGTCCGCCAATTCGATGCCGCCCACGGTCCACTTTATGTCTCGGCATCAACACTGCAATCAGCAGTTCTCCTCTCTGGAGGAAAGTGACGAGCCCGTCCCGCGGAAACGGTCCTTCTCCAGCGGCAGCAAAAGGTCCTTTAAGCAATTTCGATCTTTTGTCAAAAAAAAAACTGGGGGCGGGGGTCTGACCCTCTGACACCTCGCGGGGGCGGGACGTCTTGACTCCCTGACTAAGCAAAAGTACGTCCCTGAACGGTGGTGGGTGCTTACTTTCCATCTTTTTGAAGGCAGTTCCAGGAGGAGTCCTCTAGAGAAGCCGACTGCGTAACAGCTGTCGATGTTGAACAACGGCACCAGCAACACATGGCGTCCGCAACGCCGTCAGTGGACAATCATTCGCATTCGGATAATCCGTGGAGCGGTCGGAACGGTCGGGCGCTTCTGCGACAGTTGCTTTGCTCGGAGGAGAAAATACGCAACATGCGCGAGTCGGTCATTGCTCAAACGTGCAATTTGGAGTATATAAACAAGGGCGAACCTCAGAAGGTATTATTATTTGGCCATTCCAATTAATCATTTGTCCCTTTCGAATGCCAGCCGCAGGTTTCAATCGATGGCAATGGAACTCGGAAGGCCAATGAAAACGACATTTTGCAGTCGCTGCACTCTCAACTGTTGCTGGTCATTGGTTAGTTGCGGGCGACTGCCTTTGGGAGAGGGGGGGGGGGGGGGGATCCTTTTCTTTTTGGCGATCCTCAAAAGTTGTTGAAAAATGCTTTTGGTTGAACCAAAAGTCTCCTCAAAGTTCCTCGGTGAGCTACGGATTTGCTCCGAATAGGTAAACTTCCATAATCATTGCCAGAATGGGCCAAAACTCTGAAGCCGTTTGCGGAGCTGCCTACCGAAGATCAGGTGAGTGACTTTTGTCGTTCTTCCCCCCCCCCCTCGCCCCCTCAAGCCCTAATTACCTTTCAGACCGCTCTGCTGAAGAACTTCGCTGCCCAACACGTTGTGTTATGTGTCGCTTACCGATCCACTTCGGACTTTCTGACTCTGATCAATGATTCGTGCATTCCGAGGATCGCTAACGGCGACGACAAAGAGTGAGCGATTTCCCTCCTCTTATGGGGGGTTCGTTGTTTAGTCTTATAATTCCCCCCCCCCCCCCCCCCTCTCATTGACTACAACGATTTAAAGATTATAAAAATTGGAATCGGTGTTCTCCAGTTTCAAGTTTCAGCCTTTTCTATCGGAAGGATGCCGAGCGCGTGATGGACTTGCTCGTCTCTCCGATGCGCTTCCTTCGCGTTGACGACGTCGAATTCGTGTCGATGAAGGCGTGCATTCTGTTCAACCCGGTCTGGCCGTCCCGTCTGTTTACCCCGCCCCCTTCTCCCATTGTCAGGTCGCCCGCGGTCTGTCCCCTCAGAGTGTGATGAGCGTCCTCCAAACCCGCCGACAAATTTTCCAAGCGCTCCAACAATATGTTCAGGCAAAAGCTCCGCCTGACGAAGGTCGGATTGGTGACCTGACCTTCTTCATCCTCTCACCTCTTCAGGTCCCTCCATTTCTTTCGATTTGCCGTTATATGTAATCTGAAAAATTGTTCAGTCCCTGGCCAAAGCGGTGTCCGAAGATGTGTTGGTGAGCAAACTAAGTGGAGTGGCGCGGCTGGATCAGTTGATGGAGGAGCTAATCCTCGAAGGTGAACCGGGAGGGGGCGAGGGCATCATAACAGAGAGAGAGAGAGAGAGGAGAAAGGGAGGGTACGGGAGAGGGGGGGGGGGGGGGGGGGGAGAAAGAGGAGAAAGTGTGAAGGGACGAGAGAGGGGGAGATAGAGGAGAAAGTGTGAGGGGACGAGAGAGGGGGAGATAAGAGAACGTGAGGGTTTGAGAGAGAGAGGGAGAGAGAGGAGAAAGGGGAGAGTTTAAAGCATTTCTTTTTAGACAGTGACCCGAAGGAACCCGACCAAACTTTCGTCGCCTCCTCTTCAGAAACAACCGATTCCGGTACGGTAATAACTCAGCAACAGTCCCAATACATCGAACAGCAGCAAAACCACCACCAGCAGCATATTGGGGGTTTGTCGGACATGGCATTAGGAAGAGTTTGAGTGGTGAGTTTCAGGAGAACCGCCGTTCCTCGATACTCCGATCGGTTCTTCATCGTCGGCAGTCGCTCCGCCTTCCTGGGTCCCAAGTTTTCCTGTCACAGTGGACGAACGCCGGTTCCCGGTGGCGTTGAGTGAGTCCATTCATCAGCAGCGGAATCGCCATTTGACGTCGTCGACTTCCTCCAATGCGAACTCCCCTCCCCCGGGCGTCCTTCTGCCTGGCCCCCCAAACTCCCTCAGCGGGGGGCCGCTTCTGCCGATCAAAGAGTTCGAACCGTCCTCATCCGCCCTTTCCAGCTACGTATTCGGCCCTTCTCTGCAGCAAGGGTTGGTGCTCTCCTCCGTTTCATTTACAAATTAGGGCGCAATACGCGCTCCGCGAGTACGGATCCGGGTACCCGCTCAATTTTTTGAAAAATTACCAAAAGTTCCTAATGTTTTACTTTTTAATTAAGGTCCCACTTCGCCTCTCATCCGCACCTCCAACATGTCCCGACAACAATGTCTCAGTCTTCTTCCACTGCCTCTCCCTCCGTTCCTTCTCAGCCGTCCTCAACCTCTTCTTCCCAACATCACCACAACATCTGCACCTCGTCTTCCCTCAACTTTGACCCGTCTCCACCTATTGATCACCACCATCACCTGCCAAGCTCTTCCTCCCAAAGCCCCATCCAGTTGTGGACCCAGCAGATCGGCTCCAACATGCTCTACAGCAACACACCCCCCACTCCGGGACAGGCCATCTACAGCGGCACAAGCCCATCCCCTCCACAGCGTTTTGACTTTGGCGGCGGTGGAGGGGGGAATTGACGGGTTGGAGACGTTCACTCATTCCTCCTCCCTCAATTGGCTGTTTAGGCGGGTTTTGTTGCTGTAGTTCGGAAAAGAAATAAATTACATTTGGTTAAACTTTTTAAATAAATAAAATAAATCCGCTCATTTTTGTATATTTATAATTATTTGTCACCGTAAAAATTAGGGTTGTTGGCGGTCGGTTTTAAACCGGGGGTACCGGTTTTCGGTTAGGCCGGTTTTGCGACCCCCGGTTTTCGGTTTCGGTTTTTGGCCAACACCCGGTTAACCGAAAACCGAAAGCGGTTTTTGGCAAATTTTATTTCATTTTTTGGTTGGACAAATTCAGTTTTTTTAAAAATCAAATTGAGAAAAAAAAAATTTTTACAATAAATTTATCACATCTTTTTGAGTTTTTGCTTTAATTTTCTTAACAAAATTGCCAATTTTTGATTTCTCTGCCGGGCATCCCCTCCACTCCACTCTTACGTAAACTTTTTTTTTTTGAAAAATTTTCTGAAATTCGAAATGCGTAATTTTGTTAAAATTTTGATGAAATTTATTAACAAAAATTCCCAAAATTTTCCCGGCGCCGCCTATCGGCATCGCCGGACTGCTTCCATTTCTAAAAACTTTAAAAAATGTTGAAATTTGTGGGAGGGGGCGGGGGTGCCGCCGAGAAAATTTGAATTTTTGACTCAATTTGTTAAGAGATTTGCAACCACAAATTAAAAATACGTTAATTTTTTAAATCTTTTTAGGAGTGATAAGAGTCCGGGGAAATTTTTTTTGAGATTTAACCAATTTGTTAAGAAAATTGTTCCAATAATTACCAATTTTACCAAAATAAAATTAAATTCAATTATTTCCTTCGTCCACCATAGATGCTCACCGAAAGTGATAAAAAATAAATTACACAGTCGGGGTCACTCAATTGAATTTCATTTTTTAAATATTCAGTGAATTCGTCCAATCACACTCTAATTTAAAAAAATTGTTAAAAAGCAAATAACGCAGCAGGGATCTGAACCTACTACCACACAGTTCAAGTCCAACAACCACTAACCACTACACCACCACTTTAATCGACGGCTCCCATAAAAATCTCATCATTAGGGGTGTATTTTTCAAACCGAAAAACCGCAAAACCGGTACCCCCGGTTTTCGGTTAGGCCGGTTTTACGACCCCCGGTTTTCGGTTTCGGTTTTTGGGCCAAAAAAGCCGGTTTTCGGTTTCGGTTTCGGTTCGGTTAACCGACCGCCAACAACCCTAGTAAAAATCTCAAAAATTAACGACAAAATTATTTTGCACGAACGATGATGTGATCCACCCGAACAAATCGATTATGTCACTAAGTCCTTCGCTTGAAATTGAGAGCCATTCGACCGATTTTTATCTTCCGTTCTTCCCATATTTTACATATTGCTCATTTCTCAACTGCGGATAAAGTCATACCTCCACAATATAGCAATAATAATTTTAGAAAGATGACCAAAAATAGGATAAAATCCAACCAAAGTATCTATCGAAAAGAATTTATGTCTGTTACATAATGTCTGTCTAAGAAATTTCGATGTACGCGCCCAGGGACATTTAGCGCACTTTTTGTGAGCAAAAGTACGGCATTTCGTCCATACAACATTTCCTTAACTGGCAAAAACCCTACTTTTAATCTAAGAAAAAGCCCGCCCGGGTCCAAGTCGATTTTTTTAACCTTATTAGGACCGGATAGAGCAGTTTGAAACCAGGGCTCGTGTTTTTATCAAAACAAAGAATACTTTCTTTACCTATTCTTGTTCACATGGCTTGATATTTTGTCTTTGTGGGCGAAATGTCGTACATATTTTGTCTTTGTGGGCGAAATGTCATATTGCCAAGTTCGAAAAAACTATTTGTTTAGGATGGGGTAAATTGGAAGTCTCTTTTATTCAAATCGATATGCCGGAACAGCTCAACGAAACCATAGAGGTTGTACCGCTTCACTAAAGATGTCATATTTATTCTCTTTTTCAGGATATCCAGTTTAGGGCATTGCAGCGAATCAGAGTTTTTGATCCTTCGACATCGGAAACTTTGACAGAGTCAAAGAATTGGGTCGCCGCATCGTCTCGTTATGGGATTTGTGTACTGGTCGTTCCTGGAAACAAACTTTACGCATGTTCAACTGCGGATGTTCACCGATTGGGCGCACAGACCACCGCTGATTCGGATGTTACGGACATTCGCTTTCGCTCTTTGGAATATCACAACCCACGAGTTGGTTATATGTCCTATTCAAAACTTCTCACTCAAATTTAGGCTAAAATAAAATCCATTGCCGTTAATTCTGATGGTTCCGTCATTTCTTTTGCCATTAACACGCCGAATGGACCATTTGTCGAGATTTTCGACGTTATTTCCTTTGCACCGATAGGTGCTGAACAGCAGCAAAAAGTATCAGAAGCAAAAGTCGAGGATTTGTTTGTTAACTTCAACAATTTTAGCTGTTTCCGGTCGCAAGCATTCGCTTATCGAGTCAAACTTGCTCAAGCATCGTCGATGTACAGTGGAATCCGGTGGAAACGGAACTGTTTGCAGCACTGACGAGTGATAACGTACTAAGCACCTTCAAATATTCGTTGGAGGTTGGGATAATTCACTTTTAAATCTCAATGATTCTGTTTTTGATGGGTTCCTCCTTCTCCTTGCTTGGTGTTCTGAATGTTCGCGCGACTTGTCTCTGTTGGAGTCCGAAGGGGAAGCAGTTGGCCATTGGCGATGCCGACGGCAAAGTTCACCAATTGAAACCCGACTTGTCCTCAGTTCGTGTCGTTAGTCCACCTGCTCAAATTCCAATCTTCGGTATTAATCCAACGATTTCCAATATATTTTTGCATTTCCATGCTCTTCCTCCAATTTCTCCTGCGTCGGGCTTTGTTGGCTTTCGACCACCGAATGGCTCGTCTCTCATAAGCCTTTCAATTCTACGAATTCGTCTCCAAACCTTGCCCTTTTGGTGGTCAAAAAACAGCAACCTCCGAAATGGGTCCATTTTGGCGATGTGTTTTTGTCGTCACGCGAACCGCTCACATTTTATCCCATGCTGGACTGGCAGATGGTGAGTGCCAATTTTAGCGAATATGGCTATTTCTGTTAGATTTGGTCTAAATCAAAATAAAAGATACTTTAGGTGTTCGCTATTTCTGCCGATTCGCCTTCTGTCGCCGTTTTTGGTCTCCGTGGCGACAATTGGGTGAAATTTGAATTCGATTCGTACGACATGGAAATGCCGCTTACGGCTGACAGCAAAGACACGTTTCCGTTGGGAGTAACTTTGGACTTCTCCTCAACGTCGCCCATCTCGATAGGAGGTATTAACCATTCTAATCGATTCTGATTTTCAAAATTTAAAAAATTGAAGAAGGGAGCGACAGAACAATTCTAAGTCCTCCGCCGTTCGTTCATTTTATCAACTCTTCCGGATTGTTGCTGCCCTACGCAATCGTTTCTTTGGCCAGTGAAAGGCCCTCGTTGACAAAGTGCCGACTTTTTTGAAATTGTCATCATTTGTCTCATTTAGAACACCCGAAAAATTCGAAGTGAAAAATGCAAAATTTGGACAGCCACCGGCGGGTAACGACGATTCGACGGTTACGCTGCCAACTTCTGACCGGCAACCATTTGACGAACAAACGGCGAACAATTCCAACGAACAACAGAAAAATGACCCAAAGCAAAAAGTAAGCGCTTTTTATGGCTTTCGGGGGGGGGGGGGGGGTGGACACTTTTACGCTATGCGGCGGCTTCTCCCCAAATTCATTTTAAAACTTTTCTGGGGGTTTCAAGGGCGAGGGCGCTGATCACGAATCTGATCTTCTTTTTGGCATTTGACATCATTATATCTAAGGATTTAAACATCTACGATTTTTAAAACAAAATTTTATGAAAATTTTAAAATATTTGCACTTTTGCTTTCTTTTTTTGTTCAACACAGTCGTAGTTTGGACGCAGTCGCTACCTTAACTAAATTTGTATTTGTGCGAGCTTTTATTTCTAGACGGAGAGCGTGATTTCGATTAATTTGATTGGTTTAGAGTTTGATAGCGGTTGGAGGAGACGCATCGGAAGAGGGCAAAAGGGGCGAAGTTGAGGAAAGGGAGCGAATGGAAATGCTTCTTAAAGGGGAGAGTGCCAATGTCGAGGCATTAGAGAGGGCATTGGAGAAGGGCATAACCGAATACACGGCACAGCGAAATGGACAAATGGTGCGCATTGAACAATTGGGGCAATTGCGGCGTGAAGTGGAGAAAAGCGCGAGTGCAGTCGACGCGGGTTGGTGGCTTCTAACTTTTAGTATAAATCTTAGGATTTTTTATAATAAATTCAGTCTCTTTTATAAACAGTTCGTTTAAATACACTATCATTTAAAGGCTTTCTCGTGGACTTGCACAGCATAAAAAAGGATTTGCTTCAGTCGTTCAAACAAAGCTTTTGCCTCTTGGACAAACTTTGCACGGACCTTCACAGCAAAATTGAATTTTTAAACGGAACCAAATTGTCCTTTTTGGAATTGAGAGGAGGGACAGTTCCAGAACTGAAAAAGCCGTCATTTGATATGGTAATGCGCTCAACAAAAAATAAGTAAAAAATCTATTATTATTATTATTATAGGAAAAACGTCTTCAATTAATTGCGAAGAATTATGAAAATATTGTGGACAAATTGAGAAGTGTGCGAAGGTTGGTCGACAGGTTCGACGGACTTCAGAAGTTCCAAATTTTGAGGTAACTTTTAATTGAATGTTATGAAAAAACATTTTTAGGGTTTCTTCAGGCAAGACGGTACAATTGACCCAATCGAACAACGCAAAGTTATCCAAATAAATGAAAATATTGCGAAGATGAGTGCCAAATTGGGCTCGCAACTTCAGCAAATTCGTCGCTCAATCGGACAAAAGGTCACTTCTTCCTCGACGAACGACAAAAGATTGGCTCAACTTTCTGTTCCATTGGCTGATTTTTGTGCGTTGGAATTGGACCAATTGAAAGTGCCGAGCGCGGACAGCGATCGACGGCGGCTGAACGCTTCCGAGGGAGAAGGGACGGATGTTCGTCAATTCCAAAACAATTTGCGACATTATCTCATGGTCCCTCACAATTTTAAAATGTGCACAAAAAGAATGTCAATTTTAGGGTCGTTCCCAGGAGGTTGAGACTAAGCGAATATTCCCTCTGAAGAGGCCAGAGTCGAAGACAGTCCAAAAATTGTCGCCCCAACCGAACGCCGACCACCAATTAGCCCTAAAGATCGCCAAGGC
This sequence comes from Globodera pallida, assembly GCA_020449905.1. NCBI lineage: Eukaryota > Metazoa > Nematoda > Chromadorea > Rhabditida > Heteroderidae > Globodera > Globodera pallida. Next base: position 353,130 of record JAIXHY010000041.1, read on the forward strand.
GGTGTCCTCACCCCCAAAGCCCAAATTGGTCTCGATTGGCGTACAATCTCCGGACTTTGTAGCTAAAAGCCATGAAAAGACACCGAAAAGTAACGTTGGAGTGTATTATAGTAATTAACAAAAATTAAATTCAGAAGTTCCGTCGAAAAAAGTGTCGACGCCCCGGACTCCACTGAATGGGAAGCACTCAATTCGGGCAACAGAGCCATCACCTTTTGCAGACGCTTCAATTTCGTTGCCCGCTTCCAAGCCGTTGTCTTCCATTTCGAGTCTAATTCTATCAGCAGAAGCAGCAGAAAAGTCTTTACCCGAAACGCCGGTAGTTGGGAAAACAGCTGAAAAACTAACGGTGCCCACTGTCACTTCGCCCACTGCAACGGCATTGTCGTCTTCACCAACATTTGAAACAACTTCGCAAATTTATGCCAAAGATTCAAAGAAATCGGAACAAATTGAATTAGTAAGCCGAGATGATGAAGCAGTGCAGGCTAAAAAGGACATTGGGTCCATGGAGAATACAACCATAAAAACGAGTGCGCCTTCGACGGCAGCACGGGGAATGGAGGACCAAAATGCGACGACATTGGCGACGGCAGAGGAGGGAATGGAAGACGAAGTGATTGATACGGCGGGGGAAGCGGTGACATTTGATTTTATGAAGTGAGTTGGACGGATCGAAAGCCCCAAAATGTGAACCTCATTTTGTCCATAGCTTTAAAGCTTTCCGTTAAGGTCCGGTCTGGGCTCATCCACACCGATAGATGCGAGTCGAAACCCGTTCGGGTCGATGGTTCCGACACAGAGCGGTTCGGGTAGCACTCTGTTTGGCACGGCCCCGAGCTCGTTTGGCACTCCGACTGGGTCTTTTGGTACTCCGTCAACGAAACCGGCTTTCGGCTCTCTGGGCGCCTCGCCAGCAATTGGCGGTTCGCGTGCATCGGTTTCCATCCTCCGCTCTATTTGAACTTCAGCTTCTCTCTTTGGCGCCTCGCCTTTCTCCTCACCCGGCAAATCCTCTTTCGGTGGCGGCGTTGTCTCCGGGCCCAGTGCCTTTGGTGGCGGCGTTGGGGGCGTTGTCTCCGGGCCCAGTGCCTTTGGTGGCGGCGTTGGGGGCGTTGTCTCCGGGCCCAGTGCCTTTGGTGGCGGCGTTGGGGGCGTTGTCTCCGGGCCCAGTGCCTTCGGTGGCGGCGTTGGGGGCTCTGTCTCCGGGCCCAGTGCCTTCGGTAGCGGCGCGTCCTTTGGCAGTGTTTCTCCGTTTGCATCCGCAAAAGCATCGACCGTCGGTTTCGTCTCGAGTCCCTTCGGGGGCGGGCCAATGCCTAGCGGCAAGTCAATGTTCGGAGGGGGAATTGACACGTCGGGGAACGCGACGTCGCTCGGTTCTGGATTTTCCGCGTGGGTTTTACCCAATTTGGCGTTTTAGCTTTGGGGGTTTAAGGTTTGCGAACAAATCCGCGGGATTCGGCCAACTCGCCACCCAACAGCAACAACAAAGCCCCCCTTCTCTGTTTGGCGGCGGGTAAATCGATTTAAATCGAGAAATAATAATTGCGTTTATTTCTGTGAAGCACTCAAGCAGCCAATTCATCCTTTAATCAGCAGAAAACGTATGCTTTCCTTTTTTTAATTTGCATTCGTTTACGGCTAGGGGGGGCATTTTCTAAATGTGCCAAACAAAGAAAAAAAAGAGTTTTTCGCCCGGCAACGTCTGTTCCGCACCTTTTTAAATGCTTTTTAGGTCTGCTTTCACGACCTTCCGGAAGTAGCCCGTTGATACATTCTTTTTGTTTTGTTTGTGTTTTATTTTTAATAAAAACGATATTTGACTGTTCCGTTGGTTAATATGTTGTCTCAGAATCGCATGGAATGGAAGTCGACTCAAAACCAACTCCAACCCCCCCCCCCCCCTCATTCAAATTGTCGTTCGATAGACCGTCTTCGCCATGTCACAAATAAGCGCCCAAATTGGCTTTGTGGTGCGCAGTCTGCACGCCATTTCAGCCATTGTTTGTGCACTCGACTGTCCGCCTTCGACGGTTCTGCCCTCCTCCCTTTGGACGCCTGCCGCTCCGATGCGAATTCTTCCTGTGCCGTTCCTCCGAGTTCCTTAAACAGTTAATGAAAAAGTATTAGCCTATGAGGCAAATCATTGATTGCCCAATTAAACATTACTCGCTTAGCACCAACAATTTTGGGGTGGGGGGGGGGAGTCCGCGGGTATTGCTCAGTCTGATGTCCTCCTTGAAGTCTAAACCCTATGGTCCTTTCACCTGCCGTCCGTGGACTTCCCGTCCCCAGCCCGGCGAGTTGCAGTGCCGGCAACGGAGCCTTTGTGGTGCTGTACACCGAACGGTGCGGGTACGCCGTCAGAAACTGTTGGTGGCTGTGAGTCGGAAAGGATCGCCCGGCCGTTGGAGAGACTCCGACGGCGGCGAATGGCGCGGGAGATGAGGGGACGGCGGGAGTGGCCGTGGCCTCTTCCTGGAATGTGCCGTTGTTGGACTGCTCGTCCCGTTCTTCAGCTGTCACTTCCACGTCCGGGGAGAAAGAGATCGGCGAAAGGGTCGAATCGCCGCCTATCTCAACGACATTCGGACGCGGGGGCGAGTGTTGATGACCTGACAATGATAGGGAAAGGACTGCAAATGCACACGAAGGCGAGGGGGTGGAACCGATTCATGGCCACTTACTATGGGCCTCGTCAGCGAGTGTTTTGTTGCTGAACGCTTCCGCCGCCGCCTCCTCTGTCGTTTGGGACCGAGTCTTCTCGAACTTGTGCTCGAACAGCTTCGTCTCCACAGAGTACAGCTTGCACTCCCCTTGTTCCGATGCTATTCCCTGTCTATTTCCTGATTGTTCCACAGCTTCCAACAATATTTGCACTGGCACTCGCGTTTGCATCCCTTTTTGGTCCGTGGCTACCAAATTCAAACAATGCTCTGCAGATCCGGTGGGCAACGGATGAGTGATGACAATGTCACCTAAACACGGGGGGGGGGGAATTAAAAATTGGACTGACAAAAAGCGACCTGTGGAGGGGACGACGCTAAAGGGACTCTCTTTTTGTGGTGACCAAACGGAGTAATTAAGCGGCAAGTCCTGAGGGGAAATTGCAGTGATCCGGCCAAGCACTTCCTGATGCCCCGCCGGAGAAATTGAGGACGGAACGTCCAATTGAAGCTGATAAATGGCCTGGGAGAAGAAAGGAGCCCGGAAATGCTCAGGCCGACCGAACAGAAGCTCGTAAACCAGCTGGGGCATCGACGCGGAGGCATCCAAATCGACGAAATTGATGTTCGCCATCTGTTAAGGAGGGAATATACAATTCCCATCGACGCCCTCCCCCCCCCCCTCGCGCCCCCCTCCTCGCCCCCCGTCCCCCCCCCCCCCCCTCGCGCCCCCCCCCTCGCCCCCCCCCCTCGCGCCCCCCCTCCCTCGCCCCCCGTCCCCCCCCCCCTCGCGCCCCCCCTCCCTCGCCCCCCGTCCCCCCCCCCCTCGCGCCCCCCCCCCTCGCCCCCCCCCCCCCCCCCCTCGCGCCCCCCCTCCCTCGCCCACCTTCTCATCGCTGTCACCTCCAATCCACACCAGCTGTCGGTCGATTTGTCTTTTCCGGTTCTCACTTATTTCGGACACTCTCAACAGTTTGGCCCCGTCGGCAAAGGTCTGTGTGGTATTAATTGGGAGGGTGGCGAATACGGAAGCAATTGGAAGTGAAGAAAAGGAAGAGGAAGCAGGACGGGGACTTGGACGAGGACGGGGACGGGAAGGGACGGACGCCCCGTCGGGGCCCATCGGAGACGAAAACAGTCCCAATCGTCGAAGAGCGTAAACGCGGCTTAGAAAACGGTGGCCGTTCAACACGGAACGGATTTCCTTCTCCTTTGGGGAAAAGACATAAAGCGATGAAGCAGAGGACGGAATGGCGGCACTTCAATCAGTTGGAGAGTGGCGAGAGGGGTTAGTTTGGAGTCCGGCTTGGAGTAGAGGTACAACGGCAGGGGCGACGAGTGCTCCGAGACGAGCAGCAGAGAGTGCGGACGGACGGACTGCTGGATGAAGAAGAAGCGCAGGTCGAATTGGGACAGCGGGAGTAGGGAACTGTTAACGGACACCACGGCGGAAAAGTTGTGGAACAAAGCGACACTCTAGAGCAAAAGAAAAGACCGACAGAGTCAAATAGAAGCAGCTAATTAATTGTCAATTAACGTACGTTTGTCTTATGCGGCATCACACTGAAGTTCAGCGTCATGTGTGAAGCACTCCCCGAGGCAATTTTGTGGCCAAACGAAAGAAATGACCCCTCCGGCAAAGTGTGCCCGTCGGGGCCCTCAACGTGCACATTCGAAAAGCGAAAGTCGACGGGCGTCCCATCATTAGCCCATCTTATTTCGGGTTGTAGTTGACGGAATTCCACCGAATTCAATTCGGAATAACTTTAATTATTGAAAACAAAAAATGATTATAAATAGGGGGAGGGGGGACAACCCGGAATTGACGGCAGAGATGTGAAGAGAGTGGGCGGAGGACGCCATGGAAAGGGTCGGCAAAGAAAAGGCCAAAAGGCGAAGGGCGGGGCGGGGCCGTATCAGCACGGACGGCGCGTTCAGCCGCTGAGCCTTTCTTTCACCGCCCAATTCAAAGGATAAAACGATGTCGGGCTGAAGTTACGTAAGTTTTTTCTTTTCCCCGATTTTGGCGCTTTTCCGCACTTTCACTGAGATAGACTTTGTGAGACGAAAGTCTGAAAGCGGAAGAACGGTCCATTCCGCACGGAAAGTGCCGTCGGCACGCAACTCCAAAGGCTGTCCGGAACTGAAGATAGGCCCAAGACGGAATTTGAGAGGGGCGGAGGTTCGGGTGAAGCGGAGATTGACGCTGACGGAGGAAAGGACGGCGGGTGTCAGCTAAAAGAGCGGGAGGGGGGGGGGGGGTGGTGGCAATGAGGGCGGCACGGGGGGAGGGTGGCAATCGGGGACGGCACTTTGGGGGGGGGGGGAGGGTGGCAATGGGGGACGGCACTTTGGGGGGGGGAGAGAGTGGCAATGGGGGACGGCACTTTGGGGGGGGGGGGTAAAATACCTCACGGACGCGCACATTGACCAAAACCCTGAAGCAATTCTGTCTGTCATCTTTCGCCTTATTACACTTGGCCGTCCCACCTGAACTCCTCGCCCTCCTGAACTTCTTCCCGCTCCGCCCTCACATCGGCCCATCCGACGATCTCTTCGGTTTGGTAATCCTCCGGCATTGGGTTCAGTTCGGAATGGAACTCGGCATTTGAGAAAATTCGGCGTAAAACATCTTTGAACAGCGAGAACGGATTCTCGGCGCCGAACTGAACGGGGAGAGGGAATCATCCGCTTGTATTTTTGATCAGCAAAATGGCCAGAATTACCTGACGAACGATGGACTTGATCCGGTCCGCACTTTGGACCAATGCTCTCCACTGGGCCAACTCCCTTCCGCTCGCGCTCCCCTCCGGCAAGTCGTACTCTTCTCTTCCGCTCACCAGATTCACCACTCGGTTCCATTTGCCGATTAATTCTTCCGCCCTCCCGCGAAGCTCATTGCCCTCAACAATTGGGCCTTCAGTCGAATTATCAGCAATGGCGGCGATGAATTGGTCAAAAATGGCGGGAGAAGAAAGCGGAAGTAACGCCGAAGGGGATAAAACGATCTGTGGGGGATGGGGGGGGGTGGGGGAGGGACGAGAACAAATGCGAGCAGTACGCTCAGCTGGGAGAGGAATTCGCCGAGAAGAGTCGGGAAGCTGATTAATTGCGACTCGACCAAAGACAAAGCCGGAAACATGGACTGAATACCGGCACGAAAGGGTTTCAGGTGACCAATCTTTGAGGGAAGGGTTCGAACTTTGGTGGATGGGCGGGGTGACCTGGTTGAACAACTGTCCGCCTCTGTGTGGGGCCATTTCGGCTTCCGATGGATGGAGGGGACACGCATTGTCCACGGAAGTGATGCATCTTCGGATGTCATCTCCGATCAAAAAATTGTTCATCCCAAAAACCCACTCGATCAGTTTCTCCATTCTCTCAGGACCGGCCCCCTCTCTGCGGCAATCGACGGATAGCAAAAGGAATTGTGCGACGGTGTGCACGGTCAGCAAATCGTCGGGCAATTGGGCCCACCAGTGCTGACATTTGGGGCCGGGGGGACGGAACAAAGACTGGCAACGGCGAAGTTTGGATTTGGGGCACGAGCGGAAGATTGGGGAACGGCGGGCGAGTTGGGGGACGGGAATTGCTTCTGGGGAATTCGAAAAGCATACAATGAACGTCTTGACTTGTTCAAATGCCCTCGATGCCCCCTCCCCCTCCCCCACCTCCCCCTTCCCCCCCCCCCCCATTTGGGTGCCCCCCCCTCCCCCTCCCCCCCCCCCCTCCTCATTCCGGTGCCCCCTCCCCCCCCCCTTCCCCCCCCCCTCCCCCTTCCCCCCCCCCTCCCCCACCTCCCCATTCCGGTGCTCCCCTCCCCCCCCCCCCCCCTCCTCATTCCGGTGCCCCCTTCCCTCCCTAATTCGGGTGCCTCCCTCTCCCCCCGCCTCCCCCCCCCCATTCCAGTGCCCCCTCCCCCCCTCATTCGGGTGCCCCCCCCCTCCCCCACCTCCCCATTCCGGTGCCCCCCTCCCCCCCTCCCCCCACCTCCGACGTCTCCTTCTTCTGCCCGATGACAAATTCCCTTCCTCGCCCCCTCTCCCCCAGAAATGCCGTCCTCATCGTTCAATGCGCTGCGGGTGATGAGCAAAAACTGACGGAAGGACAGTGACCCGCCGGACGGCATTGAAGCGGAGAAAGGGCAGCGCAACGGAAAGGGCGCCGCAATGCGAGGGGACAGGAAGGCAATGAGCGGGGACGGAGGGGCTGGCGGAAGCCGCACCCCAAGCAGAGAGTGAAGTTGAGGTTTATGGGCTGTGGACAAAAGCTCAAAAACCCTGGGGGGGGGGGTAATTTACCAGGCCCATCAGAGGCTGATGCTCATTCGGGCTCAGCCAAACAAACGATTTGGGGGGGCCGTCAGTGTACACAATGTCCACAAATTGCTGCAAATTCGCATCGGAAATTGCGAGCGGACTCAAACGGACACGCGGGCGGATGGCCGTCCCGTCCAACTGGCAACCGACAGAATAATTAATTCATTTCCATTTGATTTGCCAACCTCTTCCCATTCAACGGCAAATGTTTTGCCATCATCTGCGAAATATTGGGTTGGCATTATCCGAAGTTCGACGATCAAAGCATTGTTCAGCGGGTCGACCTGCAAAAGGGCAAAAGGAAAAGGGAAAGATTGGAATTAAATTACTTTAATTAGTGAAGAGAACGGACGGAATTGGCGGGACCGAATTCGAAGTTGGAAAATATCCGAGCGAAGGGGGCCGAATTGTTCTGGCACTTAAAGGGGAGGCGGCGGGGGGGGGGGGGAAATTTAAAATTAAAAATTTGGACGGACCGTCGAAAGAAACGGTACGAAAAAAGTGTTGTCCATTGCGTTGGGTGAACAATTGGACATCGGCGGCGGCTGTCGCTGGCAAAGGATGCCCGGGGGGGTTTTTTGCTTTGCTGGAAGAATCTTTGACTGTCAGCGTGAAGAGAAAGGCGTCCGATTGGGCGTTGGAAGTCCGTTGGATTCGGTAGGGAAGGGAAAGTGCCAGCTAAGGGGGGGAGGGGGGGGGGGAGGCCGTCAAAACCAAACTTCATTTAATAATTCCATTGCTTACATTTTCCCCTCCCCGGATTAAAAGGACGCCGTCAGAATTGCCTTCCTGCCCCATTTGGTCAGCTTTTAGAGAAAGCCAAAGACGCCAAAAAGTGGGGGAAGGACGGCTCAGCCAGACGAGTTTAAAGGGCGAGAAGGAGGCCGACTCCAGATGAACGCGTTGGAGGAGTTCGGCACGGCGGCCGGGCACGGACACGTCCAACTGGGATTTAGGGTTGGACAAGAACGGGTATCTGGAACCGGTACCGGTATCCGGGTGTTTTGGTCAAACTATCCGGTACCGGTATCCGGGTGTTTTGGTCAAACTATCCGGTACCGGTATCCGGGTGTTTTGGTCAAACTATCCGGTACCGGTATCCGGGTGTCCAGGATCCGGGACAATCAATCACAAAAAGAAAGGCAAAGTCTCCTCCTCACTGTAAAAACGGAGAATGACTGAGAAGGAACGCCTCCGGCGACGTCGACAAAAAGCCTCTGCGGGTCCATTGCCACCCCTAGGCCATCCTCTGTTCTGCTGTTTTTGGTGCCAATGCCTTTCAACGTTTGTCTGAAATGGCGATGATCTGTTGGAATTTGTGCTGCTTACAAATTAGGCATTGCCTGATAATTTGACTTTGGCCCATTGGCATGCAAATAAATGCCGTTTTTAGCATCAGAGAGGCGGCCGAAGGGGCGGTGCTTTGGGCCAAAGAGAGCAGCGGACGGAAGCTTAGCCGAACACTTTCGCCGTCTCTCTGAAAGGCTTTTCATTTGGCCATCAAAAGGACGCCGCCCACTTCAAAAGCGCTGTGCCCGATGCTAAATAATTCCCTTGGCTCGATCACTTCGAAGTGCCATTGGCCCGAGCAATTGCCGCCCAGCGGAGTCATTCGCAGGGAGTAATTGTTCTCGAAGGATTGGCCTTCTCGAACATTCAATTCCGCGTCAAATCCTCCAACCGCCACCCGTTGATGTGCCCATTCGACGGCATCCGTCTCGTCCAGAGTTTGTGGAGAATCCGCAAAAGCCGCCCCCGGGTGGACAGAGATCTTAATGGAGGCGGCGAACTCTTTACATTCATTCAAAGCAATGCCTTCCCATCTGATCGCCCTAAGATATTTGGTTCGAGAATTGACTCCCTCCGTTCTCGAGATTGGGCGAGCTAGCAGTTCTTTCTCATATCATACAATTGCTATTTCCGAAGCATCCAAATAGGGGTAGAGAACGTAACGGAACTTCTGCCCATCGACGGACGGCTCTGTCCACAGAATAATGTCCTCAACAACATAACGACGTTCCGATTCGGAAGCCAAAATGCGCAAAAGCAGCGGAATGCTTCCGTTGAACGCGGCCTTTGCCCCCTTCCAGGTCACTTTGCCAGTAATTGCACGACCATTTGAACTAAACGGACATTTTGATCAAATTTAAATAAAACGAACTTTTCGGCGAATGATTCCGCTCTGTCCAATTGTGCCGAATAGCTCGGCTTCACTCTCAACGCCCATTTGACCAAAGAATTGGTGCCATTGGCAGCTTGGAGCCGCACTTCGATAGAATAGGGACGGAGACGCCCCAGGGGACTGGGCCAATACAGCGTTCCATTCAGCAAGTCCACTATGAGACCGACGCCGATGTCCGATTGGACGCTCACCAGACTGAGTTCATCCTGACATTGAGACAGTTCGTTCAAATGCCACTTAAAATATTCAACCCAATTTGGAATTTTGGTGGTGTACGGCTGAAATTCTGTGGCCCAAGTCACTGCGGTGTTGTTGTTCGATACGATTTTGACTATCGTTGAATTTTCCGTCGTCGGAGGGGTCACTTCGCAAAGATTGCCGGATTGCGAGTGAAGGCACAGGCAAAGGGGCCCCAAACAACGGCCGCGGCATTCGTCGGGCGAGCAGGAGACGAACAAAGTGAAGTGGGACTGAATTGACATGAACAGCTTTTCCCTATTCCTTTTGTCCAAATCTTTCCGATCAATCGATCGTTCCCAACTCTGACCGTTCCCCCGTCCGCTTGGTTGGGTATGTAAGCGGTGGATCCGTCAGGGACCATGTTGAAGGCGTACTTTCCCGTCAGAGACTGTGTCGGGACGGGGCATTGGACGAGGGAAGGGCTGACCCAACGGCCTTTGCTGAGCGACGTCCCGAACAAACAATTGTAACGGCCGTTCAATCCTCTGTTGCGAAGGTGTAACCTTTTCGAAGCGAAAAGCTTCGCTTACTTCGGAAATGAGGCGCCAAAGGCGGAAACAAAGCCGATCGATCGGTTAGCCCCCGCCACAGCTTTGATCGGCGCCGCCTGGGGGAAGATGAAAGCCAACGCCGGCTCTTCCACAAGACAACGGACGCGCATCGGGCAAAGGTCGCAGTCGGCGCCCGTCCAGCCGGGGGCGCAGGCGCATTGTCTGGCACTTTTAATTAGGGGGAGGAGAGAAGGGAGAAAATGCCTTGTTTGGCGGTTACATCGGCCATGGACACAGTCAAAGTCGCAAGGCCTTTGAGAAGAGAGTTCAGCGACCAAACCCCGGAGGGCCAAAAAGAAGAGGGGAAAAACTGCTAAAAAGTGAGAAAACGGCGGCGCTCAGCTGACCGAACTGACCGACAAAATTGAATAGTGACAGTGCCATAAGCGAAGAGGACCAATTTATTGCCGTTATTAAGAGGAAATGGCAAATAGCCAATGGAATGCCAGAAAATGCGCTAATGGACACAGAAAGTCGGCGGAGGAGTCGATGAAATGCCGACGATTTGAGCCTATTTCCACCATATCGGCGCCATTGGCCCCAAACCATCCATCCCCGCAAGCAATCCCCGCAAGCAATCCATCCATCCCCGCAATCCATCCCCGCAAGCAATCCATCCATCCCCGCAAGCAATCCATCCATCCCCGCAAGCAATCCATCCATCCCCGCAAGCAATCCATCCATCCCCGCAATCCATCCCCGCAAGCAATCCATCCATCCCCGCAAGCAATCCATCCATCCCCGCAAGCAATCCATCCATCCCCGCAATCCATCCCCGCAAGCAATCCATCCATCCCCGCAAGCAATCCATCCATCCCCGCAAGCAATCCATCCATCCCCGCAATCCATCCCCGCAAGCAATCCATCCATCCCCGCAAGCAATCCATCCATCCCCGCAATCCATCCCCGCAAGCAATCCATCCATCCCCGCAAGCAATCCATCCATCCCCGCAAGCAATCCCCGCAAGCAGTCCATCCATCCCCGCAAGCAATCCCCGCAGGCAATCCAATCCATCCCACCAATCTAAGCACCTTTTCCGGAATTCGTCCATCTTAGCCGGTCGGTCCTCGCACTTTCAGCGCCTGTCGTCATGGGAACAGTCCCAACTTCAACTTTCGACACGTGTTTTTGGTCAAGTTCAACTCACTTTACGAATCTCATTTGTCAGACAAATGGAGGAGGAGAGGGGCCACCTATGCCAATTCTTGCAAAAAAAACGGACATTTTATAGCGATTCGGAAGGCCCGATTTTTACACTTTTTCAATCATTTAGAGCTTTCGAATGATATAGAGATTAGGAAGATTGGTCAGTCTTGAAAAAAGTTACCTATGAACTGTTAAACGTTTCTGGGACGTAATTAGCGGGACTCAGTTGACCGATTCGGACTTTATTGCCGTTATTCAATTTAAATCTGGCGTCATTCAGTATTTGTTATCGAAGTGTCCACCATTGACGGAATGGCGTGCCATTCCAATTTTATCCAATTTCTAATTTCCTCACGCCAATTTCAATGGATTCAAAATCGGCTGTAGTTGGCACTGGCACTATTATAATTGTTGTCGCCGCTGCTGGCGTCGTGACAACCATTCAAGCCGGCATAATCGCCCTTTTGTACAGAAAATGTGCCAAATTGACGAGAAAACTTCACGAATTGCAGTGGGCAAATTCGCAATCGGTGCTTTCATTAAGGTAATTCCTAGGATTGGACAAAACCGGTATTATCCGGGTCCCCCGGATACCGGCTAGCTCAAAAACGCCCGGTTTTACCCAAAAAATTTCCGGAAACAGCCGGATAACCCGGTTTTGTCCAACCATATTAATTCCCAGATAAAAGTGCATCAAAATAAGAAAATATTTGTTTCTGATACATCGAGACAAAGTGAATTACTTCCACAAAAGGTCGGAGATCGTCGGTTTGCGTAATATCGTCAATTTGCTTGAGAGGCGAATCGCAGAAAGTCGGGTCGGACCTTTGTCGAACAGTGCCCAAAACTCCCAACGAATTGGCATTGGGAGAGTGGCGTCGGTGAATAGTGTTTCGGAGGGAGAGTACGCCGATGCGGTGGACGACCCGGACTTTTTCCGGTATGTCGAATGGGTCGAAGGGATTCGAAATTTGGAGGGGGGGGGGGGGGATCGTATAAATCCGAGGTCCATTAGCTCAGCCTCCGTCAGGTAGCGGGATGTAACCAAAGGGGGGGGGGGCGCTTACGTCCCTGTCGGAGAGCACTGCGTATAGATTTTTTTCCTTGGGATAGACGGAAATTTTTAAAATAGTTTTGGCAATGCTTAACGTCGCGAAATATGAATGTTTTGAGGAATAGTCCCATAATATTAAAATTGAAACATTTTACCACAAAATGGGCAAAATTTTCGGGCGGCGTTATTAAAAATAACGGCTTAAAACTGAGTTTATGGCCCGTGAAAGACTAAGAAATTTGGCAATGGTAAAGAATTGCGTCCCGACGGAAAAAATGTAAAAAAATTTGCATGTTTTCTAAGGTAAAAATATGCGAAGACCCGTATTCAAACATTTGGTCGAACAAACCCCCCCCCCCCTGCCGAATTTCCGCTTCTCCAATGAAGGCTCTAACTTTGCTTAGAGAAATCAGATCCAAATCTTCAATTATATGAGATCAGACAGTGGCCTAGCCAGGAAAAATTTTCGGGGGGGGGGGGAAAAACTCGATTCTTAGGGGTGTACTTTTTGCTTTTTAAAATCGATTCTTAGGGGTGTGTTTTTCCTTTTTATTGCATTTTTGTTAAGCAATTTTCCCAAAAAATGTCAATTTTTAGGGGTGCTTTTTCCATTTTTCCCCCATTTTTGTTAAGAAATTTTCAAAAATGCAAATTTTTTTTGCGAATTTTTACGGAGGGGGTCGGCGGTGCCGATAGGCGCCGCCGAGAAAATTTTTTTTGTTTTTTGTTGACAATTTGTTAAGAAAATTGGTCAAAAAATTGTAAAAGTGAAAAACAATAGGGTCCCCCCTCTTGTTTTTTTTTTGTCAAATTTCATTTCGGGGGGTGGGGGGGGGGAATTCCCCCCCCCCCTCCACCCCCCCTGGCTACGCCACTGAGATCAGATGACATTTGTAGCTCGAAATTAAAATTAGTTGATTTCAAAATTTATTTCATCTTTTTAATATGGGTATTTATTTATTTATTTGCGCTTTGATCACTATTTCATAACAGTCGTTGTTATGTTCATCTTTATTTATTTTCATTACAGGTCGACCAGCAAAATGGAAAGAACCAAAGTGACGGCTGCGGCTGCGGAACGAGAATATGTGAGATTTCTAACTTTGAAATTTTTAAAATTTGCTTTGTAATGTTTGGCATTACAACCCCACAAGACGAACTTTGGCCAATTTCTGCCTTCCTTTTTGAATCATTACACTTTTTACTTGCAAATCCATTCCCCCCGCCTTTGTTCTCCCCCCCCCCCCCCCCCTCCTCCTCATTCGTTCAGCGGCCCTTACCCCTCCCCCCCTCCACCCCCACCCATCAATCACTTTCTTTCACCTTTACATTTCCCCTCATGATCAAGTTTTTAATTGGATTTTATTCATTCACCCAGCAACAAAGGACACAATACACAAAATCTGAAATGCCTTCATATATTAGATCAAAAAGTTTCCCATTATTTCTTTTCAAGAATAGTTATTGAAAAGGTTTTATGCAAATGTTTAATTTTGGATGACGATGAGATGATTCTACAGACCCAGCAGAAATTTGCTTACATACACAGCACCCACCGTTCGTTCATCCATTCCTTTAAGCCGTCCGATTCGGCCATTTCAGTCGCTTTTTCTATTCTCTTCCCCTTTTTTCTCCTTACTAAACTCCGCTAAGTTTTCGAAATGTTCAATAAAAGTGTGTAAATTAACTCTCCGTCGTTGGGTTCAAATTGCTCTCTCTAACCGCTGTCGTCCTCTTCCCTTTTTCCTGCTCATAATCATAGGCTTGGCCACTATTTTTATTATTTCACACTATTTTGGCCGACTAATTATAGAATTTTGGAATTTTTTTAAATTTATTTTTTCCTAAACAACATATTTCGTCAAAAAATCCAAATATGAAAATGATGGTCAGTTTGATTGGGGCACCATGGGGCTAATGTGTCCAAGTTTCAGTTAGAACATTTTGATCGACTGCACGAGACGGGCAAACACAGCGAGGCGTACGACGAATTAGTGAAGGTTTGTCCACCGCCCTGCAAACATTTAATGTTTGTTTCTTTGTTTAGGCCAACAAAGAATCGGACCCCGAATTCTTATGGCGATTGGGTGGGTTTAAAAGCCTTTGGAAAAACGAAAAAAACTTTAGCGCGCGCGTGTCACCAAATGGCGTCATTGCTGGAGCCGAAAAACCCAAAGAAAAAGGAATTTCTCGATGAAGGTCCCTCCCCCCCCCCCCCTCTTTTAGACTCCGAACATTTCACTTTTATGTAGCCCATCGTTATGCGTCCTCAGCCTATGAAATGCGCGAGGACGAATTCAACGTGGTCAAATGGATGGCCGCCGTTACCGGATCTCGCACCGATTTCCTGGCGACCAAAGAGAGAATCGAACAGGGCAACCTTTTTAAGGTCGGATGCGATAAGACGATTCATTTGTTTACTAATGTTTTAAGGATTTGCTGAACAAAGCGTTGGCTATCAACCCGGAGGAGACTACGGTAGGGAATTTCACTTACAAATTAGCTCATTTAACGGGTACAAAAAGTGGTTTTTTGAGATTGCAACATTAACTTTACTTATAGCTTTTCTGTGTTTTTAGCTTTTGCATATGCGCGGACGCTTTGCTTATTCGGTGGCCGGACTCTCGTGGCTCGAACGCAAGGCCGCGTCCGCCCTTTATGGCAATCCCCCCGAGGGCACTTACGACGAGGCCATTGCCGTATTAAATGCTCCCCCTTCCCCCACTTTCAAAGTTATCCCATCCTTCCGTGTTAAGGACTTTCTTGCCGTTACTCAACACAAGCCTGAGTGGTTGGAGAATTTGTTGTTCTTGGGCAAAGCCTATCTCGCGAAAGGCGACAAAAAGAGCGCGTTGCTCCATCTGGAAAAGGCAGTGGCAGCGAACTCATGTGGAGATGAAAATGTAGCGGAAGAATCGGAGTATTTGAAGGAGGCAAAGCAACTCGTGAAGAAACTCAGCAAATAGAATTGTGATGGCGATGACCCAAAGACCAAACTCCGATTTGATTAGTGTTTTACACCACACAAATGGATGTCCAAATAATATGTCAATCAGATGTGATCAAACTAGGACCAAATTATCAGAAGAGTATGTTGCTCAATGATGTCGATGGAAAAAACAGAATTTAAATCCCACAAAGATTCAGGAATTACAAATCGAAAATAATCAAACTAAAATGAAAATACATCAAAGCAAAGAGAGCGGAAGGAACTGATGCGGTGATCCGATGTTGAGTTTTGAGAATTGGAACGGTGCATAAAGGAATCGGGGGATCCATGATGAATTGAAGGAACAGATTTACATCAACATATTTTATTGTGACGGGGGAGGGCCGTATATGCCAATTTGTGGCGGCGCAATTGTAAATTGGGACGAGCGATGGTGGTGCGGTGGGGCAGGGGATGGGAAAACACCAAACGGCATAGCAGAATTCTGATGCTGACCTCCGATCATCGCGCCACTGGCGGCGTTCACGGACTGAAGCGGTCCAAAAGTGGAATGCAGCGGCGCCTGTAACAATATAATTTGGCAAAGCGTCGGACTTGCAACGAAGTTCACTGAACTAGCCTTTCTTTACCTGGATTATTCTGTCTGATCCAAATACATTCGCTTTACGGACGTTTCTGTTCAGTGCAGGCGGAGGGGGGAACATGCTGAAATCAATAATTCCAGCTCGCTGGGAATGGTGCAGCTGTGGCGGCAGACGCCCATACAGAGGACCCACAAAGTGATGAGTTGCAGGATTCAGGTTTGGGTGCTAAAAATGATATTTTTGAATTATCAGACACACAAGCAGAGTTTTGGGTAAAAGAAATTCCTAAAACTCAGTGATCACAATGTTTTTAACTAACGTAAGATAAACATTCATGGTTTCTCGAATTTGGTGTATAAAATGTTATTTTCCAATTGGCAAGAATGGGTTTTACCGTCACTGAGAGACTTGGTGGCGGCAAATGTGTCGGTATCGCTGCCGGAGGAGGCAAATGAGTTGGGGTTGGGATGGGACGCGCCAGATTAATCGGAGCGACTGGAGACTGTTCGGAAGAAATGAGTTGAGCGGAAGAAAGTGATGAAGTGTGAGTGAAGGTGGGCGGTAGACGGTGCACATGGAACGAAGATACATCGGTGTGTGCATGACAAAGCGGCAGAGGAAAATAAGTAGGGGCTGCGTGGGTTCCCACAACATTGGTCAAACTGCCGGTGTTATCCATGGCTAAACAGGCTAAACAGTAGTTTATAGCGTTATATATTTGAATTGTTTAATCTTCTTCATCTTTTAACTAAATGAGTCCCATACAATCGGCCAAATCTGGAGACAAATTTCGGGAGGAGGCATGCCCCCGGATACGGCCTGCATATGATGTAAGCAAAGGAGATACTTACTTTGGTTCAAATGCATGGAGCCGTCGAAATTGCAATTCCCTCCGTTTGCCGTTGCCAATGGCGATTGAACGATTCCACGTTCTCCCACTTGGATCAGCTTCGACTTGATAGTCGCATCTGCCAAACCGTCCTGCTCATTACGAGATGCATCCTCGGTTTTCCCCTTGTGATCCGCCAACACATCATTACGGTACGACGCTTCTCCACTATATGACCAAAAATCCTTCACTTTGTCAAGTTGCCTTTGCAATTGAGCATGCTCAATGCTGTTTTGATGATCCATCGAATGAGTTCCACCAGTCAGCTGATGAACAATCTTTTCATGAGCCTTAAACACCAAAATGCATGAAAACGTAAGCAAACAAATGCACCTTGTTGTGCTGTTCAAACACCTTCAGCTCACAATCGTTGACGACATCGTTGTTCTCAGATCTTTGCCTATCTTTCGGGGTCGGTCTTGCAATTGGTGACGGAATAATGTCAGGCGTCTGCGAGTCGTTTACATCGTGGAAAGCGTCATTTCCGCTAAAACAGACTTGAATTACATGATGCCATAAAACTTGGTAGCAACCTATCCAACGGCGAGTGAGGTGGAGCTTTTTGCGACGGTAAGTGCCATAAGGAATCGTCACCCGTCGTATTAATGCTCAATTTGTCCATTAATAATAGCATTGGAGGAGGGTCGATAGAAGCTCCTTCTCGGCTGGGAATGAACTTTCTGCGAATCTTGCAGGAGCAACTGATGCTCATGTGCCGAGTCTTGTTTCTAATAAGCATGGAATATGGTTAAAAGCAAGGCTCCCATAAAAATTTGCCAAAGCCTCAGTTGGCAGGCAAAAAAAACAACCTAATTTATGTCTGATAAACCTCCGACAAACTTCGTTTAAATTATTTTATATTCGTTTCATTCCTTTAATATATTGGTTTAAAACAAAGGAAACGTCTAGAAATAATTTTGATGGACCTTTAATTAAGTTGATAGGGTTTTTTCCTGTTCTGCTTTTCGGACATTTTGTTCATATTTTGTTGTAAAAATAACTTTACCCTAAAGCTTTGCCTTTAGTATCCTCCCCCCCCCCCAACCCAAAATCCTAAATACGTTCCTGGCTATATGGTTCAAATTTGAAGGGATAAGGTGGCTGACTTAAAATTACCTTTTCAATTGGTTCACATCCGTTTTCATTTCCAAAAGGTGTCTCCTGCTGCTTTTTGGACGTCGCATTTTGGCGTCTTTTGTGTATTCGTTCCCTTGCCATAACGGAGGAGGTGTCGATGGATGCAAGGGACGGAATTATTGGAGGTGGTGCGACTTCAACAACAAAAAAAAATATCTTGAGAAAATGTATGAAAAAAATACTTGAAACTTCTGGAATTTCGCTTTTAGAGCGGCGTTGATTCGATCGTCCAGAAGACTTTTGTTTTTTTTCCGTCTCCCTTTTCTCTAAATAAACGCGTTGTCTCTTCTCATCCTCAGCCTTTTGCGCCATGCGCTGTTTTCTGGACCTTTTAGACAGTACCTTAAAGGGATAAGACAATAACCTTTTCGAGCTCGATTGATTATCATATGCTGTTACTCTCGAAACCCACTCTCCCCTGCTTTTATTAAAGGACGACCTCTTCGAAGGCATGGTCTTCGCCCTCCTCCTCCCCGATGTTCCGACGTCTGTTGCTCTCAAACTGATGAATTTCTTCTTCGCTGTTCGCTACGTCAATCACCACAACGCTCGCATCGTTTATGTCGACACCCGCCAGTCCATCCTTTTTCGGCACCGACCGTTGCTTCTGCGGATGAGTCGCATTTCCTTTATGGGCATTTTATCAAGAAAATTCCTTCTCATATTGGCATTCGCCCCTCACCTTTCCGGTGCAATCGAGCGCCATTCACAACGTCTCCTACGCGAGTAGAGCTACTCCTCGCCCGGTTGGCGTTCTTTAAGACGTTGTTGCTCTTCCCGGATCCGACGTTGTTTTGGTATGTATGGCTGGCTTTAAAACTAGATTTTCATCGAGAAAACGCACTAAATATTACCGGGTTTGACGTTTTTTTGACCTGCAATGATTTGAGCTCGTGGCGAAATTTTTGCTCTTTCCTGCCGAGATACAGTCGATTTCTTCGTTCCTTGAGTTTCCTCAGTGTTCGAACTAGAACATCCCCCTTCGACAACAGTTCGACACTGAACAAGAATCATTTAAAAATTTATAAATTTTCAGATTTTTAGTCGAGTTATAAGCAAGTGACCACGAAAATGCAGGCTAAAACGTTTTATTCGTGCATTTCAGTGCAAAAATTCCAGCCTTACTATTATAATATTTTTTATGTTCACCTCTTTCTCGTCCTTATACGAAAGTTGCAGACCGCCATTTCTGTTCCCACCTCGCAGCGACTTTTCTCCTCTCATCCGTTGTGAAACTTTCTTCTTATTATTTATAACTGCACTGTTTCTGGATCTTTTCTGCTCCTCCGCAAAAGAATTGTAGTCTTCAGCATGAAACTCGCCAATGTTTGAGAAACTGTCTCCCAATCCATGCGAGTCGTTACATAATTGAGAACTCTTAAAGCAATAAAGTTTTCTGTTTATTAAAAGTGTCACTAAAACCTCCTGTTGTTTTAATTGGACGTTGGCAGAAGAATGAGGAGTTCTACTTCCACCGCGTATGAAATTCCGGTCACGCTCCCCCCTACTACCAATGTTCATATGACTCGATCTGCCGCGTTTATTTCGAGAATTGACAAACTCACGTCGAATTCCAACTAAAAAAAAATCAATGACCTGAGTTAACGGCCAAAAGACCTTTTTCTTTATGATCGGCTGAACTCGTTGATCTCACTCCAAACTGTTCTTTCTTTCGGCGATCCTTAGCAAGACGTTCGGAAGACATTGGGGCAGGCAATGGATCGTCCCAATGGGATTCGGATGCCCCGCAAAGTGACGGGGGATTCCAATGGTTATAAATTCCGGTGTTGGTATCTAAACATGAATGCCGAATATAACTCAAATCAAAGGAAACATGTTTGAAAGGCTCCTAACCGTTTATGCTGACATTCGTGTTCAGCCGAGTTTCTAAAGCCGAGGAATTCTTTTCCGGTTGTTTGTCTACGGGAATTCTCGTGGTCCGTTGAAGAACATCGTATTTCTGGGTTGTATTCGAGGTCGTCTTCTGTGCAATCGGCCCACCGTAATAACGCTGAAGAAGCTAAATCCACCAAATCCTCCGTATTATGCAAATTGCAATAAATTGCCTTTCTTCCGCAACCCGAGTTTGGCACTGATGCATCGGTGTACCCCACAGGCTGAGGTTGCGGAACGAACGGGAAAACAAATTCCGCCTCTTCTTGTTTTTTTGGTTTTTCGGATGGAGCCTAAGCAAAAATATGTGAACAAAAGTAAATCCAACAAAAAACACCTGTAATTTGTTGCTTGCTACAGCGGCAAGCGTTGGAAAGTCGCGGTCGCTTTTCTGCTGTTCTCGAGAATTCTGCTGGTTTTGCTTCAGGCCCTGCAGACTCAACTCGGACTGAATCTGCTGTTCTCGAGAATTCTGTTGGTTTTGCTTCAGGCCCTGCAGACTCGACTCGGACTGAACAGACTGACTGAGAAGAGGTTGAGGCTCTGTAACATTATTGGTTTACTTCAATTGTCGGAATGAAATTAAAGGAAACTCAACTAAACAAACGCTTACCAACAACCTATGCCACTATATGCGTGTAAAAGACCTTTTCTGAAACAAAAAACCAGGAAATCTCGAGTCGGGACTGAAAATTTCGTAGCACAACCCTTTGTGCAAAGGTACGACGGATCAATTGACAAAATTTCACTACCAGATTTAAGGAGGGAGAGGGACCCGTTAATGCCAATCACCGGGAAATTACAATTTTTGTTTAAAATAACTAAAAGCAAAAGTTTAGGGTGATGCCTCTTTTGCGCCGGCGACATTTGCGCTGGCGAAGTCTTAAATTATTTTTGTCTGCTTTTCGCCAGGGTTAATTTTTTTGCACTTATGGGTTCGCTAGGCTTAGGCCTAAGCCACCCAGACTTGGGGTTCGCGGAGTCGACTGACATATATTTGTAAGGAAAATCAAATGTTTTGTTATTTCTTGTTTTTTTGCAAAAAATTCAAAAATGAAAAACCTTAGGGTAGCTTAGGCGAACCCATAAGTGCGAAAAAATTAACCCTGGCGAAAAGCAGACAAAAATAATTTATAGACTTCGCCGGCGCAAATGTCGCCGGCGCAGAGGGAGCACCGTTTTTGGCGACATCTCAACAAATTGAGTAATAATGTATAAGTCCAGCACAACGAAAAGCTTCTCATTCTTTTTGGGCTAATCAAATTTTTCTCGGCGGCGCCTATCGGCACCGCTAGCCCCTCCCCAAAAGTCAAGCAGAATTCTAAATTTAAAAAAAATCTCTATTAAGGATCTTGACAAAAATTTGTATTTTATTGCATTTTTCTTAATGTTTTTGGAAAATAGCAAAACACAAAAAGTCAGTCCTATTCTAGGGTCAAAAACCCAAAATAGGTATTTTTTAGTCCGAATAGGTGGATTAAAACGACAAAATTTCCGGCTTAACTAGCCAAAATAAAGCAGCAGAAAAGGTTAAATTCCAAAAATCCTTGCTCTACAATAAATCTGAGAATTCGAAGCATATTTGGTTTCTTTCAATTAGGGCAGTCTATCCATAGGCAATGAGACTTTGTTTACATAGTTTTATGAAATATTCCTAACCGTTTTTGCTGACATTCGTGTTCAGCCGAGTTTCTAAAGCCGAGGAATTCTTTTCCGGTTGTTTGTCTACGGGAATTCTCGTGGTCCGTTGAAGAACATCGTATTTCTGGGTTGTATTCGAGGTCGTCTTCTGTGCAATCGGCCCACCGTAATAACGCTGAAGAAGCTAAATCCACCAAATCCATCCGTATTATGCAAATTGCAATAAATTGCCTTTCTTCCGCAACCCGAGTTTGGCACTGATGCATCGGTGTACCCCACAGGCTGAGGTTGCGGAACGAACGGGAAAACAAATTCCGCCTCTTCTTGTTTTTTTGGTTTTTCGGATGGAGCCTAAGCAAAAATATGTGAACAAAAGTAAATCCAACAAAAAACACCTGTAATTTGTTGCTTGCTACAGCGGCAAGCGTTGGAAAGTCGCGGTCGCTTTTCTGCTGTTCTCGAGAATTCTGCTGGTTTTGCTTCAGGCCCTGCAGACTCAACTCGGACTGAATCTGCTGTTCTCGAGAATTCTGTTGGTTTTGCTTCAGGCCCTGCAGACTCGACTCGGACTGAACAGACTGACTGAGAAGAGGTTGAGGCTCTGTAACATTATTAGTTTACTTCAATTGTTGGAATGAATAAAGGAAAGACTCAATTATGTTATTGATTGGACAATATCTATTTTCTGAGAAACAAAGCAAATTTGTGTAACCCTGGTACCTATTGATACACAAATGACAAGCATAGTCTAATTTTTAGTAGATGACTGACTCACTAACCGTTTATGCTGACATTCGTGTTCAGCTGACTCTCTGAAGACGGGGACTTCTCCGATTGTTCCTTGTCTACAGAAATTCTTGCGAGCCGTTGAAGAACATCGTATTTCTGGGTTGAATTCGCGGTTGCCTTCTGTGCTATCGAACCACCGAAATAACGCTGTGGAAGCTAAACCTCTCTAATTTTCAAAAATTAGTAAAACTCGAATAAAATGCCTTTCTTTCGACGCTCGACTTCGGTCCAGAAGCACCAATGTACCCCACAGGTTGAGGTTGCGGAACGAACGGGAAAACAAATTCCGTCTCTTCTTGTTTTTTTGGTTTGTCGGACGGAGCCTAAGCGAAAATAAGCAAATCCAACAACAACAAAAAAACCACCTGAAATTTGTTGCTTGCTGCAGCGGCAAGCGTTGGAAAGTCGCGATCGCTTTTCTGTTGTTCTCGAGAATTCTGTTGGTTTTGCTTCATGCCCTGCAGACTCAACTCGGACTGAACAGACTGACTGAGAAGAGGTTGAGGCTCTGTAACATCATTGGTTCACTTCAAATGCACTAAAACTAAAAAGCTTACCTGAAACATTGGTGATTGCACGCACTCCTGAGCCACCAGAAGAGTTCCCAACGGGCCTGGCCCAATTTGGACGCAGATCGTGACCTGCTGTAGTTGAATGAGCACTGGATGAGATCCTTGAGTACGATGTTGATCCATCCTGTTCAATTTTTTTGTGAAAAATCCAGCCAAGAGCAAAACCGTTTTTGACGTAAGTTCCTCGGCTGATTGATTTCTGATAGGGTCCAAAATAGCAGCATTTGTTGGAGTACTCCCCGTTGGAGTTGTCGGCTTTGTCCATCCCGTCCCTCCTTGCGGAACTATTGCTATGTTCGGGTCTTTGCCATGCTCAGCCTTCAATGATGGCAATGTTGCTGGGGGCGGCATGCGCCGCACAATGTTTTTTGCAGAACCAAGAGCCAAAATTCCATGTTTGCCTTCTGCAACAAAACCACAGAGTTTCTTATTAAAATAATTTGAACTCACCGCTTCCTTTCCCACCACCGCCTATGCCGGCGGTGGCTGTGTTTCTGCCCGAATAAGCTGTGTTTACGTTTAGCGCTCGCGATTTGTTGCCAGCGCCGGTGGCGCTTCGTGATGACATAAGTATTTGTTCAGATTTTGTTGTTTTGAAATGAAAGAGCGAATTTCAAGTTTCGACTAAAAAATACCTGTAATTTACCAAAATTTTTTGAATAAAGCTACCTTAATGTTGATGGTATGCGTGAAAAAAACTAAAAGAAAAAAACGATGAATTCCTCGAAACAGGGCAATTTTTGACGATACGATACCTAAAAGGCATTTTAAATTAACTTTTGAATTATTCGGTATAGTTTGACTGGTTCGTTTTTCAAACAAAAAAAATTCTTAGAAAAAAAGGGTTTCTCGGTGTGTAGAATCCGAACCTGACCCCTGTTTCAACCAAATTAGAACGGTTCTGGTTGACTTTACGCGTCCCATGAATGTTTCCACGTCCCAAAAAAATTTTAGGCTAAGAACCATTCAAACATTGGTCAAATCCAAATTCCCAAGATTAATTTTGTCCTCAAAATCATTCAAAACGAATGAATTCGACATTACTTGCCCTTTCTTTGTAATTTTGCGCGTTTTGAATTATTTTGCGGCTAAAATAGATTTTTGAAAAAAATGTCGAATTCGGGTTCGGGGTCGAAATGGAGATCAAATTAGGATTTTATGCCCCCCCCCCCTAAGCCCCTCTAACTTTGAATTAATTTTTTTTTTTTCTAAAAAGGGGCGGAGCACTAGTTTCACTACCGAAAAAATGGCGGATGAGGGGAGCCGCCAAACCATTACCAATTATTTAAATGTGTATACCTTTTTAATACTTTCACGCAGAATCGAGCAGTAAGATGTTCAGAAAATAAAATTGTCGAATATGTTGAAACTATTTGGAAGTCTTGGATTAAACTAAAAGAATATTTTGTACAACAATTAAATTAGAATAAACACAACAAGTCCACCCTAATGTACGCCGAAGCTTTTAACGACGATTTCTTGCTTGTCGTCTGTTGTTGAAGAGATCGATCGTCTTCATCTATATATTTCCTACACAGACACACTCGCCCATTGAAGTGACCCTCTAAAAAAATAGGGCAAGAGGAGACGGGAGAGAACCATGTAGAGAGAGAAAAGTAAGAAGGACACAGCGAAATGGAACACAGAGAAATAAGCGACAAAGTATAGGGGAGACGAGAAGCAAACGTTCTATGCTTATTGAAAGCGAGAAACAGTGCAACAGAGCGAGAATGAAAGGCTCTAGACCAGGGATGGGCAAAATTTCGGGTTTCGGAATTACGGAAATTTCGGGTTTTTTGGCCGTTTCGGATTTCGGGTTTCGGAATTTGAGCAAAATTTCGGATTTTAATTTTCGAGTAACTGAACGGTTTGGTGTGGTGTCCGTACGTTTTGCCACCATTACGTTTTGCCACCTTACATTTTGCCACCCCAGCAAAAATGTTACATTTTGCCACCTCAGAAAAATGTTACATTTTGCCACCCCCAGAAAATGTTACATTTTGCCACGAAATTTGCCACCCGACATAAAAAACAATGGGTTTATTGCGATATGACAAATGTGTAAATTGTGACCAGTGTACTGATGTTGGAATAGTATTAGCATTGCACGGGACCGGGATCAGCATGTTGAACCGGGATCGGGATTGACAAAGGGGGAAATTTTTTTTTTTGTAATTGTCAATGGTGGACTTATTATTCAAAAATATCTGCCTCATTGTCTTCAACTTCAATTCCCTCATCCAACATCAATTTTTTTTTTGAAATTCTGGGGGTGGGGGTAGCGGTGGTAGCTAATGCTCCGTGTGTCGTTGTGCCTTTTTCGAATTGAACTTGTTCCGCAGCTTCATCGTCCTCATCCGGGTCCACATTTTCGCTGTTCTCCTCTTGCTCCAAGTCGTCAATAATCAGGCCGCTATCAGCGTCCATAATTGTAAAAATATAATGCCGCTATTGGAAATTGAATGTAAACGCAGTAGAAAAGTAGAATACAATTGGAATTCAGCAATTAAATAAAGCATGACGTAACATTAACAGATGGGAGGCAAATATAACGGTGGCAAAATATAACGGTGGCAAAATATAACGGTGGCAAAATGTAACGGTGGCAAAGTGTAAGGTGGCAAAATGTAAGGTGGCAAAATGTAACATTTTTCTGGGGGTGGCAAAATGTAACTTTTTTGCTGGGGTGGCAAAATGTAAGGTGGCAAAACGTAGTGTAATCGTTTGGTGTTGCTATAGTGGTGAGTGGTGGGGTCAGTTGAATTTTGGGTGTGGGTTCGAGTCCCCGACTGTGTTAATGATTTTCCGACTTTCTCTGAACATTTACGGTGGTGTAAACAATTCAAATTTTTTTTTAAATTTCCCATCTTTTTAAAAATATTTTAGATGACGATTCACAAGTTTCATTTCATTTTAAAGCCAATTTTCTTAACAAGATTCGTTAAAATCTTAAAAATTTTTCCCGGCGGCGCCTATCGGCGCCGCCGGACCCCTTACCATTCCCTAAAATTATCATAAATTATCGTATTTTTAGAATTTTGGTTGAAATTCTCTTAACAAATTGAGTCAAAAAAAAGTCAAAATTTTCCCCGGCGGCGCCTATCGGCACCGCCGACCCCTCGCCCCTCCCCCTAGAAGCTTAAAATAGACTTAGGCCGCTGCAAAAAAGACATCCTTTAAAATTTTTTAAGGTGAAAAGTGTGAATTAAAAAAAATATTTATTAAAATAATTATTTAAAAAAAAATAATTTTTTTACTTCGTTGAAAATTTTCCCGTTTTCCATTAAAATGCCCTTTTTAACGGAAAAAACGGAAAGAATATATACCCCTAAATTTACCGCAAAGTGTGTTAATTATAATTTGAAATACAATTTTTTTTCGTAATCAATAATGCATCAAGAACATATTTTTAGACAATTTTTAGATATAAAATATTTACAAAATTTTAACAAAAGGTCTCTCCTATGGGTTTGTCAACTTAAGGTGCTATAACTTGCTTAGAGTCAAGAGCGACTCAAAATTTTTGCAGATTCGTATGCAAAAATTTCCCTTGAAAAAATTTTGGATTTCGGACATTTCGGGATTTTTGGGGTTTCGGAATTTCGGGATTTTTGGGGTTTCGGATTTCGGGTGATTTTATTTTCCGATTTTGCCCATCCCTGCTGTAGACCTAACAGAAACAACTTTTTTCGACTTTGAAATTTTTTAAAAATTTCTTTTGAAAAAATCATAGATGTTGAATCACGAGTAGATGATGCCATATGATGAACCCTAATGTTATATTCGTGATCAACGACCTCGACGATAACACCAAATACTTCTCAGAATTGGATAAAACCTTATTTAAAAGTAAGAAAATTCGGGTAAAGACAGGATTAGTACCTACATTTTTTTGGGGATGAAAACCCAAAAAAGCGGTTTTTGAATCGGTTTAAAATTAAAAAAATATACATATATTTTAGAAAAAAGTAAATAGTTCCCCCTCTGGGTTAGCAACCCCTATGCTAAAGAAGTGGCGTATTAACAAACAAAAAATTTGTAAAAAATATATGGAGAGCTTTTTGACCAATTGTAAAAAATAATTTGTTGGAGAGACGCAGTTGGCCCAGAAGCAGTTTTGATCCAAATGGAGGTCGGATTTGGATTCTGCGCCCCCGAATACCCCTAGAAAACACCTTTTCTCGAATTAAAAACATTGTATTTATTTCAAAAAATCATAGATTAGATGTCATATGATAAATCTGATGTCATATTTGTGATTATCGTCCTCAATAGCCCCCCGCTTTTTACCAGAATTGCATAAAACCTTCAACTTCTGCTCATAAATGCTTTTTATTACTAAAAAAGGAATTGTCCCAAAAAACGAATGGTTCCAAAAAAAACAAATTGGCCAAAAACAAATCGGAGTCAGTTCATAGAAAATAGCTAGACGATGGTAAATACTCAACGGCAGGATGTCATTTCGTCGAATAAGCAAAAATCCGACATTTTATTTATTTATTTATTCACTATTAAGGGCACAAAGTCTAAGCACACGCTCTCGAACCCCGAAAGACTTCTTCCTCCGTCTCGCCCCATTACTTGCTCCGTCTCCGCATGCTCGCTGTTGGCGGGCCGCCAGCGGCCTTATTATTACACCCGGCTTTTGTTACTTAAAAGTCGCTTTTTCCTTAATTTTCAAAATTTAAACCGATTAAATGATCAAGTTTTAGTTTATATTGACGAATTCGGATCCAGTGCATCGAATAACATATTTTCAGACAATTTTTAGAATGCAAAATATTTCACAAATTTTGACCAAAAGGGTACCCCCAATGGTTTTTGGCCAACTTTGAGGGGCCATAACTTCCTTCATAATTTTTTCCGGCAAGAAATTTTTGCGGATTCGTAATCAGCTCGACGAACGGAGTCGAATGGTATATAATTCATTCGGTTTGGCGCCATTCCCTGATAAGATAGAAATACCCAAATGGTTAAATCCAAGTCCGTCTACAAAACATTGGAAATTTTATAGATGGGCTGACAATATCAGCTTAATTAATAATTGGGCCTCAGACAGCCAAGGGTTGTCTTCAATTGAATTCCGATGAAACACGGAAAATGTCATCATTGGCCCAAAACACCAAGTTCAAAAGGTCTTTTGTGGGGAGTTGGAAGTTAAATCTTTGCTGAGGTGCATTTTGGGCATCAAAATGTGTCTGTCTCCGCTGTTCTCTCTGTGTCCACCCCTCCGCCTTCCCACTCTCTCCAATTCATTCACTCTCTCCCCTCCATCTGCTGGAGAACGAATGACGGGAAGGAAAGCAAAGCAAACAGCGCCAGCAGCAGAAGGGAAAAGTGAGACAAACGCCAAAAAATGAAATGGCAAATTAATGAAGTCGAACCGATTGTGATTTTCGATGGCCTTCTTCATTTACAGATTATTCGCACTTTTTTCTTCTCCAAATTTTACAAAACAAAAACAAAAAAAAGATTGAATTAATTAGGAGGACATCATCGTTTGTCCACATATATTTGGTGGCAGGACGAGAGATGGCCTAGCTGGTCAGGATGGTCAGCCTGTGGAAGTTCGTCTCGGACCATAGGGCCTATTTCGAAGAGGGAACCCGTCGAATCAACAACACCAGAAATTTAAATCGACGATACCCAACCCAAACGTTTTGACCGTTTATGTTAATATTAAATGCAATCTTTACTTAAAATAAAAAATATTAATCGTGAATTTATTTACATTCTAAAAATATATTTTTGTAATTTCGTAACATTTTAAAATCTGTCCAAATTATTTATAAATGATCTTTTAAATACGAATTCAATTGCAAAGAATAAATGAAAATGATATGAAAGGAATTGAATTGAAATGAAATGAAATGAAAGGAAATGGAACAGTAATGGTAATGATTAAGTTAAATGTGCCAATTAAAGAGGACCCCGACCACACTTATGCCGGGAATCATTTTTATTCAGAAATTTTCATAATTTAAATGCGATTTTTTGGCATTTTCTGTTCGACGTCACTCTTTAAAAAAGGAATAAACAGTCAGTATATTTCTAAACACGAATTTTAATTTCAATTTTCGGGGGGGGGGGGCTTTAAAATCTGAACGTTTTTGTAAAAAAGTGATTTGTTCAGTCGTCCGTTTCTGTGCCGCCACTGTAAAAGGAACGCCCCCGGCGGCGGCGGCGGCGCGTCAAATGCCAAAAAGGGAAGAAACAAAAGGGAAAAAGAACACCAAAAAGAATTAATTGTTTAGGGACTTTCGAACAATTCAGGCAATGTAACGGATAAAAACATTTTGAACAAAAAAAAAGAAAGAAAACCAAAACAATTTCATAACAAAGATTATCCGCCTATTACTGAATTATGCGTAAAGCAAAAACATAAAGATTATGAGAAAGTAGAAAATGTAATATAAACAGAAAGCCAATGATTGACATTATTAAGCCGAGACTCAGTCAGTCCATAGTGACATAAGAAAGCTGAAAGTGATCGTTTTTGTCCTCGGATACCGTATCATTGCCATTGGATACCGTATCATTTCCGTCGGATACCGTACCATTGCCGCCGGATACCGTAACATCGTTGGCAAAATGACCGTTTGTGCCATTGGATAGCTTAAATTTAATTAAAATTATTTTAAAATTTATTTTACCGCTTCATTGTTGGCCAAATGATCGTTTTTGCCCTCGGATACCGCATCATTGCCATTGGATACCGTATCATTGTTGACAAAATGACCGTTTGTGCCATTGGATACAGTATCATTGCCACCGTATACAGTATCATCGCCACCAGATACAGTATCATTGCCACCGGATACATTATCATTGCCGCCGGATACCGTATAATTGCCACCGAATACCGTAACATTGTTGGCAAAATGACCGTTTGTGCCATTGGTAAGCTTAAATTTAATCAAGACTATTTTCTAAATTTATTTACCGTTTCATTGTTGGTCAAATGATCGTTTTTGCCCTCGGATACCGCATCATTGCCATTGGATACCGTGTCATTGCCGCCGGATACCGTAACATTGTTGGCAAAATGACCGTTTGTGCCATTGGATAGCTTAAATTAATTGTTGGCCAAATCATTGTTTTTGCTTTACCGTATCATTGCCACCGGATACAGTATCATTGCCGCCGGATAAGGTATCATTGTTGGCAAAATGATCGTTTATGGCATTGGGTAGCTTAAATTTAATTAAAATCATTTTAAAATTTATTTTACCACTTCATTGTTGGCCAAATGATTGTTTTTGTCCTCGGATACCGTATCATTGCCACCAGATACAGTATCATTTCCGCCGGATACCGTGTCATTGCCGCCGGATACCGTGTCATTGCCGCCGGATACCGTGTCATTGCCGCCGGATACCGTGTCATTGCCGCCGGATACCGTAACATTGTTGGCAAAATGATCGTTTGTGGAATTGGATAGCTTAGATTTAATAAAAATTATTTTGAACTAAATTTTAAAAATTCTTCTCAATAATTAAATAATTTCCTTAAATTTTGAAACAAATTATCACAAACACCTGTTGTACTACCAGTTTGATTGATGGTCTCCTTTTTCCATTTCCGTTCAGTTTCTTTTCGTCCTTTGGCTCGGCTTCAATTCGAAGGCAACGAATGATCAAAAACAGTGCAATAAAACAAGGAATCGTGGCCAAAACTCCGAAAATGACCCAAAGAGAGCTGTTAGAGAGAATAAATGTTCTTTGATCATTAAATCAAATCATCAAGACTTCGATCCCGACAGCTGATCGGAGGCGCTTTTTGTTGTTCGATTCTCCATTTGCCCGCTCCTTTCCCCCGGGTCGGCCGATTTGTTTGCTAATTGTTGCTCAACCACGACGAACCCGCGTTCCCGCAACAACTGGACGATGGAACCTTCGCCAAGTAAATGGCCTTCCGGTGAAAATTAATTGAAATTAGTGACCAATGATCAAAATCCCCTCCAAACTTTACTCGATCCAAAAGCGAAGAAAATGCGCTTTTGTGAATTTTCTTCCATCAGTCTGACGATTTTGTTGATCCATCGTTTATTTCGAAGGGTGACGATGTCGAGAAGGAGCATTCGATTGAGCTGTTAGCGGATCAGATTTATCGAATAGATTCCCCCCCCCCGTCTTACCCCCCTCAACCCCCCCGTACCCCTCTCAACCCCCCCCCCCCCCCCGTCTTACCCCCCTCACCCCCCCCCCCCCGTCTTACCCCCCACAACCCCCCCCCCCGTCTTACCCCCTCACCCCCCCCCCGTCTTACCCCCCACAACCCCCCCCCCGTCTTACCCCCTCAACCCCCCCCGTACCCCTCTCAACCCCCCTCACCCCCCCGTCTTACCCCCCTCACCCCCCCGTCTTACCCCCCACAACCCCCCCCCGTCTTACCCCCCTCAACCCCCCCCCCCCCGTACCCCTCTCAACCCCCCCCCCCCGTCTTACCCCCCTCACCCCCCCGTCTTACCCCCCACAACCCCCCCCCCGTCTTACCCCCCTCAACCCCCCCCGTACCCCTCTCACCCACCCCCCCGTCTTACCCCCTTCAACCCCCCCGTACCCCTCTCAACCCCCCCCCCCGCCTTACCCCCCTCACCCCCCCCCCCCGTCTTACCCCCCACAACCCCCCCCCCCGTCTTACCCCCCTCAACCCCCCCCGTACCCCTCTCACCCACCCCCCCGTCTTACCCCCTTCAACCCCCCCGTACCCCTCTCAACCCCCCCCCCCGCCTTACCCCCCTCACCCCCCCCCCCCCGTCTTACCCCCCACAACCCCCCCCCCCGTCTTACCCCCTTCAACGCCCCCCGTACCCCTCTCAACCCCCCCCCCCCCCCTCCGTCTTACCCCCTTCAACTCCTCCGTCCTTAGTCTCGCATTAGGCGAAAGGAAAGATTGACCGATGAGGTCATCCGCCGGTTCCAACTCTCCACATCCATACAGCATGACTGCCCTCCGCGTGGAGCCTTGCTGGATATCAACGCCCTCCTCTTCCGTCATTTCCAACTCGTCCAGAAGGTGTTCAACGGCAGATTCCAGCTGAATGTAAAGGGATTGGATGCATTTTTGAGGGTCCCCACCTGCGGATGACTAAATGATGGCAAATAATCGCATAATTCGGGAACATGTTCGATGAACTCCAGGCTGCTTGCTTTGTTCGATTGCTTGCTTCTTCAGCTTCAGGTCAATTTCGTCCTCTTTCGCTACCGACGACAACTCCCGATCGGACAGCACGTGCAGTAAGAATGGCAGCAGCCATTCCGTGGATACTTGGCCCCATTGAACCCCGGAAATGGGCGATTGTTCTTTGGATCGATTGAGGTCTTACAAAGTTTATTGGTTGTTTGGACAAATCAATGCACGATTCAAACTCACATCCGTCCAGCCGTTCCCAGAGAGACGCACTCAGCTGCTCGGTCTCGTTGATCTTCTGTTGTCGAATGCACTCGGCCAACTGTTCAATCCCCTCATTGTCAGACTCGAACACAACAACATTTGAGGCCGAAAAACGGCGTTTTGCTTCCGGGGAAACTGTTTTATGGGGTGAGGGGAGAGGGGTGTTTATGCAATTATCTTTTTGTTGGGTTCGACTCGGACTAACCGAAGTCCCAGATGAGATTGGCAGCCACTCGAAAATAGCCTAGGGGGGGGGGTGATCAGAATCGATCATATCAGATCAGAATGAACAAACCGAAGAGATGAACGGTCCCATTGATCGATGGGTGCTGGACTGTCCAAAAGTATGAGTGTCTTCCCTTAATGACCACGAATTAAGAAAAGGCAGAGCGGTCAAACATCGCAAAAAGTTAAAACGGACGTCACGAAAATGCTTTTCGCGGGTGCAAATGCACCCACTCTTTGCATTGTTCTCGTCCCGCACTTTTAATCCTTCTGCTAATTATTAATTAATTACCTTTTCATTGTCAGTACATTTTGTCAGTGCCGATGAATCTTCCACTGGGGCTGGGGAAGACAAAGGACGTGCAGCAGAAGCAAATAGAGCCGAGCAAATGAGTAAAAAGGTAAATGAGCGGGAATAACGGCAAGGGCATTGGCTGGGGGTGAGGTGGACAATGGCTGAATAGTTTTAGTCAACGGCAATGGAATCTATTCCAGAAGGTTTATCAAATAAAGGCTTGAGCGGTGATAAAGGCCATAATGGCATTGCAAAGGCAATCGGAGGGATGAAAAGGGAACAGGGTTCATCGACGGGAGGAGGGATGGAGGCATGGGGGAAGGAAGGCAATCGGAGGGATGAAAGGGAACAGGGTTCATCGACGGGAGGAAAGGAGGGAGGGATGGAAGGCAATCGGAGGGATGAAAAGGGAACAGGGTTCATCGACGGGAGGAAAGGAGGGAGGGATGGAAGGCAACCGGAGGGATGAAAGGGAACAGGGTTCATCGACGGGAGGGAGGGAGGGAGGATGGGGGAAGGAAGGCAATCGGAGGGATGAAAGGGAACAGGGTTCATCGACGGGAGGAAAGGAGGGAGGGATGGAAGGCAACCGGAGGGATGAAAAGGGAACAGGGTTCATCGACGGGAGGAAAGGAGGGAGGGATGGAAGGCAATCGGAGGGATGAAAAGGGAACAGGGTTCATCGACGGGAGGAAAGGAGGGAGGGATGGAAGGCAATCGGAGGGATGAAAAGGGAACAGGGTTCATCGACGGGAGGAAAGGAGGGAGGGATGGAAGGCAACCGGAGGGATGAAAGGGAACAGGGTTCATCGACGGGAGGGAGGGAGGGAGGATGGGGGAAGGAAGGCAATCGGAGGGATGAAAGGGAACAGGGTTCATCGACGGGAGGAAAGGAGGGAGGGATGGAAGGCAACCGGAGGGATGAAAGGGAACAGGGTTCATCGACGGGAGGAAAGGAGGGAGGGATGGAAGGCAACCGGAGGGATGAAAGGGAACAGGGTTCATCGACGGGAGGGAGGGAGGGAGGATGGGGGAAGGAAGGCAATCGGAGGGATGAAAGGGAACAGGGTTCATCGACGGGAGGAAAGGAGGGAGGGATGGAAGGCAACCGGAGGGATGAAAAGGGAACAGGGTTCATCGACGGGAGGAAAGGAGGGAGGGATGGAAGGCAATCGGAGGGATGAAAAGGGAACAGGGTTCATCGACGGGAGGAAAGGAGGGAGGGATGGAAGGCAATCGGAGGGATGAAAAGGGAACAGGGTTCATCGACGGGAGGAAAGGAGGGAGGGATGGAAGGCAATCGGAGGGATGAAAAGGGAACAGGGTTCATCGACGGGAGGAAAGGAGGGAGGGATGGAAGGCAACCGGAGGGATGAAAGGGAACAGGGTTCATCGACGGGAGGAAAGGAGGGAGGGATGGAAGGCAACCGGAGGGATGAAAGGGAACAGGGTTCATCGACTGGAGGAAAGGAGGGAGGGATGGAAGGCAACCGGAGGGATGAAAGGGAACAGGGTTCATCGACGGGAGGGAGGGAGGGAGGATGGGGGAAGGAAGGCAATCGGAGGGATGAAAGGGAACAGGGTTCATCGACGGGAGGAAAGGAGGGAGGGATGGAAGGCAACCGGAGGGATGAAAGGGAACAGGGTTCATCGACGGGAGGAAAGGAGGGAGGGATGGAAGGCAACCGGAGGGATGAAAGGGAACAGGGTTCATCGACGGGAGGAAAGGAGGGAGGGATGGAAGGCAATCGGAGGGATGAAAGGAACAGGGTTCATCGACGGGAGGAAAGGAGGGAGGGATGGAAGGCAACCGGAGGGATGAAAGGGAACAGGGTTCATCGACGGGAGGGAGGGAGGGAGGATGGGGGAAGGAAGGCAATCGGAGGGATGAAAGGGAACAGGGTTCATCGACGGGAGGAAAGGAGGGAGGGATGGAAGGCAACCGGAGGGATGAAAGGGAACAGGGTTCATCGACGGGAGGAAAGGAGGGAGGGATGGAAGGCAACCGGAGGGATGAAAGGGAACAGGGTTCATCGACGGGAGGGAGGGAGGGAGGATGGGGGAAGGAAGGCAATCGGAGGGATGAAAGGGAACAGGGTTCATCGACGGGAGGAAAGGAGGGAGGGATGGAAGGCAACCGGAGGGATGAAAGGGAACAGGGTTCATCGACGGGAGGAAAGGAGGGAGGGATGGAAGGCAACCGGAGGGATGAAAGGGAACAGGGTTCATCGACTGGAGGAAAGGAGGGAGGGATGGAAGGCAACCGGAGGGATGAAAGGGAACAGGGTTCATCGACGGGAGGGAGGGAGGGAGGATGGGGGAAGGAAGGCAATCGGAGGGATGAAAGGGAACAGGGTTCATCGACGGGAGGAAAGGAGGGAGGGATGGAAGGCAACCGGAGGGATGAAAGGGAACAGGGTTCATCGACGGGAGGAAAGGAGGGAGGGATGGAAGGCAACCGGAGGGATGAAAGGGAACAGGGTTCATCGACTGGAGGAAAGGAGGGAGGGATGGAAGGCAACCGGAGGGATGAAAGGGAACAGGGTTCATCGACGGGAGGAAAGGAGGGAGGGATGGAAGGCAATCGGAGGGATGAAAGGGAACAGGGTTCATCGACGGGAGGAAAGGAGGGAGGGATGGAAGGCAACCGGAGGGATGAAAGGGAACAGGGTTCATCGACGGGAGGGAGGGAGGGAGGATGGGGGAAGGAAGGCAATCGGAGGGATGAAAGGGAACAGGGTTCATCGACGGGAGGAAAGGAGGGAGGGATGGAAGGCAACCGGAGGGATGAAAGGGAACAGGGTTCATCGACGGGAGGAAAGGAGGGAGGGATGGAAGGCAACCGGAGGGATGAAAGGGAACAGGGTTCATCGACGGGAGGGAGGGAGGGAGGATGGGGGAAGGAAGGCAATCGGAGGGATGAAAGGGAACAGGGTTCATCGACGGGAGGAAAGGAGGGAGGGATGGAAGGCAACCGGAGGGATGAAAGGGAACAGGGTTCATCGACGGGAGGAAAGGAGGGAGGGATGGAAGGCAACCGGAGGGATGAAAGGGAACAGGGTTCATCGACGGGAGGGAGGGAGGGAGGATGGGGGAAGGAAGGCAACCGGAGGGATGAAAGGGAACAGGGTTCATCGACGGGAGGAAAGGAGGGAGGGATGGAAGGCAACCGGAGGGATGAAAGGGAACAGGGTTCATCGACTGGAGGAAAGGAGGGAGGGATGGAAGGCAACCGGAGGGATGAAAGGGAACAGGGTTCATCGACGGGAGGAAAGGAGGGAGGGATGGAAGGCAATCGGAGGGATGAAAGGGAACAGGGTTCATCGACGGGAGGAAAGGAGGGAGGGATGGAAGGCAACCGGAGGGATGAAAGGGAACAGGGTTCATCGACGGGAGGGAGGGAGGGAGGATGGGGGAAGGAAGGCAATCGGAGGGATGAAAGGGAACAGGGTTCATCGACGGGAGGAAAGGAGGGAGGGATGGAAGGCAACCGGAGGGATGAAAGGGAACAGGGTTCATCGACGGGAGGAAAGGAGGGAGGGATGGAAGGCAACCGGAGGGATGAAAGGGAACAGGGTTCATCGACGGGAGGGAGGGAGGGAGGATGGGGGAAGGAAGGCAATCGGAGGGATGAAAGGGAACAGGGTTCATCGACGGGAGGAAAGGAGGGAGGGATGGAAGGCAACCGGAGGGATGAAAGGGAACAGGGTTCATCGACGGGAGGAAAGGAGGGAGGATGGGGGAAGGAAGGCAATCGGAGGGATGAAAGGGAACAGGGTTCATCGACGGGAGGAAAGGAGGGAGGGATGGAAGGCAACCGGAGGGATGAAAGGGAACAGGGTTCATCGACGGGAGGGAGGGAGGGAGGATGGGGGAAGGAAGGCAACCGGAGGGATGAAAGGGAACAGGGTTCATCGACGGGAGGAAAGGAGGGAGGGATGGAAGGCAACCGGAGGGATGAAAGGGAACAGGGTTCATCGACGGGAGGGAGGGAGGGAGGATGGGGGAAGGAAGGCAATCGGAGGGATGAAAGGGAACAGGGTTCATCGACGGGAGGGAGTAAGTCCGATGGAATGTTATCGCCGGCGGATGGCATTGTGGGAATCACTAATGTGATAAGGGAGGGTAAGGACTTACAAAAGAATGACTAATGGGTAGCAAAAAAAAGGAAAACCGCCAAAACTGACAAGGGACGAGATGGGATGGAGCTGCTGGTGGAGATTGCGGAAAGTCGAAGGAATGTGGCGGATGAAAAAATGTGACGATGGACGCGATTCCCCCCCCCCCCCCCCCCCCCGATGTCCGTGGCAGTGGCAGCACCAGAGTTACTCACCCCTTTACCCGGCCGGCCAACGATAAATACTCTCCAACCCTTCAGCATTAGCATTTCCAACCCTTTCTCTCATCCACGCCCTCCCAATGAATGGCCAAACGATGGCTGTTCCCCCCCCCCCCCCCCCCCTCTCAATGAATGGCCAAACGATGGATGTCCCCCCCCCCACCCTACGCCCTGCACACTGTCGTTGATACACAACGCCTCGGGGGAGGCAAGGGTTAGGGATAGAGATTGAATTAGCAGATAAAACATGAGAAAGGACGGAAGGGATGAAAGTTAACCAACGAAATATAAAATGGAAGGAGGGAACTAACAAATCAAACAAACGGAACATTTAAATTTCAACTTATGGGAAGACATTTCAATTTTTTACGTTCAAAGAATGGCTTAAAATGCATAATTATTACCGGAACGACGTTAATCATAATCAATTAAAGCCTTTAGGCGTCCTATAAGAAGTTTAGCGTTCTAAGTAATGTCTAAATTTTATCAAACAGCCCAATAAAAACCAAGCCAATTTGCAATAAAACATCCGTTTTATTCAAATGGTGCAAAATTGCTCCAATATGTGTCGTGCCATGAGATGGTTTCCGTTTGAGTCGTATATAAGGGACAGGTTGTAGGCAGCTTGTCTTCGCAGACCGTACCTGGGGTAATTGGCATAAGCAATTGCACAGTAGAGCACGGACCGATCGAGATTCTCGATCGTAATCTCGATCAGTCCTCAATTCCGGGTTCTAATTATCACTTATTCGATCGTTCCGCTCGCAATGCCCCCGTGTCCGGATCTTCCCCCCACACCAAAGGGACGGGGCACTCGTAAAGGACCCGCTCATAGCATTTGAGAGCATTCGCGAAAAGACCCATCTGATGGAACATTCGGCCCAAATTGTATTGTATTTCTTGGGTTGGCATGGACGAACGAAGGCCTGCGTATATTTTCATAAAAGCCAAAGCCTGAAAAGAAAAATTATTATTTATTGACCAATTATTGGCGAAACTGACCCTCAGGGCGACCATGTGTCTGGAGGAGATGTCCTTCTTGCAAGAAATGTGAGTAAAGGTGAGGGCAATGAGAAATGCCACCAACGGATTGCTTTTGTCGCGCAAATACACAGAGAAATATTCGCCTGTAGGGAAAAAAGGATAGCGCCGTTTCATGAACAAATTATGCCAAGTGCGTGTCGATAAGCGCCGGTGATCAGCGAATTGTTGCCGGAAATTATGTGAAGGGTTTGCGAATCCGACTGTTTGACCAATTGTCGCATAATAAAACGGTGATAATTAACGCCTAAAGGGACTGACAAATGAATGTAAGCAAACGAAACGAATGGCAGCGAATGAATAAATGACTGACTGACTTTGGTGTTGGCAAAAAATGTAATTCATCGCAGAATAAACGCGCTCCAAATGCCGGGGGCGATCACCGTGGTCTTTGCCTTTTGCCACCGTTGCCAACTTTGGCTGAACGGATTTGGAGAGTTTGACATTGGTAAATGTTTTTTACGTTTACCAATGTGAAAGTCATGTGGAATCGGAGAAACTCAAAAGCGAGCTGGTGGTGGTTGGCCTTGAGACTGGCGAAAAACAGCAAATTGTTGAAAATGTGCATGCTGAATTGCAAATTTGTTTGGAAACAAGTGGAACATAAACACCCGAGATTGGTGATTTTGGGATGTAAAAATGCGTAGCAAACGACGTGGAGCATTTCCTCGAATTCGCCAGCAAAATAAAGTGCTTCAGACAATTTAAACGCGAAATCGTGAAACTAAAAATTCCCCTTTTAGCCACTGTCCAAGTCCGTCCACCTCATTGGGGCTGAGGTCGCCCAACTGTCGATGAGCAGAATGCGCGATTTGCCCAAGTCGTTTTACCATTCTCTCCAAAGAGCCGCCTTTGATGGCGTCCAAAGCGTATTTCTTCAGCGAAGAATGAAAGATCTTCTCTAAACACTCCAAAAGGACAATGCAAGACCAAAATCCGATGCCCACCATTTCTCCTGCGTGAGAACGAAAAAGCATCATCCGAGCGGTGAATTTGGTGAAAGTGTGGGATCAAGAGCAGCCGCAAACAGCTTATGTACTGGTCCATCTTCCGCTGCTGCAAAAGCACTTCCGCCTGGCGACAGAGAAGACGTTCGTCCTGTCAGCCAGAGGCAATAACGCACACAAACAAAATGAATTGGTACAGGAATGTGAGAGCAAGAGTCAAAGTCCAGATCCTTGAGCGTCTCTAAAGCGAGTTCAGACTGATCCAATTGCTGCAAAATTGTCGAGAGATTGATCCTCGCATCAATGTGGCCCGGTTGAAAAGAGATGACGGTCTCATAAGCCGTTCGAGCATGCTCAACTTGGCCAAGGGTCTGCAATTTACCCAATATCAGAAGGGGTGACGTCAAACAATTTGAAAAGAGTTAAAAATCAATCAAAATTCACCTGATGCAAGCAGCCGATTAGGAACCTGAACAATAAACGCGTCCATTTAAATGAAACAAAATGCCAACCAACCAAGCATCGGTGCTTTCGTTGAATTCAGGCCTCGCTTTCCTCAATTTTTGCATATATTCCGCAGCCAAAGACAGCTCCTGAGTTGAATGGAACGACCGAGCAATATCCAAAAAGGCATTTTCTTCGTCGGATGAGCCGACCGGCCTCTCCAAAAGACAATCAATAAGTTGGGGGACGAGGTCAAGTCGTCCGAGATGAATCCAGCAAATGATCAGGTAGGATAGCAACATTGTGTTCAGCCCCTCGCTTATTATCCAATGAGTTCCGGCTGCCGGCGGAAATGGCCTCAACTGATAATCCGTGTTTGTGAAATGCACCTAAACGATCAAGTACAGAACACAATCCATTGGCCTATTGTTAGGTAACTGCTGCGTCGGTCTGTTTTGTTTTTGTCCGCCGGTTCTCCCTTACAAATTAGCTTTTCTTTGGTTCAAATTTTTAAAATTTAACGAAGAAGAAAAAAATGCAATAAAAAGGTAAAAATACACCCCTAAAAACGACTCTTTTTTTGGTTTGCCCCCCCCCCCCGAAAATTTTTTCTGGCTACGCCCCTGATCAATTTCATAAAAGCTATTTCCCTAAATTCTACTATTCCGAACTTCGGGTGGGGGGGGGGGGGGAGGGGACTCCACCCCCCCTCCTGAATACGCCTTCAAAGAAAAAGCATCTTCTGACCGTCATGGCACTGATGCCATCGCCATCGACCGCTTGGATCAGTTCGTTATGCATCGCCAAAATTGACTTGGCCGAATCCTCGAAGCGTCCTTTGCCTATCCACATTCCAAGCAATGCAAGATGTTCAAAATCGATTGGTCGTCCAAATTGCCGACTTCGTAAAATGAACGTTTCCAATGCTTCAGTTGCACGTTCCTCATCTTTTAGTGTACAATAATAGTCGGCTGCCTTTTTAAGGAATGCGTTTGCGAAAGGAAAAAAAGATGCATTTTTGGGTTTTATTGCTGTTAAAAGAATTCTCAAATGCTAAAATAACATCCCACCGTTTTAATCAGTTTGTCGATCCAAACGAAATTGACTTGGGAAGTTTGACAATTAATCGACTGGGCGGCCTGAAGCCGCGTCTTCATTGCCAGGTCAGTCTCGCCAGTAGAATCGAGGATTTGAATGCGCTTCTCGTAGTAGACCCAATTTTCGGGATCACATCGAATCGCTAAAATAAAATAAAGAAAAGTAACGTAACATAACAACAAATTCGAGAACCTTTTGCCAAACACGCAACGGCCAATTCCAACCGGTTGAATGATTTGGCCGACTCGGCTATTTCCTCCCATTCTTCGGCGGTCGTTTTGGTGTTTAAAAGAGCTGCCAACATTTTGAACTCAAAACTTTTCTCTTTTTGACCGACTTCCGAATACAAATCGGAAAGTTCTTTGTATGTCTGCACGTGGTAAGGAGCCAACTTCACAACCTAAATGTCCAACCAAATAAGAAAATGGCCTAACCAAAGCCAAAGGCACCAACCTCAAAGAGAATTGCCATGGCCTCTTTAGTCCGTCCACGCGCATGTTCCAAGTTTGCCTGGCCCAAAAGATTGTCCAACGTCCTATTAAAAGAAGCAATTGGCCAATTTTATTATAAACACTAACGGATTTGCGGGTCTTCGTCCAGGCCCTTTTCTGCTGTTTTTTTGCTCCGAAGGTCCCGCTTGTTGGTCGTCCAGGTCAAGGATAAGCACTCTGTCGTCGTCTGCCGCTTTGCAACCGAAAGCTTCATCACTTTCCTGGAATAAAGTTAAAATACAAAACGGAAGGAGTTTAAAACTATGTCAGACCGACCTTCTCCAATGCAGCAAATTCGCCTGATTCGACATCAATATTTATTCTGTCCCGGACCAAATCCCACGCAATTTCTTCTTGGTCCATTCTAATCATTAGAAATGAAACTGGAAAGGAGTATAATACAGCAAGGCTTGTAATGAATTTTCGGGCACGTAGAATCCGAATGTGACCTTTCGAAGTTCGAACCCCGAACTCGAACTTCGACCAAATTTTTAAAAAACAATAACAATTTTTGTCGAATGAATTAATTTGGCTTAATGATCGAATTCATTTTTTTTTGAACAATTGCGAAGCCAAAATGAATTTTCGGGCCCTTAAATCTTATTTTTGTCTTGTCCTTCTTATTGAAAAGTTTTCGATTGCAACCCTGGGATAACTAATCAAATTAACAATCTCAAAACCT
The DNA here is from genome assembly GCA_020449905.1 of Globodera pallida. Taxonomy (NCBI): domain Eukaryota; kingdom Metazoa; phylum Nematoda; class Chromadorea; order Rhabditida; family Heteroderidae; genus Globodera; species Globodera pallida. The sequence goes on from JAIXHY010000041.1 coordinate 394,705, forward strand.
CCTTTTGAAAATTTGTACTTACTGGCTACTCAAAAAGCCACAAAATAAAGCTAAAACCTCAGATTTAAGGGACCCTGGTTTTAGGAATTAAATTTAATTGTATTGTTTTCAGGAATAATATCAATGTCCAATTTGCCAGTTTCTTCTCTTATTCGTCAGCAACACAGCGGTGGTTTAGGAGATGAAGATGGGATGGAGAGTGGGAAGAGGAAGTCCAAGGATGAATATCGAAAACAAAAGGACTTGGAGGAGCAACGAAAGGCCGGTACGGCGCCAGCGATGGTCGACGTTGAGACTGGAAGGGATATAAATCCACACATTCCCGAGTTCATCGAGAAAACGCCCTGGTATGTGCCATCGACGGGGCCGACGCTCAAGGCAAGCGGAGAGCTGTGGATGGCGATAAAAAGAAACGGAACATGTTTTTAGCACCAACGTCCGCATCCGGACCGTCAGAAGCAGTTAGCATCCGTTGCCGAGTGGTACCCGAAGGTGTCATTTTGGTTTTCGGCCAAAAGTACCCGAATTTGGTTTTGATTTGTAGGGCACCACTGACCGAGTGGCTTTCAAATACCGCGACGGGGCTTGTGAAAATTGCGGGGCATTGGGACACAGCAGAAAGAATTGCTTTGAAAAGCCGCGCATTATAGGCGCCAAATTTACCAACGCTGACATCGCTCCCGACGACCATGTATTGGTAGGTGAATTGTTTTTAATGGAACTTAACGAAGGCCGAAAGTTTAGCCGGCCATCGAAATGGGATACGACGCAAAAAGAGACCGATGGAACGGATATAACGCCGAGGACTATTCACTCGTGGCCGCCGAATTCGAAAAAATGGAAGAGACGCGAAAACTGATACGAGCGGAGCAGGTGCGTCAAATGTTTGAAGATGACTAAAAAATTAAGTATAAATTATGAAACTTTGCTTATATGATGAAGTTGTAATGGTGGTCTCATTAGCTCAAAGAGGCCGGCGAGGAGGACAAAAAGGCCGAGGAAGACGAGGACATTTACGCGGAGGACGCTTCGGCCCCCGGACAGTCGGTGGACATGGACTCCCGGACAAGAATCACTGTCCGAAACCTGCGCATTCGAGAAGACACCGCCAAATACTTGTACAGTTTGGACCCGGACGGCGCGTATTACGACCCGAAGAGCAGATCGATGCGAGAAAATCCGTACAAGGTTTTTTCCTATATTTGCTAACAAAATGGGAAATGCTAATGTGAGGCGGGGCGGAGTGGGGGGGGGATATACAATGACAACATTTGTGGTATGAAAATTTGAGTATTTGATTTTCGAATTTCAAAGTTTGATTAACGTTTTATGCTTTTTTAAACAAAAGAAGAGTGCGTGCGTGAGTTTTGGGTACTTTCAGAACGTTCCCGGGAAGGAATCGGAGGCGGCAAAATTTTCGGGCGAAAATTTTGTGCGCTTCACTGGTGAGGTGGCGGAGGCAAATGAGGCGCAAGTCTTCGCATGGCAGGCGAGGTGCAAGGGCATCGACGTGCACACTTTGGCAGAGCCGACCCGACTCGAGGCTTTGAAACGCGAATTTGAAAAGCAAAAGGACGAGAAAAAGTCAACGCTGAAAAACGAACTGCTGGACAAATACGGCGGGGAGGTTTGTTCATTTAACACCGTAGTGCCAATATATTTTAAGTCTGTTTTCGCACTTGTGCCTAAACATTTACTTTAAGAGCTTGACCTTTTGCTATATATAGTACAATTCTACCAAGTTGGGTTACCTCTTAATTTCCCAATTTAATTTTAGGAACATTTGCACTCACTGCCAAGGGAATTACTGTTGGCACAGACCGAAAAGTACGTGGAGTACAACCGGAAGGGAAGAGTGATAAAAGGCGACGACAGACCGACAGCGAGGAGCCGATACGAGGAGAATGTGTGAGTGCTGCTAATGCTTGAAATAAAATGAGCGCTTTATTCTAAGAACTGACCCGAAATATTGTTATAAGTGGTTTCTGGTAATTATGTCGTATTATTATTCTCTTTTTTTTGTAATAACTGTTTCCATTTTTAACATTTTATTGACAAAAAGGCAGCCACTTAATTGTCAGATTACTTGCTAAATTGTCTAACTTTTAATTTCGTGTCCGTTTTCATCTCTAGCTGCACCAACAACCATTCGACCGTTTGGGGGTCTTATTGGCGCGACGGACGGTGGGGTTACGCGTGTTGTCATCAATTTTTGAAGGGTTCTTATTGCATTGGTGAGCAAGGAATTATTGCCGAAAGGAATGAACTTGGAACCACCGGAATTGTGCCACAAAAGGATCAAGGTGAGTACAGACCAGTGAGTACACCAAGAATTCAGAATTACTGAAAACTGAAGCTTTTTGCCTCTGTTTTTAGATAAAATCGCGCATGGGGCCACTTTGAAATTGACACCTTCCGAAGGACGGCCCACAATTGAAAATGACGAAGAAAATACGAAGAAAGAACTCGAAAGTTTTACGGAAGAGGGATTAGAAAATGAGGCGGATGGAGTGGAAGGCTCGTCAGATGCTTCTTCCGGGGAAGAAAGCCTAGACGATGAGAAAAAGCGCGTGTACGAAGAACAATTGGAAAAGGAAAAACAAAAAAGTAATGAAGGCGGAAGCTGAACAAAAAGGCTGTTCTTCCAATTTCAGAAATTCGTGACGATAAACGACGTGCAAAACGCAGCGAGAAGAGGCGAAGACACAAAGAAAAGCTGAAAAAATGCGAGGGCAATGGGAAGCGCAGGAGAAGGGAGGACAATTCGGAGTCGTTGTCTTCGTCGGTGGACGGCTCTGACGGTTCATCACTAGCATCCTCAGACGAAGGTTAAACAAACGCCTCTGAATTTTCGAATGGTCCAACTATTTGTTATTGTACAATATTTAACTGGTTCCAGATGACTTTGTCACCACCGGAGGGGCAGGAAAGAAATATTCCAAGGTTCTGAAGAAAGCGATCAAAAAGCAGGCCAGACAAAGAACAGAAGGGCGCGAGTTGGTGGAAAAGGTGACTCGTCTGACCCGGCAGAATAAAGTATTTTTAATTTCAATTTTCAGGGGGACAGAAAGAGAAAGTACCATTCCGGATTGGAAAACGCTGAGCAAACTCCGACTGATGTCGACCGCGAGGCGTACAACTTAACTCGCATCCACTCCGCGGACCCAATGGCTCGCTTTTTTGAGGAGAAGGAAGCAAAAAAAGCTGACGAAGAAAAGTCGCAATTGATCAAACGACACAACATTGTGTGAACATTTCCATTATTTTTTAGCATAAATCACACAACAAATAAAAAACTGCTAGAGACAAACTGTGACTCAGGCGGTCGGCGTTTCCCGATCGACGAGTCGAGTGAACGATAAAAATTGGTTTATAACAAAACTCCCAAAAGTGAGAATATTGATTTAAAAATGTGTTAAGAACACATGGGGACCTCTTTTGTTTTGCAACATTCACCTTTTTGGACCAATTTTCTCCGTTAAATAAAATTTCCCCGGGCCTCCCATTCCTAAAAAAAAAATTTGTTTAAAATCAACAAATCGAGTCAAGAACTCAAAATTTTCTGACCCCCTTCCGTTTTTATTGATGTGACTTTTCGATTTTCGACAATGTTTCTGGTTGGTGTTTAGGGGGGCGTCAGATTTAAATATCGTCTTATTCACTGCTTGATCGACATAAACACACGCCAGTTACTATCTGCACACCTTCGTATTCAGGTTGTTTCGTCTTCATCAAATGGGTTAAAAGGCATTTCCTTCCGCGGTCCCGAGTTTTGCTGACTTGTGCCGAATTGTCCATTCGCCAAGCTTTTCGAAATGAACGCCATAACATCCGTACTTTCGGCAAGCTAAAATTTTACATCGAATAATTGTCATGGACAATAAATGAGCTTGCCGTGTTTTTAAATTGCTGGTAATTCATCTGTTGGCCCGGCCGTTGTTGTGCCCGTCCGGCGTTTTCTGTTTGTCCCACTTTTCTTTCGGACGCTGCACACGCCGGACACTCATCCGGCCTATTTCCGCTGTACGACTCAAAGCAATTTGCGTGGTAAGAATGTCCGGCACAGAAAGTGAATGGCGGGCACTTGCAGGTGATTGTTGCACACCTGAACAATGTTTGTCGATGGACGCCACCAACTATTGGCCGGTTGTGAGAAACAAAACAAACCGTGCATTTCGCCACTTGGTACACTTGGACACTGTGAAGGGATTGTGAACTGAATGAATGCAGTTGAACCAACTTGTTCTCAAGGTCTTCAATCTCTTTGTTCATCTCAAACAGTTGACGCTCTTGTTCTGCAATTTCGCGTTCGTTTTCTCTGAGCGATTTGTCCTGTCGTTCCAACCAGCCAATGACAATGTCGCGAATGTCGCCCACTTGAAGCGATTCGTCGCGCGACAAAATTTCCAGAACGATCAACGGGTTGAGAGAGTTCGACTCCGAAATTCTGTCGAACGCAAATAAACTTAATAATAAAATTTTGTCGAACTTTCTCAACAGAGCGAACAAATCCTCCTTTCGAGTGGCACTTTTGCTCGTAGTCCCAAAGCTGATCAGCTCCACCCACATGTCTTGCAGCGACTTGCTCTCGCACAATTCAATTCGCGCCCACCACATCGCCCTCGGACAGTAAATAACGAAACAGTTCTTCAGTCCTTAAGATACTTCTTACAATTAATAAATATAATTCACCTGTTCAAAAGCCGTAAAATGTGGACGACCACTGGAGAACAGTTGTACTGATAAGCCTTGAGAAGAGAACGTTCGATAGTATCCGAGTCCAACAGAGAGACAATCTCTTCGAACTGCGCCTTCGATGGGCTCTGAACGATTTGACCGATGTTGTTGTTCAAAGTCCACTTCAAAGTCCAACTAACGATGCCACTCTCCTGGAGGCTCTTCAGACGCTGTTCAAACAAAATACACCGCACTTGTGGATCCTTCAATTCCCCAGGCCAAATTAAGCTCGCCAAACAGTTCCTCCGTCCTTCGCGGTTTATTTGCCAATGTTTTTGTCAATTTTTTAAGGTCAACATCTAAAAAGGTCGGATTTCACAAAAAAAAAGAAGCAAATGCTTTACCTTTCAAACAAATCAAACGCCTGATCAGCAACAGGGCTTCCTGTTCGCTGTGTTCAAGTAAAATCGGACCATGAATTTCCAAAAAGTCGCATGCCATTAGCGGTGGACATTCACTAATAAAGGCGAGGGCCCTTTCCCATTCGCGCGTATTTTGGCAAAGAATGTCCAGGAAAGTCTGTGGTCGATTGCATTTCAATGCCAACTTTGAGGCTAAATGGAAAAGTTCGGCAGATCGTAACAACTGAAAAAGATCAATTGTCAGGCTCCAAAAAATGGTCTTAATGTGCCTTAATCAAAGAATCGGCATCAAAGCCGTCTCTTCTAAAGTGTGCATCTCCGTCATTCAGCCATTCTTCCAGCTTGCCAACCTCGTGAAGCTTAACATAAGCACTGATCAGTAGCGTTGTGTGCTGCCCAATGGCCAAATCCTCGGCATGCAATGCTAAATTAGTTAAACTAAACTATCACAATAACAACGCAGCCCAAGCAACCTTCCAAATAGTGGCACAATTGTGAAATCCGTGCACCGTCAAGAAACTTCAAAATGAATAAACTTTTTGATGTCTAAGAATTAAAATTTAGACCGATTTAAAATGTTCGTCAAAATACACCAAAAATTAAAAGATTTCAGAGTTTTACTTTTCGCTGACTTTTGTCTAAAACAGTTCCAACTTCTTTGCATACGCAGCGCTAATGACATGACACACCTTTTTGATGATGTTCGACGGCTCAACGAATCCGAACGTGTTCACATACTGTTTTATGGCGTTGTCAAAGTCACCTTTCTGCAAAATGTTATGCGTATTCAAAAATCCAATTAATTGGAGAAATTAACTTATACAAATAATCGCCATATTTCATATAAATACTCTTGAGAACGTCGGATTTACCCCGGCGCGCAATGCTTAAAAGAATAAAAATAAACGAATCGCAGAAAATTAAACCTAATGGCCAAATCGAACAAATTCTTTTTCAACAAAATTTCCAATTTATTCTCCATACTTTCTTCGACCAATTTGCTAAGAATGCCTTCAGAATTGAGCAAATAAATCTCTCCGGCCAATGTAAAAATGCGAGAGGGCGATGGCATTGAACAAAAAAAAGCGATGTAACGCAATTCGATGTCGAACAAATAAAGCGTATTCATTTTGCTGTTGTTCGACCTGAAAACATTTGAAACTCAAATTTATATAAATTTATGAATTAAACTCACTGAATGTGCGTTTCTTGTTCCGCGATCAGTGCGATTTGACCGTCCTTCTCCAACAATTGGACTTTGTCACTGCCACGTCCCAAGGCATGGCATCGTCCATTTTCTCCCCCCATTTCCAAGCAGTCGTTAATGTCGTAGAAGTACACCATCTGAACTATTGCTAATAGAAAATGTTCGGCTTTTCCTTCACGGACACAACTAAAAATGCGTCTTATCTTCCAATTGCCCACCTCTCGCCCTGCAACAATTAGCTGTTTGTTCGCCTTCGAATAATACCAGCATTTGCGTTCGCAGCCCTTTCGCATCATGCACTATCTGTTTAAGAAGGTAAAGCACCAAACATCGATTAGCATTAAACCGTTTTTGATAAGTTTCCCTCCGGGTTCAGAATGTAAGAATGGACTGTTTTGTCCGTGATACATGAAATAATTGTGAAATTGCGCATTCCGCCAATCACAACACCGGCCAATTGACCATCTTTGGCTGGATTTGTACTCTCACGAAGTTGAACCCATTTTGGAATGGGAAATTCTTGTCGAAAGTCGGCAAAATGGTAAAAAAGCGACGAATTTGAAAGGCCTAAAAAAAGCCGAAATTACATAAACTAATTAGGGGGGTTTCGCAGGGTGAGAAGGAGCCCTCCCTCCCTCACTATCAGGGGGGGGGGGGGGTAAAAATAGGTATCCCGACATTTGCGGATTGAGTCAATGTTTGGGAATGATATTTGCGAGTAAAATACCAGGTCTAATCAGTTTTGACACCCACTTAAACATTCCAGCAGATTTCAAGTCTCTCTTCGCTAAGTGTACCTCCCCCCCCCCCCCCGGCTTATTGCCCCCCCCCCCGGGGCATTGTCCCTCCCCCGCCCACTCCGAATTTTCTGAGGGAAAGGATTCCATCTCATTATGAAAATATTGCATTATTCCCACAGAAAATGAATTTGTTCACCAATTAATTACATACCAACAACAATTGTGTCAAGTTTTTCGCTCATAGCAACAAAGTTGGCAAGCGACGCATCGACTTTCCTGCCAAAATTGAGCTGACATGAAAATTTGCACGGAGGCGAAACGGCGTCTTTCCATTTGTTTAAATTCCAAAACTTTAAAATCGGTGCGTTTGGAGACGGAAAGGTCCCCGACGACGACGAAGGCTCTGTCAATTCGTCCAGACCAATTGCGATTAATAAACCCTACAGAATAAAAAGAACAAAAATCCCATTGAAATTTACACTTTACCTGTGAATGCGTAAAATGTATAAGCCGTTGTTGAAATGCTTTAAAGAAACGGACTTCCAAAGCCTTTGTCATGTAGAAAACTGCTCCGTTCTGTTCGCCAAAAAGGACAAAATCATCGCCAGGTGACCATTCTGATATGTCAATTCCCTAAATTGATTTGATCAAAAGCAAAAAATGAATGATTAACTTGGAGAATTGCAGCATTGTCACCAGAAAGATTCTCCAAAATAGGAACCAAACGATAAAAATTGAAAGTCCTCCAACCGAGTTCGGCCAGTGAATGGGACATCAGTCGGATACCAAATCAAACACTTGCTCGGATAATCTACTAAAACACTGAAAAACATTTTAGACCCATAAACGACAAATTTGTTAACCCCCTAATTAATCAGAATTAGATTGTAAAACCTATTATTAATTACATTGGATAAAAAATTGAAAATGATTAATTCAGAAGAGTGCACAAAAAAATTTAAATTCATTTAAGAAAAAAGATTGTTAATTACGTTGTTGGCGTTATCCCGAGTTTTGAAAAATCCCGATCCCGGTCGGACCGGGATTAACCAGGATAAAAAATACACCCCTAAGAATGGGGGTTTTGAGCCAAAAATACAGTTTGGTTGTGCTGTGGTCACTCCGACTGTGTAAATGGTTTTTTCGAACTCTTCCTCTAAACATTTACGGTGGTTTGAACAATTCTTTGAAATTTTTCCGGTTTTAAAAAAAATATTTTAGATAACAATTCACAAGTTTTTCGTTTCATTTTGGTTGGACAAAATTTAGGGGGGACCCTTTTGTGGACCAATTTTCTTAACAAATTCGTTAAACTTCAAAAAATTTCCCGGCGGCGCCGCCGGACCTCTCCCTTACAGTATCAAAGACAAAGTGCTTTCGAATGGTACCAAATCTTTGATTTGGTTGGCTAACAAATAAAGCTTAGACGGTTTAAATGGCACTAAGATGGGCGGCGCCTAGTTGACTTCGACCGACGGCGCACCAACCGCTCACAAAGCCAATACGTGCGAAGGCGGCACGGCACGGCACGGTGTTACGCCCGAGGGGTGTTGGCGCCGCAGCAGTTAGAGACTTGCAAATTGAGATGGCAAGAGAACGAATTTATGCAAAATGTTCTTCATTTTGTCGGTACATAAAATGCCATTTAATGCCATAAAAAAGAAACAAAATAACAATTTCCGCCTTTTGATGCATAAGACAATTCGCTGTCAAACCGCCAGAACCACCGACCCTTTCTTACAAATTACCCCCCCCCCCCTTTTAATTCCCTTCCACCGACCGCCGTCTTTTCCAGTTTCACTTTATTTTTTCCGCTGATCAATTTCCGAGCACCCATAAGGCGAAGAATGGACGGGACGGGACGGGAAAAGCTTGTTCCGAACTCGTGGCGATGGATCGGTCGGTTGTGAGTGAATGAATATGCTTTGGGTATGAGATGAGAGAGTAAAAAGAACAACAACGCCGGAGGGGAAGAGAAATCCTTTTCCCTTTCAAATGGGGGGGGGGGGAGGGTTTGTCGTCATTTGTTGAACCTGTTGAAACAAATGTTTTCTCGCAATTCCCCCATATTTCTCGTTCATTTGACCTCCGTTAAAATATTGCCATTGCAACTCATCCGATGAGGTCAGTGACCGGTGGTCGCAGTTGGACTTTCTCCAAAAATGTTAAGGGTTCATGGCCGCAATTGCTTTTAATGTCAAAGATCACGAAGCTGGTGCTCGCTCTGCTCCTTGCGGTTGCCTTTTACAAACCAATCGATGGATATGCCAAAGAATACAAAAGAGGTCGTTTTATTGCCAGAAAAGCCTCCCCTCCCCCCCCCCCCCCTCCCCCTCCCTTTCCCACCTCCCAAACTGTCCCCTCTTCAGAGCTTTATTACTTGGACTTTTACCTCGGAATTCGTCCAGCCAACGAGCAGGGCGATTTAGAAGTTGAAGGTTTTGACGCTATTTATTGACAGAAATTGCTTTTCCTTTTCCAAGATCGCTCTATCGATAAATACATCGAAAGTGCCGCCCAATTGAATTGCGACTTCCGCTCGAATTGCCTGTGGACAAATGCTCCTTCGGATGGGCTTCTGGACACCAGCGAATTCTATATGTTCAGCAAAAGCGATCAAAAAGCCTTCCCCATCCAGGCCAGTGTGCCTAAGCCATCGATTGACTAAACGCGCCTTTCAGGTTGGCCCCGGCAATGCCCACCCTCCTACAAGTCGGCCAATCGATCAAACATCGAATTAACCCCCCTAATTGATCCTTAAGGCACTCATTTCGCCTTTCGCGGGCAATTTGACCAAGGACCCTCAGAGCGCTGTGCTGATCAGTGCCCCAATCGCATCCCAAAGCTCAACTGGAATTCTGTCTTTCGAGTAGGGGGAAGGGAGAACAAGGACCCCCACCCCCCCCCGAGGGGAAGTAAGAACAAGGACCCCCCCCCCCCCCTCCCGCCCCTCCAAGCAAAACGATAGATTAAGCTCTATTATTTTGCAGGTATTGGCTGTACAACAGTGCCCGGCTCGAGGTCATTCTGCTCAAAGTGAATCCTGTGTGAGTTTGGCACATTTGTTTCATTGTCTAAATGTCCCAGTAAAGTCGAGGGCATCTGACGGTCATTGAACGTCCCATAACGGACTGCCATTTCCTGAAGACAAATGGCATCTGTAAGTTGAATTCTTCTGATTGTTATAAACTTTGCTTTTCGAAGGTCGCGTGGAGGTAAAGGAAATGAGTGAAAAGCATCGATAATTATTCGGTGACAGATTCGCAAACAGTCCGAACCATTTCGTCTGGCGGTTCGTATCTTCAAACTGCACGACCCCGCGGTGGGATCTTTTGGGATGATGACCAAAGTGCGGTACGAGGCCGAGCTGAGTGGATTCCATGTTGAGTTCAGAGGGAACGCCAAAGCCGTGATCACGGCTTCCCAGAAACGGCGTGATTGGCGGATCCGTGATCACTCCAGCCCCGTTTCAGACCGACCCCCAATCTTTGGCGGATTGCCCACGGCTCGTTGGCTCCGCCAGCGGCGACCGATCGCTTCGGCCTCCAATTTGAATTGCGGCCGAGAGGACGCACGAGACGAACACTTTGAAGAATGTTTGTGGGCCGATTTCGCTAAAACGCCGGGGACAAACACGGCCCATTGGGCCATCGGAGAGCACACGCAACATTGGGAACAAATAATGCGCTCGACGCCCTCCTCCAGGCCTAAGGGCCAATTCTACTTCCAATATGTTGACCCTATCGCCGAATTCCCCCTGCCGCAACTACGCTCAGTGCTGGTGCCCTGCACTCAGACGCCGTCTTCCCTTTCATTCAAGTCAGCCCCCTGGGCGTTTATTTGTATAAGAAGTTTATTAAAGAAAAGTGTTTGTCGGCGTATATTTAACATTCCCCCCCCCCAACAGATTCTGGCTGAGTTTGGGTCCTCCAAGCACAAATTTGTACGTTGGGATCTGACAATGTCGCGCTGTCCTGTGTTTATCTGAACGAGGCCGATGGTAAGTTGGCATTTACTCCTTCCCCCCCCCCCTCCCAACCTTTTCATTCCGTTCAGCCCCAGGCCCTCTGACCATCGATGTTGACACGGCCGACCACCAACCTTTTCGGGTTAGCCACACTGTTGTAATAAATAACGTCGAATCCCAACCGGTCATGGGGACCCCAGGCCATACCCGGGCATTTTTGTCCTTTTCACCGGGGAGAGGGTAAATGGGACAAGAAGAAAAAGACTCTTGGCAACGGGCCAATACTTTGGTGTCGCTTACTCTCTGTCCATCCCAAGTTCGCATTTAATGTGCTTCGCATTGACCGTGGCACTAATGGGGGTGCCGCAGTGATTGTGTTGGACGACATCCGTTACTCGGGTAAGGCAACCCATGGCAACCTTGATCCCGACTGGACTAATTGCTTCTTTGGGACAGGTTGGCTATGCCACGAGTCGGCCCCCACCGCCCCTCCGCCGCTCATGCCGCCCTTTTCCTCCCTCCTCCAGCTGCGACTGCCGCCAACCGCCGCCCTCGTTGACACTTCACAAGCCTTTCCCGACTCTTTGTAGACTTTGTTTCCCAACCAATTAAAATCCTCCCAATTCACTAAGAGAGTGCGACTTTGAGAGAGGCGATCAGTGCCCTCATTGGATGCATAGTGTAAGCGATCTGGAAATCGGCGAAAGCGAAGAGGAAGCGGAGGAGCTCCCGGACAGGTTCAGCTTCACTGATTTTGGATCAAATTTTCTGGATCAGTCAGAAGTTCTGGCTCGGGCTCGTACCCCGCCGTCCTCCGTTCCCCGTGGACCCCTCTTTCCGGGGTGCACAAGTTGCTGTTGCCCTGCTCAATCGCAATGCTCCCGAGGAACAATTCGCTATTTTGACTTCGAGACCAATTTCCTGCGCTGAGAAGGGACGTCTTACGGTTCTTCTAATCGTTTGGCCATGTTCAACAGAATTTGACCTTTTTGCCTTTGAAGGTCGCTTACTTCGCTTCGCCCGGGGCTCAGCTGAGCGTTTGTGCCAACGAGCAATGCGTTTCCCCAAAACGGAGGAGAGATGCCGACTCAATGTGAGGCAGCGATTTGAGGCAATTCCTCCAAGTCTAATCGAAGGTCCGTCGCTCTCAACTCGGCCCAACCTTTTCGCATTCGAATCATCGCCGAACTGAACAATTCCATGCCAATCGGTCGAAGTGACCCATACGAGCCTTTCATTCTGATCAAACACATCAGTAAATACATCCAAAAGAAAAAGCATTTTCCGTCCATTTCATCAATTAGCTGCTCGGTCCGGATTCTGTCGATTGACGTCCGCAGCCGAATTGGCTTGTCAGGCACTGAGCTGTGAGTTCGGCACTGAGGGAATGTGCAAGTTCAAAACGCTTTTCCTCGCTGCCGGCGATGTTCCATTTGTGGTGATTCCTTCGGCCGAAGGTTGTTGACTCAACCCCAACCCATGCCTTTTACGTGTTTATTTTGGAAAGAATTCTTTGGGAAATTCGTCCATAAACTGTGGAGTATTTTGACGCGTTTTCCCTCCCAGCCGAAGGAATTGTCGCCCGCTTCTCCCGCGGAATGCGTCGCGCCATTCTGAAGTCGCACCCATTCCGTCTCCCCTCCAGCGAACAGTTGGAGATGCACCTCGAGGCGAGGCTGTCCACCTTCGGGTCCCGCCTTTACATATGCCCCGACGAGCAGCAAAGGACCGTTGCGAGGCTAACTATGGAAAAGATGGGAGCCAATGGGGCCGAGACGGACCCCCTGAGGGAGTTCGGACACTGCGAACTGCTGTTAGGTCCAAAAGTGAGAAAGAGACCAAAACTCCAAAATCGCATCTGACAATTGAGGTGGACGAGAGGAGGGTGGAGAGACTGGTGGTGCAGTTAGACCCCGAACTGAGGCATTTCTCTTTGGTGGCAGTGCACGACAAAACCGAGCAGTTCGGAGATGCGGAAGTTCAGCTGAACAGAATCGAGATCCGAGATGCGGGGGATCGTCCGGTCTGCTGATTCCTGGTCAACCAACATTATCGCTGGTGCTGGTCCCTAAGACCGACGTCTCATCGTGTTAAAAATTATTTCATTTTTCCCCCATGCGACGACCAAATCGGGTATCGGACGTCACGAAATCCCCATTTTTATGCTCCAAAATTTTGTTAATGCTCCATTAGGCAGCGCCAAAAAAATGTTTAAAGAGAAAAGACTTTATTCCATAATTTTTTTATTGTTTGAAGTCAAACATTTTTTAAATAAAATTAAAATGATTGTAAAACACGTTTCGGACGACTTGTGATTTAGATGACTAAGGACTGGAAATTGACCTCAATCGTTTGATAACCCGCCAATATCTTACAGCAATTTTCGAATACAATTTTTTGAGAATTCCGCTTCACTGGGAGGCGAGACGGGTCGGCGGTGCCGAATAGACTAGGGGTCGAACGGTTTGTTACAATTTTTTAAAATTACAAGTCAAAAGGGCCCCCCCCCCTTTCCCTTAGCCATTAGTTTGATACAAATCGTAATGACGCCAAAATCTTTCGAATTCAGTTGGCATCCTCTCCATTTCAAACATGTTCATGTGTTTCAAAGAGCGTTTGATTCCGTGATTTTCGCACATCAATTGCTGAAATAAATGGAAAGAAGTGTGATTAAATAGGATTCCCAGATTTGAGGTTTAGTCTCATTTTGTTACTTGCTTTTCGGACAGACAGAAATGAGGCCTTTTTGCTCACCGAATTTGGGAACCATGATTATAACTAGAGCTGGGATTTTAGGGTTTAACCTATTTTTTTGCCAACGGGGTTTGACGAGAGAAGCCCAGAATTAGCATTCATTTCGAAAATTTTTGAATTAGCGACTTTTTAGTCCCTATAAATCCCAGCTCTAATTATAACTAATGGCAAAATTCGGCCCAAATGCCCGTCCCTACCAGAAGGTACTCCGACATCACATCCAACCGTTCCAGCATTTCGAGGGCGCGCTTCTCACTTCTGAGTATCCTTTGGGAAAAGACCATTCCGTAAGAGGGGTCGGCTGGGCTTAAGGCAAACATTGCACCTGAAATGCAATGGTTTAAATTTCAAAATCCCGGTTGCCGATAAAAAATTAATTTTCGAAATTGCCCAAATCGTAAAATTTTGACGCTATTTTCTTAAATAAAAATGTTCCGAGCCGAATCAAGTCTTTAGAACGTATAAATTCCATTTCTAAAACCAAAATGTTCAGTTAACCAAACATGTGATAAGTAACCCGTACTGAGACTCGGCGGTTTGAGGGTAAATTCCAATTCCAAATAGCCAAGCTTGGCGGGGTCACTCAACGCATTCTTTCCAACTTTGTCAATTGGGACATGGTGAAACGCGAACTGAACGTTGCGACTATCGATGATTTGGCGGAGTCCGTCCGGGACCTCCGTCCGCACGCGATGGTCTCTGAATCTGTCGTTGGAAATCACAAAGCCTCCATTGCACTTCGCCACTTCGAGCGGAAAGAAGTCGTCATGAGAGCCATCGTCGATAACCGTCAGATAGTCGAGCTTTTGCAATTCCTTAGAAAATTTAATTTCAAGATTTCCAGCCGGCGCCTATGGCACCACCAACCAACAAATTTTGAGTGATTTTCAAGGAAAATTTCATGAGAAAATGTTAAATATTTTTGAGTTTTGTAAAATGTAAGTGTATCTTTCCTTACCTCCATGATGAATTTGTTGTGGACGCTTTTAGAGTTATTCATGTAAGAAATGGGCACGAACATCTTCAGGTCAAAGCCGGCCTTTAAAAGACTTCGAGCCATTACGATGAGACCCGTCGCGTCGCACCGCCTCGATAAAAAATATCGAATGGTTTTTAAGACGAAGACAATTGGAGAAGTAAAAATTAAAAACCTACAGAAAATGGGTGGTAGTACAATCAATACCTACAATCGAGATGCCCTCCCCATTTAAAATTAAAAAAATCAAATGTTTTCGAGTAGAATTTAATAGGCATTTCTTCTGCCCCCCCCCCACTCACTCGTTCAGCGCCTTTCCCGCACTGGTATGGTAGGCACAACAATACAAAACATTGCACACGTCAATGATGGCCATCCTTCTGATCGCCGTTTTGGGAACAGCACAGGACGGCGGACAACATAAGTCATCTTATGATAAATTTATATTCGATCGACCAACAATCGAATGCAATATTTTGAATTGAGTTTTTTTGAACAGTCTAAAGGCTCAATTAAATTATCATACCTATTCTTTTTTGAGGCTGAAAAAAATTTAGGGAAAAATTTAGTTTTGCAGATTTTCAAAGCTAACTTAACCGGTTCAAAAACTGGTTTCAAGGCTTTTCCTCACAAAATTCGGTAATACTTAAGCTGGTCCCCCCCCCCATTTTTAAAAAAAAATACAAAAACTTTTCTAAGTTGATAAAGAGGTGTTTCTAGAGGTATTGGGCGCGTAGAAGCCGAATCTGAACTCTATTTAGACCAATTCCGAACCCCGGATCCAAATTCGAACAATTTTCAAAAAATCAAAAATTTTCAAAATTTAATTTTAGCCTCAAGCTCATTCAAAAACACAAAATTACAACGAAAAAGCAAATAATGATCGAATTCATGCTTTTTGAATAAGTTCGACCAGCTTAAGTATTACCCAAAATTCTTAATTAAAAATTCGGGTTCAGCACAAACCTACAGAAATGTTTTTGAAAGGTTGAAGAAATTTTTTCTGAAGACATTTTCTTTCTTTTGTCGTCGTGCAAAAACTGAAATTCCCCTTAAAATTTACAAATCTTTCTTTTTTCCGTTAGTCCCTGTTTTTTGACCGGGTAGAATCATTTTTCACCTATAAATCCCGGGTTACTAATCCCGATCCCGGGCTTCTTTAAAATCCCGAGCCCATTCATTTGTATTACCATCACACGAATCGTCCGAGGACAAGGCGAGCAAATTTTCAGCCATTCTTTCGTTTCTTCACTATGTATTTTTCTAAATGGGTTAACATTAAATATTTATTTTATTATTTTTTAATTGGTTAGTGTCGGCACGGTATAAAGACGACTCGTTCACCCCCAATTCGTTCCCCTACTCAGATGTTTTTTTGTTATAACTTCTTTCAACTCTAACCAAATCAAACATTTTTAGCTTAGCTTTTGCGTTTGAAAGCTTCTACCCATCCGGGCTCTATCTAGCGCAGAGTTCCCAAGGAAATTTTTGGAAATTGTTTAAAATCCTCTAACAATTATAAATGGGTGGAATACAGCATTTTTATTATTTGATGGTTCCATTGCAGAGAAAATATTGTAAATATGTACATATGAACTTTTTGTCCAAGACAGGAAAAGAAAAAATAATAAAGAATTGAAAAAAAAAACCCTGATAGTGAATGGCAGAAGGGTAGGGGTCAACTGCGTCTCATAAACGTTTAGCAGCTCATAACTTTTTTCAAGACTGACCAATCTTTATATCATTCGAAAGGCCGTAAGAAGAAGAAGCTATTTGTAAACATATGAAAAAGCATTGGATAAAACTAAACAAAGTTATTCCCAGACAACAATGAAAAAGTCCGATTTTTACACTTTTTCATTTGTAACTTTTTAATAAAACATCGAACCGGCTCGATGCTGCTGATATATATTTTCTAATCATTTAGAGCTTTCCAATGATATAAAGATTATGAAGATTGGTCAGTCTTGAAAAAAGTTATGAGCCGCTAAACATTCCTGAGACGCAGTTGGCCAGACGCAGTTGGCCCGTTTCGTGGCAGAAAGCTGTATGAGGTCGGACACAATATCCCCCCCCCCCCCCCCTCATTGAACATTTTAGTACAATTATTTATTTTTCAAATTTTTTGCTGAAAAATGCAGAAAAAAGTTGCTTTAAGCTTAAAGCAAGTTGCTTTTGGATAAACAATTCCTAAGCTCTGTGAAAAGGAGAAAAAGCATAAAGTATG
Source organism: Globodera pallida (assembly GCA_020449905.1). NCBI lineage: Eukaryota > Metazoa > Nematoda > Chromadorea > Rhabditida > Heteroderidae > Globodera > Globodera pallida. The sequence goes on from JAIXHY010000041.1 coordinate 411,675, forward strand.
CATTTTTCTGCAGTTTTGTTTTGGCGAGTTATGCAAGAAAAACATAGTTAGCACGGAATCGCCTATTCGGACCTAAAATTATATTGTATTTTAGGCATCTGAACTTTATTTTGTTTCATTGAATGGGTGGGGATCAAATGGATACAGATGAAAATGGAGTCGCAATTGCACAACAGAAGTGTGGGACAACGAAAAAAAAAGTTCATCTTATTAAGGGATGAAGAATTTCACCTTTTTTTGAGTACAGGTTTATGTGCCTGGGATAAGCCGAACTTTGAAAGAGGGCGAGGAATTGGTATACGACGCAAAGGCCTACTTGCTGTTCCATGCTTTTGAGACAGGTAGGCAAAAGCCTTTCGTGGGTTATACTCAGGGACGTAGCCAGAGGGGGGGGTGGGGGGGGGAATTCCCCCCCCCCCCCGAAATGAAATTTGAGAAAAAAAAAACAAGAGGGGGGACCCTATTGTTTTGCACTTTTACACTTTTTTTGACCAATTTTCTTAACAAATTCCAATTAAAATGCAAAAATTTCTCCGGCGGCGCCTATCGGCACCGCCGAGCCACCCAAAAAATGGAGTAAAACGAAAAATGCACCCCCAGAAATCGAGAAAAATTGCTTAACAAAAATCAATAAAAAGGAAAAAACACACCCCTAAGAATCGACTTTTTCCCCCCCCCCCCGAAAATTTTTTCTAGCTACGTCCCTGGTTATACTAACAAACTTTAAAGCCGTTTCTCATTTTTTGATGTTGAAAAGAGAGTATTTCCCTTCTGTGATTGGCCTTTGTGATTCGACAAACTTTTGCCTTCTCTTTTCAGATTACCCATGTCTAAGTTTTGACGTTTTGTCCGATTCTTTGGGTGACAATCGATGCAACTTCCCAATGACCGCTTGGCTTGCTGCTGGAACACAGGTTCAAGTTTCAAAAAGGTATTTAAAATCAATAAAAATTTGAGGCCGAGCACGCGAAGAACAATGAATTGTTGGTGATGAAACTGTCGAATATGCACGCGAATGAGAAAGCATTGGAGGAGGCGAAGACGGGTGGACACAAAGAGGAGGGGGAGGAAAGCAGCAGCAGCGAAGAAGACGATGAAGCGGAGGAGGGCGCGAAGACGGCGCGGATGCACGCGGCACGCATCCCCCACTACGGGGGCATCAACAGGATAAAGGCATGGAGTCTCTCGGAAATAAAAATATCAACAATCTCAAATGTATTCTCGTTTGCCTTATTAGTGCCAAACACTTGGGTCCAGCAATGTTTGCGCAGTGTGGAATGACCAGCAGAAAGTCCAGTTGTGGAATATGAACTCGTCCATCGAATGTGTGAATGGCATTGGGGAAGAAACTCCGTCAAAACTTCACAAAATGGAGAACCACATTGTGAAAGAAAGTCTTCTGTTTTCCTTTCCGGGACATTCTGCCGAAGGGTTTGCCCTCGCGTGGTCTCCTACTCGTTCTGGAACGCTTGCCTCTGGAGATCTCCACAGTAAGGTGATGGTATTCACCCTAATTTACGGGGTGCATTTCGTCACTCTCCCCCCGACGTTAGGACGCTATAACCTTTCTGCAGTCAAGCGATTGTAAATTCAGTTGAAACATATTCAAATTCAAAAATGCACTCAATTTTTATTTTAAATTCCTGCAGATATTTCTTTGGAGAATGTCGGAAGGTGGCCAATGGTTGATCGATCAACGGCCATTGACAGAACATCAAAGCTCCGTTGAGGATTTGTGCAAGTCTTCGAATTAATTGTTTAATTTGTCCAACATGTGCCGAACATTCTGGAAAAGTTTTTAAACCTTTGTATTTTATTCAGCATGGTCTCCGACTGAAGAAGCACTTTTAATCTCATGTTCAGCGGACCATACAATGTAACTTATTGCTGCCTTGGCTGAGTGTTTGCGCTTGCTTTTATTAATTTATTTATTTATTGCGGAAACGAGAGATGCAAATTAAGCATTTTTGTTTGTTCGAAAACAAAGAAACTTTAGACGACTTTGGGATGTTCGAGCATCTCACAAAGAATCGTGCGTTTGTACGGTTAAGGACGCGCACGATGGCGATGTAAATGTGATCAGTTGGAACAACGGAGAACCGCTTATTGTTTCTGGCGGTGACGACACTGTTCTTAGGGTCTGGTCGTTGAAGACCATCCAGGTCATTTTAGAGCTAGAAATAAAAAATGTTTGGCTGAAAATGGGGAGGCCCTGTAAATGGACCTATAAAAACGGTAATCCTTTCGAAATGCGGTCCCAAGCAATAGAAAAGCAACGAATAACTTTTTGAAATTAAAAACAGTCGTTGTTTTTTAAGTATAACCAGTCGGTGGCCCAGTTCCGACACCATCAAAAGCCAATCAGGTTTTCTGTTTTTCTCTTTAAATAAGGATTTTTTCGCTAGTTCGGTAGAATGGAGTCCTCACGACGCAACAGTGTTTATGGCATCTGGTGAGGACGACCAGACGACTTTGTGGGATTTGGCACTGGAGGAAGACGAATTGTCTGGGGATGTTGAGGAGGGCGGAGAAGAAAAACAGTTGCCAAAGGTCCCTTCGCAGCTGCTGTTTATTCACATGGGTCAGAAGGGTAAGTTCTAATCTGGTCGTGTTGACAATTAATACATACGAGCTTGACTAGGCCTAACGGTCCGTTTTGCTGTCGTACCCATATTCAAATAATGTCTGTTGGGCTGAAATTAGTAAAGTTCCAGCAAGACAGCTTTGTAGGGATTGTCCCTTTACAGAAGTGAAAGAGGTCCACTGGCACAAGCAATGCCCCGGCTTGGCTTTCACGACCGCTCTAGACGGATTTCATGTTTTCAAAACCATAAACGTCTAACGATGGAATGTCAGAAGTTTCATGCTCGTTATTTTTATTTTATTGCGAATAAAGTGTTTAAAGTAATAATCTATGAATGAAGGAATGTAATGGGGAGGGAGCTTCAACATTACACGGGTTGTCACATTATGTACATCCCGTCGCCAATAGAAGAAATGCCCGGTCGGAAGACTGGAATATGTTGTGTTGTTCTTCGAGGAACCCGGATAACAAACCATACATTGGCGACGAACCAACCCTTGGTTTCTTAACCGACTTTCTTAGTGTGATTCATTTGGCACTCGTTATTCGCCTCGAATCGGTGTGCCATTATTAATCATCTCATCCTCGCGAAGCTCTCCTCAAGCGCCTGTTCAATTTGTACGACTTTCCGCAGTGCTTCTAGCCATCTGCAAGTGAGTTGAGGAACAATGTGAAAATGACAACTAATAACGCCCACTCCATTTCAGGGACATGGAGCAGTTTGGATAACACTAATTTCATCCTATCCCTCACTTCTTGGCCGATTCTGAATGTTGCACGTGGAAAACAATTTGGTCTTCCTTTCGTTCGGTCAAAATTTGATTTCGATGAGTCAAGTTCTATTAGCGTGCTGTCATCTTCGCTTTCGCTAGTGCCGAACTGAATACCCAAAGATGAAAAACTGTTCCGCAGGCTGATCAGTCCTTAAGATGGGAAGTTATAAGGGGTTCAAATTGCATACTGACAAATTGGGCTTTGTAAAATTGGAGAGCGGATTCGGTGGTGAGAGTGGCCCAGCGAGTCACAGTCCCTTTCTGGTGGGTTCTGAAACAATTTAAGCTTCTTTAGGACGGCAGTCCAGGTCCAAAAGACCTCAGAAAAACTTTTCCAGAAACGATTTTCCCGTCACCCAAATGTTTGCTCTTTTTCATGGGTCCGTTGGCTGGCGCATTAAACAATTTGGCGGGATGAATGAGCCGAGTTCCATTGTCACAGCTGACCCGAAGAGAAGGGTCATCCAATGAAAACTAATAATTAGAGACAATATTTAAGTAAAAAGTAATGTTTCCAATGAAAAATTCTTTAAATATGCTCCGCAGAGAAATGAATACCAGAATAATAATTTATCAGTTATTTAAATTTCAATTAAATATCACTTAACAACTGACCCACCCCCACCCCATCCACCTTTTTGTCGCCTCCCGCAGGAACGGCTTGGGAATGCATCTCCGTCCCATCCACATTAAACGCAGCAGAACCAACCACCAAAGTATCGGAACCCAAAGGTAAATGAACAGAACGAACCATTTTTGGCGGAAAAAGGCCATGTTCAACTGATCAAGAAAAAAAACAACCAGTGTATTTGTTTCAGCCGAATTAATCACTGGCAAATAGCTACTATAAAAGTTGCACAATCGTTCTCGTCCAAATTGGGCCCGAGGCGCATTATAAGGCCGTCTAATTGCACCAAATCTCATATTTGACATTGGTTTAAAAAACCCGAGATGAATAAAATATTCAGGCAGCGTTTACTCACATGCGCTCCGAATGTTGAAGTAACATTTGGGGCACACTTTGGAACGTTTGAACATTCCCTGTGCGTTTCCGACCGGTGCCATCCCTTCGCAATTTGAACAGATTATGCAGCCGCATTGGCGACAGTGGTGCCTGCGGCGCAAAAAGGCAAAGGACGTGCCGCATCCGTTCATGCATTTGCTGGATTTGTTGTCCGGAATCCAAAGAGCAGTATTGGATTGGAACAGTTGCACATTGAAGAGCGCTTAAAATAAAGTTGTTGTAGGATTTTCAAATAATAATTAAGTAACAAACATTGGCTTATTTAACAAGGATCACTATCACACAGCCAAAAATGACTTGTTAGGGGGCATGTCTCGGAACGGGAAGGGAAGGGGAAGGGGGGGGCTTCAGGGCGGGGATAGGAAAAGAATCGGTAGGGGGATATGGAAAGTCTCAGGACTTTTAAATGTTGGCAGAGCTCCTCAATCAAAACCAACCGGATTCGCATTCGGTTGCTTCATCTTTCATTTCAGATGTCTCTCCTTCGTTCAACAACACATTGCCGTTGCAAGCCAAAGTCTCTGCCACTTCGATAAACCTTTTTGCTTGTGTATTTGTCGTTCTGTTCGAACTTTCCGGCTGAGCGAAATAGAAATGGCTGTTGCTGCTCGAGTCCAAAATGCCTTCCGAAAGTGTTGTCTCATCCATCTGCAATAAAACTTATTTCCAACATATGCTAGTCCTACACATCAATAATACTATAATTGAGGTTGATTTTGTTGATGCAAAGCTTACAAAAGCAACTGGGGCCTGACCTTTCATCATCAGGATTCGTTTCATAAAAAGAAAGTGCCCACCCCAACCAACGAACGGTTTATGGCTAATTCATACAATTGACTATTTAAGGAAAAGTGCAGATTTTCCACATGTGTCCACACCTTTCTGCCAGCCGATTTTTGTTTTTCTGCCCTCGTCGCCCTCCTCTGAATGGCCTCCTCCACGGCGTCTTTAATTCGCTTCATCCAATGATCCCTTTCCCACTTGGACTTTGCAATGAATGTGCTCGATTTATACGGCGTAAGAACAATGAATTCGCATGCAGTTTCGTCGCTCTCTAAAAAGTGGCAAAAGTTCTTTTTTATTCCCTCGTAGTCCTTCAATGCTTTACCTGGCAGTTCCAACTGAACCTCTTCAATTGGAATTATGTATTTGGCGTCCAATGAGTCTAATGGGGCCAATGTTGCGTAGCGGCAGATCAGCAACGTGTCCGAGAAGAGGATAAGTTGCCGCAATTGCAGCTCCTTTCTCGTCTGCCTCTTTAATTCCCCCGTGTGCAACAGCTTTCGTCCCGGGGCGAGCACGTTGAATAATCCTTTGAGCTTTTCATGGAGACCCAAAAGCTTTCTCTCCTCGTCTTCAACAGTCAAAGAGTCGTTTAGGTCGTTTGTGACAGAGGCGAGTTTCTTCAGGGCTTCTTAAGTGTTTAACGAAACTTTTCGAAAGTCCCCAAGGATTTTAATAACCGTCGGCATTTTTTGCCTCCGCCGAATTGTACGGCAAATAATTACGATAACGTTCCATCAAAAGTCTGTAACGCAAAACATTCTGATGAACAGCATCCAATTGCAAAACAATGGAAATTCCGTTCAAGTCCTTCACGGACCCGCAATTACTGCTCCCGCTGGAGAAACTGTCTCGGGTGGAAGGGTTCTCATTCGGCAATCCCTAAATCAAAATTTAACGTGATTTTTTGGTATACTTTGCAATAATTCCTTTTAATTAACAAAAATGACTTCCAACTTGTTCAAATTTTATCGTAGCATCGGCCAACTCCTGATTCTCGTTCAAAGCCTGCTGCAACTCCGTCACAAGTTTCTGCTTCTCGGCAAGGAACAACTTGCAGATCTTCAGAAAATCTGCATTTTTCCTGAATCGGAATGGATAACGCAATCAATCGAGGGGAGGGGGTCCACCACCTCCCCATTATGACGATGAGCGCGAAGATGAAGTTCATAGAGAAAAATCATAACCAATTTTGAACCCTTTGGCTACGTACGGCTATGGTTTAACGTGTATAATATATACATACTTACTGGAAAACTTCCGCCATGTCGGGCTCTCGTGAGTTCCTAATTTTGAACGATTTCAATATTTAAAAATTAGTGCTAACCATTTAACCATTTTGATGTAAAAGGCATGCAAAAATGTCAAATGAACGCGTAAAATCGTCTGAAAGTGATCAGGCGATCCGAATGATGACGTGTTTCGAATTATTGGTAATTGCGAACAATCTTTTGTTCTGTCGCTTTTCACATTCGCACAGATGTCTAAAGCGCACTGCGTTCTCATGACGTCAAATTAAAAGCAAAAAGCCAACCTCGGATAACTCAAACCAATCAGCTGCAGTTTCAGCACGTAAGAACGCTGCGTCCGATAGATTTCCAACGCGACTTTGTGCAACTCGCGTAACCGTTTGTTCTGAAAGTGAATTCTGGTCAATATGGATCTGAGGTCTAAGAGACAAAATCTCCCAAAAATTGCATAAATTTTGCTCAACCGAAATTAGTCTTTGAAAGTAATTATTTATCGACCGAACAACCAATCCAACTTTGTAAATAAAATTAATAAAGCTTCTTAGGCCCGGGAGAGGGCCTAATGACCATAGACAAATTTCGAAACCGTTTAAATTTTCGCAAATTTTGAGAGTAATATCAGCAGACCTCCCCCCCCCCCCCCCCACCTCTTTCTCGTCCATTTCGTTGTATTGGGAAATTAAAGCAAAGTGTTCCTCAAAAAGGCCGCCTTCTTCCGCTCCCATTGTGCTTTTGTTCTGCGAATTGAGCAAATTTATCGCTTTCTGTCGACAAGCAACGAGCTGATGCGAAGAGCCAACACCTAAAATAAACAAATAAATGGACAATTTCGGTGACCTCCTAACTGTCGAATTCGGGGGGCGTCCGAGACAATTTTGGAATTGGTGTCCGGAGGAGGGTCACTGGCACAGCCTTTGCGAGAGCTTTTTTTGTCGGATGACAAGGGCCGATACTTGCCGACTTCCGAGGGAATTCTGGCGATTGATGGGCATATTTGAGGAGCTAAAGATAAAATTACCCAGAAGCGATGTAAGACTTTTTGAAGATTTCTTTGCTGCGCATTTCCTCCAGAATGTTCGTACGGGCATTGGCCTCTTGACAAAAACTTAATTTTCTGAAATGTCGACCGGAGTTCGTCCAACTACGGACCTTGTGCTTCCACTCCGTCTCTGTTCAGTCACTTCCTCACCACCATCAAAGCCAATTTCCCCAATTTCGCTCCCGTTCGATGAGTCAGTGTCAACTTCTTCAGCAATTTCCACTTCTCTCATTGACAGTTGGCCTGTTCTGAGTGTATTGGCCATTGATGAGAAAGGGCCAAAAGGGCGATGACTGAAAGAGCATTTATTGACCAAAGATGGTAGCTGGTGGGTGTTAAATTGTTTTTTTTGACCCGTAATAGTCGTCAAAAAGTAAGACCAATTTCACTCAACCAAACGCTTGGCATTTGCTGTTGAAAGATCAGCTGATTCAGAAATAAAACGCTTACCCAATTCTGTTCAGCTTCTCCACCATATTTTTCACCCCATTCGTTCCTTCCCCAGCATCTTCATCCAACGCCGCCAAATCGGTGGAATTTGGAGACAAAGCCGTATCCTAAGAGAACGTTAAAAGCGTTTTCCCCTGCTTCTCCTCTGGTAACAAACCTTGCTCAGCTTCGGCTTTTGATGCGTAATTGGAGGTGGAGATTTTGGAGTTGTAGAGGGGGACGAAGGCGGCGGAGGGGCTTCTCTGAGAGGAACGTAAGTCGAGTTTGCCTTTTCATCGTCCATACGATGCTCAAACATTTCTTAATATGAATAATGTGACTTCTGCTATCTCATTTTTCGAACTGACTTCGTCGTGATGCCACCACATTTGAGGTTGATAACCGTTGTTGTTGTATTTATATCTTTATTGTGTGATTAGTTCCTCTTCGACCAATTCCCGTTCTTTTTCATTCTCCTCCTCCTCCTCCTCCTTACTTTTCTCATTTCCAATCTTTGTGTTATATCCATTTTGGATACAAATGCTTGAGCAATCAAATTTGGCTCGAATTTGACCGAATTTCAACGACTTTTGCGTTGATGATGGACTAGCTGGCATTTGTACGGTGTGCTGAAAGCGATGCACGGCCAGCAGGTGAATCGGCTGAATGAATGATGCGCGAGGATCCGGATGGATTTAGAGAGAGAAGTTAAATTGAGATCAAAAATTTGATTTAAGGAGCATAAGCCCTGGACTGAAGTGTCTGTCAATAAGCGGTGATTTCAGCAGTGAATGCATGTCAGTCAATTTTACGCTTGCCCTAGGCATCTGGCGAGGGAGGCGAGGCGAGGAAGTAATTAGAACTGTATTAGTCATCATTACTTAACTCGACTGCCCCTTTCAATGTTATTGATAGTCCCACCCCTCCCGCCTAAATCATTTAGCTGCCCCAAGTCATGGACGGCAAAAAAGGAAAAAAAAAAGCGAAAAAATTAATTCATTTGTGCAAATCATAACGCCAAAATCATTTAAACAAATTAACAAACAAACTCTAACGGCGCAGCAGACAGAGTGATGTTAGACATTATATCCTCGCCATTGAATTTTGCTAAAATTTTGAGGCCATGTAACATAGAGCTCACTGGTTGTATTTCAGTGACCAAATTTTGCAGACGTTCCTCTAGTGAACCCAGCTTACTTTAAGCAAAATTTGATGGAATTTGGAGCTTTTTGAAAACATCGATATTTCGGTCGTCAATTTTTTTAGAACTTTTTGACATTCTTTGTCCTCTAAAATTTTTTTGCAACCCGTTATCAATTTAGTTTATGCTCAATATTATAGACAATTTAGTTCTCGATTTCTATTGTAACTTCTTTTTTACTCATGACAGAACGCCAAAGATTATTATTACCAACAATTCGTTCAAACATTAATTCGCTTTTTTTACTTTTTTGCCGTCCATGAAGTTTCCCTTTTTTGCTAAACCCTGAATACGGAATCATCCCAAACCAGAATTCCATCTCCTAATTAACAGTCGAAACCTCAAAACATTAGTTTTACATATCTTGTGTTTTGATCAATTGTTAAAATGCTTTATAATGGGAAATTCTTAAACAAAAATTTTCATGCTGACATTCCCTTTGAATTAGCTGGAAGCTTTGTGGTAAGAAATGAATTGGCCTAAAGCAGTCCAATTATTCATTTTTCAGGAGAACCACCGTAGCACTGTTTATGCTGTGGCTTTCAGCTCCGTCACTCGTCCGGAAGCAGCAACTTACTTTGCCACCGTAGGAAATAATAGAGGTGTGTGACAATTCCTAATAATAATTTATAGGCTTTTCACTGTTTAATTGCAAAAACAAAGATTTGCGTTGAATTACCAATTTTAGGTCTCTGTTTACCTTTGTCCACCCGAAAAGGGCATTAAATTGGTGCGTCAGTTCGAGGACCAGGATGCGGTTGGTTTCCATTTTCTGTCGTTGTTCTTTCTAACGTTCACTTTCACACAGAAAGACGAGTGTTATTACGCAATCACTTGGGCCTATGATTTGGAGAGGGCGCAACAAATGTTGGTGGTAGGAGGATTCCGTGGAATCATCCGGGTGATCAGTCCACACAATGGACGACTTCACTGCGTAAGACCATCCTCGGCCCATTATGTTATGAGAATCGGACACATTCTTTTCAACGATTTAATTGAAATTGGGATTAAATAATTATTTCAAATCGAATTCCCTTTTCTTTAGGCCCTTCTCGGCCACGGCGATTCCATCAACGAATTGCGCACCTCGCCCATTTCTCCGATGATTGTAGCTTCCGCAAGCAAGGATCTGACGGCACGAATTTGGTGAAGTCAATTGCAATTGCCCTTCGATTCTCTTTTTTAAATTACAACACTCCATTCAATGCTTTTCCCATTTTTAAATCATTTTGCACGGATTATATTAAGAACTAAACTAAATTTGAGGAACATCTCCTACTCACAGTGTTTGGCCATCCTTGGGGGGACCCACGGACACCGGGATCAAGTGATCTCTCTGGTAGCTTGACGTTTGTCTTTCGCTCTGACCCGATCTGAAAGGACTTCGATTCTACCGGCTTTTTTTTGGCAACCGCGAGTATGGACCACGCGGTTAAATTGTGGCACATTGGCGAAGGCACCGAAGTGAACGAAAACATTGGCGCTTCGTTGAGCGGACATATAAATGCCATCCGAAGCGTGGAAATGCACTTTCCGGTGTGCCATTCCAGGTCGGTTTAGAATGGCTTTTAATCATTTTAATTTAGTAATAGCAGCAATTTAGGGATCAGCACACGGCAAGAATTTCATAATAATCCATTGGTTAACGCGTGCTATTATTGTACTTAGAATTACGTCGATTGCGTTCGCATATTTGGCAATTTCTTATTTTCTAAGGTCAGTTTCTTTCTCATTTTTTTCCTCAAAGTTCTTTCGTATTCCAAAGATTATTTTGCACATTTATTTGAAAAAGAAATGATCGAAACCTTAGAAAGAAAATTCGGCGGATTAGCGGAGGCAAATGCCCCGCCCCGACACTGGCCGAGCCGCCCCAAAAACTTAAAATAAAATTGTTAAAATAGCCGCTACATCGATGCCTCTTTTTAAGTCTTGCGAAAATTGCATTACCTTATGGAAATTCGGCAAATTCACTGAAGGTATTTCGGGGAAGGGCACTCTGAGCTGTGCCGAGACTTACGCTGCACACACCGTCATAATGGTAAGCATGGGGGGGGTAAAGCCCTGGGTGTGGGGGGGGGGGTAAAGCCCTGGGGGTGGGAGGGGGAGGGGGGGGGGGGGTAAAGTCCGTTTGCAGAAAGTTCGGAGGTCAATTTGAAAATTGTGAAGGGCCTTTTGCACCCGCCAAAACCGTCCAGGCCGGATTAGAATTGCAGCGAAAGCATTTGGCCATACCATTCCGTTTAAGGAGATGCCCCACACCGAAATGTGGTTTATCAAGATGGCCATCGACCCGCTTCTTAAAGTCAGTTGCTAGAACACGAGACCAAATAATTGTCTTTCAACCGTATAAGATTGAACTTACAGTTTCTCGTCTGTGGTAATGAAGAGGGTGAACTGCGTATTTGGCGGTTGGATCAGGATAAATTGCCCAATCGAAAAAGGTAGAAAAAGAGGGGGGGCGGCGAAATCCGTTTTCTGTTTTTGTCGGATTTAGCGACTTTTGTTTGGCCGCGCCAAGCAAAGAGTTGAGGAAATGCATTCGGCAGGTGGCATTCAGTCCGGATGGACAGGTAATCGACCGGAGACCGTTTTTTGGGTTACCCCCCCCCCCCCATCACAGATTATGCTTTGTGTCGGAGATGCTGGCATTGTGTCGCGATACAATTTGCAAGAAAAGGAAGAGACGGACTCCGACATTGAGCTGATCAGCGGCTGAATAATATCATCAAATTTCGCATATCATTTCTTAACATACTCTTACTTTATTTATTCTTGATACATTCCAAAAGATCCGCATATTATGATCGATAAAGCTTTCATTTTAGGTTCGTTTTGACGCTCAAAAAAATTAATTATTTGGAATTTTCTTCCGATTGGGACGGACAGGTGATTATAAAGAATGGGTGGGGCTGGGGGGGGAGAGGAGAGGCTTGGTGTTTGCACAGCTACTGACCCCCAATGTTGGGTCGTCAGTCTTCTTGGCCACAAACAGTCGGTTAAAGTGAGGGGGCGGCGGCGGTGCTGGAGAGGGTACTCAAATGCAATTTGCAATGACAGTTTGTGGCGGTTGTGAAAGTATAGCCATGGGAAATACGGGGGGGGGGGGGGGGGTCGATGGTTCGCATTTTGGGGTTATCCCACCCAAATCATTTAAAATTCCCCCCCCCCCCTTCCCCCCCTCTTTCTTTCCTCAAATTGGCCCCAAACGTTTTAGCTCCTTCAAAAATAGCTTTTGTTGGCCCGGCTGTGGATTATCGGACTTTCTAATCTAATTGGGGGGGCTTTTCGTCGTTTGCCCCCCCCTCCCCCCGTTAGTTGGTCCCCTTTTACAAAGTCCGTCTGCTCAAATCCTGGTGACTGACTGAAGACGATTCGTTGGTTGGCATTGGCACCGCCCACTGAATGAATGTTTTTGGCCTTTCGTAAGCCGCCCGCCCCCTTATTAAAAATAAATCATTTCGAAAAACGCGGCCTTTCATGCCAATGACGCGCCACATGGCCGGGCGTTCCTTCATATTTGCCCATTCCCCCCGCCCCCTACGGGTGCATGGGCGAGTTCGTTCCCCTGGAAACAGTCAGTCCATCATCGAATGGGATGCGTTGAGAGAATGACAACCACAACCAATTACCGAGATGGGTGGGTGGGTGTGTTGGGAGGGATTGGGATAGGTGGGAGGGGGGGGGGGGTAAATGGAGATTGAGCTTTTGTGGGTGGATTGGATGGAATAACGACCACATTGGACGGACGTTCTGCCCCCCCCCACCCTCCCAATGTCCGACGGTCAGGCCATACCCCCCCCCCCCCCACTCCCCCCCCCACTATAAGCTCTCATTTACCTTCCATCGGCGGATATTATCCCATCCACCCGCCACCAATCGGCACCGGTGCTTCTCTTTCATCCTTTCATAAACAGACAGAACACAGCTCATCCGTTTCAATGTGCGGCGATTCTATCGGACGGATAATTTAATTATTATCAATTATCCGTTCCTATTCATTCTTAAAGCCAAATGCTTAAATGTTTTTGGCTAATGACCGACCGATGCGGTGGCAGTGTCAGACGGTTTCGGCGAGTCAAACAAAAAAAGAGAATGGGGCCAACACAAAAGCCGAGCAATTGGCCTTTCGCCGGCCCTTCCCCCGCCTCTCTCTTGCGCAATGCAAACAAACGAATGGATGGAAATTTTGGAAGGCCGAAATTTTATCCCTCTCAATTTTTCAGCCCCTGCGGGGGAAAGAAGGAAGAAGGAAGGGGAAGCCCTTTTCCCCACAACATCAATTTCCTTCTAATGAATTTGTTTGGTGGGCACTTCCAGTCCACCGATCCCCCAATGTTTTGTCTCCGTCGTCCAATCCCCGCGCACCTGTCATGGCCATCATTTGTACAAATGCTCCAAATTTTGGATGTCCGCCTCTTCTCGTTCGTTCTACGAATGTATTCGTCCACCCCTCTCAATGGCATTTAATCAGTTTTTAGGGCCCTTTCGTTGTCCCCCCCCCCCGGCTAAACCATTGCCAGTAGTGCATTAGTTAGACACCCGCAAATGAATGCCAAATTGGCATTGCCAACGTTCCCCCCCCCGTCCCCCCCCCTCCCCCCTCTCCCCCCCTCCGCGTCCTTTCGTTTCCTATTCCCCACCCAACTTTCATCCAGCAATATTCCCCTCTTCTCCCGCCGGCAAATTGTTCGGGTGTTGCCTTCTGGAAGGATTGCCCTGTTCCGCTTATTTGTTAGCTGACGGCCCCCCCCCCCCCCCTCACGCCTTCGCGCCATTTCATTTTCATATTCCTTCATCCACCGAACGCCGCTTTTGAAAATAATTTATACATTTCTATTAAAAACAATTCCATTTGGGGTAAATGGCTCCAATTTGCATTTTGAGTGTAGCAAATAAATAAGCAAAGAAAAAGAATTTGGAGCTGTACTCGAGAAAAGGCTAGACCAATAAAAACGAGAGCGGAAAAGTGCCCATGGGAACATTGAGGGAGCAAATCGATGCCATGCCGAAGAGAGTGTCCCCCCCCCCTCCCCCTCCCCTCCCCCCCTCCCCCCCCCCCCCCCCTCGGCCGCCGTCCCTTTCCGTCCTCTTAAGGAAGAATTCTCCACGGGGCCCATCCGCCGGCAGTTAGGAGCGAAAGAATTGTCCTTGGCGCACTCCCGGCGCCCATCTGCTCATTCAACAAATTTAAAGCATTTCCCTCGGCTTGCACATTATTCCCCCCCCCCCCCCCCCTCCCCCCCCCCGCCCCTTTCGGCGTCCGTCAAATGAAAGCCAAAAAAAGTATTTGACGATTCTTTTATTTCGTGCAAATATCAATTAGCCAAATCTAACAAAAAGTTAAAACAAAAAAGCCAAATCCCGCCGAGGGGGGCGTCGGAGGGGCGAGCGGCCAATGCGAGTGGACGAGTCTTTAGCATAATCCGACAAAAGTTGCATCACTCGCAAAAACAATCAAAAAACATTCTCGCACCTCAACACATGCCAAAATGTACTGTATTCTTAGACCGATGACTTTGATTTGCACCGTTTTCCGACCCATTTGACCGTTCGTGCGTTTAGGCACTATAAATTTAAAGACTTTTACACCCCCCCCCCCTTTATTATGCGTCATTAAATATTTTCTTTGCATCGATTGAAAGCATTTAATGCGATGAAAGAGACCGACAAATCTTTCCTTATACATAATGTACCAGCCAAATGCCAAATGCAAAGGCGGCGGCGGCGGCGGACTTTCTGCCCGCCCTTTTGGCGTCCGTCCGAATTCTTTTCTTTTGCCCGTTTAGGAAAATTCCGCTCGGCTCAACCCAAAAAAGGCTGCAAATGTTTGTGCATTGACTGTCAGAAGCCTCCCCCCTCCGTCCGGTCGCCGCCAATGGCTAATCGCTGCCCATCTTCTGGCCATTATGCGCCGCCCATTTGGTATCCGTCGAGTGCCATTGATTCCTCCCCAATTTGGTCATCGCCGCAAGCGCTGTCCAGGAGAACAACGGCTTCCCCGCCCCCTTCCCCCCAATTCATTGCCCTTTTTGTCGTTTTATTCATCTTCTGTCTCCAATTGCCCTTCTCCACCGCCGTTCGCAACAAAGAAATCGACGAAAACTATCAGCGGCTCATTCCCCTCCGGGACATTCCCCAGGGATGCGACCACGCCAAAGGGGTCACCCCGGGGACGGGCGATCCGGCAAAAGGTAGAAAAGTGCCGAATTGACCAGTTGAGTCGTTGCTGGTTTTAGAGTATGGCTTTGTTGGCGGGGGGCTGGAGAAGTGCCGAGTTTGGTTGGAGGGCGACGAGCAGAGTGCCAGCGATGAGGAAGGGCATTACGAGCGGTACAAATGCAAACATCTCAAGGGTTTGTGGGGGGAGGGGGGGGGGGGGAGTGACGGGGGGGGGTTGAGGGGGAGGGGGGGTTTGTGGGGGGGTTTGTGGGGGGGGGGGTTTGTGGGGGGGGGGGGTTTGTGGGGGAGGGGGGGGGGGGGGAGTGACGGGGGGGGGGGGTTGAGGGGGAGGGGGGGGTTTGTGGGGGGGGGGGTTTGTGGGGGGGGGGGGGTTTGTGGGGGAGGGGGGGGTTTGTGGGGGAGGGGGGGGGGGGAGTGACGGGGAGGGGGGGGGGGGGGGGTTTGAGGGGAAAGGTGCATAAAGAGGGCCAAAATTCCTTTTAAAGTACACGGTCACTTCAACGAGGAGACGGGCAAATGCGAGTGCAAAGACCATTGGAAAGGGCCCACATGCAACGGTCAGTCAGTTACAATTTGGACACAATTTCATCCATTTCAGATTACATCGGCTGTCCCTCCAACCATTCCTACTTCATGGGAGTGTGAGTTACCCCCCCCCCCCCCCCTCCTCGACCAAATGACCCCCCCCCCCCCCTTAATTAGTTGCACCCCCAACAACTGTCAACACGAGGGAGAACTTGGCGCTTGGGTCCAAACACATCGAATGCATTTGCAAAGCCCCCTGGGACGGTCGCTTCTGCGATCGGTTGGCATGCTGGCGAATGGCAGAGAAAGGTGATCGATTAAGCGGCCGAATTCATTTTTGCGAGCCGTCCCTTTGTCGGGCAATTGAATAATCCATTTCGAATTACCTCAGAAAATGAACGGCGTTGGCGCAATGCAGGAGAACATTGTCGCTGTGCAGACTAATTACGAAGGGACCAATTGCGAGACGGTCGTGTCCTGTCAGAATGGGGAATTTGTAGCGGAAAGGTCTTTTGGGTCGGGGGACCGATCGGATGGGCGAAATGTCCGCGCGGTTCAGGTGTCAGTGCGCGGAAGGATGGAAAGGCGAAGTGTGCGACCGGAAGTGCATTCCAAATCAAACGTACGTCTTGCAAAGTGACTATGAGTCCCCCCAGGCAGAAACTCATTTAAGCAAAGTCCGGGTTTTCTTTTCTTTTTTTTGCGAATGTTCTCACAGCCCAAAAAACATCAAGTAGAGCGACTTTTAGTCAATAAAAATCAATATTTTGGCGTTTTTGAGATGCTTTAAGAAAAATATGCAATTAAATTGTTGTAATCAAAAAATTTAAAAAAATCGAGTCCACATTTTCCAAAAAATTTTTGAGCTAGTAACTTGTTTTTTGTCGTAAATAGTCCGAAAAAAAGAATATTTGTTAATCCATATTTCGCTATTTTTACTCCATATAAATCCGGTCTCTGTCCTCGCTGCCCCATCCTCCAACACATTGCGTTTTAAGATGCTCATCGCCTCCAGCGTTTTCGCAAAAAGTTGGCATATTTCTATCGCTGTTTGGGTTCATTTTGACGGCAACATTTTATGGCAACCGAAGATGAGATCCCATTAATTTGTAATTGTCTTCAAACTAGAGTAGAGCGGGATTAGCAGGGATTGAAAAATCCGGGACCGGGATCAACTTTTGTAGTCGGGATTAGTCGGCATTTGCATTGGCGATCTGTCTCAACTTTCAAATATATACCCGAGGGCCAATGCAAAAAAATATTTCGCCAGAAATGCCATTTTTAGGGGTGCATAAAAATCCCTATCGGGATCCCGACTGCGCAATCGGGATTTCAAAAACCGGGAGAATCCCTCCCGATCCACCCGCTCTACCCTACTTCAACCCCCTCGTTAATGTACAATAAAGCATTTGTCCAATGTTCTCTCTCTCATTTCCTTCCATCCAATGATTCTTTTTCATTTCCTCCGACTCTTTTTAACAATGCAAAGGAACGAACTCGCACAATGCGTTAGCCCTCCCCCCCCCCCTCCCCATTCGATCGCTTTGCCCACGCCATCCTTTCCCATAAATTAATTTTAGCATGAGCATAAATTGTTTGCAAAAAACTGATTTAGTAGAACCTTTCCTCAAGTGATTATGGACATTTATTTATTTGCTTTGTTATAATTACAATTTGAAAGGTTATCGGAATCAAAACATCGCGTCGGTCACTTGGTTTGCATAATCTGCTTGAAGCCGCCCTTCCTGGCAGTTAAAATCAAATAACCCAAACAAGGCTTCCCATTAGCTATTAAAGTCATGAACAGCAACAAAAACAAAAAAGCGGTCGGGACCCCAATTCTAAAGGATTGCCGAGAGTTTGGTGGATTTAGAAAACCCGATTTTGTGACGATTTTTTCAATGCTTGATCCTAAAACCTGATAAAAAAAACTTAGCACTTGAGGTAAAAGTTACTATAACCTTTGTACAAAATCAGGAAATCACGATTTAAAAAAATTCCCCACATGCGCGAATTTTTGGAGTTGCTGTTACGCTCTCAGTGACTCGGAACCAAGTAAAACACTGCTCCCACCTGAGCGTCTTCACCGCCTCCTGCAGCGTGGCTTTGTTCTCCTCTGGGATGCTTCCGACCTTTCTTTCGAGCACGTCCGCAAAAGTACCTGCAAAATCGTGGTAGCCCAATGCTGTTGCGTAAGTGGCAATGCGCCTCAGTTCCTGGAAAAATGGGGAGGGGGGTGAATTCAGCTCAGAACTTAAGCGGGACGAATTGTGTAGATTTTGGTACGACCTGCTTGAACTGGTCCGATCTGTCTGCCTTTTTCAACAATCGCTGTAACCTCTGCACATCCGACTGTATCCCGTGCTGATCCGTCCAATAAATCCGGGTGGACGCACTCTGCTTAGTAGCTGACGTCGGGAAATTCCACTAAACTTCCTTTTGGTGTTGTCCTTCCCGCCCTTTGCTTACCTTTGGTTCGGCGTCGATTGTTGCTGGCTGTGTGTTCTCCAATTTATTGTAGCAGTCGGCACCAATTGTAGACAAAGCATCCACAACTTAGAAGGCGTCGTCTCTTAAGAGTTCTTAAAGCCACATATTCGCCGCCCCACCCCATTTTATTTCCAACCTGTACGGTTTCAACACAAACTTCTTCGTTCGTCCGTTCGTCCATCAAAACCGCGATTTGGCCTTCTGCGCCGAGAACTTCGGCCAGTAAATGAAAATTGACCCAATTTTCACAGCCCACCGAATCTCTCTCTGAATTTAAGCAGTTAAAATTCCAATGCTAGGGGCATATCGGCGACCCATCCCCCGAAGAGAACGGCAATTTTCAATCAAATATTGTAAATGTTTTACCTTTGGGTATTATGACGTGACAGAGGGAAGAGGAAGGAATATTTATGAAAAATTCGTTTTTCGAGAAGCCCAAAAGTCGGAACGTGGGTTTTGTAGGCTGGGTAGAGTCGTCCGGATCGCAAATTCTTTTGATGATTTGTCCTTCAAAGGAATGAACGGCGTCTTTATGCATTTTCGGCGTTAAACGGACCTTTAAAAACAGCGGAAATTGAGAATCAAGTCCCCCCCCCACCCTCCCTTTTTTGCACATTTATTTGGTGCGAGGACGAAATGCGAATGATTGCCGAATCGTTGAGCCTCGCCAGTTCGGCCAATTGCTTCGCAAAAGGAATTGCGTCTTCGTCTCGACAAAGAACCCATGGCGAAGTCTGCGCGCTCTGACCCTGCAAATTGGAAGAGCGAGAAACGGCACAAAGATCGGACAAAAGAGAGGAAGCGCAGTTCGGATTGTCGGAGAGGGCCACGAAGCGGACGGGGCACGGGAGAATGAAAGAAGCGGGGATCTGATCAATGAGAAGAAATTAAGTTTTCTGTTTGTTAAATAAATGTCAACAGAATTTAAAAGATTACCCATTTGTAATGGGTGACCTCCAACAGCAAAATGAGTTCGAAATTGGTCAGAGAGTTCTGCTGCTCGAGCAACAAATCCAATAAGCTCAGAAAGTCAAGTTTGCCGCCGCCATTTGTGACATCGTCCCTTCAGAATAAATTCAAAACCTCTTTTTTTGCCCCGCCGAACCCTTTACGCACAATGTAAAGCTGCCCTTAACGTCATTTAAAGATTTTGCAGATTTCTTGACTATTTTAGGGTATTTCCCAAACCAAAATCTGAAAAGTGAAAAAGAAAATAGTGCAAAAAAACGTAATAAATGTCTCACCAAATCAATCTCCAAATCGCTTTCCGCCAATTCACTCACAAAAGTGCTAATGAACTCCAAAGCCCGGTTAAACTTGGCTTGTGTTGGTGAGTTGGCATTGGAATAATCCAAAAAAATGGAAGATGAACAATCGAGTACAACAAAAATATGTGCACACATTGACAAGCGGTAAAATAAGGAGTCTAAAAGCCGGCTCAGGTGTGCTGATCTCGAATATTGTCAAATAAATGATTTTGTAAAAATACAGACAAAATCAATGATCAAAACTGATATCATACTCGAGCCACCACACCCTGAAAACCACAGGATGTGATGTTTTCAATTAGATTTGGTGAGGGGGATAACCGAAAACACCCATTTTTCTTCATCGACTATGTACATGAACATGCTATCGCCATGCTTTCACCATCCATCCCATCTTTGGTGGTAATTGATGAAAGATTGCCTCAGGGGATTGCGCGGATGGGTCAGATGGTGCCCTTAAGGGGACGAATCGATGAATGGATATTTTTGGTTAGTTTGGGTGTGTGGTGGGCCATTTTTGGCATAAACGTGGCGGGGGGAAAGGGTCCGGTTTTGTCAAAATGCACAGCAGAGGTTGGGATTTCGTGACCATAATGCGATTTTGAGGGGACGGGAGGGCAAGACAACAAAATATCCCCTAACTAGGGGATATTTTGTCCAGAGGGACCCTTTGTCCTTTTTCCCCTAGGGGATATTTTGTCCGCGTATTGACGGGGAAGTTGCACTACAGAGATTCGGGGTTTCTCAATTCCGCCTAACCAACGTAATCACTAACATAAAGTATATATACCTTCGCTTTTCTGACCTTTTGACCGATCCATCCATAAAATGGGTTGTCAAGTGTCATCATTCTTCAGTTTCCCATTGACAATAATTCACCCCCCCCCCCCCCCCCTCCCTCACAACATAAATGATGGCATTCGCCTTCCTTCCCGGCGAAAATAACTCGGATTAAACATTCATTGGTGATGGCACAGTACTCAATGTTCGCATTAGTCCGTTTTCTTTAAATGTGCTAAAAATCGCTAATTTCGACTTAAATATTGACCAAAAACAGCAAAAATATGGGCCAAAAACAACAAAAGTGTCAAAGCAAAGCAATTGTAAGTGTAAATACTTTTCTCGTGTTTTGGAAAATTCTAAAATCATTTTTTTCGGAAAAAGTCATTTTTAGGGGTGCATTTTTGGGTAAGAAAGTTTTTGAAAATGTATTTGTTTTAAAAAAAGAGATGGGCGCCGCCGAGAAATTCTTTTTTAAATTTTCCCAAAGGGACAAAAAATCGGCCAGCATAGAAAGGTGGGGAATGGCATGAATAATTAATTCATTAATTTGCTAATTGTCCCGCATCGGTAAATCCATCCCATTTGCTCTTCCCCCCCCCCCCCCCCAATTGGCCCCTTCCCTTCACTGAATGTCTTTTGTCAAATTTGTTCTCGATGACAGGTCGTCGTTGAACGTCTCAATCACCCTTTTATTTCATCTTCTACGGTCAATCATTTGATATTTGGAAAAGAGATTGAGCCGGGAATATGAACGATGAGAGGAAAAGCAAAAGCAAATAAAATTGGAGGGTAGGAAGGCAGGACATATTCGAGACGACTTACGGATTGACCAACCGGAGCACAAAGAGGAGAGTGAATTTGTGAGTATTTTTATCTCCAAAACCCCTCCAGCAAAAGGCATCGCTTCGCGAATAATTTCCCAGCATCCACCGAAAATTTAAGTTTTTGTTTTCATGCCCCCCCCCCTCCACCCCCCCCCCCCCCCATCACACCAAAATATTTATAATACCCGCACATTCAAATCCGCTCCTGTTTTTTTTCTTTATCTCATTCTTCGTATCCTTCGGTCACATCAAGATCCAACACACCAATCAATCATCATTCACTTTCACACCGACCACCCCACTCCCCCCCCCCCTCCCCCCGCCGCCCATCCATTGTCCATTTCACGTTCTTCAAACAAATGATGAAATTCCTAGGAGAAAAGGGCAGGCAATGGACTAAACAAAGCAATCGAAGTTGGGTTGGGTGGGGAATGGACGGGGGGGGGGGAGGGTAAGTGAATAATAAGTGAACGAATGGACTGACTGGTAAATTGGGAAGAATAAGCAAATGTGGGGGGAGCGAATGTGTTGAGAGGGGGGGTGGGGGGGGGGTTTATTGGAGGGTTTGAAGGATTAGAGAGAGAGAGAGAGAGAGAGAGAGAGAGAGAGAGAGAGAGAGAGAGAGAGAGAGAGAGAGAGAGAGAGAGAGAGAGAGAGAGAGAGAGAGAGAGAGAGAGAGAGAGAGAGAGAGAGAGAGAGAGAGAGAGAGAGAGAGAGAGAGAGAGAGAGAGAGAGAGAGAGAGAGAGAAAGAAAGAAAGAAAGAAAGAAAGAAAGAAAGAGAGCCTTTGTCCGAATCGTTGAATATTTGAGTGGCCGTCGGATTTGTATGGCGCGCAGAACTCTCAACGTTCCCCAAATCGCTTTTATCCCCCAATTTCCAACTCCCATCTTTCGAGTTCGCTTTTCTGACTGACTGTCCATTCGTGAGCTGCTTGCTACTCGTCTTCGCGTAAATTCAGCCAACCTTCGTCCACTTCCGGTCGACTTGTCAAGGCACCAGCAAGTCGCTCACATCTGTCCACATTGCCCCCATTACTTCCGACTGTGCTCGCCAAATGTCTTTCATTGCACGGACCCCCCCCCCCTCCCCCCTCCCCCATTCTGCTGATGTCCGCAGTTTGTGCTGGTCACTCACTACCAATTCAATTCATTTCACTGGGTTTTGGGAACGGATGGTTGAGGTACACACAAAGCTGTCGAAGGAGTTCTTCACGTCCCCTCTCCCTTTCTTCGTTTAGCTGACTGATTCGCTCTCCACAACACCCATCCAGCAGTTATGGATGGATGGGTGGAGTAACGGATGGATTTGTGATGGGTACCACCCATTCATTCAACCTCTTCCTCCCACTCCTATTACCGCCATTCCTATTACCGCCCGCCCCTCAAGGGGTATTCCTCTCGCTCACATACATTTGTGTGTTTTATTGCGCACCCCCCCCCCCTCCCCCCCCCCCCCCTCCCCCCCTCCCCTCCCCTCCCCTCCCCTCTTCTCCTCCACTCCCCTTCCATTCTCCCCTCAACTCCAACCACTCTCCCTGCTCCCCTTACTCTTCTTACCCCCCTCCCCCCCTCCCTCTTCTTCCCCTTCCCCTTCCAGTACCATTGGATGAAACCGATGGACTGTGAGGAGATGGAAGGAATAAATGGAACGGGCGATGGGGGGGGGGGATGGTCCGTATCGATTTCCGCCGCCGTCGGCAAAAGGGAGGAGACGTCGTCCCTTCTTCCAGAGGAGTTGGGGAAGTACAAAGAGTGCCGATTGGCGACGGAAATTGCGGAGGTTTTGCCTCGGGCAAAAATGTCAGTCAGCCTGTATTGACCAGACAGACAAAGTGCTGGCAAATGAGGGAGAACCCGGTGGATTCTTTCTCCCCTCTTTAACGTCCGATCCATTCCAATTACATAAACTTCTGAATGGAATGCCTTAACTCTCTGCCCACCACTTCCCTTTTCTCTTCTCGAACTCCAAACTGTCCGTCCTCCGGCCTTGATCCCCAACCCCCCACCCCCCCCCCACTCAATTGCCTCCCGTCCAATTCGCCAAAACTTCGTCCATTTACACAAATATCTACAAAATGTCCCTTAATTGTTATTGGCTGGCTATGTATCTCAAATAAACCTGATTTTTTGGAATTGTGGCTAAAAATAAAGCCAGTGTATGAAACGGGGCAAGGGCATAAAAATGTTCACTGTCCACCGACCGTCAACTATTTTTCTTTGTTTCCCTTTTGCCATCCTTTTTTTAAAAAATAATTCGACCCGTTTTCGATCATTTTCTGAGCTGCCTGTCTGTGACTGATGCGGGGTCAGTGAACAAAGCGATTGGATTTGTCGGTTGACCCATTTCCCCCGCCCCATAAGGGAACGAGTTTTAACGACGGTGTTTGCTTTTCCCTGCCCTCGGATGCGTGTCATGCCGTCACTTTCCCTCATGTCTTCTTAATCCAGTGGTTTTACATATTCCCTTTTTTAACGATTCGTCCTTTATGCTTTTGTGGTTTTTTAGAAGCTTTGTAGACTTTTTGTCGATTTTTTTGTGGTTTTTTTTTTGGAAAATTTAAGGGTGTCGTCAAATCTTTATTTTTTTAATCTTGTCCTTTATTTTTACTTTGACTTATAATCCTTGTCTAATCTCACAGGAACATTTTCTCACCTCTCCCCGATGATTTCCTCGTTTTCTCCAACCGATAAGCCATGCTCCTCTTCCTCCTCTTCGTCCACTGTTCCTCCTTGCTGCTCCTCTTCTTCATCCGACGAGGCGGAGGCGGACACTCGGGGATGGCCATCCGTAGTGCGTTACCTTCCTTGCCGTCTCAAACATTTTCTTTTCAGGTGAACGTTTTGGAGACTCCGGACCGTCGTCGAGTGCGCAAAACATGGCGTTCAGTGGCTATTCGAGTGGATCTGAACAGAATCCCCGAGTCTGTTCATCATCTGCCATCCGTCACAAATCTGCAACGGTCCCTTCCGGCCATCATTTCTCGACGCCAATGTCCGAATTTCTCTTCATCCCTTCGAAAGAACGGTACCAAAAGATTGGCGGACAACATCGCCTTCAGCACCGGTACCCCAAGCAGCAGCAGACAACCGGGCACACTGTTCACGTCGCCCCCTTTGATGAGGAGAGTGGTCAGTTTCCTCTTCAACTGCCACAGGCGCGTAGCCACAAAAAATTGGAGAGGGAATTTGCCATTTGAGTGCCGGAGCCAATTTTTCTAAAAAGGCTCGATTTTTAGAGGTGCATTTTTGGTAATACCCCCCCCCCCCCCCTCTCTCTCCCCCCTCCCCTTGTTCAAAAAATAATTTTTGTTTAAAAGTTATAAAAGGGTTTTCTAGGGGTATTCTGAGGCGTAGAATCCGATTTTGCCATCCATTTCGACCATTTTCAAACCCCGGACACCAATTCGAACAATTTTTGGAAAAAAAATTTTCCAAAAATCAATTTTAACTGCAAAAAATAAAAAGGAATAAAAAAGATGAAGACTAAATCCTTCAAAAAACATGGTTCGATCATTATTTGCTTTTTTATTGTAATGTTGTGCTTTTGAATGATTTTGAGGCGAATTTTCGAAAAAATTGTTTGAATTTGGGTCCGGGTTTTAATTGGTCCAAATGGAGGTCGGACTCTGACTCTACGACCCCTAAAAACCCCTCGAAACACCCATTTCTCGACTTTGAAATATTTTTTTTTGATAAACGGGGAGAGGGCCAGCTACAGTGGGGGGAGGAGGGGTCGGGTAAAATATTTTTGAAGATAACAAATTTGTTAAGAAAGATCCAAAATTGCGAGTGTTGCAAAACAAAAGGGTCCCTATGGGGTTTTTTTTTTCTCTAATTTCAACCGTTTAGCGCCATTCCCCCACACTCCGCACTCCAAAATCATGCAACAACAGCTCACAATGTGGACATATCCATCTCTCCATCTCCCCAATGTCCGCCTTTTTTATCCGTCAAAGGCTCCATGAACAAAGCAACCCCAGCGGTGATTGTTCCCCAACCTCCTCCTCTTCTTCGCTTCCTGTGCTACGACCGCTGAACATTCACAATTACATCGGTCAGTCTTTATGATTGGACGCCAGGGCTGCTCGAGAAAGTTACTGACCCCGAGAGCAGGCACGTAGCCAAGGGGCAGAGAGGGCCAGCCCCCCCCCCCCCTCGAAGATCAAAAATTCAAAAATTTCTCGGCGGCTACCATTTCTAAAAACCTTCGAATCAAGAGCCGAGGGGTTTAGAAGAGAAAATCGGAAAAAAGTAGAAAGATGTTTTCTTTTCATCGAAAATTCGATGGCCGTAGGCGCTGTCTGAAATTTCTCGATCTTTAAACTTAACTATTTCAGGAATCCGCTTCAGTGGAGAACATCTGAAAGATGTGACGCAGTCGCAATCGTTGAATTGTTATGCCAGGAATGGAGAGGACAAAGCAACGCCTCCGAGTTCAACAACGGATGAAAACAGTTTTGTTGTGCGAAAAAGGAAGGAACAGGCGCCCTCGACTTCTTTTGAGTCGACAAAAGAGAACTCTTCCACCAATGACTCGGGCTTCCTGGACTCCTCCGGTATGTCGTCCACCTCCGTCATCGAGACGCCCAGCAAAGGCCTCTTCACCCCGCATCTTCCTTCCAACTCGTCTTCTTCTTTCTCCAGTTCTCCCAATTGCCTGCTCCTAGATTTTGAACAACCCCAACATCCGCATCATCTCACTCACCCGCCTTCATCCTCTTCCTCTTCCACCATAGCAGCACCCGCAATTCCTGAGCAGAGTTATGGACCATTAGAAGCGAGGTGGGGACGAGGGAAGGAGGAAGGGGGAGGGACGGAATGATAAACGACGTCCGAAGTTCAGCGTGTTGGATGGGATCTTAAACGATCTTTCGAGATGGCCTTCGATGGATGCTAACTCGCCGGGAAAAACGCGTACGAGTCCCCAGGTCAGACACAATTACTGTATTTTCCTCATGGACTTAACCACGGGGGGGGGGGGCAGTGCCCACCCGAAATGTTTTTTGTTAAACAAAACAATAGGGTGATCCTTATTTGCAAAATTAGTAACTTTTTGACCAATTTTCTTTAAAAATATCGTTAAAATCTAAAAATTACTCGGCGGCACCTATCGGCACCGCCGGACCTCCCCCCCCCCCCCCCCCCCCCCCCCCCCCCCTCCCCAGTAAGAATTCTCAAAAAAAAAACATTACGGCTGGCAGAACAAAAATTTGACCCCTAATTGAAAAAATGACTTTTTGGCTTGCCCCCCCCCCCGAAAGTTTTAATTTCTGGCTACGGCCCTGGGATCAATCACTTCTTAGCGCCGTTCCCTTCTGTTCGAGCGGAAACTGAGGGCGTTGACAATTGGGCAGAGAAAAGAAACACCGGCGGGGAAATTGCTGGGAGAGACCCTGAATATTACGCGGGGAATTCCGTCGGATTTGGTGGTGGAGATGGAAGAGGCAGCGGAGGAAGTGACGTGGGCTGAGCTTGAATTGCTGGTGGGTTCGCAATCCTGTGCACTTTCTGACTTTATCTGTTTGCCCCTGGCCTTCAGCTGCCCGACTTGGACAAACGTTCCTTTCACCTGATGTTCGGCCTGTCTCCCGACCAGCACGAACTCACTCAAATGGCCCATTCGTTCATCCGTCTCCAATGTCCGCAGAGTCTTCCCCAATGGAGTCTCTCCGAAAACCCAACTCTAATCGGGCACATCCGTTCTATCGGACTCCCAACCGACTGCGTCACAGAGAGAGTGAGGCTCGACTGAAGCAATGGGAATTTTGGATCAACAGAACCCGTAGTTCATCTGTTACCAGCTGGGGTACAACCCACACGTTCTTACCTCAAGTCTCTTGAACAGCAAATAGAAAGCCTCTGTATCTATGTCTTGTATTATATCGCAATTGTTTTCTACCGAATATTAGTCACATTTTTACTTGAATTCCTCTCAGACAAAGCTTTCTAAGAAATATCTCACGAAAAATAATTTTGTTCTTATGGTTAAACAAACAAAAGGAATCATTACAAATTATAAATACGTTTATTACATTAAATCAGAAGTCCAGACTAAACCAAAATCCAATAATTTAACAATGCTCATTGTATCTTTACCATCACTTAAATGTCGGATCGTTCCCGCGTGATTAGTCGTCACTGCTGCTGATGGAGTCCGATAAAATGCCATTTATCGATGTGATCCGGAACTGGTTGGACATGGCCCAATTCGGGTTGTTTTGACAAAACATCTTCCCAATCCAACAAATTTGCCCTGAAAGCAGCTCCCTCCACGTGGCACTCACTGGAATTTCGAATAATAGAATAGCAAATTTTTTATGTTTCGTACGTGTTCAACGGCTGCGGACTCGCCGAAGCGATCAATTTCTTCCAAAATTGATGCGTTTGTTCGATGATTTGATGAGCAAAATTTTGGTCTTTGAATTGGCCATTGAAGGCGAATTTATTCTCTGGCTTCCCCGTGGGGATTTTGTAAACGCGGAACCATTCGTGGGTAGCACTCAACAGCCCGGGGAAGTTCTTCTCCACGTCCTCAATTCCGTTCAACTTCGGAGCCAATTCGTCATTTTCGTCGATGGCGATCAACTAAGACCGAAATCGTTGTATAAGTGAATGTCTCTCCGTTTCCGATCTAACCTTCCAGTCGGTTTCGCCCTCATCCAGCAGCGCTAAAACGCCCAAAACTTTGACCTGAATCATCCAAAATCGTTTATCTGCCAAATCAAAGCAAACCTGAACGACGGCTCCTCGCTTTTGCACTTTGGTGCCGATTTCAATCACGTCAATTGGGTCATTATCCCCGTTGGCGTCCGTATTTTGGTCCTTATGTGCCGGATCCTCCCAAGTTTGAGGAAGCGCTCCGTAGTTCCAAATGTATCCGCGATGAGGAAAAACATTGTTAACGAATCGCGGAAGTCCCTTCTTCTCATCCTGACGGATCGGTGCCATCGCTTCCTTTGTGGCCATCTGTAAAAAACATCATTTTGCGACCTCAAAAACCTATTTTAGCCAACCTCCATCTTAGCGTTAGTCCATCTCGGAATTTCGACAACCATATTGAACAGTTTTTTTGACTCAGATGCATAGAGGGGAATGTCATGCCAAGGTGAGACCAGCTTCCCATCGGAATTCTCTAAATTTCAAAGCAAATTACTTATTTAACTGGATTTTTTCTCTCCAAAACTTCGTAAATTTAACAAATCAATAGGCATTATATTATATAATTTTTTTTTGCTGCTCTGTTTATAAAAAACTAAGTGTGGTCTACTTAAAAATGATTTTTTTGAGTCGCCTAAAAATCTATTGTAAAAATCAAAAACTTACTAATGAAAAGACGATAGTTAAGCGTATGCAGAGATCCTTTTTCGACTGTTTGATAAGTACTCATTGTTGGTAAAATCGTAAAAGTTTTATTGTTTAAGAAAATTGGCGTTGCTCCCGCGAGTTTGTTAAATGACCTAAACATATCTTTTGGAAAGAAAATCTGACTCGGTTCAATTTTTGAAAGTAGGCGCTGCAACTATAAGCATTAGGTCTCATCGGATTTGTCGGGATTCAATTGAAGCAATAAATGAATGAACAAACCAGTATGAAGAGAGGAGGATTAAGAGGTTGATGGTAGGATAATTCTGCTGAGTGATAGGAATAGTAATAAGCATGGAGAAATGTGAATATTAGCGGTGAAGCGAATAAAAGATTAAAGAGGAGAAGAAAAGGAGAGGGAAGAGAATAAGCAGACAGCAAAACCAACAGAGACTCTAATTTTTGGGCCAATTTTCTTAACAATTCAACGAAAATTCAAAAATTTAAAATAGTGGGCAGAATTCTGAGTCGGGGACGTTTGGCTGAGCATGAATATGTTAAAATTTTTTGCGGGAGGCCCAGTCTGCGCCGAGATACAGCTCCACAAAGACCGATCCTTATTCGTTTTCAGATCTTTTTATTTGCTATCTATGCGAGAATGCTTCATCTATATCGGCGGCGCAATTTTGATGCCAATCAGTTATGTGGGCTTTATATATGCGTTTGACGATCGCCAACAATCTCGCGAGTATATTCCTTAATTGTTTTTTGGGGTGAATTAAAGAGCATATAAAAAGTACTGCCCTATTTCATCTCCCGAGACAAAAAGATTTTCTGTTCAAAGTATACTCCAAAAAACTCGAATTCTTTATAGAAAACCAAGGATTTTAGGTTTAAATCCACAAACTGTGGTTTTTGTAGGTTCGAGAGAAATTTTTGTTCTAAATTTTTTTGCGCTTGTCAAAATCACAGTTATAATCCATTAACTCAGTTACGTACCAAATGTTCGTCGTCGCTTTTTGGCCGCCGTGGTAAACAATGCGTTAGTAATTCCATCAACCTACTTTCTCCTTCAATTGGTAAGTGCGAACTTTATTGAAAGAAGATTTGTAACAAAAATTTTCCTGCCCATGAAATGGTCATGGGCTCGCGATTCGAAATCTGGGAATAATCGGGTTGGGGTTCCCCCTTCCTTTTAAGAAATTTTCAGAGGATTTTTTTTTTTTTGCGAATCTGCTTTACTGTTGGGAGGGGGCGGGGGATCGGGAGAAAATTTGTTGGTCAAAAAATTGTAAAAATAATGTTTTTGAAAAAAAAAAATTAAAAAATGAAACAAAAATGCATGAAAATAGACTAACATTAAAAACACAAATTGGGAAATCTGATCAAAAATATTGTCGAGCAGCAAGCGTTTTCCCCCGTTGAATTGACCCCACATATATTCGTCCATGTACCCTTCCCTTTTAGCACAACTCGAGCCCTTTTTCGCAAATGGGCCTTCGACCAAACGGGCATTTGAGTGCCATTGCTTATCCCACACTGCTCACCCTTATTTTCTACTCTGGAACTTTGCTGATGTACACTTTGAATGGAACTCTGAGACAATTGTTCGGTCGGTTTCTGACTTCAAGCTTTAGCAATTTCTAAACATTGTTTTTTTGTTGTTGTTGAGATTTTAACAATTGGCGAATTTCTTTCACCGACATTCTTTGGATTCGATGCACAATCGCCGTAAGTAACAAACATTCTGAAGAGAGCTAATGATGCACAAAACGAATCAGGCGCCGATCACTGAGGAATTGACCTTCAGGGCGTGTTCGGCTTCCTTATTTCGGCATTGCCTTGGCTCGGAACTTGCCACTTTCGTCTCCCCAATTGTGGACACAAACTTTGGGAGTAAATGAGCCATATTTTTTCCACTTTAAGACTTTTTCGCTATCGCATTTTCACCACATTTCCGAAGATCGAAGACAGGGATTGACGCTAAAAGAGTCGTTGGCCATCAGAGGTACGAACGAACACCCAAATCATACTTTTTAGTTGATTTAAGGTTTTCAAATGACTTATACTTATCTGTTCGGACTTTATGCCACCCATATTTTCTTCCGCACTGGTTGGTTTTTTTCTGGCTGATACTGTTTCATAGTTTAGGCCACATTCTCGCGCCCGTCCTAGCCCACTCTCTCTGCAATATCTTCGGGTTCCCGCCTATCGACGAAATTGCTCAAATAGCCTCTATAAAAATCCGATCTCTGTTGTACCTTTCACATTTTCTTGGATTTTTTGCCTGGTACATTGCAATGCCAATTTTGCTTAGAACGGATTTATATAATGTTCCCAGAACTTATGGTTAGAGATTGGACAAAAAAAATAGGAGCCAAAGTTTATTTTCTCAAACTTTGTTTAGGGTAATTGTCCGATCTCTACTTTTGATTAATGATCAGTAAATTTTTGTCAAATTTATGCATGGATTCCTTTGTCCCTATTTATTCAAACATAAGGCTGGTTAATTTTCGATGATTTCAACCGTTTTACACACGATTTGATATTGCCTCACTCTCAGGGCGTATGGAAGATCAAAGGGTTATTTCGCGTATCTCCCCCCCCCCCCGCAATTTGCGTCTTTCACTCAATTTACGTCAATTTGAGGCGTCCTTTTTCCCCGGTGTTTTCTTTTTGCCTAATCGCTTCATATCGCCAATAAATTTTATGCTTTTCTTTTGTTTTTTAACAGCTGTCCTCGGAATATCAGTAAAAGCGTAAAAATAGCAATTGGGGATGCTCAATTGAGCCTCAAGCGAACATAACTTTTACGTGCTCCAACAATTGGAGTCCGATGATGAAAATCATAGTGACGAGGGTTCCCGAATTTTTTGTTGAATTTCTAAGGAAAGCTACATAAAAATGCACAATTTACTTATATTTTTTAAATTGACGTGTTTTTAAAATGCCTTCACTCCCGACCCCCGACGCCCCTGAATAACCCCGACTCCCGAAGGGTCGGGGAGCAATTTAATATGCAATAAACCGCCCCAACGTTTTTTCCCTTCCCCCCCCCCCCCTCTCCCCCTGCAAATTCCATTTAATTTACTCAACCATTTTAGCATTCGCTCAGTGTTTGCTTAATTCCTCCCCAAGGGGCTTGCAATTGGTCCTCGGCTATGACCTTCGAATTCCAAATTAACAAACAATTTCTCCTTTTATTTCCCTTTTATTTTCTTCTTCCTTCGCCAATGCAATGTTTTGCTTCGGGAAAGTGTGCCGAAATGGGCGGGGTGGTGTTCCCGGCACATTCACTGCAAAAAGGCCAAAACAAACATTGGCGTCCCTCGAGGGCATAAAAAGGAAAGGAGAAAGAGATAAAGGGATGGGAAGAAGGGGGGGGGGAGGTGTTCCCTTATTTTGTTCAATATTTCCTTCCCTCTCCTTCTTTCTCTTTTTTTCCTTTATTCTCAAGTAAACCCAAAGAAAAAAAACAAAACAAAAAGCTGGAGCCGAATAAGGAATTGGTAGGACCTCCGGAAGAGAAGGGGGAGGGCTGAACGAATTGGAGGAGGAAATGAAATCAGTCACTTCTCTCAGGGGAATAGGGTTGGAGACGAATTGGCCTCCTCTTCGAGGATGTGCCAAAAATGGAAGGAATGCCGCCCCTGCGTTCCCTCCCTCCCTCTCCGCTTACTCCTTTTGGCCAATTGTCTTCTCTCCTCCGCCAATCCGTCTCATCTCCCATCGTTGAACTGGCGGGTTTTTCTTCATCCCTCCGGGCGTCAGTGGAAGAGAAGAAACGGACCGTCTAAAGCAAAGGCCTGGCGCCAATCTTCCCTCCACCCACCCCACCCGTCCACGCAAATCTCGTCTCATTCCCCCCCCCCCCCAATGCATTCTGGCCAGTTCCCTCTCTTCCTCTCCCATTGGCCACTCCCTTTACCCCCCCCCCCCCCCCCCCCCCCCCCCCTCCTCTCCCTCCGTCCATCCCTTTCATTTTTCCCCACTTTTCCCATCATTTGTCGACTCGGTGCAAAAAAATATTGTCATATAGGAGTGGGGTGAAAGGTTGGTTGATGAATAGGAAGGAATTAAGGATGGATGGCACGGAATGGGAAGACGAACAGAAAGGGGTGCGAGGAATGCTTTTAGAAATATGTAGAGTTGTGCAATTCTTTGCCCGACTACGACTACGACTATCACCTCTTTTTGCCAAAACTGAAGTCCATAGGAACAAAGAGCCCCCCCCCCCCCACACACAACCTCCCTCCTCAATTTGCCTTCCATTCAGTCCTTTCCTCCCTCATTCCACCCGCTCAATTATCCCCCCCCCCCCCCCTACTCTACTCCCACTCTTTTCGTATTCATGGACATTCCCCAACCCCTTAGGGGCTCTCCCTCCTCTTAGCTCCCTCCTCCACTTCTTCTCATTTCCTTTCCTTACTCTATAATAATCAAATTTATTCATATTCCGCGTACAAGGGTCCTTTACAATTCCTCTCTTTTCTCAAAATGTCCGGCGGAATTCTCGCAGATTCCATCAATGATCATCATCTCTGCCATGGCTTTTGTTTTCGTCCGATTTACACACGCTTTCATTCTCTCGCACTTTCCCAATCCGTCCAATTCGGCATGTTCATAATGAAATTTGCCTCCAACGCCGCCCCTCCCCCCCCCCCCCCCCTCACCTGTTCCACTCTCCCACCCCCCCCCCCCCCCCTCCCCCTCAATAAATAAATTGCCATTTGTTCCCCCCCCCCCCTCCCCTCCCCTCTTCTCAGTCACTCACTCACAGCACTCTCCCAACAGCCCCCATTCATCTTTCCCCCCTATGCTTAGGCTGCTTATATCACCGGACAACACGTGCTGCTTACCCTCGGGGGTTGAACCAAACGTCAAAGACATCGCTTTCGGCAACTTCTCCCACGTTCTTTCCATTTTAACACAGAAAGGGCCGTTTCTTCTTTCGCCAAATGATCAAAATGATTGAAAAGCGTCGGCACAGCGAGTTGCCCTCGCACTTTCAGCACAAAGTGAGAGCAAATGGGCAACTCGCGCACCTTTTGAGGAGTCCTCTCCCTCCCCCCCCCCCGTCCCTTTAGTTCAATTTGCCTCACCAGGACCCGTCCATCGCGGCCGCCGCGGCGGAGGGCGTGCGGATGGGTGTGGAGGGGGCCAAGTTTGGCCCGTTGTCGCCTCAGATGTTGCCACCCCGAAAGGAAACGGCCATGCAAATGTCCTACGGTGGAGTGCAGGCAAATTGCCTTAAAAAAACAAAAGCCAATTTGCCCTCAAGGTCTTCCTCTGCCTTTTGGGTGCCCTGCTAAGTGTCTGTGTCAGTCTGTGGATGGCAATGTTTAGGTGGGGTTGCCATTGTTTCTGGTGTTTATCGGATCAGACATTGAGCTGATTAGCAAGGATTCGCTTCCACGAAGAATTTCCATTTCTGTGGTGGCCGGTGTCTGTGCCCTAATCTTCACACTGCTTGCCAATGCAGCGTTCAAAAAGCGGACGAGGAGGTCAGCGGGGGAGGGAGGGAATGATCGAATAATTACGGCTAATTAGGGCTCCGGTGGATGACATCGAGATCAGTCAGTCCATTCTGCGAGAACATCGCAAATCGATGACGAACTCGTTAAGGAAAAATACAAACAATGGAGACGAGCTGATCAGACAGATCAGAAGACATTCTTCGGTCCTTTCCATTTATCGATCGGCAATTGATCCCCGCCCTTCCCCTGCAGGTAATCGCCATCGACCATGCACGGCAACATTTATTGCAACAGCAGCAACAGAAGCAGCGCGAAATGGCCCAAAGGTCACTTTCTGAGTGCAGCTTCGCCAAGGACAAAGCGAGAGAGGGCAAGCACTTCCGACTGATCGAACTTTTTCTGTTTTTGTTATTTCCATCTCATTTTGAACAATTCTCACAAATGTCATCATCCCGGTCGGTCGTTATGTCCGAATCGGCCTAATATTTGCACTAATTAAATCAGCTTTATTTTATTGAGCTGGACATGCCCATCCTTTGAATCTTTCCTTTTTATTATGAGCAGCAACATTCTCCGCCAGTTCGATTTTCTTCAGCCAACCCGTGACGGTATAACGGAGCAGTGAGAAAGTATCCAACAGAATGACCCACGAGGAGGGCCATAAAAATCGGCACATTGTACCTGAAGAGAGTGAAGGGAAGGGAAAGGGAGGGATGGAGGAAGGGGGCATTTTGTAAGTATCGAATGGCTGCATGGACGGAGGGACTCACGTCATGGCGACAAGCATCAGAGATAAGCCCAGGAAGAACTGGACGAAGTGCAGCAGAGACTGGAGGAGATGGTACCCGGCGATCAGTTGGGAGGAGAAGCTGAAGGGGGGGGGGGACGTAAGGAAGGGGTAGGGGAAGGGGAAGAGAGAAGATCAAAATGATCAACAAACGGCCAAAGAGGAACGTTGTAGAAAAGTTCGGGGGACAGACAGTTGCAGACGGCGCCCGAGGAAGAGGAGGAGGAGGAAACGGCACCGACGATCGGCGGAGGGGAAGAGACACTCTCCACAAGACAACATTGCTTGGGGTGAGGGGATTGAAATAATGAAAGTGATCGGTCGGGCAACCTTTTTCCCATCACCCACCTTCCCCAATTTGAGAGTGAACGGCGCTTACCGATCACCCACCTTCCCCAATTTGAGAGTGAACGGCGCTTACCGATCACCCACCTTCCCCAATTTGAGAGTGATCGGCGCTTACCGATCACCCACCTTCCCCAATTTGAGAGTGAACGGCGCTTACCGATCACCCACCTTCCCCAATTTGAGAGTGATCGGCGCTTACCGATCACCCACCTTCCCCAATTTGAGAGTGATCGGCGCTTACCGATCACCCACCTTCCCCAATTTGAGAGTGAACGGCGCTTACCGATCACCCACCTTCCCCAATTTGAGAGTGAACGGCGCTTACCGATCACCCACCTTCCCCAATTTGAGAGTGATCGGCGCTTACCGATCACCCACCTTCCCCAATTTGAGAGTGAACGGCGCTTACCGATCACCCACCATCCCCAATTTGAGAGTGAACGGCGCTTACCGATCACCCACCTTCCCCAATTTGAGAGTGATCGGCGCTTAACCTTCCAAGTCCCGTCATCCCTTTCCCCCAATTAG
This sequence comes from Globodera pallida, assembly GCA_020449905.1. Lineage (NCBI taxonomy): Eukaryota > Metazoa > Nematoda > Chromadorea > Rhabditida > Heteroderidae > Globodera > Globodera pallida. Next base: position 447,271 of record JAIXHY010000041.1, read on the forward strand.
AAAGACCTCCTGACTTTCGCGCTTCTCAGCGATTTGGAAAAGTATGGCTCTGATCACGCGCAATGACTCATAGGCTACTGAAAGAACGAGCACAGCGAGCAACGAGAAGAGATAGGCTGAATGGGATGGGAAAGTTGACGATTTGGACAGCGAAAGAGGCAAACAAACCAATCAGACTTTGCGGAAGCCATTCTTGGAGGAGAATGAACTCGTTGATACGGAAGTGAAAGGTCATGTCCATCTTCGGCATGACGAATGAAATTCCAAAAAATGTTAAAATTGAACATCCCAAAGGTCAGAAAACGTTGAGAGAAATTTTTATAGTGACGTTCGACCGTTTGGAATATTGGCACAAAATGGGACAATGCGTTTATCCGTTGGACAAATGGGCGAATTCATCGGATTCAGTGGAGTTCTGTTCGGCCTGTGCTGGCATAACCCTGCCCGGTGCCCGCACCGCCGCCGGAGGTAACCGCCAATATCGGCTCTCTTTTCCCGAAAAGCCAAAAACCGGTGGCAGCTCCGGCACAAATGGCGATGCCAATCCACACAGAGAAGGTCATGAAGGCGAGCATCAGCAGGTAGGAAAGCAGCAACTGCACGGTGAACAGAAGCGTCTGTAGCAAGTGAACGCGGGAGAGGAGGGACTCCGAGTAGCGGCGGCGGCTGAACGGAAAGTATTTGCTGTCTGAACCCATTAAAATAGATCCTAATCTCGAGGAGATTGAAGAATCGTTAGCCGTCGGGATCGGACCCCCCAACCCCTACCCCCCCCCCTACCCTCCTCCCTCACTTGGCTATTGGAAGTGCTTTGCCCACTGCCGCCAGGTTGGAGCCTGTATTGCCTGTGATTGGTTGGCGCGATCGCTGCTCAAGCACAAGCCGAAGCCATTTAAGAGCTTCGAAGCAGACGGCACCAAAATACATAACCAAACAAGTGATCAGAAGGCCTGTGTTTATTGGTCCGATCAGAAGGTGTGGACAAATTTAGAAAGTTTTATATTCTGTATGATTTCTTTCTCTGTTCATCATCGACCAACCAAACTTACTTCCAACAGTTTCCACTTTCCACCATTTGAATAGGACGGTATCACTGATTTGAGTGTGAAAGAACATCCACATCATTTTGACGATCGAATAATTTTGGAGGGGAGGGGAACGAAGAAGGGAAGGGAGTGATCGAATGAATGGGGCAAGGGACGAAGAAAATGGGGGGGGGGGGGGGGGGGGGAGGGGGGGGGGCAATGAATGTTCGGTGATAAGAAAAGAGGCTCTTTTTTGTTGTGGATGGGATAGTGCTGCACGAGACCCAAAAAACTCGAGACTTTTCTCGAGTCGATACTCGAGACCGAGACTCTCGTGCAGCACTAGGATGGGAGGACCGACCGAGCGGGGCGAGGGCGGGAGGTCGGCGCGCCCCGAAGTTGTCCGACCGAGCGGAAGCACCAAGCGGCGCCCCACTACTGGCCGCCGTAGTCGAGTGTGCGGTGTTTTGGCCATATAATCCACTTACTCATACGTTAATGTTCTTTTTATAACCGATCGACCTCGGGGGGGGGGGGGGTGCCGATCAGGGTTGCTTCGAGTTTAGAGAAAAAGTTTGAGTCGAGTTACATTCAAGCTTCGAGTTTTGAAAAGTTTGATTCTCCGTCATCTGACCCCAATCCAATTTTGAGCCAAAGGAATGCCCCCCCCCCCTCCCATTGTTTCGTTTGTGCAAATCCCCCAACGGCAAAATGTTTTTCACGTCCCAAAATCATTCACTTTGTTTGCTCATATTGCGTGATTTGCATGTAAATTGTGGATTAATGGACGTTATGGAAAGTTGAGAAAAGGGCCGTTAGTCTCCGATTGCATTCATTCGCTACTCTCACAGGCCATCCATCAACCCACCGGCAGTCAACGGACTGATCTTCTCAATTCTCAACATTCCACCAAATTCCCTCCAATTTTTACCCCTCATTTTAGGGCTTCGAAATGGTCCGATCGGATGAAAGTAGCAAAAGCAAGCAAAAGGAAGAATGTTCGGGAGGGAAAAGCCGAAGCAGCAGTGAAAGGGAGGCCAAGTGAGTGGGGGGGGGGGTGGGGGGGGGGAGTGAGTAGGGGAAGGCATTGATCAAGCACCAACGAAGACGCATTTCGCCCCCCCCCTCCCCTCCCCTCGGGGGTTCCAACCGATGTCATGGATCAGCGATTAACCACCAAATCAATCACCAGCATCCCATTGGAGGACGAAGAGATGGTTGAACAAACAGCAGCAGAGGGTGGTGATCGATGCGGGGGGGGCGATAGATCGCGATCTCTCAAAAACGCTAAATTGTCGGTTAATTAGTCCATCAATTAATTAAGAAGGCAGGGAGTGATGGCGTTGAGAGGGTGCTGTCTCTATAACGCATTAGTCTTTGCACGCTTCCCCCCCCCCCCGCCACAATTACTCAGTCTTTGCAATCTTGCACCCGCAAGTCATCCACCAAACAACCCAAAAATTGTATTTCCTTTCCAAATTCTTTGATTCTTTTTTATATTGCCACCGTTTTCCTTCAGGCAAGGCCTTCAAGGAAAGACATTCATGCGCAAAAAAGTTGCCGAACGGAACAGCAATTTGATATGCCCGCCGAATGTGGCGGAGAATGTAAAGGACAAAAAGTAAGGGCAATTTCCGGGGCTTTTGCCCCCCCCCCCGTAATTAAACTGTTTGTGTTGACTCTAACGAATGGTTACCGTGGGGATGGGCGGGGGGGGGGCCCTTTTCGGAGCTGACACTGTCCATTTTATTGAAAAGACAAATCGAATTCTTACAATTCAAATTTTAACCCTAACATTCTCTCACAAATCAGCAAAAAATCCCCTTTAATTCTATCAATTTCAGCTGCAATGGAAAAAATCACAATGGTTCCGAATTGAGTGCGACCAGCACTGAAGGTAAAAATGAGGCACTAACCCCCGGGGGGGGGGGGGGGGGGGAGATAAGAGGGGGAGGGGGGGGGGCATATGACAAATGGAAATACGGAGGAGTGCTCTTGACAGTTGACACATTGGGCCGACCGATTGTACAAATGCTTCCCCCCCCCCCCCCACAAATCGATTAGGGGTCATTAATCATCGCACCGCCTTCTTTTATTTGCTTATTGGCCTTTTCTGTCGCATCTGCCACCCTCCTCGCTTTTTAGTTTCGTTTCGCTTAAATCCTCACCTTTTTTTACTCGCTCTTTTGCCCCCTCAAAAGTTCAACTTTGGCCAAACAAGCTTCACGATTAGTTTAGCTTCGCCCTAATGTTGGCCACCCGTAAAGTCCGCTCCCACACCCACACCGCCTTCGAAGTTACTCCATCGCCCCCTTTGGCCCTTACGCCCAATCCACAATACCGTCAACAGAAGGTGCGGATACAGCTCGGCGCCGATGAGAGTCCCCAAAAGGCCAAATTGGACTCTCAGCCTCTGCTTCTTGACTCGCCTTTATCGTCCTCTGCTGGTGCCGTTTCGAGTAACCACCCAAGGCGAAACCATTCACATTTGAGCCTATCCAATCTCACCCACCACCACCTCGGTAAGGTGGCGCGACATTTGCGGTCGGATCAAATCATAGCTTTCTCATATCAAACAAAGATTAGTTTCATTCGACAAAGCTAACCGATCGGAACCTCAAAAAGCCATTGCTGTGGAAGACTGAAAAGCTTCACTTATTTCAAGAAAAATCCAACTCCAATTTTTAGTTCAGTGTCCGAAATTTGAACAATCGAATGCGAGCGAATGCACCTAAAAAATACTAAACAAAATAACAAATCATTACTAACTTTTGTTGCTTTAGTAGTCATATAACAACCAGAAAATGCTTTTCTTCTAATTTCTGCAGGGGCTGAGCTCGGCTTCCTTTCGTGGAGTTCCTTCCGGAAGAAAGCAAACGACACGGAAAACAGCGACTTCGCCCTTTACGACAATGAGTTGGCACACAACTTTATTGCCCCATACGTTAGCGGCTACACAACGCCGGGTCCGGTGGAGCGGGAAGCGAGCAAACACAAAAAGGTACAGAAAAACGCTTATTCTCCTTACCCTATCACATTATGTAGTTGGCTTCTACTTTAGTCCTCCGGCGAGAAATTTTAACATTTACTTTATTAAGAAAAAGCGCAAAAATTTCCAACGATTTTCGGATTTTTAAAACACAAGTTTTTTTTTGAGAATTCTGCTTTACTTCTGCTGGGGAGGCGGCGGGGGGGGGGGGGGGGTCGGCGGTGCCGATAGGCGCCGCCGAGAAAATTATGAATTTTAAACTTAATTTGTTAACAGTTTTGCAATCCAAAATTTAAAAATCATGATAATCTTTTTGGGCAGATTTTTGGTCAATGAAAAGTCATTTTTTAGGGGATGCATTTTTGGTTTAAAAATTTTTTTTGGATTTTTAAGGGTACATTTTTCGTTTTTATTGCATTTTTCTTAAGAAATTTTGTGAAAAAGGGCATGAAAATATTGGATTTCGTCAAAAAATTACGAATTTTCACTTTATTTTGAGTTTTTGGGGGGAGGTTTTTGAAAATTTGGCGATCTGTCACTAAAAATTCAAATTTGCGAGTAAAATCCACATAGTTCCTGCTAATTGTTGCTCAGAAACACCTCCAGGTCCAGGAAAATCCAGGGGTTTGGAGGCTCCACTGGACCTGGACTCTGGATCCAGAAAAAATCCAGGCCTGGATCCAGGTCCAGGTCGGGCTCTACTTTGGACATTTTTAAGCAAAAATCCCAAGAAAATTCAAAAATTAGTGTGAAAAAGCTTGAAAATAAAATTTGGCTATCTGTCTAAAAGATGTATTCCAATTTTAAACGAAAATTCTCCAAAAAATTCCAGAAATCTCAAACAACAAAAAAAAAGAACGAAAAAGGACGCGTACCCAGGACAAATCTTTCAAAAAAGGACGATGAGAGTTAGAGGAATAGTAATGTTTTTAAACATGAAAAGTGGCCAAATACAAATTTTTTTGGGAGTTTAAAAAAAAATTCATTTGTGGATTTAGCACAGCATTTTTAATTTAACAAATCTGATAAACGAGACAAAAAGTACACAATTTCCTGACAAAACAGAAAAGCTAAGCGACCTTGTCGTGTGTTTTAACTTTTATAAAAAAATTAGAAAAATTTCTTCCTTAGAAGCAGAATTAAATGCTCTCAAACTATCGAGGCTTCGGTCTTACTCCGCTATATGAAGAGGAAGTCCCTCCCGCGTTCTACGATGTTCGTGTTGATAGCACGCCTGTCCACGATTTCCTTACCGATTTTACCACTCCTGGACCAACAAAAAGAGCCTTCACTAGATTCTACAAAGTATCAAAATGCATTCATTCATAATGAAAATTAAAATTTGCCCAAAGAGAGTTTTCAATGAGCTTTCTAGAAAATCATAAAGTTATGTACAAGAAGAGAAAATCTATAAAATTTTAATATTCTGCATCAGTTATGCTGTTTTTCTATTTCAGGCAAACCTCGGCGTCATGCTCGGAGTGTACCTACCGACCATCCAACACATCCTTGGTGTTACCATGTTCATCCGTCTGGCCTGGTGCGTTGGAGTTGCCGGTGTTGGGCACACCTTTCTGATGCTCTTTCTCTGCTGTCTTTGTGTAATGAATGTTGTCTTCCATTTTCAACGAGTTAATCAAACTTTGACAGACTTTCCTCACTTGTATCAGTGTGTCGGCGGTGGCAACCAACGGTGTCGTGGAGGGTGGTGGAGCATATTTCATGATTTCACGCAATTTGGGGCCTGAATTTGGGAGTGCGGTCGGGATTTTGTTCTACCTGGCGAAATACTGTCGCAACGGCAATGTATCTGGTTGGGGGCGTTGAGATTTTGCTCGTTCGTTATTTGCATATTTGACGACGTAGGACATCTTTGTTAATTCAGTTGTACATTTTTCCCGGGTTGACTCTTGGCGGTCCAGAAATTCACACCGACACCGGTTGGTATATTTGTCGACAACGCAATTTCATTTTATTCAAGGGCCATTTGGCATGATGTCCAACAACATGCGCTTCTACGGAACAATTCTGCTGATTATCGAATTCTTTATTGTTGCGATGGGTGTCCGTTTTGTCCAACTTCTCGCCCCCGTAACTGTTACTATACTTTCTTTTCTAGCGCGATATTTTGTCAGGTTTCGCTTATTTGTGTCATCGTTTCAATTCTGGCTTGTTACTGCCGGGGGCATTGAAAAAACGCTCCGTCCAGAAAGTGGACAACGGTTACAATAGCCATTGAGTAAATGTTTTAAGTGGGCTTTCAGAATATGCATGTTCGGCGACAGTTTACTGCAAGCGCAGATGGTCCTGCCAGAAAATGTGCCCATCTCCGACATTTGCGATTATTGCAATTCGTCTTATTTGGCAAATCGGTGGAAAATTTTTTTTAATTTAACTGCTTATTTGTAAAATTTTTAAAGCATTCTTGGATCGACAGTTGTAAATAATTCTCAGTTCGCCTGTGTTAATGGATACCCCGGTTACGGAAGTGATGCTTTAATGAGTGAGTGAACCCATCCATTTTTTAAATTTAACTTTAATTGCAGACAATTTTTTCCCTAATTATCCTGCCTTTGGAGAATATTCTCACGGACAGAATGCCAACCAAAAAACAGAAGTCTTCCAGGATGTTACATCGTATAAAGATAATAGTTTAAAAACCCTTCGGAATTGTTTTTTTAGTTCGTTCTTTCTGATTCTGGCAATTTACTTTCCCGCCGTGACCGGAATTCTCACCGGAACCAACATGAGCGGTGATCTGGCGAATCCCCAGAGGTCTATCCCCGGAGGAACCATCGCTGCTCAGCTTACCACATCATTTGTCTATTTTTCTTTGGCACTTGTATTTGGAGCATCAATTAGGCCAGAACTTCTCAGAGACAAGTAAAAAGCCCGTGTTAATTGGTTAATTGATAAAACTCGATGCTTATCCAAGGTACGGCCAAGTCTTTGCGCGGAGGGATGGTCGTCGCTTCGTTGGCATGGCCCAGCTGAGTGGGTTCTTCTGGTCGGCTCTTTCCTGTCGACCTTTGGGGCCGCGCTTCAATGCCTTTGCAGTAAGTGCCCTTTCGAACGGATTCACATTTTTTTTTGTATTAAAAACAGGCGCGCCTCGTCTCTTACAAAGCATAGCCAAAGATGACGTGATTCCCTTCCTTCAGCCGTTCGCCAAAGTGACCAAAAAGAACGAGGCATTGACTTAATGAATAATTCTATTAATTCCTTTAATTAATTAATTTTAGCCTTTTTACGGATTGCTTCTCACCACTCTCATCGCCGAGCTTGGCATTTTGATCGGTGCGATGGACAGTATCGCTGCTGTCCTCGACTTTTTCTTTCTGATGTGTTATGCCTTCGTTAACATTATTTGTGCTTTGCATTCCATTTTGGGTGCTCCCAATTGGCGTCCTCGTTACATTTACTACCATTGGTTGGTTATTTCTAACTGAATTCAGTGATAGGTATTTTATTTTAACAGGTCATTATCCGTTCTCGGGGCCGCGCTTTGCTTCTTCATTATGTTTAGTACACATTGGCACTATGCAATACTCTCTATTCTTCTTTGCATTTTGATATACAAATATGTTGAATGGAAAGGGTAAACGATTTAATTTTACATAAATGGGTATTTACTTATTTTAACTTAAGAGCTAAGAAAGAATGGGGCGATGGTATTCGCGGCTTAGCACTGAGTACGGCACAATACAGTCTCATGCAAATTCCCGAAAAGGATCCCGCACCCAAAGAATTGGCGGTGATTTTATAATATTTAATCTTATTATTGTCTTATCTATTGTATTAATCGTTTTAGACCTCAATTGCTCATCCTTCAGTCGATGCCCTGGTCGAAGGAGTTGGTTGACTTGCGCTACCTGAATTTGCTGAACTTTACTTCACAACTGAAGGCGGGGAAAGGGACTTACGATGGTCGTATCTTTCCTTCGTGGGAATCCCAGCAACGAAAACGACATGAACTACGCACAACAAGTGAAGAAACGGATGGAAACCGATATGGGGGAGTTGGGTCTGCGAGGATTTGCAAAGACGCTGTTGTACGATGAGGATCAGGTAATTGATTGTCTCGTAGTTGTGTTTTAACTTACGATAAGATCACCGGAAGTGTCAACACACTCATTCAAAGCATCGGAATTGGCGGGTTGAAGCCGAACACACTGCTCTTAAGTTGGCCTACGAAGGTGGTGGGCGAGGATGAGGCAGCCGATTCCGAATATCGGACTTTCACAGGTAAAAAGACGCCTACCATTGCCTTTATACGCCATATTATCGTTTTTTTTGAGTTATTTAGACAAATTACTGGCCGGGGCAGTCAGCGGAATGGCACTTTTGGTGGCAAAGGGAATAACCGAGTTTCCGAGCAACGTGAAGTTGAGCGGCTATTTGGATGTTTATTGGATCGTTCGGGATGGCGGACTTTGTGTGTTGATTACTTTTCTACTGAAACAGAGCAAAGTTTGGCGCAACTGTAAAATCAGAATTGTTGCCGTTGCAAGGCCTCAGGAAAACAGTGCGAAATTAAAAAAACAACTCCATCATTACGTTTACCAATTGCGAATCGATGCTGAAATTCTGGTGTGGAGAAAATAATTGGAATTGAAACAGCTTCCCCCCCCCCCCTCCGGCCCGCCCTCTTTGGGATGCCATAATTTTGTAGTCAATCAAATAAATCAGTCTACAAAGCTCACTTTTCTTCCACAGGATTTGGTTGATTACAAAAAGTTACAGCGTCTTAAATACGGCGTCGGGGGGGGGGCGGTGGCGGAGGTTCACCAATGGGAAAAGTCATTTATTTTCTCAGGTAACGGAAATCAATGACCCAGCGCTGTCTAAGACCGCCTTCGAACGGACTTTGTTGATGGAAGAGAGGACCAAAATGCTCAAACAGATGCAGCGTCGCGGAATATCTTCAAATCACTCTCAAATAAACGGCGACGCAAATATTCGGGTGATTATTTATTTCTCTTACAGATTTTTTGACTTATCCAATTTCAGACCTCACAAAGTCAGAATGAGGAGAATGGACTAACGCAAGAGGAGCAGACGAAGACATTGGAGGAGGATGACGCGTTGGAAGGCGACACGGAAATGAAAGTGCAGAACGACGAGGAGGGGGAGGCGACGGTCGGGGAAATCCAAACGTCAGAAGCAATGTACGTGTTGCAAGTTGTCGTTTGTTAATTATTTGCCTTCAGGAAAGGAAACTCGGTGCCTTTCGCTGACAGTGCAAAGCAAAGAATAATGAGGGCACTTGATCGCAGAAAGGTTAGGGGCGACATCCCCTTAGCTTTTCTGTCCCACAATCTCCAATTTAATACATTCTCGGAATTAATTTTAAGGTCCAAAAGATGCACGGGGCAATCAGACTCAATGAGCTCATTCTGGAACATTCGAGCAACAGTCAGCTGGTGCTTTTTTCGCTACCAAAACCGCCCTTCTTGGAGGAGGAAGTTGATGACTACATTCAATATTTGGAGGTCTTTTTTCGTGTTGATACTTTCAGTTCTTTCAACTCGGAATTTGACTATAATACATCATGCACTTATTCAAAATAGATGTTTGCGTGTTGTTGCCCGTTAAAAGTTATCTTTAGGTGATTTCTGACAAATTGCGAAAAGTGCTTTTTGTGCGGGGAACAGGCGCTGAAGTGATCACGACCAGCTCGTAAATCAGCGAAATGATGGCTTTGTTTTGTTCTTATTGAGACCGACTTCTTGCTCTTTTTTTCTTAAACGCGAATAGTTTCGTGTCCATAAAATTCTCCCTCCCTCCCCCCCTCCATTAACCGATTATTTATAAAAAAAATCGACATAATTCATTTAGAACAATTTAGTTGCGTTCAGGAAATTCGATGTATTAAACAAAAAATCTTGTGTCCGAAGTGTGGCCAACACGGTTTCTGTTTTGGCTTATTTTTTTACATATGACAAACGCCAAAGATTTACGAACAATTCGCTCAAACATTATCGCTTTTTTCCATAAATAATTGGTTAATGCCCCCCCCCCCCCCTCTCCTTCTTTCTCTCTCTTCCCATTTATCTTTCTAACTTTAATTATGACACTTTCCTCTTCCCTTGTCCATTTTCACTTCATACGGATATTTTGGAGTTTGTTATTCTTTTGACGGTTTTCATTTTATGATTGTGCATATCTTTTAGTCTTCGCTCGCCAGTTCAAATATTTTCTAAGAAAAAATCATATCCGTGGAAACATTGAAAGTTTACATAAAAGCCGTATAATTGATTAGCCATTTGTTAATAGTCCGCTGCGCTGCGACTAATGCTGCGGTCACATAAAGGGTGACTAGAATATTGACTTAACCGATCATATAAATGATATACACACTGAATGATTTGGGGTCCCTGAATCGATTTGGGGCCCCTGTTCTAAAAAAATATAGTTTTTTTGTCTTTAGTAAAAATAGGTTTCGCTCAATAAATCGGGTCGGTTAGTCATATACTTCCGTATATGAACTTCCATTACATATTTACGCACGTTTTGTATTCCACTTATTGCAGCTTTTATATCAACTTTCGCATAATCCAGCAACCACGAACGTCTTCTCATTCCAGAATATGCCGATTTTCGGCGACCCTTCCTCTCCTTATGACGAACCCGTTGAGAAAGCAACTGCGGAGACGATGACCGGTGAAAATTGGACGCTGATGTTGTTAGTGGACTTTATTATGCGTTTGGGTTATTAGTTGGGGCGATAAAACTTGAGAATACAACAAAATAAGTTTCTAAGTGCGGCTCCTAACGACGCCGTGGGGAGTTTTCTTCCCCTTTTTGCTCCGGTCGACCCGCCAGTTGGCACCCCCCCCCTTCAAAAGTTTCTAGAAACTCCCTAAGCCTCTGTACTCGCACGGCTTTATATCATTTATTCCGCAGTGACATCTGCGACAGAGTGACAACCGAAGGGCCCCGTGCATGTAAGCAGTGTTTGTTGTCGGTGCGGAAACGCCTCAACCACCGCGACCCCCACGTGGTGCTGCTGGCCTTGTCTCTGTTGGACTGTCTCTGGAACAATTGCGGGAGTCATTTCCGACGCGAAGTGTCTTCGAAAGACTTTGTCGGAGAACTTAATTACAAGTGCACCAATGTAGGAGTGGAACAAAGAGGGACACAGACAAAGTCCAAAGGGCCTAAAATTGTTAAAGTATTATTTTCGTAATTTGTGTACGCCGATGGGGATGTGTTGCATTTGATGGATTCCGATTTTTAAAATATCTCAATTTTCAGAGTAATCGAGTTGTTGCAGAAAGAGCGCGTTCGCTGGTGAAGAAGTGGGCGGAGAATGAGTGCACAAAAGACGGTTCGCTTTCGCTGATCGAAAGTCTCTACCGGGACATTCGAGACCAAGGTTTAGTTTGAAGTGCGAAGGATAGTGGGACTCGCGACTTCTTTAGGTCTAAGCTTTGAGCCTGACCCGGCAACTCAGAAGAAAAAGGCGGTTGTCTCCAACGACCCGAATGTCGTCTCGAGTGAACAGGAGGAGGCGGACATAGCAAAAGGTTTTCCTTTTTTCCATGGGACCCAAAAATTGCGGAAAACGGAATTTTGTCTACCCCGAATGGTGACGGGATAACGCATTTCGGGGGTTTGATGAGGTTTTCGTTTAAGCCATTGCTTTGTCATTGCAAGAAGGCGGCAAGCAACAGCAACTCCCGCAGCAGAATTGTTATCCGAGTCTTGCCAACACGACCCTAAGGTTTTGCGCTTTATTTTACACAAAACGAATGGTTTAGCCCAATTTACTTAATAATTTGTTTTTTGTAAATGAATTTATAATGTTTTGTAAAAGACCGTCCATTTAAGTCAAAATGGACTTCATGCCGCCGCGCAAAACAAGTCGCAGGGCAATAAGGTCAAGGCACTTTATGATTTTGAGGCGGTGGAGGACAACGAATTATCTTTTTTGGCCGGGGAACTGATTATCGTCCACGATGACAGGTTTTTCGGGGGAAGTTTTGCGAGATTCCCATAAATTCGTCGTTCAGTGATCAGAATTGGTGGCGCGGCTCAACGGAGCGGGGCGGTGGAGCGAGCGGACTTTTCCCCGCTAGTTTTGTTACCGAAGAAGACAACGGACAAATTCCGGGTGAACTTTTCACGGAGAGAAATGGGCCGGAAGCCTCTGAAACGGAGACGGCGTTTGGCCCGCCGAAGGTGCAAATAGATGAGAATGTGCTGATGAAGTGCATTGAACTGCTCGAGAGCTGCGACCCGGCAGCCGACCCATCCGACGACCCCACAGAATTGCCCTTTCTCGAGCAAATGTCCAAGGCTCAGGCACCGCTCATCGATCAAAAACTCGTCAAAATTGACAAAGTGAGGATTGAAATGAATATCCAGGACAAACAACGTTCTTCAGCAATTGAATATGCTTGCCGAGGTGGACATCGCAATTCGCGAGGTGCTCACCGCCTACGACACGGCCTGTCCAGCAGGTGGCCATGCCTTCCGTTTCCGCCGTGGGGCCCCTTCCCTCCAAGCGGGGATTCCCCCGTTCGTTTCCTACACGGCCCCTTCCGTCCCCCCGACACCGGTTCCGTCCTCCGCCGCTTCCATCTCTTCCCCGTCGTATCCGCCACATTGGGCTATGAATGGACAATGGCAGCAGCAGAATCAATGAGAATTGAATTGTTAAGTGACGTGGAAGTTATGTCCATATTGACAATGTATGTAATCATCTACAGGGATGGACGGAATCTCCTAAAAAAGAAAAGGGACGGGCCAAAACCCAAAGGAATGCTGATAGGTGCTGTCGTGAAAAATTTGAAGTTTTTGACGAATTGTTTTGAAAAAATTGAGTATTTTTGATTGGATTCTGCGGCGCTTATTGGAATTGTTGGAAATTTTGAGGCGGAGCTATACTTATTTTGTTAGAAATCAGCACTAAATTTTGCAAATAGAATCAATAATCTCAAATTTATTCGTTTATTTATTAATGGCGCGTTTCCTTAAAAAGGCCAAAAAACGGAATCCGTCCATCCGTGTTCGTCAATCTATTTTATCCTCCTTGATTGGTAACGTCTCCGCTATCAACGGACTCGGCTTCCTGGTCTCTAAAAATAAATGCTTAATGAATCAGCCGATATATGACGAGAGAAATCTTCCATTCTTTGCATATTACGTCATTTCTTTCGGTGGATGATGCATTCTGCTGGGTTTGAAAGAATTTGAATAGTCGGCGCACTTGCGTTTGCACCTTTAAGGCGGTGTACAATTGGCGATGGGCCATCGTCAGGGGGAAGGGGGAGGGGGTTGGAAGTCGAAGGGTGTGGTGACCGATATTGGCTTCTCGGGTTTCAAAGATGGAAGTGAGAGGGGGAGTTGGAAATGCAGAACGATGTTCCCACTATGGTAGTGTTGCGAGGATGGTGTTGGTTGGCTGAACGCTCCGTCAGCAAGGCAAACACACGATTGGAATGAATGAAGGCTTTTCCTCCAAAGGATGGGAGGAAGTGAATGAATCTGAGCGTGTGAAAGTGACCGTCCAAATCATTCTCAATTTCAGTTGGGAGACAAACACTGTGAAGAGGAGAGGGGGGGGCGGGGGGGTAATGCTCAGACCGATGTTACAGATTCATCCCCAAATACGCCCCCATCCCTCTCAGCTCAGTTTTGTTCACTGAACATCCCAAAAGGAGGGTGGTCACCCCAATTCATCCATCTTTGATTAGGGCGATGTTTCCTGTAAACATCGTGTGTCTCAGCCCCTCCCAAAAGGAATTACGTATGTCTTTGCTCGAGGGGGGGGGCATCCCCCCAAGCGACGAACGTCGGAAATGAACAACAATGGCACTCTTCCTCCTTTTTTCATCCGGAAAAGTGCTGTGTAACCGGATTTGTGCTCTCCCGCCGCTACTAAAATGCTTTTATTAATTAAAGGTCTTCGTTGTGATATTGTTTTTTTGATTCCCTTCGGACATTCGCTCGCTCACAAAGTTGTCGGATTACATTCTCTGTTTTTAAGATCAACCGAGTTGGGGTGGAACGTTCAAAACATTGAACCCAATGAACATTCGAGCATCTGCTGTTTTAACGGGAAGGACACCCCCCCCCCCTCAACCACCCTCCTGAATTCCCAAAATGCCCGAAATAGGACAACTCGCCGATGACGCGACGACGATTCACCGTCAGAGCTGTCTAAAATGCTATAAAAGCTCTGTGATTAAAGCAATGATCTAGCGTACGGTAAAAATGGAATCCAGAAAATAGCATAAATCTTCAGACGAGCTTTCGAATGAGACCACTTCATGGGGTTTGCTTGACATAGACAAAATAGCGCCTCTTAGTGTCGGCGAGTTGTCACAGCCCTCGGCACTTATTTTTCACAAATTTGAAGGCCGCCGGCAGTGTGGTGCCCCCTCCCTCCACTTCGTCACCCCCCCCTCCCCGCTTAATTAATTAGAGACGGGAGTGAGGGAGAGAGACTGTTCAAGCAATTTGCCATTTCCAATTGACACTTTTGTATTTATTGTTGGGGGATGAGTCGTCAGCGTCCACCGCCCATCCCACGCATTGTTAGCCGTTGTTCCCTTACTTATCCCATCAAACGCCGCCGCCGTTTACCTTGGCCCGTGCCCACGGCCATTCTTCCACCCGCCCTCCTCCTCCTCCCGCTGCTATTCATTTCTTTATCAGTCCGTGCACAAAGTTACGAATCGGCCGAATTGCGAATGATGGAGGAAAAAGGTACCATAAAAAGTGAATGGACAAACGCCGTTTCGACTTTAGGCGGAAAACGAATGTTCTACCAGCCCTGGTCGTACATGAAAAGGACACCGTCCGTCGAACCGATCATTCGATTCGGAGAACGTTCTGGAGATGAACAATTTGTGGAAGGACTCAGACCGGTCAGTTTTCCTCAAGTGACTGTAAAGAGGCGGTGACCGGAAAATGCGTCAGTGGAAAATGCGTCAGTAGAAAATGCGTCAGTGATTATTAAAAGTCGAGAAAAAAGTGTGATTTAGGGACGTAGACTACAATTCTAACATCCATTTCTGCCGATTTCGAACATCGAGCCAAATTCGAACAATTTTTCAAAAATTTCAAATTCTACAAAGTCCATTTTGGTCTCAAAATCATTCAAAAGTATGAATTCGATTATTACTTTCGTTGTAAAGTGTCTCGAATCCCACCTAAGCCAAAACTTACCGAATCTCCTGACGTCTTAGGCTAAGCCTAAGCCTAACAAACCCCAAGCCAAGGCGGCTTAGGCCTAAGCTAGGCTTAGCTTCAGTACGGGACAGAATCGGCAATCGTGGTGGGCTTCGGACGGGTTGCCGCCATACTTGATTTTTGGAAATTTGAATTTTCGACTAAATGTTCGAATTCTGGTCCGGGGTTCGGAATTGGTTGTAACAGAGATCAGAAGCGGATTCTTCGACCCCAAAGACCTCCAGAAACATGTTTACATGACTTTTAATAATCACTGACGCATTTTCCGGGAGCCAAAGAGGCAACCCCCGACGGCGGGTGGGACTCGAACCCACGACCTTCACCCAATCCATGGGGAGCTTTCACCCCTCCCCCTCCCCCCAACTCTTTTCACTTAATTTCACTTCAGCTTTCATCCGCTGATCCCTTCCGATTTTTCAAACGGTCGACCGTTGTTCCGTTGATACGATTTGGACGTCGTCCAGCGGAAAGGGCCGCCCCACTGATTCGGTTCGGGAAAAGAGCTCAGATTCGGACGGCCAATGCGGTGCCCCTGATTCGATTTGGACGAAGTTCAGAAGAGGAGAGACAATAAATGGAAGAGAAAGGGAAAGAAACGGAGAGACAGACAGACAGACAGAGATTGGCGATCACTTTCCATTTGTTTTAACAAAAAAATCACCCAGCAGTAACGGGCAAGGGAATCATTGTGATGATTATGCCAATCCTTTCATGGCTTTTATCATCAATCGCCCCCCCCCCCCGACTTCATTAGTCCCAGCCGATCATTTTATTATGTACTCTTTGTTCAGCGCTCTTCCGATCACCAGCCGTCGTACTTCCGATGTTCCGGCGCCAATTTCATACAATTTGGCGTCTCGGAGAAGACGCCCCGTGGGGTAGTCGTTAATGTAGCCGTTGCCTCCCAACACCTCAAAGTCCAAATTCAGTTCGTTTGTCTGTCCGATCAGCCCCCCCCCCCCCAATCTGATCGACTTGAATAGCGTCCAGTGCCATCTGAGTGGCATTCTCGGCCAAAAAGAGGATCACTCCAGCCGAATCCTTCAGAAGAGCACCGTTCGTCCAATTTTTGAGAAATAAATACTTTTGCGCCGAGCAGTTCATCCGAATCGGCGTTCCGTGCTATTGTGTACAAATACGCCCTGGAGGCGGACAAACGCACGTACATGTCCGCCAGTTTCCCTTGCATTAACTGTGGACGGTGACAGAATATTCGTCCTCTTTTTAGAATTGCCCGATTTCAATAATGGGGGGGGGGGGGGGGGAGGGATAAACATTTCCATTTTGTCTGATCCATTTGTCCCTGTGAATTCTCTACCTGAAAAGTGCCGATGGGACTGCTGAAAGCAATGCGCGAGTGGGCATATTCAAAGGCGACATCACAGGCGGCCTGCATCAGTCTGAGGGGGGGGGGGGGGGGGAGGCGTTCGCCCTTCAGCAGTTCAAATCCATGCCGACCCGAGGGGTCCCGCCGCAAGAACGAGTCGCTCCGAGTCCAGCCCCGACATCAGCACGTACACGCCTCTGTCCTCCTCGCCAAGAATATTCTCCGCTTAAAATGTCCAAAGACGTGGGCAGTCGGATGCAAAATCTTACCGGGCACTTCGCAGTTGTCGAACACCAGCTCGCATGTGTTGGAGCCCCGCATTCCCAACTTGTCCAGCTTCTGAGCGCGCGAAAAGCCCGGAAAGTCCTTTCATTTCATAGAAATTCGTCCAAAAATTGTGATCGTCCCGTCGAAGGACTTTCCCATCCTTCCCCCCCCCCCCCACCTTCTCCACTATAAATGCCGTGATTCCGTGCTGATGCTTGGCCGGGCTTGTTTTTGCATAAACCACCAGAACATCGGCATCCGGTCCGTTGGTTATCCAAAACTTGGAGCCGTTCAACACAAAGTGACGCCCGTCGCCAGTCCTATGCGCACTCAACTTCTAACAAAAATGAACAATATATGCCTCATTAACAAACAAATGATGCATGTTCGAAAGCCTCCCCCCCGCCCTCCTCCCCCCTCCCCACCATCGAAACAACATCAGAGCCTGCACTCGTCTCACTCATTGCCAATGCGCCAATGGCCTCTCCAGAGCACAGCTGACCGGGAAAGTTGGAAATAGAAAAAGCGAATTGAGACAAAATGCCTTGGGCAAATATTTGGCCTTTTGCGCGGGGGTGCCGTGCCGCCGGATTTGGTTGACGCACAAATTGGAATGGGCGCCGTAGCTGAGGGCGATGGCCCCGCTGGCGCGAGACAATTCCTTTGGTGGGCATTTATTAACTTTGGCGAGCAAAAACACGCCGAATAGTTGGCATTCCTTTTGGCCTGGCCTCTGACCCCCCACCACTTCCCCCCCTCCTCCCCCCCCCTCTCCCCCCCCCTCTCCCCCCCCCCCCGCTTCCCCCCTCCCCTCCCCTCCCCCTCCCTTCCCCCCACTCCCCTCCTCCCCCCCCCCCCCCCCCCCCCCCCCCCCCCTCCCCCCGAAACGGGCCAATAGGGATAGGATTTATATGTGCTAAAAAACCCAAAATATGTATGTATTTATGTGCTAAAAAATGCCAAAATATGTGCTAAAAATCCCAAAAATTCCAAAATATATGCTAAAATATGTGCCAAAATGGCCAAAATCTAGTCAGTTTATGCACAAAAACCTTCAAAATTCAACTATCTTTATCAATTTTGCTCCTACAGTTGTAAATTTAATATTTTTCATATGTTTTGGAAAATTTTATAAAAAATATCAAAAGTAAAAAATTTTAGGGAAAATGTCGATCTTTGGGGGTGGATTTTTGGTCCAAGAAAAAGTCATTTTTTAGGGGTGCATTTTTGAAAATTTTTAAAAAGTCGATCCTTAGGGGTGTATTTTTCGTTTTTATTGCATTTTTCTTAAGGAATTTTTTGAAAAATGGCGAAATATGTGCTAAAACTCTGAAAAAGCTTAAAATATGTCAGTAAATATGTGCTAAAAAATACCCCCAAAATATGTTTTAATATGTGCTAAAAAGTCGCCCTAATTCAAAAATTTTTCAAAACAAATACTATTTTTGGGCTTCTCTCATGGTAAGGAATCCACGAAAAAAATATGTTATAACATAAAAATCCTATCCCTACTCATAACTTTTTTCAAGACTGACCAATCTTTATATCATTCGAAAGCTCTAAATGATTAGAAGATATAGTTTGGCAACTTCGAGCCGGTTCGATTTACTATTAAAAGTTATAAGTGAAAAATGTGTAAAAATCGGACTTTTTCATTGTTTTCCGGTCATAACATTGTTCAATTTTATCCATGCTTTTTTGGATGCTTACATATAGCTTCTCTTCTTACGGCCTTTCGAATGATATAAAGATTAGTGCTGCACGAGACCCAAAATTTACCGAGACTCGAGAGTCGAGACCGAGAAATGACACCGAGACTCGAGACCGAGAAATGACCCCGAGACTCGAGACTCGAGACCGAGACCCAAAAAACCCGAGAAATTTCTCGAGTCGAGACTCGAGAACCGAGAATTTCGATTTTTTTTTGAAATTCACTAAAAAAAGTTTGATTTTAAGTTCCACAAATTTTCAATGTCGATTTTTAAGGGTGCATTTTCCGTTTTTACTGCTATTTCGTTAAGGAATTTTCAAAATACGGTTTTTTACAAACACTTTTAGGGGGGGGTGGTGGGGTCGGCGGTGCCGATAGGCGCCGCCGGAGAAAATTTTGAATTTTTCACTCAATTTGTTAAGAAATTTGCAACCAAAAGTAAAAATACGGTAATTTTTTGAAGCTTTTTAGGAATAGGAGGGGTCCGCCCGGTGGTGCCGAAAAGCGCCGCCGGGGGAAAAAAGAGTTTAGTGATGAATTCAGTTAGAAAAATGTGCCTAAATGATCACTAGTGGTTGATTGCATCCTTTTTTTAGAACGTAAATTGAATTGGCGAAATAACCCAACTAAAATTTGCAAAAAAACAGACCATTTCATAAGGTTTTCTGAGTTTTTTTTTTTGGTTTTGACTAACAAATAAGAATCAATAAAAAAGAACAATTCATTAAATAAAAAAATAAAATCGGTTCGCAGTAGTGGAGATATAACCTACGATAAATAAACTATGAGACAGAGTTCAACCACTGAACCAACGACTGTTGCATGTTGTACCGTGCAAAAGATATTAAATGAACGATTTCTAATGGTTTATCGATTTTTTAGGCTCAGTTCTGTAATGAATTCTCACCAAAAATGCCATCTTTACCAGTGCAAAAAAGTCTCGATTTTCGAGACCAAGTACCCGAGACTCGAGACCGAGACCCAAAAAACCCGAGAAATTTCTCGAGTCGAGACCGAGACTCTCGTGCAGCACTAATAAAGATTATGAAGATTGGTGAGTCTTGAAAAAAGTTATGAGCTGTTAAACCTTCCTGGGACAGAGTTGGCGGGACGGAGTTGACCCCCTACCCCCTCCCCCCCCCCTCCTCCCCCCCCCCCTCCCCCCCCCCCTCCTCCCTTCCAATTAAATTTTTTTTTTTAAAGTCTTGTTTTTTTTGCCAACATTGATGTTTAATCAAGATAAAAATTGAAAATAAGCATCTTTTCAAACCGGGACTGGCAATAAGGAATTTTTTTTAGTAAGGGTCAAAGGTAAAACAAATTTTTTTTTATTATTCAAAATCATCTTCCTTGTTGTCTTCAGTTTTACTTTGAGGTGGGGGTCGGCGGTGCCGATAGGCGCCGCCGGAGAAAATTTTTAATTTTTGACTTAATTTCTATAGAAATTTGCAGCCAAAATTTTAAAAATAACAAGATTTAGTTAAGAAAATTGGTCCAAAAATTACGTAGCACAACAAAAGGGCATCCCTTATGGTTTGTGATTTCCTTCACCAAAAAATTAAATCAAAATTGTGATTGTCATCTAAAATATCTGTTTTTAAATTGGAAAAAAGTTAAAAGAATTGTTAGAATTATTTACAACACAGTAAAAATCTTCAGAAAAAGAAAGAAAAAATCATTTACACAGTCAGGGATCTGAACCCTTATGACTACTTTCAACTCCCAACACTCACCACTACACCACCACCATACTGATAATTATTCTCAAAAAAGCGAACTTTAGAGGTGCTTTTTCGTAGTTGTTTCGTGGAAAACACTCTTTTACGAAACGAAACGAAACGAAACGAAAAAAGTTAAATTTCATTTTACGAAACGAAACACGAAACGAAACAACAAAAATTCTACGAAACGAAACGAAACACGAAACAAAAAAAAATTTTTCTACGAAACGAAACGAAACACGAAACGCCCAAAAAACCACGAAAAACACGAAACGAAACGAAACGAAACGAAATTTCGATCAGCTCTGCCCCCACTCCCCTCGGCCTCCGGACAATCCGTCAGAGGACAATCCGTCAGTGCCCATTCCGTCAGAGGACAATCCGTCAGTGAAGGACAATCCGTCAGTGGACAATCCGTCAAAGGTCAATCCGTCAGAAAGTTTTCTTTTTTAAAAACGATTCAAATCATTTATTTGGAGGAAAAATCGGGCCTACATGTTGGCGCGGGTTAAAAAACATCCTATATAATAAGATAATAACATGAATATTAAATTTCGGGTAAAAAATTCCTTGGAAAGTTGGCACTGAAATTTTGGATTAACTAGTTTAATGGTAGTGATCCAGATCCAAATGAAAATACTGCCAAATTGATTCTTCTCGTCGAGCTGAGTACAATCCGCAAAAATTTTGCGCCGGAACCCAAAGTGAATAAAGTTGCTAGCAAATTAAGTTGGCCAAAAACTATAGGGGGGACCCTTTTGGTTAAAATTTGTAGGAAATATTTTTTTATTCAAAAATTGTCAGAAAATATGTTATTTGATGCACTGATTACGAATTCGTCAACAGAAAATGAAAATAGATAATTTAAACCAGTTTTTGACACGGTTGAATTTTTGAAAATTAAAGAAAAAATTTTAAGTAACACCAAAGCCGGATAGAATCAGTGAAAAGCTTATATAGGATGTTATTTAACCCCGCGCCAACATGTAGGCCCGATTTTTCCTCCAAATAAATGATTTGAATCGTTTTTAAAAAGAAAATTTTCTGACGGATTGACCTTTGACGGATTGTCCACTGACGGATTGTCCTTCACTGACGGATTGTCCTTCACTGACGGATTGTCCTCTGACGGAATGGGCACTGACGGATTGTCCTCTGACGGATTGTCCTAGCTTCCTCCCCTCCTCCCCTCCCACCTCCCCCCTCCCCTTCCACCTCCATCACAATGCAATGATCAAAGTAAGTCCGATCCGACCCGCCGTACTCCGATGGCGCAGTGACCCCCAAAAGTCCGTTCTGGCCGAGCAACCGCCAAAAGTCTCGTAGCCTTGTGAACTCATTCAAACGATCAATTTCGCTGGCAAATGGGGCCAATTCTTTCTGTGCAAGACGAAAGACCGTACGGCGGAGCTAACGGAGGGAGGGACACTGAACTCTCAGCCTTTGTGCAATGTCATCACCTGCCGTTGTTCCTCATCCAAACCGAACATTTTGTCATCGATGGGGTAATGAGTTGAGAGGGAGGCACGGAGGAGAAGCGGGAGGCATGGCGAGGGAGAGGGAGGCGAACGCGGAGAGGAAGTGCTTGGCAATACGAAAAAAGACTTCTCCGGGGGGCACTGAGATAAAGGGGAAAGGATCGCATAATAACGTCCGAACTTGGGGAGCTGTTGCTGATCTGAACCGGTGCGAGAATGACTGAGGGGAAGGGGGGGGGAGGGGGGGGGGGGGTAATCAATCAATCAATGCAGTGGAATCATAATGCAGTTGCCTTGTGGTGAGAAGGGGAGAGAATAAATGAATGAACGGTGTGCTTTGGGGGGGGGCAATGTGACCCTTTACTCTTATGTTAAAAAGTTTCACGTGGTTGGAGAAAAGGATGGACGATCTCCGATCAATGGTCAAGAGGAGGAGGAGTTCAGTGAGGGAGGAGGAGTTCAGTGAGGGAGGAGGAGTTCAGTGAGGGAGGAGGGGTTCAGTTTTATCAAATTGGACCTAAAAGGGGGGGGGGGGCTAATTTGTAAGATGAAGCACCATCATCTATCTATCAGTAACTGTTCCTTCGTTTGTTGAACGCGTCCGTCCATTGATTGGAGGGGGGGGACTTCATTAAACATGCACAACAACAGACAGTCATCGTCGACCATCGATCGCCATGTACACAAATATTTATGTGGAAGGAAATAACTCTTCGCCAGCGCTCCTCCCAAAATCTTTGCCTAATTCTTAAAAACGGTGTCCGGACGTTTCGCCCATTGGACATTTCGCCCATTGGACATTTCGCCCATTGGACATTTCGCCCATTGGACATTTCATTTCGCCCATTGGACATTTCGCCCATTGGACATTTCATTTCGCCCATTGGACATTTCGCCCATTGGACATTTCGCCCATTGGACATTTCGCCCATTGGACATTTCGCCCATTGGACATTTCGCCCATTGGACATTTCGCCCATTGGACATTTCGCCCATTGGACATTTCGCCCATTGGACATTTCGCCCATTGGACATTTCATTTCGCCCATTGGACATTTCGCCCATTGGACATTTCATTTCGCCCATTGGACATTTCGCCCATTGGACATTTCGCCCATTGGACATTTCGCCCATTGGACATTTCGCCCATTGGGCATTTCGCCCATTGGACATTTCGCCCATTGGACATTTCGCCCATTGGACATTTCGCCCATTGGACATTTCGCCCATTGGACATTTCGCCCATTGGACATTTCGCCCATTGGACATTTCGCCCATTGGACATTTCGCCCACATTTAATAAAAGCTTCGAGCGATGGGCGAAATGTCCAATGGGCGAAATGTCCAATGGGCCAAAATGTCCGATAGCCCTTAAAAACTAAGCAGCAGCAGCAGAGAACTCTTCAATGGCGTCCACTTCCCTTCGGCCATCCTCCGTTATTCATCGCCACCGTAAAAGCCCATGGCCGGCTGTTCCGATTACGTTGGCCTGTCAAATTGTGCAGGAACAATTCGAAGACGCAATTGACAAATTAAGGCACATTGAGCAAAAAGAGGCTAATGCGCCCGAACTGCTCGGTCCCTTTGGCCGTCCGTGCTGCTCTCCCTTCATACATTTCCCTCTTAGGCGCCGTTCTTGCCGAATCTGTCCATGCCCTTGAACCCGTCCCCGACTTCAGGGCATCAATCAAAGACGGATACGCCGTCATCGGTTAGCAATCAAAGATCACAATACATTGGGCGTAATTTGTACTCTTTGGTAAGCATCTGATGGGGTTGGGCCTCGGCGTGTGGTCGCGGTGAGCACAGCCGGGACAGATTGCGACGCCAGAGGGATGGGAGTGGGCGAATGCGTCCGAGTGACCACCGGGGCGCGGGGTCAGTGAACGTTGGTCCTCTCCCCACCCCTCAAATATTTGGCTTTAAGTCCCCTTGGGGGCTGATGCGGTCATGCAAGTGGAGGACACTCGCGTGTTGGAGCACAATGTCAGCGGTGGGGGGAGGGGGGGGGGGGGTAGTGGGACATCGGTTGAGAAGCCGGCCAAAGCAATAAATATGAGGCATGGACAGATTAACATGTTTAGGGAGAAGAAGAGTTGGTGGTGGAGATTGGGAAACAGCCCCTGGAGGGACAGGACATCCGGTGGGAGTGGGTGGGTCGATCGGGCGGTAATGCACGAAATTGATCAGAGAGCCGGGAAGTGACGTGACCAAAGGCGAATTGCTTCTCAAAAAAGGCACTGTGCTAAACGCGGCCGAGATTGGAGTGATCGCACTGAGCGGCGCGAAGAAAGTGAGCGGTCAAACGAATTGAATTTCGACAAATTATTAATTATTTTTGTAGTAAAACATTTGTCTCTCCAGGTTTGCATCTACGAAAGGAGCGTGCCGGTGTCCGTGCTGTCCACGGGCGATGAACTCATCGACTTTTACTCTCCGGACGACCGTCCCCGGCGGGTCGGAGCTGTAATGGACACCAATCGGCCCGTGTTAATTTCCTTCCTGCGTTCAAATGGCTTTCGTCCTGTTGACATGGGCGTTGTCGGCGACAGGTTGGGGCTGTTCGTTCACAACCCCCCCCCCCCCCCCACCCCCCACTTTCGCTTTCATTTGCAGTCTTTTCTCACTGATCGACATGGTCCGTCGTGCGTTGACTCGGACGGATGTTTTGGTGGTGACCGGCGGAGTGTCGATGGGGGAAAGGTCGGCGAGAAACTCGAAGCATTTGGACATCAAAATTTACTTTCCCGGGTGTTTTTCGTTCGGTTGGAGGCCGAATCCAAAGTCCGGTCTTTGGACTTTATTTGACGAGTTTTGTTGTGAAGGACCTTCTGAAGGAAGTTTTGTCCGAACATCTCGGCTTTTCCATTCACTTCGGCCGCGTGTTGATGAAGCCCGGCCTTCCAACGACTTTCGCCTCGGGTCGGCTCCTTTCCGCCCGCCCTTCCGACCCAACAAAATTTGTGTTCGCCCTCCCCGGCAATCCGGTCTCCGCCTTCGTCACGGCCCATCTTTTTGTGCTGCCCCAATTACGTGCATTTACTTTTATAGAATAATTAAATGACACTGGCGAACATGAAGACAAACAATAAATCAGTGCATAATTTCAGTTGCGTCGAATTGCCGGAATGGACTCTGATTGGGACAATGCCCGGATTCGAGTTAAAGTTGGTTGGGCTTATCGAGATCGACCGCCCGGGGGGGGGGGGGGAGGATATTTCACAATTTTATATTCCCTCTCGAAATTGGCACAGATTGCCCAGGCCATTGGCCCTCTCGACGCCCGTCCCGAGTATCGCCGTGCTCGCCTCGTCCGCCTTTCCTCCGTCTCTGCCGACGGCTTGGCGTTCGCCCAATGCATCGGCGGAAGCCAATGCTCTTCCCGCCTCTGTTCCGCACTCTCCGCGAACCTCCTCCTCGAGTTGCCTCCACGGGACGAACGACACGAAACGATGGCGGAGGGGGAGACAGTGACGGCATTGGTCATTGGACCGTTGTAAATTGATCAATGATGATTAAACGGTCCAACTTTAGTGAACTCTTCCATAAATTTGATCAGAACAGAAAGAGCACATCGCTGCCATATAAATTAACGATCACTGCCGAATTGTCATGGAGCCTTCAAAAGTGCCGGAAACAGCTCCCGGGCTTTTCGGCAGTGCGCCAAATTTAAAAAAAACGCAATTTTTAAATTAAATAAAATATAATTACTAGGGATAGGATTTATATGTGCTAAAAAACCCAAAATATGTATGTTTTTATGTGCTAAAAAATACCAAAATATGTGCTAAAAATCCCAAAAATGCCAAAATATGTGCCAAAAATGGCCAAAATCTAGTCAGTTTATGCACAAAAACCTTCAAAATTCATCTATCTTTATCAATTTTGCTCCTACAGTTGTAAATTTAAATTTTTCATATGTTTTGGAAAATTTTATAAAAAATATCAAAAGTCAAAAATTTTAGTGAAAATGTCGATCTTTAGGGTGAATTTTTGGTCTAAGATCAAGTCATTTTTTAGGGGTGCATTTTTGAAAATTTTTAAAAAGTCGATCCTTAGGGGTGTATTTTTCGTTTTTATTGCATTTTTCTTAAGGAATTTTTTGAAAAATGGCGAAATATGTGCTAAAACTCTGAAAAAGCTTAAAATATGTCAGTAAATATGTGCTAAAAAATACCCCCAAAATATGTTTTAATATGTGCTAAAAAGTCGCCCTAATTCAAAAATTTTTCAAAACAAATACTATTTTTGGGCTTCTCTCATGGTAAGGAATCCACGAAAAAAATATGTTATAACATAAAAATCCTATCCCTAATAATTACCTAAATATTTTTTAAATCGCTTGAATAAATAAATTTATATATGTGCAAAGCTATTTTTGTTGGGTCAGGCAGCCTACATAAACTGCCCTCAAGTATATTGCACGCGTGTTGAAATCAATTTTTATTCCGCCATTATTTGTACCTAATTTGTAAGCTTAAGGTTTTCTCTCTTAAATTATTTTTGCTGAAAATGGATGCTTCGTTTGATCAGTTCGGCGGTGGTGGTTGGGGTGATCAAGGCGAACAGGAATTTGCTGCTTCACAACTTCAAAAGAATATTTATGACAAAATTCCCGTCCCCGCTGCAATTGATGTGCTTATTAACATGTCTGGTGATGAAGAGAAATATGCTCTTGGAAATTATTCTTTTAATACGGTCTTTTTTATCATTTTTCAATTTTGCTTTATTTTTATTCCAATTTAAGGTTCAATTAATGGGAAAAGTTGCCAATGTTTCGTCGGGCGTCGACCAATGCACAACTTACGAATTGTGCGATGCTTTGGCTACCGACGTTCGAATTGCAAAGCGATTTTCGGTTATTCGCTATACGACGGCCGACTTGGTTCTTTCACTGAGTCAATTTTTTTTCATTACCAACCAAAATTCCTTAAAAGCAACGCGTAAAAGAAGAAGTTTTTGCAATTGGTCAATTGGTGCACGTAATTGGGAAGCTTCGATTGTTTAACAATCGACTGAGTGTCGTCTGCTTCAATATTCGTGAAGGTTTTTATGAAATGTTTGGTTAAAATGTTAAACGATTCATTCAGTTGAAATGGAGGAAATCGCTGTTTATAATTTGGAGTGCAAACTTTCTAAAATTTATTTTGAAAAGGCATTTCGTTTTTTCTTATTCTTTTAATTAATCAAATTTAGAATTTGCCGGAATATTCACTCGGAATTGTTGAGAACGACACCGTCTTCCACGGCAAAACGTCCACACAAAATGCTGGCGCATCGATGGCACATTCTCTTGGGGGAAATTTGGCGACTCCAAACAGAAAAATGAGTGGACCCACTCAATTATCTGCAATTAAACCGCAAATGAATTACCAAAATTTGAACGCGCCGTCGCATTGGACGCCCCAACAGCAACGGGTAAACATTTACACCGCCTCCTTCGAATTGTGAGTGGTCGGAAATAACTTTAGATTTACGAGTTCATTAAACATAATGCGATTGGCGAAGGTTTCTTCTTTTTATTATAATTTACTATAATTTGAATGTTCAAATAGCGGGAGTTCACAAGGAAGTGATTAAAAGTGCATTGGGCCTTAATGCGAGTTGCAGCACCGACTTGGTCATCTTGAGCAATGAGGGCGCAATTTACGCGACCATCGGTTAATTTGGATGCTTTCCGAGTACTTTTATTTGCTTCAACTGATTGATTTCAGATGATGATCATTTTCGCTCGATCATGTAAACGTCGAGACCAAAGTTAAGTGGGAGAATGAATGAATTTGGACGATTACTTTCTTTTGATCAGTTTAAAGATTTGGTCGATCTCACTTTCTTCAGAAGTTTTGGCTATTTAATTACCTATTTATTATTCATTAAATTCATGTGCTCGCTTTTTTATTATTTCTTGTGAGTTTGTGGGGGCACTCTTTACTTTGTGTGTGTATCCTTTTGTGTAAAAGGCAAAGTGCTTTTGATTAATTACATGAAATGACTCCCGAGGAGTGCAGGTTAATCGCCAGCGAAGGTGAAAGGTCTCTCAGAGAGGGCGACGCGGTGAAGGGTGCGTTTATTGCACTTTTTTTCGAATTGTTTGCGTATTTAGGCATAAAAGCGCTTGAGAGGGCCCTCCAGTGCGATTCGGAGGATTTGGCGCTGCAATCCTCGCTCCATTCGCAATTGGTATGTGCGCAACCGATTCGTCGTCGGCGAGGGCGAAGCCAGCGGGGCATTGCCTAACTGAAATTGTTTTAAAAAAAATTTGGATATGGGCTGGCGAGTCTTGGTTCCGTATATCGTCCATCTGGTTGGGTGTGGGGGGTGGTCTTGCCTTTTCTACAGCTCCTAAAAACGATTTGAGTTGGCCCCTCAACTAACCAGGTCTGGCTACGCCCTTAATTGTTGGTTGACACTTACAAAACCTTTGCTAACTCCGCAGGGGAACGCGTATTACGCCCGCGGGGATTATGAGAAGGCAAGGTGATGGGCTTTTCCGTCAAACTCATTGTCATTCTGTTCCATCCCACTCCAAGGCTTCATCACATGTCTGACCTTTACGCTTCGAGGTAAAAAAGGGAATATAATTAACGTCATTTATGGAAAAGGACGACTTTTTAGGATACAAAGAGATGAATTACAACAGGCGAAGGCTTGGTCTAATTTGTCCGCCACTTACACTTTGTAAATTTGCTTAAGCAATTTACCCGTTCCGTTAAACTTGGACCCGTCATCAGATTGCTCGACTTCGATAATGCTATTGATTGTGCAAATAATGTGGTGAATTTCGCGAAAAAGATTGGAGACAAAGTGATTTATATTTAAACGCGTTGGTAAATGTAATTTTTGCGTTTAGTCGCTCGAATGTCGCGGGCTTTACAGTCTTGGGGTAATGATTCACAACTCTCTCTCTCTCCATTTCTTTATGTTCAGCTCGCTCATTTGCATTGTGCAACTCGAGGAGTCAATGAGTCTTATGATGAGGAACAGTTGGCCAAGTATTTGGAGCGGTCGGTGGAATGCTTCGAGTGAGTGACAGTGATTTTCGAATGTTCTTTTTTTCTTAGATTCTTTAAATAGTTTTTTTCTTAAGAATGCATTTGGCTATCGCTAGAGAGCGTCAGGACCGCGTTTTGTGCGGTTTGGGTCTCGGAAATCTGGGCAATGCGTACTTTTATTTGGGAGAATACGAACTTTCTATTGAACAGCACGAAAAGGTCCTTTTATTCTTTTGTTTTGTTTGATACTCCGAGTAAATGTGCAACGAATTGCAGCGAATTGAACTGGCGAAAGAGCTTGGTGATCAGGCATCCGTCCGACGGTCGTACAGCAATATCGGCAATGCCTACGCCCTTTTGGGGGATTATGAAAACTCCGCGAAGTTTTACAGGTTTTTTTAAAATAAAAAAGGAAATTCAATCCTCGTTAAAGACTCGCCTTGGAACTTGCTTGTGAGATGAATATTCCGGAGCTGGTAAATCAGTTGAACGACGATTTGGAGAACGTCTGTCATATTTTGGCTAAAGAGGGCAAAAGTGAGTGGGCGTTGGACCAGGGAAATAATGCCTTAATTAAATCGATAATGATTCCTGAATTTGTCAGAGTTTGACGACCTTCCGACGAAGCAATTTGCCGATGTGACTTACACGAGTGGAGGCGTTAACTCATCTTTCGGAACCGAATCAACAAATTTGTGTCTGTCCGATGTGACCAATCTCGACGAACAGACCGACCGCGATGATATTTTTGACCAAATTGCACGGCTGAACGGCAAACGCATCGTCGACCAACTTGCGGATTTTAAACCAACCTCTCGTGACGCATCTTCGCTGAAAGGTATGGCATAGAGAAAGGCAAGCAGTCCGATGAGAAAAAGACACTCACAGACCGCGATGTTTTTTTTAATAGTCGGTCTGGGGGGAATGGAAGGGGCATGAATTTCTAATTGCAGATAGCGCTTCGAACGGTTGCCGTTTCTCTTTCACAAAAAAACGTATTGGAAATATGATGAAGTCGCTCTCGAACTTGAAGAAAATTGGGACTGGGACGACGCCAAAACGCGGAGGAAACCAGCAAGGGTACGACCCAGCGACAACTTCAGCGGACAACAGACCGAAGAGCACTTGCCCTTGCCCCGATTCTTGACTTGACTCTGGACTTGCGTTGAATCTCGACTTGCTGTGACTCTTGCCTGACTCTTGATTCGACTCTTGACTTTTTTCCTTGACTTTTGCACTGACTTTTGACTTGCATTGCTTCTTGGCCTGCCTTGACTCTTGATTTCTGCCCCGACTCTTGCTTTGATTTGACTTGCCTTGACGCTTCCCTGACTCTTGATTTGACTCTCGACTTTTTGTTGATGTATTTTGTTAATCTTCCATATTAAATTGGATTTTTGTTAATTTTCCATTACCTATTATGATGAAATTGTTGTTTACAATGAAGCAATAACAACGGCGGTGGGAAAAACTCTCTCTTTTTTTCTTTGTCTATTTTTATCTTTTATTTCACACAAAAAGCGTTTTTTTTCCACTGTCTATTTGTTTTCTTTTGATTCTGTTTCTCTTTTTCATAAAAAGTTTTCGTGTCAAAAAAAATCATTTTCATAAAAAGTTTTCGTGTCAATAAAAAATCAAAAAAGATTCAAAAAAAATTCGTACGCGACTGAATTAGTATGGGTTAAGATATATGTGCAAAGCTATTTTTGTTGGGCTGCCCTCAAGTATACATATTATACGGGTTGCGTTGTGCACGCGTGTTGAAATCAATTTTTATTCCGCCATTATTTGTACCTAATTTGTAAGCTTAAGGTTTTCTCTCTTAAATATTTTTGCTGAAAATGGATGCTTCGTTTGATCAGTTCGGCGGTGGTGGTTGGGGTGATCAAGGCGAACAGGAATTTGCTGCTTCACAACTTCAAAAGAATATTTATGACAAAATTCCCGTCCCCGCTGCAATTGATGTGCTTATTAACATGTCTGGTGATGAAGAGAAATATGCTCTTGGAAATTATTCTTTTAATACGGTCTTTTTTAGTCATTTCAATTTGCTTTATTTATATTCCTAATTTAAGGTTCAATTAATGGGAAAAGTTGCCAATGTTTCGTCGGGCGTCGACCAATGCACAACTTACGAATTGTGCGATGCTTTGGCTACCGACGTTCGAATCGCAAAGCGATTTTCGGTTATTCGCTATACGACGGCCGACTTGGTTCTTTCACTGAGTCAATTCTTTTTCATTACCAACCAAAATTCCTTAAAAGCAACGCGTAAAAGAAGAAGTTTTTGCAATTGGTCCAATTGGTGCACTGTAATTGGGAAGCTTCGATTGTTTAACAATCGACTGAGTGTCGTCTGCTTCAATATTCGATGAAGGTTTTTATGAAATGTTTGGTTAAAATGTTAAACGATTCATTCAGTTGAAATGGAGGAAATCGCTGTTTATAATTTGGAGTGCAAACTTTCTAAGATTTATTTTGAAAAGGCATTTCCGTTTTTTCTTATTCTTTTAATTAATTAAATTTAGAATTTGCCGGAATATTCGCTCGGAATTGTTGAGAACGACACCGTCTTCCACGGCAAAACGTCCACACAAAATGCTGGCGCATCGATGGCACATTCTCTTGGGGGAAATTTGGCGACTCCAAACAGAAAAATGAGTGGACCCACTCAATTATCTGCAATTAAACCGCAAATGAATTACCAAAATTTGAACGCGCCGTCGCATTGGACGCCCCAACAGCAACGGGTAAACATTTACACCGCCTCCTTCGAATTGTGAGTGGTCGGAAATAACTTTAGATTTACGAGTTCATTAAACATAATGCGATTGGCGAAGGTTTCTTCTTTTATTATAATTTACATTTTATAATTTGAATGTTCAAATAGCGGGAGTTCACAAGGAAGTGATTAAAAGTGCATTGGGCCTTAATGCGAGTTGCAGCACCGACTTGGTCATCTTGAGCAATGAGGGCGCAATTTACGCGACCATCGGTTAATTTGGATGCTTTCCGAGTACTTCTATTTGCTTCAACTGATTGATTTCAGATGATGATCATTTTCGCTCGATCATGTAAACGTCGAGACCAAAGTTAAGTGGGAGAATGAATGAATTTGGACGATTACTTTCTTTTGATCAGTTTAAAGATTTGGTCGATCTCATCTTTCTTCAGAAGTTTTGGCTATTTAATTACCTATTTATTATTCATTAAATTCATGTGCTCGCTTTTTTATTATTTCTTGTGAGTTTGTGGGGGCACTCTTTACTTTGTGTGTGTATCCTTTTGTGTAAAAGGCAAAGTGCTTTTGATTAATTACATGAAATGACTCCCGAGGAGTGCAGGTTAATCGCCAGCGAAGGTGAAAGGTCTCTCAGAGAGGGCGACGCGGTGAAGGGTGCGTTTATTGCACTTTTTTTCGAATTGTTTGCGTATTTAGGCATAAAAGCGCTTGAGAAGGGCCCTCCAGTGCGATTCGGAGGATTTGGCGCTGCAATCCTCGCTCCATTCGCAATTGGTATGTGCGCAACCGATTCGTCGTCGGCTAGGGCGAAGCCAGCGGGGCATTGCCTAACTGAAATTGTTTTTAAAAAAATTTGGATATGGGCTGGCGAGTCTTGGTTCCGTATATCGTCCATCTGGTTGGGTGTGGGGGATGGTCTTGCCTTTTCTACAGCTCCTAAAAACGATTTGAGTTGGCCCCTCAACTAACCAGGTCTGGCTACGCCCTTAATTGTTGGTTGACACTTACAAAACCTTTGCTAACTCCGCAGGGGAACGCGTATTACGCCTCGCGGGGATTATGAGAAGGCAAGGTGATGGGCTTTTCCGTCAAACTCATTGTCATTCTAGTTCCATCCCACTCCAAGGCTTCATCACATGTCTGACCTTTACGCTTCGAGGTAAAAAAGGGAATATAATTAACGTCATTTATGGAAAAGGACGACTTTTTAGGATACAAAGAGATGAATTACAACAGGCGAAGGCTTGGTCTAATTTGTCCGCCACTTACACTTTGTAAATTTGCTTAAGCAATTTACCCGTTCCGTTAAACTTGGACCTCGTCATCAGATTGCTCGACTTCGATAATGCTATTGATTGTGCAAATAATGTGGTGAACTTTCGCGAAAAAGATTGGAGACAAAGTGATTTATATTTAAACGCGTTGGTAAATGTAATTTTTGCGTTTAGTCGCTCGAATGTCGCGGGCTTTACAGTCTTGGGGTAATGATTCACAACTCTCTCTCTCTCCATTCTCATTTCTTTATGTTCAGCTCGCTCATTTGCATTGTGCAACTCGAGGAGTCAATGAGTCTTATGATGAGGAACAGTTGGCCAAGTATTTGGAGCGGTCGGTGGAATGCTTCGAGTGAGTGACAGTGATTTTCGAATGTTCTTTTTTTCTTAGATTCTTTAAATAGTTTTTTCTTAAGAATGCATTTGGCTATCGCTAGAGAGCGTCAGGACCGCGTTTTGTGCGGTTTGGGTCTCGGAAATCTGGGCAATGCGTACTTTTATTTGGGAGAATACGAACTTTCTATTGAACAGCACGAAAAGGTCCTTTTATTCTTTTGTTTTGTTTGATACTCCGAGTAAATGTGCAACGAATTGCAGCGAATTGAACTGGCGAAAGAGCTTGGTGATCAGGCATCCGTCCGACGGTCGTACAGCAATATCGGCAATGCCTACGCCCTTTTGGGGGATTATGAAAACTCCGCGAAGTTTTACAGGTTTTTTTAAAATAAAAAAGGAAATTCAATCCTCGTTAAAGACTCGCCTTGGAACTTGCTTGTGAGATGAATATTCCGGAGCTGGTAAATCAGTTGAACGACGATTTGGAGAACGTCTGTCATATTTTGGCTAAAGAGGGCAAAAGTGAGTGGGCGTTGGACCAGGGAAATAATTGCCTTAATTAAATCGATAATGATTCCTGAATTTGTCAGAGTTTGACGACCTTCCGACGAAGCAATTTGCCGATGTGACTTACACGAGTGGAGGCGTTAACTCATCTTTCGGAACCGAATCAACAAATTTGTGTCTGTCCGATGTGACCAATCTCGACGAACAGACCGACCGCGATGATATTTTTGACCAAATTGCACGGCTGAACGGCAAACGCATCGTCGACCAACTTGCGGATTTTAAACCAACCTCTCGTGACGCATCTTCGCTGAAAGGTATGGCATAGAGAAAGGCAAGCAGTCCGATGAGAAAAGACACTCACAGACCGCGATGTTTTTTTTAATAGTCGGTCTGGGGGGAATGGAAGGGGCATGAATTTCTAATTGCAGATAGCGCTTCGAACGGTTGCCGTTTCTCTTTCACAAAAAAACGTATTGGAAATATGATGAAGTCGCTCTCGAACTTGAAGAAAATTGGGACTGGGACGACGCCAAAACGCGGAGGAAACCAGCAAGGGTACGACCCAGCGACAACTTCAGCGGACAACAGACCGAAGAGCACTTCTTCTTTGAAAGGTGGACTTGGAAAGATGACCAAAAGTGAGATCAAATTGGAGTTTTGAGAAGAAAAAAAAAGGCTCACTTAAAACTAGAGACGGACAAATACAACGTTTGCACAAATAAAAAAGAAATTTGGGTTCCAAAATTTGTTTTGCGTAGTTGTCCTGATCTCTAACTAAACATGTCTTTCGATTTATGATATGCTCTGCCGTTTACCAATAAATAAATAGTCGTGCAACAATTGCAATACAGCACATTAAAAGAACGGGAATTGCATAGGTTCTATTCGTTCAATCCTGTTCAAATCAGAAGGCATTGGCATTATGTTTTGGCACGAAGAGGAACCCTTCAGGAACCTTTCCAAGCAACATTTCGCTGATGCGTATCCAGTCTGAACTTGCCGGGCTAAAATAGATTTGTCAGAATTAGTTTCATTGCTCAAACGGATGGTTTGGTCAGTTGGACTGTTTTCAAGAGACGGGATATCCCGACGTTTTGGTATGCAATATGTTGTAAAACTAATAAAAAAACCAAAAAATTGGGAAATTCGGATTCGTATATGAGATTCGGCGTATATGAGTCGCGTATATGAAATGTCGTTTTTTTGCTTAGTATATGAAATGTCGCGTATATGAAGTGTCGCGTATATAAATGTCGGCGCCCCTCTAAAATAACTACCGTTCTCGGTACCTGGAAAGAAGCGACTCGAGCTCATCTCTGCCCCGGTACAGCGGGGGCCGATGGTTTATCTGCTGAGGCAGAACCTCCAACAACCCAACGGGAATGTACCGGTGCTGAAAGGAAAGCCACTCGAGAAGATAACGGCGAGTGTTCTCCACGCCGACGACGTCGCTGCCCCAATTCTCGAGGCCGTAGTTGACAAATCTAAACGGAGATGGGAGGGGAGGCGCTGCTTCGGTTTCTCATTGAAAGCCGACTTTCTGATAAATTCGAATCTTTCCAAAGAAGTGATGTCCCAACGTCGGCGTTCGTCGATCTCCGTAAAAATCCATGGCTTTATCAGTGCCGCCCTCCCGATCATTATGCCATCGATAGGATATTCTTCGAGGCGCTCAAAAATGAACAGAAAGATTTGTTTGCTTTTAAGTGCTTTGTACCTGATAATACTCCTCATAATCCATCACATCGCCGCACACAAAAAACGGGAAGCGTCCGTTAATTCGCCGTTCGCATTCCAGTACGTATGGCCATTCAGCCGCCTTTGTGTAGCGCTGTTCCCTGATAAGGTAAAAAACATTCAAATCCCCAACAAAAGTGGAAGAAGAAGAAGAACCCGAAAGCAGCACCCTCCACCCTAAACGGGTCGGATTTGCGTTAGTGTCGAATCAAACCATCAGAAAAATCCGTGTCAGCTCTCCTCTTCGGGACTCACCTCGAGCGTGGATGAAGGGTCACCATCTGAGGAGGACTCTTTTCGGCAATTGTTCCCATCGTATAGTGAGCTGTATGTTCGCCTTCCTTCATTCCGTAGCGCATTTTCACTGACAACGGCACTCCCCCGGCGCTCTTTTGCATACACTGCAAAACACTGACCAATTTGTTGGATTTGTTTGCCAAGGAACAGCCCGCGCCCTTCTCATTGACACTGTCCAAAGGACAGCCCTTAAAACAAAAAAATTTGATCGAACGGACAACGGACAAACCAAATTCAGATCAACAAAATCAACATTGAAATTGTCGGTGACCAGTTGAACTGCTTTGCTCATGGAATCGGGATAGCCTCCTTAAAATATTTAGTGCTCAATATTAATTTTCACAAATGCCGCACCCGCCAACTGAACGCCAAAAATTTTCTCAGATGGATGTCTTTTCAGCAGCGAAAGTTCGGAAGGGAGGCCCTAAAGGAAGAAAAGAATCAAAAGGTCGCTTTGGCCAAAAGCGGCCGACTTGCAGCAAATGTGTGGCCATTGCCATCTCTCCGCAAGTGACCTCCGCGCCCAACTCAACGCACAGACGTCGGAAGGGCAAATTACCAACCGTCGTGAGAGGAGCCAAGTACCGTTTGCCGCGAAGTGTGCGCATGTCCCACTTTGGCACTTCTCGCTCCACGCAACCCACCAAAGAGTCAACCGATTCACGAACGGCACTTTCGGACCTGTAAAGGAACATTGGCCGTGAACGTACGCCTCATGTCAAGCAAGTCGCCCATTTCCTCGCCGAGTAATTAATAAAAAATTGCGCAGGAAGGAATTTGTTTTTGAATGCATAAAAATGTGACGTAGAGGAGAAGCGTGAAGTTAACGGGCAAAGACCACTCATTAGTCCATTATGAGTCAGGTTAGCCCAATTCCGTTTAGAGAATAAAACTTCATAAACACGCTTAAGTTGGAGGCCTTGGCGCGCAAACCGAGTGAAGTCGTAGGCGCGTCTTCTTAGCTGCTGTTGCAGGGGCAAAGTTTGCGCATTGAGCACGGGCCGCCAATTCTGGTCGGGCTCTTTGGTAATTTGGCTCAAGTCGCCTTCATTTGTATGAGCTCGGGCGAAGCAACAACCCAGCGAGAAGGGACACTTCCCCATTTTGTCGAACAGAACACAAGACGGACCTTGAAATAAGACCAATAAAACCACTCGAGATGAGACGGGACATGGCATCTAACAGAACCAAATGATCTTGCAGCTCATCTCAGTGGGGAAGGACTCCAACCTTCAACAAAACTTGCCGATGTCAGCTGGCTTCTTGGCCCAGTACTCTTCCAAGGAATGCTCCGCCTCGCATTTCTCGCCGTATTTGCATTTGCGACTTCCGTCAGCAAAAAGCACCGAAGGGCATATTTTCACTATTTTTTGCCGATACTGCGCTCTCGCCTTTGCCATTTTCTGCTCTCTTTGGCGGTCCATCCCGCGTGCCCTAACATTTTTTGTCGGAGCAATAGTTAATTGGGCGGCGCTGTCCAACGATTCGGATTCCCGTGACTGACGGTTCTCATCACTGTGCTTAAGACTCTCGCGAGATACGACGTATTCCGACTTCACTTGTGCGCACGCGGCAAAATGGTCCCCCATCACCTCAGAGAGCTTCACATAATGACCGAAACACAAAAAACGATATCCAATTTTGATAGAAACAACGATTGGAAAAACATTCGGTAATTTAATTATTATATTCACTTGGGTAAAAAATGCAACAATTATAAACAATTCCAATATTATCCAAGGGCCAAACTTTTAACACACGATTGGGCCATTATGGTCAGAGACTTCAGTGCTTTCATCAACGATTCAGTCTGTTTTTGGCTGCAATCAATTGTCCTTGCCCGTCGGCTGCGTTCTGTTTGTGGAGACTGTCCTATCCTCTTAGCTGTGTCCTGGACACACTGGAGAGAGCCGGAATAAACAAACTCGCGGACCATTCCGCCTCCATGTCGAATATCTTCCCGTAGAACATCAATAAAAGTGGCAGCAGCTAACAGCTTGATAAACATAAAATTGTAAATTATTGACATGATATGGTCAAAATTTAGGTCACAC
Source organism: Globodera pallida (assembly GCA_020449905.1). NCBI lineage: Eukaryota > Metazoa > Nematoda > Chromadorea > Rhabditida > Heteroderidae > Globodera > Globodera pallida. The sequence continues at coordinate 484,934 of JAIXHY010000041.1, forward strand.
CCGCCCCCAACTCACGTCAATGTTCTGTTTCTCTAAGCAATTTCAATTCAAGACAAAATAAGAAACCAAATGTCACGGGAACCAAGGAAATAAATGTCCAAAGCGCACTTTTAATGACAGAGGGGCAAACATAATGTCGAAACACAACGCCCGCACAATTTCGTGAGTGATTTGACCGAACAGTTGCGTCCACAGTTCGCTGACATCGCCGTTTTCAGTGACCAATGCGAACAAAGGGTCACCATCCATTGAGTGTACATTTTTCGCAATTTTCCCGCCAAATTCCTCGGTTTTGGCCTTTGACAGAAGAAAATCGCACAAATTGTTGAATTCCGATTTTGCGTCTTCGGCTGCAGCTGAGGCAACTTTGTCTGAGGTGTATTTTGGCGGTTGATTACAAACATCCAGAACGCGCAAACAACTGGCATAAAGCTCCATTTTGAAGGCGACAGATTTGCTGTAACCTGAACTTTACTGCTTTTAGTACGTATCAATGTTGGTAAATATGTTTGAGGAGCATTACCAGGAAGTACAATGACTTGGACCAAAAGGTGAAGAATGGGCAATAACGAGCGACGAATTTGGCAAAGACTTTGCTGAACTTCACGGATTCTGAGGAAAATGTCACAAATGGCCCGCACGATTCGCGAGATGCACACGGCAACCGAATAAGCCAATTCGGGGCTCATTTCGACACAATTGCAATAAGAACGCAGCAAAAACAGTGCGTCGACGAGCAGACATTGGTGTGTTCCTACTGGTATTTTCAGAGAGAGAAGTTAAAGAGGAAAAAGACTGGTATCGATGAACGGCAACGGACAGTGCAGGGACAGAACGTTCAGCACCGAAAGCCATCCCTCCAGCAAATGCACACAGGCACCCTCAAGCAAATTGCGGGCATTACGTTTCATGCAGTAATTGAGAATGGCACACGCTTCCTGTGAAAAATAAAGACAATTTTTGGGTCTGGCATGTCGACGGTTATTGTGAAGACGTCGCCATGAAAAAGTTTCCAGACATCTTAAAACTACCTCTTTGATTAAACCAATCTCCGTGTTCATAATGCAATTTATCTCACTGTTCAACATAAGGTGCAAGTAAAAGACATCGTATTGTTCAATGCCATATGAATTCTTTCGAATGCAAAAGTTCAAAAGCTAAACCATTTCAATTAGATTTGTTTTAGTACAACTGAAGAACCTCTAACACTCTTTGAGTGTCAAATTTGATACAATTGGGAATGTCCAAATCTTCAATGAAAATCCGACTTGCGTCCAGCAGAAGCCACAATAAAGCTAAACTGTTCTTATTTGCTTTAAAAAATATCAAAAAATTCACTCTTTGATGGCTCTTCGGTTGTCAATGAGTGGGGAAGCAAAGAAATGGTCGCATTTTGCGAGTTTTCGATTGAAAGCAAAATTTTAAGAAATCGCTGTGGCTGTTCGATGTATCCGGTGCGGAGGAGGGCAGACATTTCGAGCGCAATTAATTCCAGAATAACGCCCTGAAACCAAAAAGAATTGAATGTGAATTCGTAAACAGATAGAATGAACCTGCGCCGTTTTATGAACAATTTCAAAAGGCCGCCTCATCCTCCACACAATTCCTCACGACAGACGACGAAAATATATCGCCATTCGCAGAGGGACTCACAAAAATTGGGAGGTCGATGGAGGAAAAGACTGTAGAGGAAGCGAGACGAAAGACGAGGTCGTACTGCGAGCGAAGAAAACGAAGCAAAATGGAGGAGGAAGCGGCTCTGATGGAGCAAAGTCGAAACTGAAGTTAAAAATTGTAAAAGATTAGAGGGGGAAAAATAATAAACGCTGACGAGAAGACGAAGAACAGGATCGAAGAGACCCGAAAACTGGTGGTCAAACGGATCATCGGAGACAGCGAACAGTTCGGCTATGAAGACCAAATTGTGGAGACATGTTAGGCCCTCACCCAATTCGTCTAAATTAGGACATGAATAAAACATCCAAAATCCTAATAAATGGAACAGACTCGGAATGTCAAGTGTGGAGGATTCAATGTGGTTGAGGTCGAAGTTCATCAAAGCAAAGGCGATGTTTGGACTGCACGGGTCCGACTCCATCGCATCATTAAACGCTTCAAACATAAGACGACAAAGTTCTCCCCTCAACCGGTCAGAAGAAATATTGTCCACGGATTGAGGCAGTAAATCGGTGATGCAGACAGAAATGTTTTCGGGGGCAAAAATGGACGAGAGATTTGCCATGGAAGAGATGAGCTGGGCTCGTCGAGGCAGCAATGCCTGAACTATGCGCAACTGCATGGACGGCCTTTGAGCAGTGGCCTCCTTTATGATCAGCCAAACGTAGAAAGAATGCTTTGCCAAATGCTCAAACTGCAACAAAAAAAAAGAGTCAGAAGCGATGGGGTAAAGTAAAAAACACCTCGCTGAGGTAATAAAACAGCAGCGAGAGGTAATTTTCGTTAGAACGCCGCGGGTGAGGTATGGCGGAGAAAAGAAATGATTCCATTGACACAATCAAAAGGTCGGAATTGGCCACTCGAACGGCATCGGTCATCGCTGTCCTATGCGAAATTGCCATGTAAAACAAACGAATTGCCGAAAAGGTCGCATCATCCCTGGCCGGATTAATGGGCGCATTCTCTTGGAGTCGGTCTGCGCCTTCAACGATTATTTGCAAAATCTGCGAATTATTGCGAATCTTTTTACTATTCCGAACATCACCAACATTACCGATCTGGAGAGCGGCGAGTCGCTGAGCAATTGAGCTAAAATTTGAACTTCTGTTGATTTATTTTGCACAACAACGGTGGTGGCGTAGAAAGTCTTCAAGGGCTCGTAGAGTGAGTCGAGCGCCAACTTGACAATATTCCACTTAAATTTGAAGTTAGCTTTGAGAAAACGACAATCTGATCCCAATAAAAGACCATCTGATTCGAGTCGACATAAGAACGTGTAGAAAATTGACAAAGGACGGAATGAATGACGAATTGGATGAAAGGTGCCAACTGGTGAGTGTTCGGTCTTGTTTTATGCGCGAGAAGAATTCGTAGTAATGTAAGAAAGCCCTGGGTGCAATTGTATATCTTCAAGTTGGACTCTTGCTCCTCCAGATCACGCTGAAAGACATTACTGTTATTTGAGATTTACGCGTAAAAAGCGTCACCAATTACAATTTAAAACTGGACCCTAAACGGATAAGTAAAGTGAGTTCCTCTGACAAATGAGCCCGATCACCTGAACTCCACCCAGTTTTGTTCCTGAACTTTGCTGCACGCAAATTCCTTCACAGAGTAAACAATTCCAAATGTTAACAGCACAAATTTCGTCGTTAGCTAGCGCGGCAAGCAGTTCAAAAAGCGATTGTTTAAGCACTAGTGGTACTGAACAGGCCAACAAACCCGTCGTAGTCTCGATACAATTCCAGGGACGTTCCTCGTACATTTGCCTCCGCGACTCGGGGTCCTGTGTCCAAAAAAACAACTTTTATTGGGTCAAAGCATAAAAATGACGCTTTCATTATGACGCTCTCGCGTTTCTGCAACAGTTCGGCAGTAGGCATGTTAGAAACGCTATAACTTTTCTCTAACCTAACTCAGAATGACACCGGATTTCGATTTTAGGCTTATTTAAAAAACTCAGTGTTACGGAACCGGATGCGGTTTTTTGTATTCGATGTAAAATCAGCTGGCTTATCATATGGTCAAGATTTTTTAATTTGTAAATCAAAAGGGTCCCACCTACTTGACATTACCAAAAGAAGCAACCTTTTGTGCTACTACAGACGCAAACCGAGTCCATGACAAAAGACCGGCCAATTCACCGTCCGAAATAGTTTGAGTGCTGCTACTGCTTGCTGCTAGCCCTTCAAATGATGACACAATTTGTGAATGATGAGCGCGAAAATAGTCCAAATATTTGCGTAACGAGCCGAAATAATTATTCCAATCAGCCATACCTTGCACTGGGTGCTGAAAAGCAAATTTGGTTGTTTTTTTGAGAATTCGTTTCACTTCTGGTGGGGGGGGGGTAGGCAGACACTCGCTAAGAGATTTGCAACCAAATTTTAAAAATAAGGGTAATTTTTTGGATTTTCTCTTTATTAAAAAAAAATTCTGGCACTGAAAATGTCGCATGTAATGGGTACTGAAGTTTTTGACACTAAAGTGTCCGGCTCTGAAGTGTCCGGCACTGAATGTGAGTGTGGGTCGTTTGGGCGCTGCCCTTTGGGCGCCGCCGTTTGGGCGCCGCCGTTTGGGCGCTGCCGTTTGGGCGCCAGACCTTTGAAGTGCCATAACTTTTCTTGGAATCAACCAAGATAGACAAATTTGGTACCAATCAAAAGCTTTTGTTGGGTAGATATTGCATTCAAATCAACAAGTGATCTGATCCCTTTCAAAAAAAAGTTATAATCGAAAATTACCACAAAAACTTAGGTTTTCGCTCTTTTTAAACCATAACTTTTTAAAGGTTTATATGATCGTTTAGTCCCTGCTAGATTATCTCTTCTAAACATATAGAGCTTTCGATTGGTACCAAATTTGTCTATCTTGGTTGATTCCAAGAAAAGTTATGGCACTTCAAAGGTCTGGCGCCCAAACGGCAGCGCCCAAACGGCGGCGCCCAAACGTCGGCGCCCAAAGGGCAGCGCCCAAACGTCCTGTTCCCCTGAATGTAACGACAACTTTTTCTCCCTCTTCTATCTATTGGGGCCAGCGGATTCATAGCCTTTCTTTTTATAAGCTAATCGCCTCAGCCCACTCTTTTAGATACAAACCTTTATAATTTAAACAATTGCAATGTACAATAATGTGGGGCTACCGACCGCGCGTGGTTCTGGCACGTAAGTCGGACAATGAATTCAGATAATGCTGTAATCCTTTAGGAATGCATTTATACAAGCAAATCTCTCCAATCTGGGATTTTCGAGAGTAAGTTTTTTTCAAAGGGTGCGATAAAACTTCAATTTTTTCAGAATAAGATACAGTACAATGCCGAGGAAGACATTGCTAAGTCCGAGGCAGAGGTCAACAAGGCGCCAAACATTGAACTGCTTGACCATGAGTATAAACGACTAATTGAAATCAAATGTGTTGAATTTGAAGATCTCATGGAAGGAAAGGTAATTGAGGCCTTACAATCAGTAATTAATGAGTATTTATTTCAGGGGTTTAGCGAGAGCGAAATCAATTCCAAAGTGAATGAGTATCGCAAACTGTTGTTCAACGAGTTTGAGAGTGGGCGCTTAGACATGGACACGGAGTTGGACGTCCGCAACACTCACTCGAGAGCTAAAGTTGCCAAAGGTTTACTATTTAATTTGCTACATTAAGAAGTTTTGCTTTGAAAGCCATGAGAAATCCATTTTTAAACGTTTTCACCGAATGTTTATTGTTTTTCATTTAGATAACAGAGATAAATGGCGTTCGGCACTTGGAATTGATGCTGCTTTTGTCGATGGCTCTTCTTTGGAGAAATTGAAAAAGGCCAGTGATTCTGTGATTGAGTTGACAAAGACCATGGACAAGAAGAATCTCGACAAAGAAATGGAGAAGTCGCTTATGGAAAAACTGATGGAAAAGGTTGTTTCTTCATTAGCATTTTCGTGTAATATGCTTTGAGCATTTTTCAGATAAAAAAGGAAAAAGAGAAGAAGAAGGAGCGAAAGAAGATGAGACGGGCAATGCGCAAGGAATCTTCGAGCGACAGTTCCGACTCAAGCTCGGACTCTTCCACTTCATCTGATAGCGATGATTCTTCTTCAACGACCACAACGGACAGCAGTTCTGAAGAGGAGAGGGCCAAGCGCAAAGGGAAAGGCCAAAAGGAAGCGCAGTGAGGAGACAAAAGTCAAGAAGGAGCCAGTCGGGAAGAAACATCGCACTTGAAAGGGAGAAGATTACTTTCGACATTTCTCGATTAAAAAAAAATGCTTGGGAATGATTTCCATTCTTACAGTAAATGTTGATGCATCCGTCAAGTTTTTCTTTTAGGGTTTAATGCATTATTTGGCGTTTGCCTTCAGCACATACTAATTTAGGAACAAAGAACGATTCATCAACAATGACACTGAACATCGAGGAAAGAATTGCCGTTGAAAAAGAGTTTACATCTCTTAGTTTTGGCGAGCTAAGTATGAGAGTCTGTGATTTGAACAGACCTTAGCTCATTTCAGATTCTGAAAAGGTTCGAGTCGGAAGCAGGATCCAGCACTTACAAAATGAGTTGAGCGAATTGGCTTTTCACAATTACCGCACTTACGTGGACGTCGGCCGAACAGCGGAGCATTGCAGAGAGATGGTTTCTTTGGGAAACGGGTTTTTATTGTTTTCCTATTTTTTAGTTTGTTGAAATGAATGGGTTTATGCAAAGGCTACTCTTGGAATTTCCGGATTTAATTGCAGGGATAAAGCAAGCCAGAGGAGACTCTGAGAAAATTTCTGAGGAGTATAAATTGCTGAATGAGGTTGAGTCGACCAACAACTTCATTTGGCAAGGTGCTTAAACTCCCTAAGGTATTTACTTTCCTCTAGAGTCTGTTAGGGAATTAATTCTCTTTCATTAGCTGATGGAGAGGTACATTCGGACAGGTCGCTATGAACAGGCGTATTCCTTGACGAATTTTGCAATTTCATTGAAACAAAGCAAATTTACTCAGACGAATGCTATGCTCAAGGTAAATGAAAATCAATCAGAAGAACGAAATACCTCATTTCTTTGTCTAAACTTAACAACAAAAAAAAACGCCCAAGCCCAGAATATCGTTCATGAAATTTTTTGATTGTTTAATTGAAGAATGTGGTTGAAGTGCTAATCGAAGCTCGTCATAATCTCCTCGACGAATTGTTTAGCAAATTTGCAGCACCGATAGATTTAGCTCGGAGCATTCAGGTTTTTCTTGCAATTGTTCTTGTTTGAAAGCACTTTTAGATTGTCAATAACATCCGGAAAATACCTTATATCTCCAACCTCCAGCTTAGAGAATCGATTCTCCAATACAGAGACATTTACATGGACAAAAATGTTCTCTACGCAATGGTAACGGTCGGTCCTTAAACAAATACTGGCAAACCACATTTTTAGTCTGAGCCCGACTTTCTGTTCCGGATCATTGACATTTACAGGGAGTGCATGTATGACACCATCGTCCTTTATTTGGCCGTGTTTCCCGATTGTGAAGCGCAAAGGAAATTTGTGGGTCCTAATATTTGGGGTTTGTAAACAACTTATTGTTAATTCAGGACATCCTCAAACGAAGATCCACGTTGGGAGAGGTGGACTGGCAGTTCCCAGACCTTTCTGCTCCAATCGTGGGCCCAACGAAACATAGAGAAACTTTTCAGTTTTTTGCGTAGATCTGAGGTTAAGAACTGTCTGGACATTGAAGTGATGCATTCTAAAGTAACCTAAAGTTTTTTGGGCCATTCTTCTGATAAAGTGTGTGTGCTCTTTCAGTTGATGAGTTTTGCTTTTTCATTTGGACGGATGGGATTGGACTTCAGGACGCTGATTGTGCACGAATTTTCACAGATGGTTCAGGAAATGTTCAGGAGAAAAATGGAAACAGCGACAAATTGGTAAAGAGCAAATGAAAAAATAACATATTCTGCTTGTTCTGGGTGCGTTTTAAATTTTCTTATTTTTTAAGTTTAACAGCACTACAAAGGCTTGACCTTATCGACGGTGATATTTTTGAAAACACACGTCAGGACATTGAGGACAGTGGAAATTCGGCCATTGATTTGGGCATTCTTTCGGCCCCACTCGAACTTTGCATTTGGGATGATATTTGCGTCTTTGGCAATTTGATCATCGATGTTTTAAACGATTTGCGCCACTCCCTTTCGATCGTTCTTGTAAATGCGGGATCTTTTTTGTTTTTAAAAGCATCAGTTTTAGATACGTCAAGTTTTTGGCGTAATCCTCTTGAGCTTGCAAAACGTTTTCAAATGGGTGGACGCTTTCCTTTCGGCGCCCGACGGAATCCTTTCGGCTAAAAGGGCCATTTCTCTTCTGTTGAAGTATTTTGTTCCGTTTATCAACCGCTGTCTCTTGCATTGCTTTCCCTATGAGCTCTGCGGCCAGTTTTTCCGTTCTTCGCATTGTTCCGTTGAAGAATATGTGAGTTGCCTTTTCATCCGTCCTTCAATGATGACAATGGTCATGCTAATCATGAAAGGGCCTACGGAAAGGCCCCTACCCATGTTGGAGATGAACCATTCTGAGATTGCACGGATAATAATCGAATAGATATTCATTCTAACTTCCTTTTTTTCAGCGTGAGGCGTTCAAATTGCAAAGCAAAGAACTTTTTGTTTTGTGTAAACATGAAAGTGTTTTCAACGAAATACTGGTCGATGTTCAGGTAAATGAAAATGCTGCCAGTTCAGAATGGCAAAATGCGAATGAGGAGGAGAGGGACAACAGCGACGGGTGGGAAAGGACTCAAGAAAGAGGGCGAATTGGCAACAGAAAAATCGATAGCCTCGGAACCGACGACGTTAGTTGGATGAAATGGAAATTGAGGGGGAAGCGGAGGAACGAAGCGCGGAAGACCAACTTGACATCTGATATATTCCACATATATTCCTCCCATTGGAATCGTTTGGTTTATTGGCCAATAATGACACGGAAAATGTTGGGGAAACGGAATTCTGGCGCCAAACGTTGAAAGTTGATCATTTGGTTGCTCTGCTGTTTATGCCTAATATTACTTGCCTGTCGTTGTTTTGTATTTTTGTTCTTTAACAATTTATCGAGGTATCAGTCATTGGTATAACAACAAAACTGTAAAGCATTTGCTAAACGAATATTTCTTTGCTGGTTTTCATTTCTACAATTTGTCCCTACGCCTTACAGTGATAGCAAATGTCTCTCACCACAAAGTTGCGCAGATTGCGAAAAAAGCCTCCGGAGGGATGGGATTTGATTGAGCCGACATTGGAGGAATTTGAGGCGAAAATGCGCGAAGCTGAGACTGAACCGCATGAGGTGGCTTGGGGAGTGGGCTTGTAATTCGTTCTCCACAACACATCTTTTAGGGGAAGCGGAAGACAGAGACTGTGTGGCCGTTGTTTCGGGTGACTTTTTTTAAGTTACCCTCAGACAGGGAGCTCAGATCACCTATAAAATCTGGCAACCGGCTACAAATAGTGGCATCGAGGGGTCAAAATAGTGCCATTTTTGTGGCAATCGTAAGGAATTAGGAGGGCATTCTGAGCTTCCTGCTCTTAGGGGACATACAATGACTCGCTGATAAACATGCCTTTTCTCTAAGTTGTATCTTATCTATAAGTGGCGTTTTCAGCGTTTAAGATTACCGAGAATATTTAACACTTAAATGCTTCAACCGTGCTAAACGCAACTCGTTGATGAATTTTAAAGTTGACTGGGTCGATCGACGAGTTGTTCTAGCGATTTCAGACGCTCCCTTCAGATTCACCACCAGCGTTCCCGCTACATTTACGACCTTTTCTACAAGGAGGAGAAGATTTCCCGTGAACTGTACCAATTCTGTGTGGACGCCTAGGCTCGTTGACGCCCAACTGGTGGCCAAATGGAAGAAGCCGGGCTTCGAGAATTTGTGCTGTTTGCGCTGTATTCAGTCACGCGACACAAACTTCGGGACTAATTGCATCTGTCGAGTGCCCAAGTCGAAGCTCGAGGCGGTGAGAAGGCCAAATGCGCAATAGAAATGGTGGAAACAATAAATTTTTATTGTTTTAAGGGTCGTGTAATCGAATGCGTTCATTGCGGCTGCAGGGGATGTTCCGGATGAAAGTGTTCACTCCGTTTCTCTTTCTTCATTTTTGTTCACCCTTTATGAATCAGGCGATTCCATTCATAAATCAGTAAATGGCTTTCGATGCTTCCTTCATTTTTGCGGCTTTGGACAGACGTGGGCCAACTACAATTTTAGTCCATGACAATATTACATAAACAAAACTCACGTGGCACAACTCAGTTCCGCTGGAGTTGTTGGACAATTTGTGTCAATACCAGCGGAAAGTAACTTTTTACAACACTCACGCAAATGGCGTAATCACTCGAGCGGATTCTATCACAAAAATGCCGCTCCAATGCATCTATTAGTTCTTCCTGGACCTTCGACTTGCCCAATTCCACCTCTAGTAATTTAGTAATTGCACGACAAATATCGCAGTGTAATTTTGAGGTTGCGCGTCGTAAAAAGCCAAGCTTTCGAGCTAAATGTGGTTTTGATTAGTGAGTCTCCCATCACTTGCGCGTTATTTCATTTGCAGAAAGAACTTGCTGAACCCTAGCTATTAGCCTATTAGCATTAATTAGTGTTGCTTCAAGGAGAGCGTCACACATTCCCTCCCGTACATTGTTTCCATTCGCATATTTGCTTGAGCCGAGTTATTTGAATGAATCGCAATTGCATAATTTCTTCAACCAACGAATGGGTCCCGCTGGCAATTAAATTGCGACAAAAATCGTTACCGTTGGTCAGAAGTGCGCAGACTCCGGTGTTAAATTCATTGTGCTCAAAAGAGTTTTAATCATAAAACTCACAAATATGGGACTTACAAATTAGCTATCTATACCCATTTTAGGGGTCGTGATCTAACAAATAAGTAGAGTTGGGTGAGACCGGGCGTGAAATTCCCGGTTTTTGGCGTCCCAGTCCCGTCCAATCTAATTTAAGGAATCGAAAGTGCCAATGCACCCAATACGTGTATTCCACTGTACCACATAATTGGTGGAGAGTTTATGGCCGAAACAGGGAGAGCGGGAGGCAGAAGAACCAATCGAGGAAGAAGCGAACTGGACCGTTTGAAGGGAGAAAAATCGAGATGAAGCGGGAAAGGCTATCCGATGTCCGGGTCCCATTAGTCGAAATGGGAAATGGAGTCGGGGAATTTTGACCCCAAAGAGTGATCGATCGCTTGCATTTTTATAAATACGGCACTTTATGCCTCTTGAAACACCGTAAATAATGCAAATGGGTTTTGGTTTTGTTTGTGTCCCTGCCATCGCTTTTAAATATGGAAGAAATGTTTGCTAATTTTGGATTCCTAAACAATTTCTGAAACGGAGGAGCACAAACTAAACTTATTCATTTTCCAAACAAAATGCGTTCGCGTTATCGTATTGATAAATTATGTGGACAGTTTCTGATCGGAACATCTTTCCTCGTATTGTTTTGATCGATCACTCACCGCGCGGAGCCAGCAAATGTCGACTGACCTGAGACTTCAGACGACGGAATGAACTCGGAGAATGAATGTAGCCGCCGGCGTATGTGGGACAAAGCTCCAAATCCTGGCAGAACTGAAAGGGGAAATTCGGGGGTTTGCTTCTCAAAGTGTTTTCTCATCCTGAACCTTCTTCTGGTCGGCGAGCATATCAGACAGCTCCTTCCACATTTCCGGGAGGAAATCGTCCAGAAACTGCTCGCACTGAATGTTCAGAATGTTTTGTTGTTTAGAGGTGTCACCCTTACAAATTAGGGGGGTAATTAGGATTTTGCCTTGGAGGGGGGAGGGGGGGGGGGGGGGGGCTAACAACAAAAGTTTTAAGGCGGTGCCGACAAAGTGGTTAGGGGCCCCCCCTTTGGAGAGGGTCACAAAAAATGTGCCCCCGTGCCCTACCGAAGCCTTCAAACTGCCAAAGTGGGCGCAAATATTCTGCTGCAGCCATTCCTCGACGTCCTGCTGAAACTTTGGCACATTTATCTCCCGCGCCAATTCGTGTGCCGCCAGCTGACATTCCTCGCAGATCAGGTCCTTCCGCTGAAACTGAAACAGCAGACTTCCCACCCCCACATTTGCAACGAGCCCACCGACGCATTAACGCGTACGTAGTGCATCCCGAGAAGATGGAACTGTTCAAGCCGGTTATTGTCGCAAATGTGCAACTCCTTGCAGACATGGTGGGCATTTTTCTGAAAGGAATCGGTAATCACAGCAGTTAGGACGACGCAAGATTGGACCAGGTAGGGCAAAAGACGGTCAAGAAACAGGTCAAGCTTGTTGACGAACAAACGGCACTCCTCAACATAGGAGGTTTCTTGGCACAGTGCCGAAAGCAAGATCTTCAGCTCGGCAACTTTAGTTGGGTCGGTGGCAACATCCACAATGCGTTTGATGATCTAACAATAAACATGGATAATCTCAAGATGATCTTTTCCATGTCTCCCCAATCCCACCATCTGACACTCGTCACACGCGTCTGCCCACCGGACGGACTTCGGAGTTTTGTTCAAGTCCGAGTAGCCAAAAGCCCCGTGGGCACACAGCACCAGTACGATGAAAAGGAAGCGTTTCATTTGGCAGATATTTGCTGAAAGGTGGGGGGGGGGGGGAGTCGATGCTTTGGGATTGGAATGGATGACGGACGATAAGACATAAGCAGTGGACGGACAATTGAACAAATGATAGGGGGGGGGGGGGGAGTCGATGCTTTGGGATTGGAATGGATGACGATAAGACATAAGCAGTGAACGGACAATTGAACAAATGATAGGGGGGGGGGGGGACATTTGTATATTATGGCAGAGCCGAGTCTGTGCTGCTGCTGGGTGAAGGATCGATTGGTAATGTGTTGATTGATGGGGCTGATGACTGACCCCCTACCCGACTTTCGCCCTGTGGCAAAGGATGGCCAATCAGAGGAGAAATGGGTGGGAGATAAACGATAAACGGTGTCGGGGGGGGGGGGGGGGGGGACGGGAAGGGGGGGGGGGGGGGGGGAGGGCGGGGGATAGATAAAGCGAATCGATGGTCGCTAAAAGGGTTCTTCCCATTACATCTTATGACACACTCAAAGCGTAAATATTTTTTAGAATGAGAAAAAAAAAGCTGAAAAGAGAATTTTTGAAGATTTTATTGGAGGGGGGGGGGGGGGAGGGAGGGAGGGATTTGCTGAACGATAAACGGGGGAATAAAGGGGAGAAGTGCGTGGCATGGCCAATGGGCCTTGTGCTCGTCTTCGAGTTTGTCGTAAACCCGACTAACTCCTCGGCAAAGTATTTATAAAATGAGGCACTTTTAAATAGGGTTGAGCGGGACCGGGACCGGTACCGGGACGGGACGGGATTTCCCGGTTTTTTCAGGTCCCGGTCCCGGTCGGGACGGGATTTTTTGAAAACTGAAAATCCCGGTCCCGGTTTTTTGGTCCCGCCGGGACCGGGACCAACCGGGAAAAAAGTACACCCCTAATGATGGCATCATTGACCGACAATTTCAACCATTTTTACTTATATTTACTAAGTATGTCGATGGCCTAGTGGTTCCTTTCTGTGGTGACCCTCATGTTATGTGTTGGGTTCGAACCCGCTTGAGTGCAAGCACTTATTTATTTGTTTTTCCCTCTACTCAAATTGGCATCCCCTCATTAATAAGATTTTAAATAAATATTCTAATATTTTTTAATTAAAAATGTGCGCAAAAAAAAAGAATAGATACAAGAATTTTTGAAATAAATTCATCACGTCTTGCTAAATTTTTGCTTCAATTTCCTTAACAAAGATTGCCAATTTTTGTAAAAATTTCTCCGGCGGCGCCTGTCGGCACCGCCGGACATCCTCCACTCTTAAGTAAACCAGTTTTTCCTCAAAATTCCGAAGCAAAATTCATAATTTTGCTAAAATTTTGATGAAATTTCTTTAACAATTGAGTCAAAATTTCAAAAATTTTTCTCGGCGGCGCCTATCGGCACCGCCGACCCCCACCCTCCCTAAAAGTAAAGCAGAATCTCAAAAAAAAGAATGATGATGACAATGACATCGAAGGTCAAGAAGATCAACAATATGTGTTGCCGGAAAATTAAAATTTTTTAGTGTTTGATAAAAGAAAAATTTTTCCTTGAAAAGTCCCGGTTGGTCCCGGTCCCGGTTGAAAATCTTGGTCCCGGTTGAAAATCTTGGTCCCGGTCCCGGTTTTATCTGGTCCCGGTAAGTCCCGGTCCCGGTTTTTCCCAAAAGTCCCGGTCCCGCTCAACCCTACTTTTAAAACATTTTATTTTTAAATAATTTCAAAGATTGAACGTTTAAAATTCTAAAATTGTTGTTGAAAACGTCCAAATGAATTTTGCATATTTTTTCTTTGTTTTAATTGCGAATTTTGAATTTTTGTCAAGTGCCTTTCGTCATCTCATCTGCTTCATTTGTTCTCTTCCAATTTTATGAAAATCCATTTGATCGGTGATGGGAAGCTTTCTGATCGGCTATCGATCATTTCCCCTTTCTTTTCTTCAGAATTTGAACATCGCGTGCCCTCCTCCGGCGGCCGGCCCTTCGGCGTTTCCATTGGCCGCGCCTTGGGGCATGAAGCCAGCCTCGCGTTTGCCGTAATAGTACGGGTAACCGTACCACTTTAATGGATAATTAGGACATTAATCCCCACTGATGTTGATGTTACCTGCGCGGTGGTTTGTTCGACGAACAAAGCAAGCGCAAGAACGAAGAAAAGAAGGACGAGTCTGTGGGGGGGTTTCTTTAACTCAAAAATTAGTTTCATCGGGTCGTAAAGGTTATGCTGTCGAAAAAGAATTGCCTGGGAGTAAATGCTTGGACGGGATTATTTGTTTGGCTATTGTAACATAACAACTATGCCACAGGCCACAAATTGAATGTTCCGCCGTTCCCAAAACTCACACTTTTGCTGCAATTGCCATTGGTACTAAGTGAGGCTGATTTGGGCTGGAGATGCTTTGATTTTGCGGGTGGAGGTCGGATTTGATACACTGCAACTTCGATCCGCCTTTTATACCGGTTGTTTTTGTCGGCAATGTTTGCTGACCGAAAGGACCCCACGGATTCAGACCCCCCCCCCCCCCACTCTTCGGGAGTGATATGTTCTCGCCTTGCCGCTTCTTTTGTTCAATAAATAAAAGAAAATAAAAAAAGAATTGAAAGGAGTAAATATTTTTGTTGACTTTCCTTGAATTTAGAACTCACCAGAATAGCAAATTTTGCTGACAATGAATGAGATGAGTGAACGTTTATGGGCAAAAAAAGTTTTCACTGAATGCCTTTCTTTTTTACTTTCCTTTCCTTTTCTTTTCTTTTCATCGACACTTTCGCTTAAAAACGTTGAAGAGTTAATGTGAGAATTCATTTTTGTTTGCATAATACGCAAACATTTGTAACCACCGAAAAGTATGAAGAGCCGAGAGATTGAGGGGATACGGTAAGAAGGCTTTGGAAAAGCCGACAAGGCTTTGAGAGTTACCTATGCATGAAACGATTTAAACCTATGGAAAAAGAAAGGGTTTATCATTTTGTAACAATTTTATTCTCATATTTTATATGACTTTTAAAAATTTTGTATTTTTCAAAAAAAGGGTGGGGCCAAACGGCGACATGAAGTTTGGGCACCGGTAAGTTTGGGCACCGGTAAGTTTGGGCACCACAATACAAATCTTAAAAAATTATAGTTAAATTATAATGATATTAAAGTGATTAGTTTTAATGTTAAAATGATCGTGTTAATGTGGCAAATAGTAGCTAATGGTACGCAAATATTCGAGTAGTTCACGTACTAATAAGTTTAACTTAAAAATAACTATATGAGTAGATTGAATGTTGGAATAATTCAGCAAATGAAGAAGCAAAGATTGTGAGGAAGACATTGCCCAGCCCCTGCCCCCGGCGTTGAGCGTTGAATCACCATTCTTATTTTGTTTGTTATTCAAGCTCTTTGTCACGTCACTATGCCCCCCCCCGGCGATTATCATTTTGGTGAATAAAAATGTTGTAAATAAAGTAACAATCGGCGGGCGGCGTTTGTTCATAAACATCCAAACGAACATCTTATCCAATGTGATTTGATTCAACAAGAAAAGTGCAAAGGTTAGAAAGCGGATGGAATATTTTGAAAATATTCTAATGAAAATTCTCGGCAAAACATATGGAAAATATGTATCATAGCTCCCAGACTCGAAATCACTCAAAACCACTTTTATAGGGTTTCTTAGGTGCTGAAACCGATAGAACAATCAAACTTTTTTTGTCGCTTCGCCTTTAAACCGGTTTTTGAACGGTTTAAAATTGCCAAAAATGGAGATTTTTGACCAAAATTTTGTATCTTCCTGTGGACCAATTGCAACAAATTTAGTATCATTCGACAGCTCTCGACGAGACAAATCGATCTAGATGTGTCGGGACACGATCAGACGCCATTTGGATACCGGCCGACTGAGTCCCAGTGTAAAAGGGATATTTCAGTACCATTAAAAAACCGATAGGGGAAAAGTTAGACAGTAAGGTGGAAAATAGCAGCCAAAGTACCGCACACTCGACTACGGCGGCCAGTAGGTGGGGCGAGACTCCGGGCTCCGGAAGAAGTCCGCGCGTGACCCGGCTGGGGGTCTCGCGCGCGCCGCTTCGCGGGTCCCCGCGCGCTCGCCCCCAGTGGCGCTCGTCAGACTTCTTCCTCCGCCCTCCGTCTCGCCCCACTACTTGCTCCGTCTCCGCATGCTCGCTGTTGGCGGGCCGTTACACGGCCTTTCATTTTATTTTATCCGGCTTTTGTTAATTAAAAGTTACTTTTTCCTTAATTTTTAAAATTTTAAACCGGTTCAAAAACCGTTTTAAATTCTCAATTTTGAATCTATCGACAGACAGTAATTTTTAAAGCCTATTGTTTTCGGTTTACAGTTGTCTGCGATGAAAGGGGTTCATTTTTTACTTTTGGTACTGAAATGTCTCTTTTACACTGGGACTCAGTCGGCCGGTATCCAAATGGCGTCTGATCGTGTCCCGACACATCTAGATCGATTTGTCTCGTCGAGAGCTGTCGAATGATACTAAATTTGTTGCAATTGGTCCACAGGAAGATACAAAATTTTGGTCAAAAATCTCTATTTTTGGCAATTTTAAACCGTTCAAAAACCGGTTTAAAGGCGAAGCGACAAAAAAAGTTTGATTGTTCTATTGGTTTCAGCACCTAAGAAACCCTATAAAAGTGGTTTTGAGTGATTTCGAGTCTGGGAGCTATGATACATATTTACCAAACATATTATTAAAATTTATCTTATTAATTAATATCACTTTAATATCATTATAATTTAACTATAATTTTTTAAAATTTGTATTGTGGTGCCCAAACTTCCCCTCGCCGGCCAAACTGCACTATTAACCTCAAATGTCGCATTTATAACGGGCACTCAACCGGCAGCACTCAATCGTCCGGCGGGTCCGTACAATTGTTTATCATAGGGTTGTCACCCCGCGTGCGGGGTTGAGAATTGCGGGGTCGGGGTTTTTCGGGGGCGGGACTGTCGGGGTCGGGGTCGGGGTTACCCAAATCGGTCGGGGTCGGGGTCGGGGTTGCGGGGTTTTTTTAAATTTTTCCTCAAAATTTTAAAGGTCAAATTTTTGTTTTTTTGAATAATTTTTAAAATTTATTGACATTAGAGCCAATAATTTTTAAATTTGTTCTTATTTTAAAGATAAGGGATGCAGGGCTAGGTCAAAACTAAAAAGAAAGTCGAAATCGAAAATCGAAACTGAAAAGTTCGAAATCGAAAATCATCAAAAAGTCGAAATTTAAAGTAAATCGAAATTTTTTTTTATATGACTAAAAAAATTATTTTATTAAAATAATTTATTATAATAAAAATTGTTTGATAAATCGTCATTTTTTGCTTCAGTGGCCCTTCTTAGGCTTAAAGCTTTTGGGTGGGGGTGGGGGGGGGGAGGGTCGGCGGCAGGGCTGGACGTAACCGGTCCCCAAGGCCGCGTAACGCGTAAGCGTAATTTTTTTAGAAATGCCAGTTACGCCGTAAGCGTAATACGTAATTACGCCGCTTAAAAACGGCGTAATTGGCGTAATCGGCGTAAGCGTAAGCGTAACTGGTTAAAACAAAAATCCAATTTTTAAAAAAAATTTTTTATTGATTCTTAAATAATACCACCAATTAGCAGGCGTCAATTTGGGCATTATTTATTTGAGCTATAAACTAGGGTTGCACGGGACCAGGACTTTTTGGAAAAACCGGGACCGGGACTTTTCAAGGGAGAACAGGCGCCGCCGGAGAAATTTTTACAAAAATTGGCAATCTTTGTTAAGGAAATTGAAACAAAAATCCAGAAAGACGTGATGAATTTATTTCTCTTGTATATATTCTTTTTTTGCGCGCAAACTCCCGTCCCGACAGGGACCTGAAAAAACCGGGAAATCCCGTCCCGGTACCGGTCCCGTGCAACCCTGCTTATAAATAAAAAGTGGAATGGCATGTGGGCAACCAAAAATATAAATTTTACTTAAATGAAGTTAATTAAAAAACAGAAATAACTCTTTACACCGTCGGGGTTTGAACCCCGGGTAACCCAACATCACTCACCATCACACCACTAGGGCATTCAATCAAAAGAATAAAAAATAATCTCTACATAAAGAATTAACTTCAGACAAAAGAGAATCTCACTACAAAGTTTAACCACTGAGCCACGTGATATTACACAGAAATCTTAAAATTTTCCTGACTTTGTAACAAAACAAAAAAAGCTTGTCCGCTACATTTTTTTCACTAGTTACGCAAAAATGCCAGTTACGGCGTAAGCGTAATACGTAATTACGCCGCTCAAAAACGGCGTAATTGGCGTAATCGGCGTAAGCGTAAGCGTAATTACGTCCAGCCCTGGTCGGCGGTGCCGATAGGCGCCGCCGAGAAAAATTTTGAATTTTCGACTAATTTGTTAAGGGATTTGCGTAATTTTTTGAAGCCTTTAGGAGTGTACTTTTAGGCAAGAAATCTGCAAAATACGCGTCTAAATAAGCACGAAATTCTATGAAGAATCCTGACAAAAAAAATTGAAGTGATCTTGGCAAGCTAAATTCGAATTTTATTTCATTTTTCTCAAGAAGTTTTCGAAAAAAGCTTGAAATAGGCACAAAAGTTCAAAAAAGTCGCCAAAAATGCCAAAAAAAATAGGCTCGAAAAAATCTTAGAATACTCTCGAGAGCCTATTTTAGACGCGAAACCCCAAATTAGGTTTTCCTAGGTATGAATAGCCTCGTTAAAACGTCAAAATTTCCGGCTAAAAACATGTTTTTCGTGCTTAAAAAAATAGGCAAAAACCTAAAAATCCCATCCCTAGTGATGAATTATTCAAAAAAAAAACAGCTAGACTACCTACCAATTCATCTTTTGCACACATTTTATTTAAAAATATTTGGAAATTTATTAAAAAAGTTCCATTATTGGGGCAAAATAAGGCCAAATAAACATAAATAAGTGCTTGCATTCAAACGGGTTCGAACCCAAACGAACACTTTACCCGCCGGACAGACATACCACCAAGACACCAATTTTATATCATGCATTTTGTAAAAGTTCAATAAATTTTTTGTCAAAAGTATGCAAGACCACAGCCAAGCCCTCGGAAAAAATGAATTTTGTCACTCAATGATGCCATCTTTAGGGGTGTATGCTAACCCCGACCCCGAGTCGGGGTTGGGGTTCGGGGTCGGGGTTTTTCGGGGTTAGAAGTGTCGGGGTCGGGGTCGGGGAAAACCCCGAAAAATGGCCTAAATTTGCGGGGTCGGGGTCGGGGACGGGGTCGGGGTGACAACCCTAGTTTATCAGAAACTTACCGCAAAATGCGTACCAAAATTTAACCGGGTTAAATTTTATTTTTTTGTTCCCGTTAAAATTCCGTGAAAAATTCAATGGCATTTTACGGGAAGGGAAAGCAGTGAATTGCCGTCCCGGTTAGATTTGAAATTCCCTTTGCCAGAAATTTATTTTACCGGTTTCTAGTTGATTATATACATAGACGGCCACTTTTATTTTGCGTTTTATTTTATGATTAACAATTTTAAAATTCCATTCACACAATTAATGCCATTGGGAATATTCGGTGGCAGCAGCAAAGACAGCGGCCCCAAACTTCAGCCCTTGACCAGTACGGAAGAAAAGCCGCAATCAAAGAAAGAAAAGGGCATTTCTGGGATCTCCAACAATATTTCCAGCGACTCAAAGGACTTGAAGGGTACCACCGTGAAATTGAATAAAAAGACATTTACCATTGAACGGAAGTTGGCCGAAGGTGACAAAAAGGGGAAAGCGTTTAAAAATGGAGGGATTCAGGTGGATTTGCCATCGTTTACCTTGTGAATGACAAGCATAGCAGGAACTACGCGTTGAAAAGACAATTAGTGCGCGATGACCCGAGACAGGTCGAGGCCTGTCGGACAGAAATTCAAATTGTGGTTAGTTTAAATCGAATTTACATTCGCGTGGATAATTAATTAGGTTTTTAATTCGACAAAATCTTTGATTTGGGTTAAGAGTCGTTAGAAATGGAGGGTGATTAAATAATGGGGGGGGGGCAACTGTCACTATTTTTTCGTTGTTAGGGTTAGTTTCTGAAAATTTATTTTTATTAATTTGGTTGGCCGGGAGAAGGTACCGCATTTTTACATATTAATATTATATTTCCCCCATAGAAGAACCTCAACGGACACAAAAACATCGTTGCTTATGTTGACCACCAACTTTCTGTAAATAAAGTCGGGATTTACGATTACATGCTGCTAACGGTGCGTAGTTTAGGCATCGACAAAATATTTAATGAATTAGCCACAGAAATTGGATTCAGTGTCATTTAACCCCTAAAATGTTTTCCCATTTTTAGGTGTATTACCCAGGTTTGTCGCTTAATATCTCTAATTTGAATTGATTGCTTTCGCCTCAATTAGCCAATGTGCTGCAGTTAATGAACTCAAGACTTTTATTGAATAAATGGCTTTCGATGCGAGAAATTTTGAACATATTTTGCGATATTTGTGAAGCAGTTGCACGACTCCATCACTCAAAAACGCCCGTAATTCATCGAGACCTAAAGGTGCGGTTGTGGGATTTACTGTTAGTAGAAGTCCTATTCATTTTCAGGTTGAGAACGTTTTGATTGACCAACGAAGTGGTAGCGAAAAGTCCGTTTACATTCTCTGTGATTTTGGCAGTTCCACGACAAAAGTGCTCTCGAAAGAGCATTTCACGCATGGTTTTGTGTCTTTTTCTTTTGGAAAATGTTTTTAGCTTTTATGGAGGAAGAAATACAACGTTATACGACACTCAGTTACCGCGCGCCAGAAATGATCGATTTGTATTCGGGCATTCCAATTGGTTTGATTTTCAGGCTTGCTTCACTTTTTGTAAGCTGTAAAAACGGGGGGGCATGGCTGTTTGGGCCTTTTTTGCAATTTAACAAAAGACTTCAAATTACATCGAATTTATCCAAATCTTGGGCCTTTTAGCTTCTTTTTTTTTTGAAAAGTAAAGGTTTCGCTTCGCCCTATGGTTTTGCACAAATTGAAACAGTGACTGGTTCAAAACCGTTTAAACGCAAAATAAGATGATATTCGTGTTTTTCGTCCCAAATTACCTCTAGAAAAATGAATACTCATTGGATTGTTGCCGAACTTTGAACAAAATTGATTTTTTTTTTTAGTGTGTCAGTGGTTTTAAATGTTTATTTGGTCCATAAAATTGTAAACCGTATAAGTATAAGACGACTTAACTAACTGATTGCTTTAAAACGCCTTGTGCTTTTTATTTTAGATACAAAATCGGACATGTGGGCTTTGGGGATCCTATTGTACAAACTTTGCTACTTCTTACTTCCATTCGGCGAATCTGCATTGGCTATTCAGAGCGGACTGTTTACCTTTCCCGATTCTCCGCCAATTCCGGACGAAATAAAAGCCATAATCAGTTTATTTTTGTCGAGTGGCGGTTATTTGATTCGTTTCTTTGCTGACAGATCTTCTCCTCACTCTGAACGCTCTGCACAGGCCAAACATTTACCAGGCGTCACATTTGGCATTTTTTGCTGCCGACCGAAAATGTCCCGTGTATAATATTGAGGTTAGTCAGTAGACGTTGTTCTGCTAAGCTGCCTTCGACATTTCAGCGAAGTTTGCGCATTGAGCTGAGCGAAGCTGTTCAGATTTTAAAAATGCGGAACAAACTCGGCTCCGATTACGCGCGTCTTTATGAGAAAGCGTTTAACGACTTTGAGGCACAAAGGCGCAGACACACGGCCCCTTCGGTGGGGAGAGGTGCGAGTGACAGTTGCGAAGAGCGTCAACGCCGAGACGAAGTCGGAAGAGCGTCCATTGGAGAAGGACTTATTCCAAAAACGACAGAACTTCCCACGTTCGCAGACCGGCCGGACGATTCGGCTGATGGCAGCTCTTCGACCGTTTCGATGTCAACAGAAGGCGTGATCGTGAACACAACTTCCTTCCAATACGCGGAAACGCATCGTCGGGCCACCACAACTTCGGTCAATCCGCGCCTGAGGCCGAAGCCCCAGACGACAATCGCAAACACCACGCCAATGTCGCAGCGCAAGTCCTCCAATAGAGGAGGGGAAATTCCCTTGACGAGTCAACAGCCGATTCCTGCACCTGCTAACAGAACGACGCTGAGGGTTCTTCGTTAAGATATTTTCCAGATGTTTCACTCAACGCGTTTTACTCAGGTAGCGGCTGTTGAAACGGATTCAACAATGTGCGATTTTTTGCAAAAAAACGATGCTTTGCAGCAAAGAGAAAGTCTTCCGACGAGACTAAACAGCGCATTTAGGTGTGTGTTTTATCTGAAAGGGTTTCCCCGTCCACGAAATCAACACTAAAGCTGTTGTTTAATTAAGGCCGTACACACTAACGTATGACCAACGGGAAAGCAATGTTTCCGTCGATGCTAACAAATTGAATCTTGCTCTTCAAACAATGGATGGCAACGCCTTCGAGTCGTCAAATCCGTTCATTCAGATGAGTGCCTCCACTACTGACCGCCACATGGACGACAACACCTTCGGAGAATGTTTTGACAAAATGCGACGGAGTTGCGTGATTGACCAGCAGCTGTACACGGATTGCAAAGACGCCGATGGTCAGCCGTTTTTGTTTAGTTTCATCCGAGAAAATGTGAGTCAAGGGTGTCCGTCCTCCTACGACAAAGAGACGTGGCAGTTGTCTTCACAAGCCGAGCCAAGAATTGGCGAAGAACCTGTAGGCGACTCTTCTCGACCACCACCAAGCAACATGGGTTTGGATTGTTTGGACATGGAGCAAATGATCGGGGATGACCCATTTGGAAATGCGCCACCGTTACTCCCACATCAAATATATCGTTACCGGCAGAATTGATTTTTATGTCATTTTCTCCTTATCTTTTCAGTGATCTGACTCTGGATCTCCGGTCATATAAGACGAGAGGTCTGTTCCCTCGTTTTTAGCCTAATTTCGCGTCCATTCTTTGTCTTTGCTACTACTTTTGTGATTGTCTTTTAGAGCATCATAAAATAACGCACTCAAGGAGTTATGCAACTTTAGGAGATTACTAATTTATTAGCAGCAAATAAAGTCCGACAATGTAAATGGACAGTGACAATTTATATATTTGTAATTAAAACTAAGGCTTTTGAATTGGGTTTTTAAATCATCTTTAATTATTTCAACATTAAATAATAAAAATTTTACAAAGGTAAAAATTGAAGGGAGGAAGGGGAATAAACACGGGGTTAAGCTCGTTCGTTACTGATTTACTAAACCCGAAGACGAGCAAGAGGCACCTAAACCCCCTAGAACCACTGGTGTTATGACTTTAGGAAAATTATTATTTTTTCGAAAAATGACGGCAGCAAAACCTATGTTTTTGTGATGAAAGGGATCTAGTCACGTTGTTGATTTGAATACAAAATATACCCAACAAAAGCTTTCGATTGGTACCTAATTTATTTAGTTTCGTTGGTTTCATGAAGAGTTATGACACTTCCAAGATCTGGGGCCGAAACGTGGGGGCCGGAACAACCCCCCACTCCCAACTAAAGTGTTGCCCAAATTATTGTATTTTTTCTGTCAAATCCGTAATAAAATTCAAGCGCCGTCGAATGCACAGTGCTCCGAAATCTATCATTTTCTCAACCAACCAGCAGATTTGCTCAAAAAAAATGACCGGTTGGAATAAATATGTAGTAACAACACTATGCGCAAATTATAGCAGATTAATTTAATATCAAGGCGAATCGTTCCGGTATAGTCGTATTTTAGGATTTTAATTTTCGGAAAAATGTTGGAATTCCGGTCCGGGGTTCGAGATTGATCGAAATGTAGGTCGGATTCGGATTCTATGACCCCGAAAACCTATAGAAACATTTTTTAATCGAAATTGAATACAAAATCTATTTTTTTAAAAGGGGGGGGGGGTACCATCTAAATAATACCCATCGTTCCATTTGGCCTACTCTGCGATATGTTCACACACGCTTTACAAAAATTCAAAATTAATTTAGCCTCAAAACCATTCAAATAGCAATATATGTACATAGGTATGAACCGTAAAACCACTCAATTTGCCAGTAAGTTTTTTTTAATCCAAAAAAATTGTGGCACTGAAACGTCGCATTTATAATAGGCACTGAGATAATAAAGTGCCGCGGACCGCGTGTCCTCCCTAAAAATGGTGCTATGTAGGTGCATTTTTCGCCGAGCAGACATAAATTTGACATGGAAGCCGGTCACGATCACGGACTGATGAAAACGCCTAACAAAAATAATATTCAGTGAAATCCGAGCGACCAAAAATTGTTTTTGCTTACAGATAGATTAGTTGGCTTATACGTCGTTTTATGCTTACACCGCGAAATGTCCGATTTTGGCCTATTAGTCAGTGTTTTGGGCTAAAATGGAGTTTAGGTAACACGCTCGAAATTCGACAATTTATATACCAATCGATTCCGCTCAGCGAGCTGAGCACGAATCTGCAAAAATTTTTCTGCGGAAACCACTTTGAAGAAAGTTATGGCCCATCAAAGTTGGCCAAAAACCATAGGGGGGACCCTTTTGGCCAAAATTTTTGAAAATATTTTTATTCTAAAAATTGTCTGAAAATAAGTTATTTGATGCCCTGAATAAGAATTCGTCAATAAAAGTTAAAAGTTGATAATTTAAAGCGGTTTTTAAACAGGTTTAAATTTTTGAAAAATAAGGGAAAAACGACTTTTTAAACAAGTGGCGCTAAGCCTAGGTAAGCCTAATGAACCTTAAGCTTAGGCCTAAGCCTAACGAACCCCCGCCAGGGTGGCTTAGGCCTAAGCCTAACGAACCCCCGCCAGGGTGGCTTAGGCCTAAGCCTAAGCCTAATGAATACTAGCTTTTATAATTCGTAGTCAGGGCATCAAATAACGTATTTTCAGACAATTTTTAGAATAAAAATATTTTCAAAAATTTTGGCCAAAAGGGTTCCCCCCTATGGTTTTTAGCCAACTTTGATGGGCCATAACTTTCTTCAAAGTGGTTTCCGCAGAAAAATGTTTGCAGATCGTGCTCAGCTCGGTGAGCTGGAATCGATTGGTATATAAATTGTCGAATTTCGAGCGTGTTACCTAAACTCCATATTTACCGTGTTTTGTTTTGTCTTAATCCAACAGACAATTGAGCAAACAGTAAGATTTTATCTGACTGACTTGCACAGGGACAGGCAATTCATCTACGCTACGATTTCTGTTGACTTTACTGTTTATCCATTTTAAATTAGGATTTTAAGCGGCACTTTACCTTCTAACTTATTAAAATGGCTGAGGATGAGGTAGACGACCTTCTTGAAGAAGCATTCAAAAATGTTGATGAGGTTTGTTTGATTATTTGGTATAACTCATCTTCAAACCTAGGCTGAGAAAAATGGGACGAAGATGGATGATATCATAAAGAAAAAGGCGAAGGAAGTCGGAATCAAGTATGAGCATTTTACTGAGTACCCCCCATACGTGCATTCGATTGCAGGTCGGCGGATAGCGATAGCAAAAGGAAGCGTAGCAGAAGCGGAAGCAGAGACAGAAAGCGCAAGCGAAGCCGTAGTCGGGAGAAAAAGAAAAGGTTTTTTTTTTGGGATCTTGGGATTCTGATTGCTTTTGGCTTAGGGATTCGTCACGAGAGCGAAGACGTTCTTCCCCATCAGAAAACAGCAAAAGAAGCCGACATCGGTCTAGGTAATGAAACTTTATGGTCTGAACCCTAAAAGCGGAATTAGCAAATGGGAAATAGCAAAAATTTGAGTGAAAAAAACTCAATTGCCTAAATATCTCCAGATCTTGACGTCTGTCCATATTCTCCTTTGTTTGTTGGTGAAGACGAAGAACGGCGTGAACGTGCGTTAAAGGAGAATCCATTTCCTCTTCAATTTCACCGCCATTTCTTCATGTCTTTTCCGTTCATAAATTCGTTCACGTCACGCCTTCCCACATTCCTTCCCTTACACTTTTGCTAATTTGCTTTACAGGCACACACTGACACTCATTAGTGATGTGTGCTTAGGTGATTTTCTTTTTTTGATAAAGAAAAGCTAGTGTTACTGCTTTTCTATCTGAATGAGTCCACAATTTCAGTTCACGTGATCGTCGCCGCTCTCGTTCCAGGTCTCGGGATCGTCGTCGTTCTCCGGTTGCTCGACGGCGCTCCCGCTCTCGGTCTCCCCTTGAGAAGCGTCGTTCACCCGCGCCCCGTCGTTTGCCCGGGCCAGAGCGCCGGGATGTGTGAGTTTCGAGGGGGGTCGACGAACTAAAAGAACACATTTATGCTGATTCCAGCCTTGATTCTTTAAGTATGCCATTTACACCTCGGAGATCACCTCCGCGTGATGCTCGTATGGATATGACTTCGGAAGAAAGGGATGAGCGAACAGTTTTTATTCTTCAGGTGGATAGGTTTTCGCTCTTTTTCTGATTTCTGATATTCAGCTTGCACGTCAAACGCGTCCGCGTGATTTGGAGGAGTTTTTCTCGAGTGTTGGGCATGTTAGGGACGTTCGGGTTATTACCGACACAAAGACGCGCCGTTCTAAAGGAATTGCTTACGTGGAGTTTTGGGAACGCGACGCAGTTCCTTTGGTAATTTGTTGCAATTATCGTACCGACTTAACCAATCAAATTAATGCCTATAAATTCATTCAACTTAAAAACGGAGAGTTTCCCTGACGGGTCTGACTGTTATCTCCATGTGCTAGTAAATTGGTCATGAGATCAGTATAGATTCGCCATGGCGATTTTTCTGGCGATAGCAGAGAGCTTCGAAGTGTAAATTTATAAGTTTTACATTTAATTCTTATGTTATTTTTGGTATAAACGAAATGTTCAAATTTAGGCTATGGGGCTGAGCGGACAAAAGCTTCACGGAGCTCCTCTCGTTATCCAAATGACTTGTGCCGAAAGAAATCGGGCTGCCAATGCTGTAGCTGCAGCAAACACAATTGGTCAGGACAAAACTACTATATTAACAAAATAATCGCAATTTTTCCTTTTTCTACAAAATCCGTACTCAGACTTATTGCCTTTGTTTAGGACTTGGCTTGGGGTTGTCCAGTGGCCCTTTGCAGCTTTGTGTCAATAATCTCCACCCGAACATAACCGACGACATGCTCGCCGCTATATTCGAGCCTTTTGGCCGTGTAATTGTTAATTGCAGTGATAGTAAATTTTTTGTTGCTTAGGTTGAACGCTGTTACGTGCGAAAAGACCCTTCTGACCTTTCGAATGGAACGGGCTATGTCACGGTTTGTCACTTTGAATTGTTACGCGAATTGACTGCTAATTCTAATTGTTACTCAGTTTCGACATGCGGAGGAGGGAAGGAGGGCAATGGAGCAGCTCAATGGGTCAGTCCAAAAATCTTTCATTAACTTTGATTGTTTTGGTTGTTTTCAGATTCGAGTTAGCCGGAAGAAATATTCGCCTGACCACTGTTGACGAAAATGAAACGAATGCGAAAGAGGTCAAAGAGCCAACTCCGAAGGAAGCGTCGCTTGAGTCGGAGGACCGGAATGTCAATTCATCGAGTCGTTTGCAGCTAATTGCAAACTTGGCTAAAGGTTCGTTAATTCTGGTAAATCAAAATGTAACGGCTTTTTAGGAAAGTCGGATGTCGAACTTCCTAAAGTCACCCAGGAGGCCATTGCCGCTCAACAAGCTCACCAGCAAAATGCGGACAAAATTCCTATTTTTGCAACCCAATGCTTTATGCTGACGAATATGTTCGATCCGAGTAAAGAAACCGAGCCCGGCTGGGACTTGGACATCCGGGACGATGTGATTGAGGAGTGCACCAATCATGGAGGTCATTTTGAATTTTGCGAGATATAACAATCTGAAATAGGCAAACTGGTAGTCCGATCGGGAACAAACCCGGCGCGACGATCAGCTTCACACACAAGCAATGCTTTTCCTTTAGATGTTGGGACGTCCTAGGAGTCGTCTCCCTTACAAATTAACTCTCTTTGCCCCCTTTGACATTTTAACCGTCCTAACATTCTTTACATAGCTAACAGTTTACCGCAAAGCGTGTTTTAGGTTGTGTGCATGTGTATATCGACAAAGCTTCCCCTCAGGGGAACGTTTATGTCAAATGTCCGACGGTTGCAATCGCTCACAAATCAGTTGTCGCTCTTCATGGCCGTTGGTTTGCAGGTAGGTCAAGCAGGCAGAATGGCAGTTTTTAAGAACGGGATAGTCTGAGGCATGTTTAAAAGAATGGACAATTTGAGGCAAAGTCATCACTGCCAACTATGTCCCTGTTGCCAGCTACCACGAATTGTTTCCCGATGCGCGTACTGTCACTGCTCTTCTACAGACAAGACCAGCGAACTGAGAGAAGAATGAAGGAACTTAAATTGAGGATTGCTGGTCTCTTTAATATATTTGCAGCCCGTCAATTGATGTTGATTCATCTTCCCATGTTTT
The DNA here is from genome assembly GCA_020449905.1 of Globodera pallida. Classification (NCBI taxonomy): domain Eukaryota; kingdom Metazoa; phylum Nematoda; class Chromadorea; order Rhabditida; family Heteroderidae; genus Globodera; species Globodera pallida. The sequence goes on from JAIXHY010000041.1 coordinate 513,643, forward strand.
TGGGTGTTTGGAACTTGGATATAAATTCGGATGATCGGATTAAATCTTCGCGTTTTCTTAATTTATTGTCTCGTCTTCAAGGTCTTTTTTGTTTTTCTGGGAACCAACGACTACGGGTACAACGACATCGAATTGACCGTCTATTTCGATACGGAAAAAGTATGTGCAAGCGATGAGCCCGTTTTCTTTGGTAGATGTTGGTGGAAGATCGTCGGGGATTAGGAAGTGTGTCTGTTTGGTTTCGGGTCCTTTAGCACAGTTCGCTTTGCATACGCCCTGAAATTGCATTTGTCCAAATTCCTCTGCAACCACTTCGCCCACATTGCTTTGTACCGCCGTAGTCAAAGAGCGTCTCTCCCATGTGTGGGGTTTGTTCTTTGCTTGGGCCCTGAAGTCGATCTGCTGGCACAGACTGATCAGTCCGCATTGGTGCCCTTCTCCCAAATGGTTCTTCCGGCGCCCCTTTTTCAGTGTGTTTTCCACGGTCAATGTCACTTCATATGTCTCCCCTCAAACAATTTAAATTGCATTCTTTCCCCATTTCTCCATTCACCTGGCATCAAACCCAATTCGCTTACACACAAATCTACGCTCATCCAACCCCGGGGTCGACCACAGAAAATGCCGAGTACGATCATTTGTTCGAATGAATGGGCGGGGCTTCTGAGGATTGAGAATCTACTTGAATTTGCTTAAAAGAACACAAGCTGAAGTGATGTGTTTTCAACATTTGGGGGGGGGGACTTTCGGTTGGTTATTTATGTCTCACCGGAAATGAGGCGCATCAAGGTTTAAATAGGAAACAACTGCGAATTCCTTCTCTGGAAATATTAAATAATGGAATTGACGAAGAAAAATTCCGACTCACCTGCAACAAATTCGCTATCCCCTCCTTCGTCCGGTACATCCAAAGATGCCACGCAACAGTATTTGACCCTACCGTATCCATCTTTTCCGACGCTCGACACCGAATCAATTGACAACTTAGAAAAAGGCATAGAAATGCAACAAAATTTGAGGATTCGCTGACTTTAAAGTGAAATTCGATGTTGTGCTCACCGGAGAACAGCTCCATTATCCCGTTGCAATGCTGAGAAAGTTCACTGTGTATGGGGGGGGGGGGGGGGGGACCGAAATTCGCGTGCATCACTTGGGTACCTGGTTACGTCTCTGTACTCATCGAGAACGAGCTCTACACTTTCGTAAGCGATGCTGGTGAACTTGTCCTTCCATGCCGTGTGAACAGAGCCGAGGAAGCGCAAGGAAAGCCGCGCAACGCGAATACTTTCCTTTACTTTGATGCCGACATTCCCCTGAGTTTGAATGGCTAAATTTGCTCCACTTCCAAACTATGATTGGGGATACTGTACCCGAAAAAGTCTCAAAAATTCAGTAGTCAGATTCAAACTGTCCATCCCCGAAATGGTCGGGGTGTAACGGCCACTTTATTTGCGATTCTAATTGAATTAATGCGGTTTGACGGGGACACCCTTCACTACTTTATCCAAGCTTATTTCATTATGTATAACTTAACTTCGGGATTAAAAAACACGAGCCTTAACCGACTCGGGTTCTAATCCCACCTTGATCTCTTCTCCGGCCATATAAAAGTCACGTTGAGTGTGCGGTTTTTCAAATGACAATTCAAAATTATCCAACTTCATTCATTTGCTGTCGGCTTATTTCAAAGAGGTGAACTTTTTGAGCAAAGTCAGTCAGATTTTAAAGAAAACTGCCACAAAGACGGGACGAGTTCCATTGGTAACAAAACCAAAAAGAAATAAAGTAATTGGATTAAGTCTGAAGCGAGAGAAAGTTATGTAGGAGGAGCTACTTTCTCACTTCCGCCAGCTTTGGAGGCACTCCGAAAGGAAACTAAGGGCTGTCTATGCATGAGAATTGTCAAAATATGAAAGAAGTGGGGAAAAATGGAGGAAGTGAAGAAACCAGTCCCCAGGGAGATTTATTTTTGAGAAAATATGTAGTCAAAAAATGATGGATTGGAAGAGAAAAGGAACCATTTCGTTTTCATTCAGAATCGATCCAATTTTTGAAAAGCATTTTTTTCCGTTTAATTGTTTAAAGTAGGGTTGGCGTACCCAAAATCTGCTATTAATCAAAGAACATTAATTCGCTTTTCCAAAACAATCGGTTAATGTCTGTGTAACGTCAAATAATATCGGCCAGTTTTGTGAAAATCATTGGTTCAAAAACATAAGTTCCATCGGGAAGAAGCTTTTGTGGTTGTCCCCACCCCTCTGTACCAGACATGGCAATTGCGGATGTTCAAGCATAATCCGGTTCTTCTTCCGAAAATATTCTTCGACAGATGGTCCATTTTTGAAGGCTCTCAGTTGATTCGCACTTTCGATGGTTACGTCGTGGATTCCTTCAAAAAAATGAATAAGATGACACCAAAGCAATCAATGCAACACTTTTATTTAATTATAATGTGAGAAAGTCTTACTGAAATTTATAGGAATTTTAGCGTAGACGGCAAATACGAATTTCCCAATGAGCGCTTCCCGCACCGTTTCGTGCTAAAACGAATGAACGTTTGGAAGTGGTGAATGTGCAATGAACAAACCCTTAGCCTTATTTCAAGTCCGAGTCTATCCACGTCGGAAATGCTCAATGTGTGCATCAAATAACGGTGAATAAAGACACTTAAAATAAACACACGAAATTCCAAGTCGTTAGATCTTCTAAAAAACTTAGATGGGACCGACATCTGAGCGCGGAGCTCAAATGGACACATCCACCCCCGAAAATTTTTCCTGGCTACGGCTTACATAAGGGGTAACCTTTTGTTTTGCATAACTAGTCATTTGGTGGTGCTCAGACGGAAACTTCCCACTCCCAAGATTTTTAAAGAAATTGGTCCAAAAATTTCAAACAAAAGGGTACCCCTATGGTTTTTTTCTCAAATTTTATTTCGGGGGGGGGGGGGGAGGGAGAATTCCCCCTCTCCCCCCAAATACGGGCTTGGCGTCCATGCCTTGGGTCGTTACGAACTCAATCTCTTCTCGTCCCATGCATTAAATTTAAAGAGTTACCAGTTTTTGTTTCTTAAACGACTCTTTGGGTCAATGCAACGACCCAATAAGAAAGATTGAAATTGTAAACAAACTAATTTTACCGCGAATTGTTGGAATGTGACAATTTGGGTATTTTGACTAAATCTGACATATAATAAAGAAAAAAAGAAAATCGGAACCTTTGCTCGACACGGATGGGCCTTCATTCTCGGACAATGAAGTTTCCCCCGAAAGTGATGAAGAAGACGACGACGAAGAGCAAGAGGACGATGATGACGAACTGCTGCTGGACGACGATCTCTGATGCTTCTTCCTCTTGGTACCTCTGGTCTTGTCGTTTTCTTCATTCCTTTAAAAGGGGCGTGTGAAATTTACCAAAATGCCAGAAAACGATGGACATTCACTGACCGCTGGACGTCTTCTTGGTCAGTAAGTTCACCTGACTCCGACATAAATTTTTCAAATACTTTAAAGTAGTATTAATAAATCTATAAAATTTTAAGGCCAAAATAAATTGTTCAATGAATATTGGAATATCAGACGTCTGCAAATTTGAAAGAATTTGCAATAAAAAATATGTTTGACGATCTGTAATGCCATAAGACTCCAGAAATTGAGTTTTGTTGCTCGGTGACCCAATCTTGAGGTTTTTTCTAGTCCGGAAAATCCTGGTCCAATGACTCGGGCCCGGGTACCCAGATTTTTTTCCAAGTCTCTCGGGCAGTGCCTGGGTCAAAAAAAATCCGGGAGCCCGAAAGGTCCGGGTTTCCAAAAACACCCGGGTCGGGACTCCTGTCCGAGCTCTAATTCCATATTTTCCTTAGATCCCTCTCATCTTGTGCTTATTGCGAGACTGCATTCGTTTGAAATTGTCAATGGATTCAAAAACAAATTCAATCTTTGGTGAGATATCCTTTAAAGGAATAAAGATAATTTTTTTTTTCAGAATTTATTGACGAATGTTTAAGGGTTGGCATTGGAAAAATGTTTAAATCGAAGCCAGCGATGGAAAGTAAAGTGCTAAAGAAACTAAACGAAAAGTTTAAAGTCGCTTTGAATGAATTAAGCGAATGCAAATTAGGGGACATTGGGCATTTGAGTTGCCAATTGTACGAGGCAATCAATTACAAATTTGGACAATCAAATAGACACCAAAAGTTCTGGAAAACTGCTCTTCGGGTTTATAGAATGCTGAGGAAACTAAATCAACAAGATCTTGCTAGACCTTTTTACAGATTTTCACAGGTATGACAATTAAAACGCCCTTTGGGCCGTATGTAAAATTTGCTTTAGAGACAAGAAAAAAGCGGTTGTTCATACCATCCAACGAAGAAAGGTTGTTTTCGACTAAAAGGTCTTTGATTGGACTATATTATGTGTTTCTTTACAGCTATGTGTTATTTGGGTGCGCTTCTATTAAGAAGACTTTCACTTCTCGATAAATTGCTTTTTCTTTCTGGTCGATCGGCCGATTCGTCGATGGGATACATCGAAATTCGACATATGGTCAGTTTAATGCCGGACCGAGATCTTTACTTATGAGAAAATATTCTTTTGATACCTCTTTTATTGGGCTTAGAGGACAAAACCCTTTTTGGTACTGTCCAACTTAAATTCGTTTTTTGTATTCCAGCAACTAATTCAAATTGAGCCGTTTCTATATCCAATTATTATAGTTAAATTATAGAATTTGGTGCATTTCGGACTTTTGGGGGACGTATTCAGACTCTGAATTTCTTTAACACTTTTTTCATTACCAGTAACTAAAACGGAGACTTATACCCAAAATTTGTTTTGTAATAATAAAAACATTTTGATAGCGCCTGATTTGATGGGCTGAGTTCAAAAAATACCTTAAGTTCAGCTCACTTTCAACCTCATGTCGGTTGCGATGTTGTCTGAAATTGCAAGTCAAGCCTCTCGTCAAATGCTTCAACTCGCAGATATTTACCTCGATCTTAGCGTTTGGTTTCGAAAGTACTCCAAAAGGTTCCAACTATTTTCATTTTTAAAGTTTAACCTTGTGTTTAAAAAATCCCGGGGATTTTTGTTATCCTTAGAGCGGCACCGCTGGAAGAATGCTTCTAAGAATATTGTGTTGTTTTGATCCATATTCCAAATAACAAAATTTGACTGTAGAACATGAAACGGACCCAGATTCCTTGACTTTGTCGCGCTAGAAGGTCGAGGAGTTGACTCTTCTAAAGCTTAACTGCAAAAAAACAAAATAATTAAAATAGGAAACAAAAAAAAAAGATCATAAGTTTAGGTTTCCTTCAACAATGGACGCGCTTCAGCAGAGTTTGATGCAACATAGAATAATTGGAAGTTCTAAAAACTCGAGTTTCCTAAAGGAGCATGACTTAGCAATTATTTGTCGCGAGATTGGAGGTGAGAAACCTTTTGCACGAAGAAAAACAGTTGGGATCTTTTATAATACAAATGAGAAACAAATATTGGCACTCTTTTTACTTGCGCTTTTTTAGGCGCTGAAGAGAGGGCCAATGAATCGTCCAACGTAATACGGTCTCATTCTCACTGGACAATATGCCAAAGCAAACAGAAGAAGAGGAAGAAATCTGGTTGTGGTCTAAAAAGGAATTAATCAAAAACATAAAACAGTTTTGTTTGTTTAACTTTATTTCTTTTTCTCCAACGGTACAATTCGACCTTACAAAAATCTGTTCAAGAATTGGCTTCTTAGTTTTATTTCATAACTTTACATTTTAAAATGTAGTCAATTTGCATGCCTTTGCACCTCAAAAGGCGCGGAAACATCGACCAACTTCTTCGAGAAGACCTTATTTTCAAACGGCCAGCAAATCCGGGGTCTTTCCAGTTAGAAGCGACGGGAGTCAACTCCAAAAGTTTTGTCGGGCGCAAAATTTTATTCGAAGAAAGCTGCGACTCTTTGAAGGCCCACGAACTTGTAGACTTTGACAGGTAAAACATCTTGTTCTGGTAACAATAAAAGTTGTACCTGTTGAGCGTGGTCGTTCTGGAAGGGATGGACGCTTTTGTTGGGACAGCTTCGGGCATTTTGAAAGGTCTGCATCATAAAAATTGGAATCGATTTTATGTTTAAGGATTGAACCTCTCCAAGTCTTCATTTGTCAATCTGCGAGCTTCAATTTCGTCTTCCGATGGTGACGCTTCTGCCACTAAACATCAGCTGGCAAGGGAACAACCCGAACTGTAACTTGGGTTGTGCAAGACGTGTAGTGCAGGGTCGATTTGTTATAAAATTTAATTTTAGCCCTTCTTCGGCGAACCCAAAAAAAAACCCTCACATTCCTAGAAGGCTTATCACATTTTTGCGAAAATAGGCCTCTTAAAAAACGGGCTTAATTTTTCGAGTTCACTTTTGGTATTTGAGTTTGAAAAAAGCGCGATTTTCGATCGGCAACCCCTGCTCTACACGATAATATTAAAGAAATGCCCATTTTTCGAGTTATAGTTCGGGCAGTTCTTTTGTGAACTTTAACGCAAAGCCGTTGGCTTCTGCAGTGACTGCAATGAGTTTCTCCGGATCCGATCAGGTGGCATTTCGGTTAAGGACAGAACCAAGGATCGGACAAAATTGCAAGTGGTGTTTGCGTAGTGCTGCTTCTGTTTGGGTTATGGGTGCCTTTATCGTCTCTTCTGTTGTTCGCTACTCGGTCTTTTTATGCCAATTTTGATGTTACCCCCACCCCCCAATCGGAACCCGATCCTGGGTACGTTTTCGGCTGAGCGACATTCAGAAGATTCATTTTGGGAGCGCTGCATTTTTCAGATGGAAGTTTTGGTCGGGCGAAAGAATGGTCGCGTCGACCTTTTCAACACAGTGACGGACCAGTTCAGTGACATCTTGGCGATGCCACAGCTTTCTGAAGTTAAAGGAGTGCATAAGATCGACGGGTGCATTTGACTTTGTTCTTTGAACGTGAATTTGTCTTCTTTTTTTTTTGTTAGTGATCGAATCCTAACCGCGCAAGAATGCGGCACTTTGGCTGTATGCAATGCGTCCGGAGAACGGCAGTCGAACGCAAATTGGACGGCAGGAGAGAATTTGTTGACGATGAGAATTGGGCCCGGGGAAACACCCGAAGTTTTCGCAACCGGCGGGAGGGAGAATCCGCTCAAATTATGGAATTTAGCTGAGGAAAAGTGCGTATTCACCGCTAAAAATGTGAAGCAGCAATCTCCATCTTTATTCGGTCATTGTTTTCCGTTTAGGTACGACCGAATGCACTCGAATTGCGAGTGCCAATTTGGGTGACGTGTTGTCGTTTTTTAGGTGACACGGGCAAAGTTGTTGTGACGGCCACTGGAAAAAGTCAGGTCAGTGGGAAGTTTTGACAAAGATTGCGAATGAATGAAAGGCGGGCGGCCCAATACCAGACTGGTCCAAAATTCGTTCATTTATTTTGCTTGGGTTTTTACTTCTTCGATTTGGGCCAGGGCCATTTTACAGATTGCTTTCAGTTAAGGCTTTACGATTTGCGCGTTCAGCGGCGACCAATTATTGAGGAGCAATGGCTTGAAGATCCAATTTTGGCATTGTCCACGTGCTGTCAGGACTCGCAAGTTCTTGCCGGGAACAGTCGAGGGGAACTCGGACTTTTCGACTTGCGCTCATCGACAAAAAGTAGCATTTTATAAGCAGATTACAATCGAAAATTCTCTATTTTCCTTGGGAATGCTTTACTTTTCTTACTTTCAGCTCGACTGGTATGCAAATTCAAAGGGTTTGCGGGGGCTATTCGCCACATCGATGCAAGTGCGTCTCATCCACAATTTTTGTCCTGTGGCATCGATCGCTTTGCAATTGTACACGATTTGAACTCGCGTAAAGTGATTCAAAAGGTGGGGATGAGTCGCTAATAAGCAACTTTACCACACTTAGCTTTAGGTCTACTGCAAGGTTCAATTAAAGTGTTGTCTCCTTTGCGCGGATAATTCACTCGTCACACCGTCGGCGAAAACTCCGAAATATTGGGACAAACATGGAGAAGAAACGGAAGAATGAATGGCGATGGTACAAATATTTTGTTTTGTTGTTTCTTTAACCGTTAGCACATAGTAAAGGACGGTTAAACCCTGAATATTTGCTCAAGCTGGTTAGGAATTTGGCTGCATTTTTGAATGCTCAAATTTGAAAGTGTTGTTATGCCCTCGAGGGAGGTTGGCCAGTTAACCCGAAGTCATCGCTAATTGGTTTGACTGATGGCTCGGACACGTTCTTTAGCCCCCCCCCCCCCCCCTAAGAATTTATGTACGCCGTTTTCCCTTCTCGTTTATTAAATTCCAGAACACAATGGACAATTAGTTGAAATAGTGTCGTCAAAAGGAATCTATGCGAGGACACTTGTCCGTGTGAATGTTCCAAAACAGAGAAAGGAACGAATTTTCTGAGTTCGTTTGTTGGCCAAAGTGCACAAGATGACGGAACTGGCCCTAAGTTTTTGGTCTTACATTCACATCTCCCTTTTTGTGGCTTAGCGCTTCTTTGTGCACCAACAAACATTTTGGATTGATTGACCGGGGACAACGGACAATGCAAATATTCTTACAAATTAAGTCAATTCTCTTACCGAGCCAACCAATTCCAACGGCTTGCGAATCTTTTTGTTTCGCTCCAAAAATGTTAGGCTTATAAATAGAATTGCTTGGCTCGGCCGCTTTTACTTACTGTGCAAGCATTAAAAACGCAAAAATGTCCCTATTTTTGTTGTTGTTCTGTCTTGCACATTTTGCTGGTCACCGCGTTGTTGATGTTCGTTTTGTTGTTGGCCTTCGCGGGTTTTCTGTTTGATGTTGCTTTGAGGCCCACAACATTAGGCGATGAAATGCCGTCGGTGTTATTTTCTTGTTAGGAAATGCCCGTTTAGTTGTTGATGTTCTTCCTCGGGAGATTCCATCCATCTCGCTCATCAATTGATGTTATTCAGGGCATCTTCAATTGACGACGAGTGTTGACGATGGAGGAATTTGTTGTTGATACTCCCTCCCTAATGTTCTCCGACACTCCTACGAGTTTTTCGGAGGATTCGAAAAGGGGGATAATGCGAAATCGAATTAAATGAACTGAACAGGGACATTGCTAGAGTAAATCTGGCTGGAAGGGCGAGAAAAACGATGAAATGGGATTGTGAGATGAGGTTAAAAACGTTCGATTTTTGTGGGAGGTGGACCGGACAAAGAATTTCAAAGACAATGGATAAAAGTGATTGAAAAATCGATCGGTTCTCATTTGTTTAACATAAGTTATCGTTGTCCGGTCCGGTTTTGTTTCTACCCCGGCTACGCCCATGATAACAAAGAAAGATGTGATAGATAAATGTAGTAAAACAGGTTTCAGTTGGGGAAGATAGCCACTGCTGTTGGCCGAAACATTAATTAGTTAGCATCGTCAAAAGCAAAAGGAATCCGCTTCCTTCTGCTATTTTTTACGACTATTGCGCCAGTAAATTGTTGTTGACTGGTTCAGTGTGTTCTATGTGTGGTAACACTGCAGGCGGTGCCGCCATATATTTACAAATTTTTGAACAAAATAGAAATTGAGATTTAGCCGCCCTAAACTTTCATCTTGGGCAGCTGGCCGAATTTAATTCTTCGATCCCGAAAACTAATTTTCATTAAACTTATATTTTTCAAAAAGGGGCACCCACCAACTGCAGTATAATTGTTAGAAAAGGAGGCACTAACTCTACCTAAGATACTGCACCCACCACTCGCAAAACACACAGAAATTGATGGGAGGAGGAATGGGTGGGCAAATGAATGACGGGCGTATAAGACACAGTGTGGAGGTGGGGGAGGGAGACAAAGCCATGCCAACGTCACCAACACTGACCGCAAGCCTGGACAACACAACTACGCGACTTTTCTGTCTAGGCCAAATGAAAGTCGATGATGGATGACATCCGATGGCTAGAGGCATTGTTAGAAGGAAAGGACAAATGGACTGAGATTACCCGTAGTAGGAGATGATGGACAAGCAGATTAGAGGGGGGAGAATAGGAGAATGGTGCAGTGTCAGTGTCGTCATGTGTGGGGATGAGAGGTGAACGAGAATGACCACAAAATCCTCTCACGTTTATCTTTTAAAGGTCATAAAAGATAGAAATCCGCACAATATTTGCAGAGTAATTACCAAATTCGCAAGTGGGTGATTTGTTGGATGGATACGTGGTGTGCATGCAGTATGAGAGAATTTAAATTAACAAAATCCGAAAGATATAACAACAAATGGGAGATCGGAGCGTAGCGCAGCATATTTATTAGGGTCAATTTACTATGAATGGACGGACGGATGAATTCTGTGGGAAGTCTCCGCTCTCCGTGCTCCAATCCCAAATTACGACGAGGCCCGAGGCTGCTGCGATTGGTCTCCTCCGTTGTTCAGCCCATCGTCGCTATCCTTCCCGCAATCGAATTCGGAGTGATCCCTCAAAAAATAACGTTCAGCACTACTAATACGACCAAAAAGACAAACAGTTGATGTTCCGCAACATAGAGCTTTGGATCAACTTCCTTCGGGATTGGGTCAATGTGCGTCTTCAACTCCTTTTCGATGCGTCGCAGATTGTAGCGGTCTTCAAAGGTAATGAGATTGATGGCAATTCCGAGGTGACCAAAACGTCCGGAGCTTAACAAAATCATTTATAAACATCTTAAATAAAGACTGACCGTCCAATTCTGTGCAAGTACGTTTCGGAATTGCGCGGAAAATCAAAGTTGATCACCACGTTGACGGCTTGGATGTCAATACCGCGAGTCAAAAGATCTGAGCAGACCAAGTTCCGGCAATGGCCCTGACGGAATTCGTGAAAGACTCTGTTCCTGTGGTGTTGAGCCATTTTGGAGTGGATGTAATAGCAGGAGTAGCCCAACTCGGTGATCTTCTTAGCAAGTAACTCCACCCGTTGTGTCGAGTTGCAAAAAATGATTGACTGGTTTATTTGGAGCTGAAAAGATAGTACACTATACTCAGTTTGAATGTCGCTCTATTCATTTCTCCAACCTTGCGAAAAAGTGTGTTCAAACAGTGCACCTTCTGTTTTTCCTGGACATAGGCATAAAACTGCGTGATGCCGAGCAACGTCAACTCTTCCATCAAATTAATTTCGTACGGCTCTTTCATGTGTTTTCCCATAAATGTCGCAACAGTGCGCGGAAAAGTTGCGGAGTAAAGCATAATCTGGCGGTCTTTGGGTAGAAATTGAACGAGTCGGTCGAGGACGCCTTGGAAATCTTGAGAAAGGAGTTTGTCAGCCTAAAAGAAGGGAACAGCATTAAGACAGCGCTACCAATGCATTTGCGCTTTTAACCAATTTCTTGTATGATTACCTCATCAAGAATGAGCATTTTGCAGTGTGTAACGTTCGCTACGCCCTTCTCCATGAGATCCAAAATACGGCCAGGTGTCGCCACAACAAGATGCACAACACCATTGAGACGCAAAATATCATCACGAAGGTCTGTACCGCCAGTCGTCACCATGATCTAAACAAATGCACAATGCGAAGAACAAAAAAAGCAAATCGACCTACCTTAATCTTCAGATGTTTGCTGAGCTCTACGCAAATCTGAGACGTTTGTAAAGCGAGCTCTCGCGTTGGAACGATTATCATTGCTTGGATGTATTCTTTTGCTGAGTCCATTTTCTCAATGCAGGGGATGCAATATGCTCCAGTTTTGCCAGTTCCATTTTTGGCACGAGCGAGAATATCTTGCCCTGAATGTCCACAGATTTCTCAACTGAACTTTAGTTTCATTAGGTAAAACCTGAAAGTGCAATCGCAATCGACGCTTCCTGAACCGGACTGGGATGTTCCCAGCCCTTCTCAAAAATCCCTTTGAGAAGTTCGCGAGTAAGTCCAAACTCCTCGAACTCAACACCTTTCGTCGCAGTCACATCCTTAATAGAGGTATTATTGGAACTTCATAGCAACAAACTTCACTTACAGTTGTTTTGTACCGAAGGTCCTTGGCTGGCAAAGTTAGCTCAGATTTCCAATCTTCCATTGGACGTGATGAAGAAATCGCTGTTGACATTATTTGTTCAGAGAAACTGATAGCTTATAAAACATTAAAATTCACAACAAATAAATGCGAAATGTTTGATTATATATATTATATTGTAGAAATTAGTACACGCACGACCGACACAATTCACTTCTTTTCCTGGTATTTAGCGTTATTTAGGATTAGGAAGGAATTGCAATGATTTGATCGTGATAGGCAGTCAATTCCGTGCAACTCAGTATTAGAAACGTTAACGCGCCCAGGCACCTATCTGGTAGAGTTCGGTGGGGGACTCCGCGAAAAAAAAGTACGGGATTCACGCCCCCGTTAATTTAGGCGTAACGGGAGGGGAAAAAGGCAGGAGTGCCGACGTTCCAGCTAAAGTTTGAGTTGCCGGTCGCGGAAAAAATATTTGTGCACTATTCCGCTGGTTTTTTGATTTCTGGTTATTTTGTGCATCAATTAAAATTCTGGTAACAAATTTTTAAGAGAATTTAATTAAGCCATTTTTATGAGTTGGAGGCCCGTCGGCGCCGATAAGCGCTACCGTTGGCTTTCTTATTTAAAAACATTAATATTCCTCTAAAATTTGGGAGGTACAATTTACTGTCGCGAATAGCTGAAAATGCGCCGAGATTCTAATCAAAACATCATTTTTTGTATATAAATTGTCAAGTTTGTCCCGCTCCCGCGGACTCCCGTTAAAAACCCTACGGGATTTTTAAAGGAAAATAAAATGCGAAAAGTGAAAGACGAAACGGGCCCAACCATTTACCACAACGGAATGTCAGTGGCCAATTTTTACCAATAAAAATAACCCAAATTACATACATACTTTGTACATATATCTATTTGAGAGTTCACATTTAAAAAACAACAATGCGTTTCGATTTAGCGCTGTTAGTTGTTAATTTGAAACTTAAAGAATATGTACGTTTTGTCATTTTTTGGAATTTGTCCAAACTTCAAAAATTCAGCAAATTTACTAGGTCGGAGCTTATCAATCAAATATATGTATAATTCGCCAAATCATCTGTTCTCTACCGCCGTTCTAGTCTTGCGAAAATTCTTTAAGGAATTCAATTTTTTTTCAACAAATTGTTAAATTTATCGCAACTTTATAAGATTTATTTCAGAAAAGGAGTTCAGGTATACGGTTTCCGGATCCGGTAATTTCAAAGGAAGACAATGACGCAATGCAGTGAAATGAATCTCGAGGATATTCTTCAGGTATTTGTCTCACTATTTATTAGTGTAACAGATACACCCCCTCCCCTATTGGAATCTGAAAAGTAATAAAATATGATCGTCGCTTTTAATAGTCGACTAATCCCTTGTTTTTAGTTGTTGGAGAAAGCCAGTCCAATGATGTCAAAATTGGACAAATCGCTGAATGAGACATCCCAAATCAGTGGGAGATTTGGTGAAATGATTGACACTTTTCTTGTTGAATTGACCAACCTGTTCACATCCTTGTGTGTTCATTTAAAAAATCGTCGATTGACGTCGCTCGATGACCAATCAACTCTCCGTTCAATAGTCAAAGATGTTCCATATTTAATTACGATTTCTTGGAAATTGTTGAGCTGTTCCAATCTTTGTAAGATGAGTAAATCCGTTCGAGGCGATGGTCAACTGCGCATAAAGTAAATCCCTTTTTTAATTGCGTCCATTTTCATATATTCAACTCGGTTTAGCAAATTGTCGGCTGAGCGTGCCGTACTAATTCAATCAGCAATGGAATTTGTCGTCTGCTTTTACCAGTCTTCTTTTGCATCTGTTGATTTTAAATTCAAATTGGTGCATGATAACATTGACAGGGGCGAGTAAGTGCAGTGACTCCAATTGGGGTTTATTGTTAATTTCCTCCTCGTTCATTAGGTTTCTCGTCCGCTTGGATGATAGAATTAAGCTTGAAGACGAATTTGACAAATTCGTCGTGGCGCGTATTTGCACGGACTTTCAGCGTATAGCGATGAGTAGGGCACTGAACACAGCGTACGAAGTGAAGAGAAACGGCATAAGGGACACTTTGACCAGGCAACGCATGCTCGAGGTGGTCACTCTTTCCGTTGGGAGGAGATTTGTACTTTTTAAATCTTAAATTGAAAGTGTTCTTTTCCAAAAATATTTGTTATTTGCGCCTTTCAGTTCATTGGTCATCCGAAGGAACGTGTAATAGCGGACCAGCTGCAGGACCTAACGGAACTTATGCCCGACTTGTCCAAGCAACAATTGCATGTAATTCACTTGGCACATTCGTCTATGACAGGGCACTTTTGGTTCTTCAGCTCTGTCTGCGACACTTTGGCTATGACTTCGAACAAACGCTTGCGAACCTTTGCGAACGCGAGAAACTTCCGCTTGAATTGAAAACGCTTCTGCGGATCAACGATTCGTTCGACGACTTGCCGCATTTTGATAAGAAAATGCTGCCGGTTGTTGACGATGGAGGTGTTTTTGGTTGGTTTAATCACTGCTACCAGGGGCGTATCTAGAAAAAATTTTCGGGGGGGGGGGGAAAGTCGATTCTTAGGGGTGTACTTTTTCCTTTTTATTGCATTTTTGTTAAGCAATTTTTCTCGATTTCTGGGGGTGCATTTTCTGTTTTAGTCCATTTTTTGGGTGGCTCGGCGGTGCCGATAGGCGCCGCTGAGAAAATTTTGAATTTTTGACTCGATTTGTTAAGGATTTTCAACCAAAATTTAAAAAATAGGCCCTTTTTTTGAACTTTTTTTAGAACTGGGAGGGGTCGGCGGTGCCGATAGGCGCCGCCGGAGAAAATTTTTGAATTTTAGTTGGAATTTGTTAAGAAAATTGGTCAAAAAAATTGTAAAAGTGGGGGGGAATTCCCCCCCCCCCCCTTCCCCCCCCTAAATACGCGCCTGACTGCTACCCAACCACTTGTGATGTTTAAACATTAAGTAGAAATAAGGTAAAAAATACACGAGCTGAGAGCCTGGCCGCAAAAAGCCTTTCGATGTGGGACGGACGGGCGTTTTTATTTGTTTTGGGACATAGGCCAAGCGGTTCCAGTTTTACTCAAAGTCAAGAGTTAACATTTTTCCTAAAAACGTGTTTTTACTAAATGTTTCTTTCAGCTGACAATGCTAATGGTACTGCCACCGGGCGCCCTTTGCTTGTCAACGATGCTCTTTACGGAGTTTTTAACCTGAAAAGATTAAAAGAGGCGCTGAATTTCCTGGAAAGAACTGACGATGAAGTCGAGTTGGACGGAAAAATACTGATCAGACAACAGTTCCGAGAAAAGTCTGGAGTCCGTGAAAATCGTCCAATTGTTCGGAATTTAGGGAGGAGGGACAGACGGAGGAGGAGGCGACTAAATTGAGGGCATTGAACCTGCGATTTGTAAGGCAAATGGAAGAAACCGCCGAGGGGGAAACCACTGACAGTGAGGCTGAAGCCACTGAACAGGACGCAAAACTCGCTGCTGAGGTCGGCCATTCCGGAAGATTCAACCGACCCGGTTTGTCTGCTGCTATGGATCCATACGAAGGTTTTTGGGTTTACCTTAATTTTTTGCGATACAACTTGACGAACGTCTTCAGACGAATACGACGACACTTTTGAGCATGCCCAGCTCTATTCACAAGTTGACGGCGGGGCAACGTTCGTTTTTTTCTCATTGGATTTTGAGCTTTAATTACATAAATGGCGGCATTTTAGAACAGCTGATGAAAAAGAGACAATGGAAGTGAAAGTGCCACGTAAACATTTGGCTGAACGGCCCCAAAATGAACCTAAAAACGGAGGGAATTCGATTCATGGGAAAGCGAAACCGCGACAAGAAGCGAGTTCGTCTGCAAATGCAAAGGAAGCGCCGAGAAAACAAAATTGTTCGACGTACACCGGCGGGAGGAGAGCGCCAACTCAAAGAGCGCAATAAGGGCAAAGAACGCCAAAAGGGGGCCGACAAGAAAGCGAAGAAAACACCATTTTTTTGAAACCTTTTTTCTGCTTTCTTAAGCCGTAAACAAATTGTGAAAATAAACTGCGGGTGTCCTGGCATTTTTATGGATTGGTTCTTTCCTTGTCTTACTTTCCTCTTGTTCCGTGAAGCGATCGACCGGAAGTTGAATTTCATTGTCCAATGACGGGAGTCACGGACCCGAATATTTTATGTTTATTCCTTTGTGCTTAGAATTGAAGCCATCGACAGAACGATCTACGCCTTCAGATTGAAAAGAAATAAGTACAAGCCGTTGTTGGCCTTTTGGTATTCATTTGCCAGTTGTTCTTCAGTTCCGATGGACCCTTCTTTTCCCCTGCGGCGGCGCTTGTCGGCATGAACTCGTTCCCGACTCTTCCACCCAATTTCTGCTCGAGTTGGAGACGCACGCACAGTCCATCGCCTCCGGCATTGACATGGCATTGCGCGATTTGAGGGGTTTGTTGGTGTCGGGGAGGGGGGGGGGGGCTGGAGGGCGATGTTGAGACATTTTGCTTTTTAGGTTCCCTCCGGGGGATGAGCGACTTGGTTTGTTGTGAATTGTTAGGAATCCTTTCGTCTTAATTGGTTAATGTAAGAAAACTGTCCGGTCTACTAAATCCAACCCAATTTGATTTTTACTCAATATTTGGTGAAAGGCAGAATTCTTTGGTTGTACTCCCTTTCCACCCTCAGACTTGCGAGTCCACCCAAGTGTTTGGCTCTGTGGTGAATTCGACTTGCGATTTGGTCGACGCGTCCATTCGTTCGATGTATACGGTAAGCACATTTCACATTTACGGTCTGCCCCCCAAAGTTACTGCGCTTCTGCTCATAAGATGCTGGCGAAGACGGAGGAGTTCAACGAGTCCATGCGGGGCATTGAGAAGTTGCTGCAGCAGATCAAAGACATCAAACGGCTGTTGGATCTGTTCGAAGAGCATTTCATCGTTGGAATTGTGCCTTTTCGCCAGTGATCGACGATTGTTTAAGCAGAAAGGCGGACACCCAAATCACTCTTTGCTAACAGATCTTTGGCCCTTGCTTTTCAATTTTTATGACGTTTTATCGATGATAAGAAAATGGAAATGGCTGACAGATGGGCGGGGGAGAGAAAGAGTAGCCTCAGACAGAAGGATGTGAAGGATGGATTATGTTGGTTATATTCGTCGTTAAATTGAATCTCGGGACAAATTGAAAACGATTATTATTCTTTTGGCTTCATTCGGTATAATGAAATTTTGCAAATTTTTTGGTACTTGTGGGGTTTACGGATCCTCCCTTGTTCTTGAGTCAAAATAAAGAGCGGCGCTTACAAATTAGTGTTTGACCCAATTTCCTTTTGTGAGAAAGTGGGGCCCCATCGATTTGTGCTACGGAAGGAATCCGGGGGCCTTTCCCGGTGGTAGTCGGTCGCCGGGCTCTGAAAAAGTATTTTGTTGGATTGACTTCAGAGGCCGAAGATACAAACTCCACAAGTGCCAGTTTATTGAATTGGCCTTTGTTGGAGGCTTTCAATTTGTCTTATGATTAATTGGAGGCCGACAATATCTTCTAGAGGCAATTCAACCGGATGTTTGCGTGGGAAAAGGGAATATAAAGGAATGAAAGCGAAATGAATGTTTTGTGACTACAAATCACTCTGTTCGAATGCAATTCGAATTGTCGAACCTTCGTATGTTTAGAGCAGAAAAGCGCAAATTGCAAAGGCCAACAGAGAGACGGCCGACAGAGGGCCGAGGGAGGTGAGCACTCCGTTGGCGGGTTGCTGTTGCTGGTCTGCTGCTGATCCCGAGTGACTGACTGCGGAGGGGGGGGGGGGGGGGGGGGGAAGTTAGCTTCGGGCTGACTTTGCTCACCCTCGGCACTGCTCGCGGCTGTGCCACTGCTGACGCCGGTCCCGGACGACTGAGACGAAGGGGGCGCCGTTTTGGATGCTTCTTGCTGAATGAGTGGTGGATGGTGGCCCAGCCCTTGGGACTGTCTCTTTTTGCCCCGATAACTTTCAGGAATGCCGAGGAATTTAAAAAATATGGCCTCAAAATTGTTTGGGGCCAGGGATTCTATTGTCTCGGGAAGTCTCCGGTTCGCCGTACCTTTCCCCCGCCGCTTCCGCCCTCCTCGGGTTTGCTCTTCTCAGCCGACAGAGGGCTCACCTGACAGATTAATTGTGTAATTACAATTTGTTAATTGGGGGGGGGGGGGGTCTCCCCACTTTTTGATCGGACGGTCCCGGTTCGGCCGCAGCTGCTGCGGCGCCTCCCTCGCCGCTTTGCTGTCGCTCGCCCTTCTCGCCGCCGTGTCCACCTGCCGAAGAAGTTGAAATGGTTGGAGTCTCAGCGGAAGTTTGAGCGGACGTTGTGGCTTAAAATGGGCGGGGTTGTTGAAGTTTGGTAGTGAACTGTCCGGCTTTCATACTTTCTGCGGATTGTTCAGCAGCGAAAGCATTGCTCAATAGGCAGGAGATGACGAGGAACAAAACTTTGGCATTGGAGGCGCTCATTGTCAGAGGATGGAATGGATCAGTTTATGGAAAAATGGTATTGAATTAGACGAATGAAGTGGGCGGACTTGACTGGAAGAAGTTGGGGCGGGCGGATAGGCGGAAGCTGATGTTGGAGTGTTGGCATTGCGCAATCCCCCCCCCCCCCCCCCCCCCCCCCCCCCCCCCCCTCCCCCCCCCCCCCCCTCCCTCCCCCCCCCCCTCTCCATGTTTTCTATTCCCCCCCCCCCCTCCAATGTTGTTAACGGGGGGGGGGGGGGGGGGGGATGGGCGGGATTAAATTTGGCTATTCTCGTCTAATCCCATGTTTCTCTCCAGTTATGCACGAACCATCTCATCTCTCAAAATTTCCATCGCAAAATAATGGGAAATGGAATGTGAAAATGGGAAATTACTTCGATTTTATGGCATTTGATGGGTAGGAGAGATTTGGCGGACGGATCGTTTAAATAATACAAAGCCTTTTTCTAATTTGCCAATCTTTTAGGGCCTTGCCTTCCCCCAGTGCCCGCATTTTCCCTTCTGTCCACGGACAACGGAATGAACAAACTTTTTGTGGGAGAAGGGTTAAGTTACGGCTTGGCTTGCTTACACTTCCATTCCCACCCATCCCACCTCATTCATTCCCCCCCCCCCCCCTTTATTCTGCTGCTCCTATTCTCTTCTGCTGGAACGAATAATGGAAGGGAATGAATGGGGGGGGGGGAGGGGGGGGGGGGAAGGGACTGATTGGAATGGGAGGAAGGAATTGGAGGGCGGGGACCCCGACCACACTGACGGGTTAATTTCGGGAGAAGAAAGACCATCAAATGATCAGCTGATGATTTTCCCTCCCGCGCGTGAATGGGTTGGGGGGAGGGGGGGACGGAGGGGGGGGGGGGGGGGAGAGGGGGTGGGGGAGGGGGGGGGGGGTGCGTGAACAAGTCGGGAAGGAGTGAGTTGAAAGTGTTAGGCGATGGGATGGTTGGGCGTCTCTGACAAATGAATCCGTAGATACCGTATTTCCTGTAATACTAACCCCCCCCCCCCCCCCCTCAATTAGACCCCCCTCTAATTCTAACCCCCTTTGGAGGAGGGTTGAAAAATACTAACCCCCCGGGGTTAGTATTACAGGAAATACAGTATAATCACTTGCGATGGATTCTCCAATTCTTTTCTTTACCGTACAATGGCAAAATTTGAGGTTAGACGTTACGAGCGTATTTAATCAGCTGCAAAAGATTGGCACCGGATGGGAGGCGAGGGGGGGGGGCAATTTACAAATGGATTTGGGGATGGGGGGGGGATAAGACGGGATCATCTCAACCCCCCCCCCCCCCCGGCAATTTCACTTAATTATATTTGATGAGACTGAAAAGGCAAATGGCTTATGGATTTGTTGAAGAGAAGTGAAGAACCTCGACGCCCCGGTGCCGTCCATCCGTCCGTTTCTCTACCAAAACGCCCACCGCCCCCCCCCCCAAACATCTTTAGCAGCCATCAACACATTCCTTTCGGTTGAAGAAGGGCCGACAATTAAATGCTTATTTGTCCAGTGTCGGCCATTCGTCAAAAAAGCCGCAATTAACCGCTGTTTTGGGGGATGAATGAAATTTAGAAAAAAAAAATATAAAATGGGGGGGGGGAGGGGGGGGGGGAATGAAAGAAACAGTCATCAGCCGGCACTTGCGTCCACATTTATTTTCTTTAGAATGAGTCTTTGTTCAGTGAAAGAGAGAAAAAATAAATAAAAAAGAGGAAAAGGAGGAGAAAGAGGAGAAAGAGAAGGAGAAAGGCTTTTCGTCGGCTTCTTTCATCAATCAGTGCCCGTGGGGGTGCCGGACCCGTCGGGGAATCCGTTCGCAGGGGTCCAAAGCGGAAATGAATTGGGGTAGCCAGAGAAGGGCGTGCAAAAGGCCGAACACACAGACCAACACGACAGTCTGGTGTGGGGAAATTGGTTGGATTAGCGAGACGAACGGAAGGGACGGGAGGGAGTGGTGACCTGGAAGAAAACGCGGACGAGGTAAGCCTGGACCAGCGGCAGGGTTGTCTGAAAGGGCGGACATTATGGAGGACGGGAAGAGCAAGCAGTACCATAGGCCCAAAGAGTTGAGCATCCCGCCTGAAGCACCGGGAAGCTAAAGGAAAAGGATAAAACGAGTGGCTTGACTTAGACCATTCACCCGACGATCGACAGTGTTTCGATCACTTTTTGCTCCGCTGTCATCGAAGCAACTTCCTCAGAACATCGGTTGTAGCGGTAGCAGATGTGGATGGAGAAGTCCACGGCAAGGCCAATTGCCATGATAATGCAGCCCATGGAAACGGAGTCGAGATCGGACCCCCAGAGGCTAAAGAAGTGGCGGACACTTTGCACTGATCAGCAGTCAAAGACAAAACGGACCAGAGAAAGCCGCACACACCGCAAGAAATGGAAATCAGAGAGAAGGACATGAAGAAGACGGACTGCTAAAGGCGGAGGAGGGGAGAGGGGGTTTAAACTAAACTTCCCCGGAGGGGGGTGGTTTAAAACTAAAACTTCCCCTGGGGGAGGGGTTTAAACTAAACTTCCCCGGAGGGGGGTGGTTTAAAACTAAAACTTCCCCGGGGGAAGGGGTTTAAACTAAACTTCCCCGGGGGGGGGGGGAGTTTAAAACTAAAACTTCCCGGGGGGGGTGGTTTAAAACTAAAACTTCCCGGGGGGGGGGGGTGGTTTAAAACTAAAACTTCCCGGGGGGGGGGGGGTGGTTTAAAACTAAAACTTCCCGGGGGGAGAGGGTTTAAAACTAAAACTTCCCGGGGGGGGGTGGTTTAAAACTAAAACTTCCCGGGGGGAGAGGGTTAAAACTAAAACTTCCCCTGGGGGAGGGGTTTAAACTAAACTTCCCCGGGGGGGGGGGAGTTTAAAACTAAAACTTCCCGGGGGGGGGTGGTTTAAAACTAAAACTTCCCGGGGGGGGTGGTTTAAAACTAAAACTTCCCGGGGGGGGGGTGGTTTAAAACTAAAACTTCCCGGGGGGGGGGGGTGGTTTAAAACTAAAACTTCCCGGGGGGGGGTGGTTTAAAACTAAAACTTCCCCTGGGGGAGGGGTTTAAACTAAACTTCCCCTGGGGGGGGGGGGAGTTTAAAACTAAAACTTTTGCCGGCCTTGCCTTGTCCGGCAGAAAAAACAGCGAAATCAGCGTCATGACGGCCACGGCGGAGCCTACAGATTGCATGGAGGAGGGGGCGATGGTACGGCGCTGGTCGATGAGGAAGGGGGAAAAGATGCCGGCCAAGAAGGGGCCAAACTCCGGGAATTGGCCAAGGATGGCACGCCACCGGAACAGCTCGGTCTGTCCTGAAACGGCGAAGGCAACATTTCTGGGAAAGAAGCGACAACCGTCCCGAGTGTTGTTGAATGTTCTATAACTTCCTTCAGACTGAACCGAGTTGGTCAATGAGTTAATGTCATAATTAAGTTACAGCTTTATAATTGCTCAAAAAATTATGGCCAAAAATGAAAAACTCGAAAAAGCCCATTTTTAGGGTTTTCTGGCCTTAATTTGGATAGACTAGCCTTTACTCAACGTTAGCCTTCATTTGTATACTTTTCGACAAAATCGGCTCAGCTTAAAGAAACTTTTAGTCTTTTTTTTACAATTGACTATTCGACAAATCGGATCTGATCAGATCAGATCCGATCGGAAGAGCATGTGCAAAAAGAACAGACAGACGCACTTTTATCCCAGGAGTCCAGTCCGTAGAAGCTGGTCTGGAAGGTGAACGCCTTGATGCACGGCTGTCCGTCCGCAACGTCGTCCATGATCTTGACCATTCCTGAAAGGACAAACTCTCCCGCCCCGAAACGCTCCCAAATTGCCTCTGAACTGTTGGTAGTCGAACTGGCTGAAGAAGTTCCTCAGATAAAAGCGCTTGTAGAAGTCCCTTTCGTAATTGACCTCGGGGAAGTCGTTGAGGAAGGACTGATATTCCCACAGCTGAAAGGGGCCAAGGGGCCACCCATTCACCGAATTTGCCTTCGACTTGCCCAAAGGTTGGTGGACACGCGGCCAATGCTGTACCTAAAACGGATAAACATTAGCCGACGTCTTCTCCACCAAACTGGCCGGGTGTTCTCCAAACGGAAGACCATTTCATTGAAACGGGCCCTCTGTTAAAAGGAAAGAAGCGATTAGTCCATACATTTGGCCAAACAATTTGGATTACTGTACTTCAAATGCAAATTAAAAGAAAACAAAATGCCAAAAGAATATCTGTGGCGTTCCGAAAGTCCGGCGGGTTCATTATGTGCATGGAGGGCATGACATTGTCGGCCCAAATGTATTTGTCTGCCAGATAAACGAATGTTTGGATGGGCGAATTGTCGCGGATATATTTCTGGAGAAGCAATGCTTTAAATAAAACAATTCCCTAAAGGCGCACTTTTGGGGAAATGTCCACTCGCATGTTGGCACAGCCGTAGAAAGACACGCAAATGTAAAGGAGGAAAAACACCCAACTGAGCGCCTTCACTTCCCGGCGAAGGATAAACGGGCCGAAGTACTGCTTGAAAAAGCGGTGCATAATCGTTGCTAAATGATGGTAAAGTTAAGTTTAATTATAACCGGACAGTGACAATTTAGGTGAAATGTTTGCACTGATCAACACCACGCTTACGTTCATTCAGTTCGTCCGTCAGCCGTCTTCCCCCCGGGGGTCTGGCACTAACTTGCAGGGTGCCACTATTGGATGCCGTTTTGCACCTGCGATAGACGCCGTTAGAAAAATCTTTCCGGTACAGTGCCAATACCGAAAGTAGTCAATCAGCCCACCCTGGTCCTCGCGCATCCCTCCATAGACCATCATGGCACCGAAGAAAGTGACCTTAACCAAAAGACCTGACCGTGGAAAGTGGGGGGGGGGGGGATCCGACTCCCGGGGTGGGGGGGGGGGGTGGGGGTCCGACTCCCGGGGGGGGGGGGGGGGGTGGGGATCCGACTCCCGGGGGGGGGGGTGGGGGTCCGACTCCCGGGGGGGGGGGGGGTCCGACTCCCGGGGTGGGGGGGGGGTGGGGGTCCGACTCCCGGGGTGGGGAGGGGGTGGGGGTCAGACTCCCGGGCTCCCGCCCGGGATCCTGGTAAGTATCGGTTCAATTCAATTCGGCTTTATCTGTTGATTGATTGCCTGGTAGAAATAATCCATCGCCACGCCGACAGCAGTCAAAATACAAAAGTCGGCGACAGCGGGCGTCGGGGAGAGGAAATAACCGAGCGCTGAAATGGGGGGGGGGGGCGGGGGGTAAAACGGAAGGAAATTGGCGGGGAATGGTAACCGAAACAGCCGAAGTTGGTTAGGGAAGTGACCTAAAGGGAAGAAAGTGTCAAAAGAATTGCTGAACACCCTCCGAATGCCGTCGATGCGGCAGAAACTGCACAATTCGGTTGCCCACCGTAATTGATG
Source organism: Globodera pallida (assembly GCA_020449905.1). NCBI lineage: Eukaryota > Metazoa > Nematoda > Chromadorea > Rhabditida > Heteroderidae > Globodera > Globodera pallida. Next base: position 537,570 of record JAIXHY010000041.1, read on the forward strand.
CTCCCGCATCGCTCATTCGTTGCACCCATTCGCCGCTCCAAACTCCACCGGGGGTCAGTCATACGCCAAGCGCCCAGCAGCAAAAAGGCGTCGTCTACGCCGACGGCGAGTATAAGGAAAGGCATTGTGCTGGACACCGGGTTGAACGGGAGGCCGGCATAGAAAGTGAGCCTTCAGAAGGAGATGGCACAAAAGGACAATGAAATTGTGAACACTTTCTTCCCATACTCACCCAAAGGTGGCGGCCAAACTCAGACAGACGCTAATCACTCCGAAGAATGCCTCCATCGGTTTGGACCTTTGGTGGGGTAGGTCATTAGTCGTTAATTGTCTTCAGACTGTGCCAAACAAATTAATTACTTTCGCACGTCTCTGGCCAAATTGGTGAGGTAAACGAAGCTAAACAAAAAAGGGACGGAAATAAGACAAAAACATTGCCAAATACTCACAGCATCAGCTTGAAGGGTGGCGGGCAAAGCAAAGGGAATAGCCGTTTCGATGATTAGTCGGAGTTCGTCGTCCATTGCCTTGTCGCTAAAGAAAAGGGACAATCCGCCGAAAAGCGAAGCAAAACTGAAAACAGTTAAGCCCCCAAAATGTCTTTTTGTTTAATGACATTTTGACTAAAAAGCGAAGAAAAGCGTTCGTCACTTTGTCACTGACTTATGGGGGATAAAATTAATGTCCGATTCCGCCGTTTTGCCGTCCCAAAATTTGTTGAGCCTTTCGCGGTATTTCAAAAAGGCGGCCAAATTGCCGCCTGCCAACGGAAAGGCGACAAACTGTCAAATTTGAAAGTGTTCGTTGTCCAAATGATTAAACGCTTTTCACCCAATGAATGGTCAACACCCGCGCCCCAACAATTTCGTGCTTTTGTCCCGTCACATTGACCCCATAAATTATGTTGCCGATGTCCTGTGATTGGAAAAGGCATTATCAGTGATCAGAATGATCAGAAAAACGATTGCCCGTCCACCTTTGGCCGGTTGAACAGATACATCACCGGGTAAGAAAGCTGGAGGTTCGGGTTATGGCGCGTGCCATTGCTCCGGAAAAGATTCTCCGCATGTTTCAGCCAAATGTTCAGTCTGGTTGGATAGCGAATGAAAAACGGATGAACTTCCCCAAACAGAAGGCAGTTGACAGGGTACTCTGTAACCCAGTTCTTCGTTTGGTTCAACCGTTGACAAGGTACCGTAACCCAGTTCTTCGTTTGGTTCAACCGTTGACAAGGTACCGTAACCCAGTTCTTCGTTTGGTTCAACCGTTGACAAGGTACCGTAACCCAGTTCTTCGTTTGGTTCAACCGTTGACAAGGTACCGTAACCCAGTTCTTCGTTTGGTTCAACCGTTTACAAGGTACCGTAACCCAGGGGGGGGGCTACGCCCTCTGCCCATCACATCACCCGCACTTACTCATTGCTGCATTGTTGTTGAGCAGGCGCTTTCTTGCAAAAGTCTTCAAAAAGCCACTGAAAGTCCAACGGAAGCGGCATATTCAAAGAATCTTTCAATCTTTCCCCACCGACCGTTTCCCCATCGTACTCCATGGTCACTTTCATCATTTCATTGGTATAATCAAACAACTTTCCGAGTGTATCGCTGTGCAGCAAATTCTATTCATTGTCAAATAAATTGTCATATTCTTAAAGTATCCCCCACCCCCTTTCACCTCATAGTCCCTATGGACCACGTAAAAGCGTAAAATATCGTTGTGTTGGGGAACGGAAGGGTCTAAAGTGAAGGCAATTTGAATAATTAAACGATTCCGTCCGTCAAGGCTTCGTTCGGGACTAAGCCAACTCCCCCCCTCCATCAAATGGCATCCATCGACTACGCGTCGTATACCTTCGTGCACTTTTTTCGTTGTGGGGGCATTGCGCGAGTTTCTTTTCTTTGGAATGTCTTTCAGTTCGTTGGCGGCCGCCTCAGCGGAAGGACCTTCGCCCATCTGAGAGGAGGCGGGCGGGGGGTCGGTGGCGATCAAAGAGGGCGGCGGCCCAAGGGGAAGGTCCAATTTCCCCGGGGGGATCTCATTGTAGGACTTTTGGATGCTCAAATTCGAAGCGGACCGGAGCATCCAAAGGAACGAAAAGCTGAAATTTGGGAAGGAAATGAACGAATCAGTGGGCAGGAAGCTAACTTTGTACAGGTCCAAGTTGATCCGGACGAAGGCCAATCCGGGTAGTGTTGCCAAGGTGAACAGACCCATAAAAATCTGAAGAAAGCCGTCCAGTTTTTGTACGATTTTGGTGTTCCGAAGTTCCAAAAGGGCTTTAAAGCTTCCTTTTGGAGCCCGCCCCCTTCGGAATAAGCTGTAAAAAGTACCAAAACTTTTCCGGGATTTCGACCAACAAATTCGCCGTAAGAGCGGAACGCTTCGGCTGTCAAATTGCCCATGCGGTCGCCGAGCCCCAATTGGGCAGACTTCGCGTTCAGCGACAGACGGCGACTTAAAGCGCTGGCGGAGGAAAGCATTTGGAGAGGGGCGCCGGGGGGGGGGGGGGTCAGAAGAATGAATGAATGAATCGAGCCTTCTTTGGGTCGATGGGAGTTCAGGAAAAGAGCGACGGTTGCGTTTTTAGGGGCGGGAGCAATCTGTCGTCTGAATGTCGTCAGATCATCTTGAAAGTGTGCGCGCTTTTGCTTTTGACCAGTCCGGCGAATGGCGCCACAAATTCATTTATTCAACGAGCAGGACAATCGATTCGACCCCCGAGGGGCGACGGATACGAAGCGGCGAGGGCGTTCCGGATGGATGGAGGGGGGGGGGGGGGGGAATTGTGAAGAAAAGGCACGTAACACCGCCTCCATCCCCTCGCCCTTTCCCTGCAACGATACATCCACAAGATGGCGGGCGACGCATCCCCCCGGGTGCGGGGGATACGCCCAATATCCCCCCCCCCCCCCCCGGCCACCCCATCCTCGGGGTCACTTCATCCGTCATTACCACTCTCCCACCCGCCGATTTATATGCCGACTATCATGGACTTTGACATTTATAAACTCTCTACAAAAGAACAAAGGAGAGAACGAAAAATAAAGCGAATTTTTAACAGCGAAAACCCATCCCTCCCAACCAATCCTTTTGAATTTATGCCGGAGTTTAAAGAGAGAAGATAAGATGTTAACGACAAAGAACAGGTGGTGCAAAATCAAAACTCAGATATTGTGTAAAGATTAAAATCGTTGTTCAGATTGTTGAGGAATAAGCCCGTAGACAATTTTGAACCCTCGCGTTCAGACAGTTGATATTTTCCGGATTGGTTGCATGTACGGTGACGAGCACGGCTTGGGCAAAGTGTTCTTCAAAAAGTGGTTTGAAACTATTAACATGAAAACGTATGGAAAAACGGCACGTTAAATTGCCATTTCCCATTTACTGACAAATACGATTAATTTCAAGAAACGGCTATATTTAAGCCAGATTGTGTAAGTCGATGCACCCACTTTTTATGTTTCCAATTTCAGGTGCAAATGGTTCGGGGTGTTGAGCATAGGACAGTTTGCAGTACGGGTCGCTGTATTCAAGTTCATTGACCTCGGCGGGTTCCTCTTTCTCAGGGACGGCGTCAACCGCAGTGGGCGTTTTGTGTTCGAATGCTTCCAATACGTTCACCACCAATTCAACAATTTGGGCATAACGTTGTCTAAATAAGCCACTTCCATACTCTCAAATGCTCCTTTAAATTTTACGCGCTTCGAAAAATTCTTAGAAAATTTTACCCAAGAAAAGTTGTCGTATCGGTAATGAGTTTTGCCGCCCCAATTGTGACAATTCTCTTCTCCTCGTAAGTTGTCGTTTGGGGCATTGCGTGCATTTCGGTAAGCAGTATTTTGTCCAAAACCATTCCGTAAATTCCGGCCTGGATCGTCTCGAGTGACTTAAGCAATCAAAAAATGAAACGGATGGACCAATTAATTGTACACGTGTGCTGTCATTATTCGAGCACACGTATGATCCATGGACCGATCGACTCAACCTACATTTGCCAGTGCTGTGCCACCTTTGCAAGCCGCATATCGTAAGATAAAAAGCGTAAACTGTCGCGTATATTTGGAGGTTTTATTTTGTTGCATTCTGTTGAGCATTGTCAGCAAAATGACATTGCTGGTCAACGGCCGTTCATAGCCCTTCAAAAAAATGTTTTGTTTTATGAAACATTGCCTTGCCAATGTTTTTTTCTCGATCAGAAATACAAAACAGTTGCCAATCAGGAAAAACCAACCCAATCCCCGTTAGAGAAACCCACGGATGAATCCAAGTGAGAAATGAAAGTGTTTGCCAGACGGAATCCATGTTGGTCGTAGGCTTTAGATCCGATCAGACGTTGAAAAATGCCAAGAACTTGATCAGAATATTGGGCACCAAAGGTCAATTGCGGAAAGCAGCGAATGAACGACTCGAAGACGAGGACCAAAGCTGGAACATTGGCAGAACGGGACCAGTAGTCGGGGCGCAGCAAAGTGGGAAGAAGCGAACGTATGCCTCTTGGGAGAGTTCGATACCGCGCTGTTTCTCCATCTGACTTTGGTCCAACATCAAAGCTAAAATTGAATTGGCACAACCCGTGGGAAGTTTTTTAAGTACCTATGATCTGCAAAACGTAGGGGACGAATTCCAAAACGTCGTTTCCCAAAATCAATTCGATGATCGGAATAACGTGCTGATCCAAACCGCCGACAACCTTGGAATAAGCCTGAACAAAAGTCGAACAAGTTAGCCGATTATGCAACAACTTTTAAAACATTAGCCGATTATGCGACAACTTTTAAAACAAACCTTTCTGATCAAAATGCAAAGCGATTCAAAAATATAATGCACGAAAAGAGGGTTTTTTGGCACGCGAACCGCCTCCGTGACCATTTGAAAGAGTTTATTTACATAGAGATGCGCATTTGCTGCCATTCGGTCCTAAACATCAAAGTGAGTCAACCGGTTTCGATTTTAAATTAAAATATGTACGTCCATCAACGAAAATGTCCGCATCAGAGCCTTCATGATATAATGCGTCTCATATGCCGAAGGCGCTCGAAAACAGTCAAAAAGTGCATTTACCAAAACGTCAATTGGAATGTTGGCCGAGTTGAAAAGATTATCCTGAACAGGAATATCAAAAGCTCCGAGATAAGGGCAAAACCTGGGGAATTGTTGGATGTTTCATCAAAAATAAGCGTTCAACTGCGTAGGCTACGTAATGGTGGAGCAGAACATGAGAAGACGACAAAAAGCGAATGATAGAGCAGTCCAATAAACCATTTTGACCATGGAAACACTCAATAATTTGCTCTGGGTTCAGTTGTTTGCGGAAAAGAACCAAAAACTTCAACGCATCGCCCCTTAAAATTGGCAAATCGTCGATAGGGCCCGAGAGCAAATCAGCACGGACATGCTCTTGGTAGAATTCAGCGACATTTATCTGTGAATACGGTAAACAAGGAATATAAAATAGGTTTAAACAAATACGCACCAATTGGCTGGCGTCGGTTGTGCCGTGTCGAGTCGTTGTGCTTTTCGAAGCGAGAGCGCTGACCAAATAATAGACGACGTCCTTTTTGGCGAAGTTTAGTGCGGGATTTTGGTGGTATTGCGTGAGAAAATTCTGAATTGCCGAGGACAGGAGTGCGCACACTTCCGGTTCGAACTGTTTACAAAGCGCTCGCACAAAGTCGGCGGCACCTCGCCGCCGGGTCTCGAGGTCGGAGCCTTTAATGAGAAAAGTTATGCCTTTGAGCACAAAAAGAAGCATCGATCACCTTCAACATCACGCTTCAAAAATTCGAACGGCTCATTCTCATAAATTTCCAAATCTTCAGAACGCAGCAACAGATTCTTTACCACAACGTTTTCACAAATAGCTTTCAAAACGCCTTCGCTTCGAAATTGCGGTGCATAATGAGGACGCTGGCAAATGGCAGCGAGAAAACTGAGGGCCGCACTCACCATCGAGTCGAAGCTTAAAAAAAATGAATTTAGGCTGGTGTCCTTCTCGGGGGAATTTCTTATGTTACGCTCCATGAAACGTTAGGGTTATACCGAATTCGGCTGTCCGTCATGACAAGGAGGTTCCAAACCGAAGCAATGAATCGTTCTGTGTATGTCATAAAACAATCCTCAAAACGCTGAGAGAAAAGTGTCGCGATCTCGCAAATCTCACAACGCAATTTGTCGTGCTCATTGGGCTCCAAGTCGACAGATTTCGCCTCCAAATCAGGCAGTTTCAACGACAACAATTGTAAAAAGCCTTCCATCCATGGTGTAAGATTGTCCTAACAAAGATTATAAAATCCTCTTGTTATTATAAATTATGTATCACTTCGAAATACGCTGGCAAATCTTGCGAAATCAGCGAATGATAAATCCGAGTGAGTTCCAGCACAATTTGTAGCCATGACAGCCGATCGCTGAGTTCGAGTTGTGTGTTTCGATTGGACGGGTCTGGTAGATATTGGAGCATGCGAGAGTAAAGTTGCGTCAATGGTTCTGCTACCTTAGTGTGCGAAAAAAGTATTTTCACCGATGGTAAATTCATACGGCGTTCACGACAAGAATTATTTCAGTCCATAGTTTATTTGAGCGCATTTCGTGTCTGTACCGGCTGATCAGTTGTTCCAAAGTTCCCAACGACACAGATAACTGATCAAAAGCGGTTGCGGCTTGAAGATGTTGAGACAGCAGCTGGATAAGCTGCGGCCAGCGATCGGGGAAGTCGACTTTGCTGATTTGGCACACAATTTCGATCATTTGAGGGCGTACATACGAAGGTAACTTAATGCTTTTTTTCTACCCATTTTCACGTATGGTAATCAATTGCAACCCACTTGAAACATGGTCTCCAAAAGAGCACTACGGATTTGCTCTCGCTCGTCTTCAGCCAACGGCGCATCCCCATCACCGGACCAATTGGTCCGCACAAAATTCTTCAAAGAAACTGACGCCGCATTGCGAATGTGCCCAGGAAAACTGTCGTTGCAAGCAATCCGAAGCACCGCCCGAGCGAAGCCTTAACCATTCCAACCGTCAAAATAAACAACCGTTTGAAAACTATGCCTGGGAAGGCAGTCAACTTCAAAAGCTCGTCCTCTGCCCCTTTCACCGACTCGGGAATAAGTGTTGCCTCCAGCAAACGAATTAACTGATCAGTCGAATTCTGCTCGCCCATTGTGTTAAACTTTTTCGACTTGTCAAAATCAAAAACAATTATGAATGTCTGTCAGATAATCACGATACTTCACATCAATAAAGGTGAAATTGGTGAGATTTTTACGAATCTTTCACATGTTAAGTGATTTATACTTTGCAAAATAAATTGTCTTTTTCACAACGTCTCAAGCAGACACTCTATTTGGGCAGATCCAAGGCATTCATCATTATTGTAAAAGACGCATATCTGGAATGAAACTGAGTAATTAGGCGTGTTAGATAAAAGGGAGACTTGTCCAGAAGCGGTTGCTCGAAGCGGCGAACCAAATTCAAGTTCAAAAAATCTGTCATCTTTTTGATGCGAGTACAAAGCGCAAGGAATGGGCAGAATTGTGCGCTGGAAAAGGCACTGAAGACGATTTTGTCCATGGAGTTCTTTGGGAGGTTCGCCGCTTATCCAAACCGGAGAAGAAACCACTCAAAACGAACTTTGAGACCTTTGGCGAGAAAGTAACCCCCCATTTCACTCACAAACTCTTTTTGAGAAGAGCTTCGGATGAATGTTACCCGCGCACTGAACAACAGTGTTTTGGTCTTAAATTCTCTTCGCGCAACAAACCAGATAAACAGATCGGCTCGACTGGTCAATGCCCGCCACATAAAGTGCATCCCCATGCGGCGACAACTTTTCCAAACATCCGATGCAATTCTCCATCCGAAGACGCTTTCCAATCGTAAAATTGTGAATCCCTTTGTGCCGAATGCCGGAAATTGTCATTCCAGTATCAATGTCGATCAGAGGACCGCTGTCACTGTCAATGTACTTAAAACGCAAGGGTTGCGACAATATGGTGTAGAACATTTAACCAAAAATGCTAAAAAGGGAATCACCTTGCAGAGAAATTCGCCGAACTTCCGTTTCCTCCCGATAAAACATATGCCCGTGCTCTGAATTTTGATAAAAACTATCACTTTGAAAACAAAAGAAACCTCTTTTTTGTTCGCAAAAAATTCCAACCCTTCAGAGCGTGCCATCGCTCTCACTTCGTTTTTGTAAAGAGAACCAACCGGGAACATCACTCGGTCTAATTGGCAGTGACTTAAAGAAGAAAGGAAGTACGTCTGGTCCTTCAACGCATCTTTAGCGCGAAATAATTGGACTAAAATGTGCGTTCAAGCTGATTGTTAAATTACGGTTACCTTTCTGACCGATGGGCAAATTATTTTCCAAAAAATCTGCAAAACAGAAAATAATAATTTGTGAAGCAAAACTACAAAAATATTAATGAATTCCCGCCTCCTTGGGATGTTTTTGCAAAATGGCCGGTAGCAAGTGCATCTGCTCCAAAATTTTCAAAGGCAACCTGACGCAAAAGATCGAATTTTATTTTTTTGTTACAGCTAATGTCGGGTACGACAGTCCGTCCAGCAGAATAATTGTCAAGGAAATTACTTAAATTGTTGCTTTTTATTTCTAGGTATTAAAATAAACACACACACAAAGACTTCATTCCAGTATTGCTTGACGAAATTGACTACGTGCAATTTGATGCCCAAATAATCGCATAATTTTTCAGAATCCGCGAGGTCTTCCGTCTAAACGCGTGAATGAAGTATCAAAGACGGCATATGCCAAATTTACCTGGGGGCAGGAGGATGAGTCACCCGACTCGTCCTGCGGGTCCCAATTCGTCTGAAAATTGAGTGACATAACATTTCGCGGCAATCGGTTTTTTTTTCTCAAATTCGCTTGTTTCTAGGGGTATTCGGGGGTGTAGGTCAAACTAAATTCAGATTCGGATTCCACACCCCCGAATACCCCTAGAAACACAATGTGAAAAAAAACATTTTTTTATTGGGAGACCGATTCTTAACAATTGCCATCGAGATCAATCCGACAAACCATGTGCACGCCGACCACATCGAAACCACGACGCTTAAGCAGAAAGGCGCTCAGCGCGCTGCAAAAGAGAATTTTATATGTGACCTTCGCTTAATTTTTCAAAAAACCTGTCAACACCACCGGAAACTGCACAAACAACCCGACGAATTACCATGTAACTTCAAATTAACGATAACTTTGTTTTTATGACAAATTAAATATATTGACGATTGTGGAAAGTGACAAACTTTACTGAGAAACCAAAAATCTTTAACCTAACAAAAGGCAACAAAAACAAGCAAAACGAAGTTAAATAAATGTTGCCTATCCCTTCTTGCGCTTTTGCGTTTCTTCTTCCAACTAAAAACAAGTTAAAGCATTTCCAATTGTTGGACAATTTCTGTCCTTACCTCCTTCAATTCCTCCAATCGTTTATGCAGTCTCTTTTTTTCCTTCTCGTGTCTTTCCATCAAAAACTTCTCAAGCTCGGCTTGCTGTGCTTCTGACTTAAGTTAATGCTGTTCCTCCTTTTTGACTGTAAGGTTCAAAACATACGTTCCCAACTCGAGATGGCGTAACACCAGAGGCTTCCAATTGCTTAAGCCGTTTACGAAGTTCCAATCGGTAAGGCGAAATAGAATCGTCTGACCCTTCAATGTATCGGTCGATGGCCTCCATGTCCTCCTTTCTTAACATCTGAAACAATAATGGCTATATCGACATTGATTTTATGAGTTACCTTTTGTTCCCTAATTAATGCAAACGGTCTGAAGTACTTCCAAACCCGCTCCAATTTGTCTTTGTCAACACGTTGAACTGCCTAATGTAGAAAAATTAATTCATATAAAAAAAAGTAAAAAATACCGGATGGTTATCAATATAGGGACTTGAATGCTCGAACAAGGAGAGATCTGGAGGACTTTTATTCGTCACAAGTTCCATCCTTGCCCGGAGAATCTGAAAATAGAAGATGTCGGTGTGGTAAAAGTCGATTTTTTCTATTTTAATTGTAAAAAGCACTTCAATGGCCTCCCTGAACATCAATTTGTCCTTTTGCATCTTTCCCAATGGAGGCTCACAAAATCCATATTCGAGTTCTTCAAACTTTTGTTGGGCATAATCATCAGCTTTTTTAACATGTTCTCTAAATTTTTTGCAAATATACGTAGAAACTAGATAAGAAAACTATGGTACTTGTGCGTTATATAAAACAAGAAAAAAACTATTAAGTCAACAGAAAGGTGGTTCCGGTGGTTTTTGAGGTCGTAGAAACCAATTTTTTTTTAAATTGTTTGAATTCGGGTTTAGAGATTGGTCGAAGTGGAACGCATAATCGGATTCTACGATCCGAAAACCCCCGGAACGACCCTTTCCGCCGACTTAGTTTTTCTTTTGTTGACACAAAGCACAAGAACCGAACATATTACTATTGCCTCTGTAATCTTACCTAAGTTTCGGTGGAACAGGCGGATCAGAAGAAGTAATATTGATTTTGCTAACTCTGTCGAGAAGGGATTTGTTTTTTGTGTTCAACACCTAAACAATTAAAGATAAGGGCTCAGGGACGTAGCCAGAAAATTTACGTAAGGGGATGGACGAAGTACAAAACGGGGAAAATACCCACCCCCCCCCCCCCCCCCTCCTGAATGTGCTCACTTTTTTAATTTTATTGTCCTCATCGATATCCTTCTGGAATTTTGTTGATGTTGGATGTTTTGGAGCAGGTGATTTTATTTTTCCTTTTTCTATTGCATCAATTCGTTTAAGTGCACTCTGTTGATTGAATTTGACGACTGTTTCTGACCTTAATAAAGGGCTTAGCATTCTTTGTAGAAATTTTTTGGTCATTTTTAATTCTGAAGTTTACTTAATAACGATTAGAAAGTTTATAATGAATGTACAATATCTTCGATAAGAAACATTCCGACCCCGGGTTTCCAGCTGAATCAGACCCGGGTCAATAAACCCCGTAACGGGTTTTTCTAACACGGTGTCGGTTTTTTCTGAAAAATCTCAACAGAAAAATTAAAATTTTGAACTTCAAGATTCTCTAATTGTTTGGCTTAAGAATTGCTTTTAAAAACTGGAGCTTTTGAATGGCATCTTAATTTTTATCGAGAAGACAAACCACTAAACCATCGAGGCGAAATGCAGCCGTGCCCCACTAACAAAAAAAACAAAAAAAGTCAAAATATATTATGCCAAGAAATGACGGGAGCGGGACGTTTGGGCCCGACTTTCGATTGGTACCTAATTTATTTAGTTTGGTTGGTTCCATGAAGAGTCATGGCACTTCGAAGGTTTGGGGCCCAAACGTCCCCGACCCGAAATGACCACTTTTACGCAAAATTCATTGGCATAAATTAATTTACACCATATAAAACCATATTGAGCATTTTTGTCCCAGCACTAAACCAGAGTGCTTTCCATTTTGTAACTCCGATTTTTCACTTTCGCCGGCCACTAGTTCCCTAACTGTTCTTGCTAAAATACTTAGTACGTTTTTCCCATAGCTCTTTTTAGAAGACGAGCAATTAATTATTCAAAGTATGAGCCATCATCAAAGGGACGACAGTAGCAGTTCAAAATCTAGTGATTCATGGTCAAGGAAATCGAGATCAAGAGCAAGCTCACGTTCTCGCTCTAGCAGTTCGCCACATGATCGTGATTGGAGGGTTAGGAGCAGGAGTAGGGAAAGGAAGAGGGGCCGGAACCGGCATAGTAAATATTCACCGCCTCCGAGGAAAAGGGAACGAAGTCGAAGTCCGGTACAGAAAGTTAAATAAAAAATTCCTAGCATTGCAATAAACTTCTAGTTTTTACGTCGATGTTCTACTACTGAAACAAAACCATCAAACAAAGTGATTTTGACTTCATTACCAACTTATGCTGACAAAGATGCGGTACGTAGATTTTTCCTTTAATGCATAAATTGGCTACTTTAGTTGAACATTTTACTGGCTAGACAGGGGTTCCATCCTATTGACATTCGAGTTGTCAGACGGAACACAGACAGCGGATCCATTCGCATATTCGGCTTTGTTGAATTTTCCGATGTTGAAACAGCGGAGGATTGGATCCGTCATAACCAGGTTATTAAAGTTAGGTGTACGGACAGTTCGGCGAGGACTATTCCAGTGAACGTTTCAGCTGCCAGAAGGCTTACTTTTCAGAGTTATGTTACTTCCTTTTTTCTGAAAAATTAAAAATCACTCGTCCACTGCCGAATCGGCTGAGCGCCGACAATTATTCATTATCCGTGATTATAGGGTTTTTTTAAAATGGATGATGGCTACCAAGTGCGTCTGGAATATTCACGTGAAGAATTGAACAGAGAAAGGCCAATTTACAACCCCCTCACATCCGACTGGACGTGTTCCAAATGTACTATCAACAACTTCAACCGTCGTACAAATTGTTTTAAATGCGGCACGTCCAGAAAAGACTCGGAAGCGCTGGATGCAAAAGGCTACGGAATGGTTGGCGTATCGCCTTGCGACAGTATGTTAATTTTCCGTTTTCTTGCATGTCCCAAAATGAGTTTAGCACTGCTCATCCGCGAGCTTCCTTCCTCAGTTACCGAGGAAAGTATCCGCACTTCTCTCTCTCAGTACACGGGACTGACCATTCAGCGAATCCAATTGGCCTCCTCCCGACTTTATGCGTTTGCTCAGATGAAATCAGCTGATGAAGCCGGCTACATCCTGCAGACTTTCAACAAAGTTGTGCCGTATGTTGATAACTGTGCAGGTTTATCCCTTTGGATGTAACGAACGTTCATCAATTCATGCATTCAGTTATAATAACTTATTCGCGTCAGTCGCTCAATCAAATTTTGATCATGGAAAATGTTAACTTGCTGAAAACGCAGAGTGGAATTAGTAGTGCAAACATTCAGGAAGGTGAAGCCGCTTTGTTTATAAACACATTCACACTTTCTATATCTCAGACCCAACAAACTCTGCTGCTCAATTGGCTCAGAATGCAATTCGTCTTGCACAAATGGGGAAGGCCGTGCCGGGAGGGGTTCAGCCAATTGTTCACATGGAAAGTCCGGCACGGCAGAGCATTTCCACGCCTTTCGGATACTTGCCCACTTATGGTTAGTTGGACTTATTTCCTCTCTTCCGCAAAGTTACAATAATTTTACTTAAAGCAACGCCCGACATCAATATATTCCAATTGGAACCTTCATCCGGATACTTATGGGATGCTAATACGTACCTACCAACGATAAATATTAAGACTACAATTTTTATTTTAAGGGGCTTTTATTATGACCAGAAGACGGGATACTACTATAATCCGAATAGTTCAAATGTTTTTATAATCTGCATATCCTTTTAAATTAACTTTTTAGTGGATGTTTTGGTCGGCAAAATTTAGTACTTTCATAAATTGTGAGGGCGGTGATTTGGAACTGAAGCGAAAGATGCAAGAAGAAGAGCGACAGGCGCAGCACATAAGTCAGGTGATGGACGCTGCACTCACTCATCAGTCGAATGACCAAATGATTTTAGTCGGCAGTCATTAGCGCACCTCCAAGCTCCATTGAAGATTTTGATAAGGAGGTAAAGGGTCTTCCCGCGGGGTGGTTAGATTGGCTTGACAAATGTTTTTTTTAGCAACAACTAAAGCTCGACGCAAAGGCTCTTTCAAACAACGATGAAACAAATAAACAGCAAAAACAGTCTGAGGATGCGGAAACAGAAAAGAGAAAGAAAAAGAAACGACTACAAATTGAGGAAGAATCAGACAAGGTTTTGATTGGCACTTAACGCCTAAATATTTAAAAGAAAACCGAATTTAGCAAAAAACGCCGCAGGAAATTCAAAAAGAGATGATCAAATGGGCACGTCGTCAGGAGAAGGTCAAAATGTCATTTAAACAGAGTTCATGCGAATCCGCCGGTGCAGTGGGCGAAAACAGAGAGACACTGTCGGCGGTTACGCGGAGGGATCAAATTGGTGGTTCTTCAGAAGATCGAAAGGCAAAGGAGAAGCCTTTAGAGACTGTAAAGGTACTGACTGGATCAGCCGGAACTATTATCTAAAATGTTTTTTTTATTTGATGTGGCTTTGGTCTTTGTTAAACCCTTTCTTCCTTGCATTTTTTTATTTCAGAAGCCTTGGGCTGACGATGATGATGAGATTGAAGCGCCGCCTCCCCCGGATGCGGTTTTGCCCGGTCGAATGCGTGGACTTACAAATCGCCAAGCGCGAGTTCGAATGGCGCGCGCTGAACTCAGCGGCGGGTTGACCGCTGTTGATGGTAGAGATTGGATGGCGATGGACTCGGGACGAACAGATTGTTGTCCCTTTGCGCCCGTCTCTCTCGGCCAACCCCTCTCTCCTCACGGGCCAATGCCGGGAATTGCCTCTTGCTGACGCAGTCCCTATTTACAGACCAGCAACAACAACCTACACCTGTTGGTGGTGGAGGAGGAGGAGAAAGACAGCAGCAACTCATTGTCAGCAATACCGACCACTCTCCGATCCCCACTTTTGACCAAGAAAAATATGTCGATCGAACCAAACTGTCTTGCCTTCTTTGCCGACGTCAATTCCCTAACAGCGAAACTTTGGGCAAACACATCCAGCTTAGTAACTTGCATAAGGTTTAGCAAAACAATGGGATTGCAAATTTTGAAACGATTTTAAGAACAACGTCGCAGAGAAAATGAGAAGCACGAGTAATGGTGGCCGAAGGACATCGCAGGCTGATGAGATGGGAATGCATTACAGGGACAGAGCCAAGGAACGACGTGACCAGCATGGCTACGACCCGGGTTTTGCTCCACTTTTATGACGTACACACACGTTGACAATGTCAGGAATAAACAGTGGAGTGCAAGAACCGGATGCATCTTCAAGTATCGAAATGACCGCCCTTGTGAAGGCTTCAGTCCCTCTGGATGAAACAAACATCGGAAACAAAATGCTCAAATCAATGGGTTGGACCGAAGGACAAGGGTTGGGTCGGAATTTGCAAGGTAGTCGAGTTCGCATCCGAATTATTATCGTTTGTTTCTAAGGCATCAGAGATCCAATCAAAGCTGAACAACACGTACAAGGGATTGGTCTCGGTTCTTCTGGTTCAAAAATCGACACGAATTTGCCATGGAAAGTGCGGAATAGACAAGCGGCCATTCAGCGGTTCAGAGACTTGGAGGAAACAACGCGACCATGACTTTGAATTGTGAATGAAATGAAAGTCATCATCCCTCTCACCTTTTTTAGTTGAAGTAGAGACCGGACTTGAGGACCGATCGAGAATCTCGAACAAGTCTTCGATCAAGAACGTCTCTCGGTCCGGTCTCTAATTGAAAGCTTAAAATTTGGTTTCTATGTCAAATTGCTTGCTTTATAAAAATATGTTGAGGTGTTGGCTAATAAATGCCTGTGATGGGCAGTTTTTTTCTGTTCCAACTTGGGTTTGTTCGTTCTCAAATTCGGAAAGTGATATTAACCAGAACAGTTTTTCTGTTCCGACAATGCAAAAACAAGTATTAAAAAGCTTTGCAAGAAATAGGTAACAATTGTCGATTCTTTTTCAGTTTATGCGTCCAAAACTGACTTTAAACTTCGATTCTGACAACCTAATTAACATCCGTTCGAAAGCTCTCGTATAATTGAAGCTATCAGTAAGCTAATTTGCGATTGGACAAAGTATCAACAATGATGATGCCCTCCACTAGACCACGATTACCGCAAACTGCATGACATATGCACCAAAAATTGCAAAATATGCACATAAAATGAAAATATGCACATAAATTTCTCCAAATTCAATATAAAATTTCCCCAAAATTCTTCAAATTCATTCAACACTGGTTAAATTTGCTGATGAGATCACTTCCCATATTTTCAAGTGTTTTGGCGACTTTTTTGAACTTTTGTGACTATTTTGGCATTTTTGATGGCTTTTGTACTTTTGTGATTATTTTGCGCTTTTTTCAAAAAATCTTAAGAAAAATGAATAAAATCAAATTGTTCTGGAAGCTTAAAACCAAGCTGAAAACACGTTAGACCGTTCCCAGTTCAGGAAAAAAATATGCATGTGCATATAAATCCGAACCCTAATTATCGGTTCCCGGAAAGCTCAACGTTTTAAATCAGAGTATAGCCGACAAATCGCCCGTTCCAATGGCGTTTCCGCCTGCAACGGCGATTGCGGAAGAGTAATGGGCGAGTTGTGCGACAAAGCTCTTTGTGTTGTGAACGAAGGTGGAACAAAGGATGACGCGTGGGGGCAAATTCCCCTGATAAAGCGAAGGGTGGGACGAAGGCGAAATCGAGCGTTTTGCATTTAAATTGGCCACCGCGGCACTTTCCTCAAAAGTCGCACCGCCAATGATGAACAAAATGACGCTGTCGAAGCGGGAACTGAGGGATGAGAAGGGATTTGAAGGTCTTAAACCTATCCAACTTTATATTAGCCAGATCCGTCGATGGATAAGCACTTTCAGGGAGTTTGCCACGCGAAACCAAATCGACGAGCTGAACAATGTGAGGCTCGTGCTGGGTGAAAATATTTTCAACGCCTTTCAGTCCTAAAATAGAGTTAGTAATAAATAAATTATTTAGTAATAAAATCAAGAAGGGGACCGACCATTCAATTACTCTGAAGACGTAGCTAACAAAGGAAGGTCCCCAGGTGTCCGTGGGGTTTTGGTATGAAATTTGGTGAGCGGATAGAACACCCCCGTGTTTTTAACTAAAATGTTGTTATTTTTTGCAAAATGCCCTCCGGGGAGGAGATATGAGGCTTTAAACTTTTTGCGCCATCACAGCATTATGATTTGATGTGAAGCATTCGTCGGCTTCAGTGGCGCAGTGCCTCTGCGCGGCATTTGATTTTCGCCCTCCAGGGGTTCAACCCCCATTGGTGCAAATTGATTTTTTATGATTAAAATAATTTTTTTTTTGTTTAGAAGAATCCAAATCTTTTTAAATTTATATATTAATTTTTTTAACGCTTTTTCTTTTTAATTACTGTATTTTGGCAAACATTTTTTGCGTTTTCACACAAATGGTAGTCTAGAGGGGAGGGACTACTATTCTAAATTTTTTTTTCAAAAATTCAACCGATTCAAAAAACGATTTTTTGGGGGTTCTTCGCAAAAAATGTACTTGTGTATAAAAAGTAGTGTTTCTAACATAATTTGAGGAAATTTTTTTTGTAAACCAAAAGGGTCCCCCCTTTGGTTTTCACCCCCTTGTGAAAATCATCAACCCCTAGTCTAAAGTAACGCCAATAAACTTTTTCAAAAAGATTTTGATTCTTCTAAACAAAAAAAAAATTTTTTTAAATCATAAAAAATCAATTTGCACCAATGGGGGTTGAACCCCTAGAGGGCAAAAATCAAATGCCGCGCAGAGGCACTGCGCCACTGCAGCCGACGAATGCTTCACATCAAATCATAATGCTGTGATGGCGCAAAAAGTTTAAAGCTTCATATCTCCTCCCCGAAGGGCATTTTGCAAAAACTAACACCATTTTAGTTAAAAACACGGGGGTGATCTATCTATCTACCAAATTTCATCCCGACTCCACGGACACCTGGGGACCTTCCTTTGTAAGCTTTGTCTGTAGAGTAAGTGAATACAAGGGTAGAATAAAATAAACGGTGTAAGGCAAGATATAATCCACCTTTTATGAACCGTTTGGTCATTTCCATTGCGGATCTATTGCCGAACAAATCGCTCTGCCGTCTCTTCTGTCCCGCATATTCAAGCAGCGTCCGCACCAGTTGGAGCTGTCTATTGGAGAGTCCCCCGTTGTCTCAGCAATTCTTGTGCTGAACTTAGTACACTGTTGTTGCCCTCAAAACGGAGAGAAAAAAGCATCACCAGTCGAAGAGCATTCTGAGGAAGGGAAGAATATTTGCCGTAAAACTAATGTCCTAATGATTCACCAAATCGGTAGTTTTTGAATGCTGAAGAAGTCGTCTGAGGGACTCCAGACAGGCCGAATGATCACCGTTCGCAACCGCAATATTCTGTTCCAGCTCCGATATCTCCAGCAAATTGCAGTCGGTAACCATCCGACTGAGTTCCCCTACCAACTGTACATGTTTGGCGACAGTTCCTGAGATGCACCGGATCAGCTTTTGAATAGATGGTCTTACGAACCGGATATCTTCTTGAATTGCGGGTACTGTTCCACAAACTTTTTCATGTCCGCGATGGACTCCAACTGCTGGTGCGTCTGCGCTTTTCGCTGATATTCATTCATTAGTCCCTTTATGTTCTGTCCGATGTCGCCAAAGTTCAAGTACATATTCTGCAAATTCAGTTAGCTTTTCATCGGCTTAACAACGCTTCAAACTTTGGCATAAAATTCGTCGTATTGAGCATTTAGGACGATGTTCTTTTGCCCATCGCTGCCCACATTTTCCATTGTCACGCGGTTGTTGCTCAGTCCGATCAGCTCATGCACCATCGCCTCGTAAGTCCACTGATTAAGTAAGGGCGATATAGGATCCTGACAACGGGGCAACACCAGAGATAAGCCGCGTATTCTTTGAAGTCAACCTCACTTCTGTCGAGCACAACCAACACTGAATCGGTCTTGCAGCGCTCGAACAGCGCATCCTCCTGAGAAGTTACTTTAACGAACTCTTCAGCCAATCGCTTTGCGTCACGCGACGTCTTTTGGTACCTGAAAATAAAATTGTTTTCGCATCGTTTCCCATTTTCTTTGCCTTATTGTTGGTCTTTTGTTCAACGAAAGCGCCAATGCGACCAGTGTTTGCAAACATCGCCGAAAGGTCGCGGTGGAAATGCCAAATTGCTGCGCTTCGTAGGCCGTGGGAATGTTTAACGATGCCAAATGCGGCGCCAGTGGAATGAAATCGACAAAAAATTCGCGCAACTCTCTCACCGTCTCCTGCTCATCCGACTCCGCCAATATTTTGACGTCCGCTTTTGGGATTCGATTTGAGAAGTCTGTGAGAAAAAAAATATCGATTTTTAGGGGGTTTGTTTTCCCTTTTTATTACATTTTTATTAAGCAATTTTCAAATGCAAATGTTGCAAACAAAAAGATCCCCCTATGATTTTTTTCCCCTCAAATGTCATTTGGCTGCGGGCCTGAACAATCCCTTTATGTACTTTGAGAACTTACAAATGTAATATTGTGAATATTTGGGAGATAGAAGCTCCTCTGACAGCAACTGAACATTTTCCGGTGTCGGACGTACAAAAACAACACACTTTCTGTTAAATTATTAATTTTCGAAACAGCATTTAAACTGACAAAAATTTGATAGGCCCTCGAGTAGTGACAGAATCGAGTCGTTCAAACAGATATGCTTCTTTTTGCATCATTTCACTTTGGGCATAGGCACAAGAAACGCAGCTGGTCTTAATGAGGTTTAAATCCCAGTCGAATTCATTATGCGTAACAATGAATTCAATCAAACTGGCGTTCAGGTAACGAATGCGTAATGGTAATAGTGCTTCAAATCCCGTACCCGAATTCGAACAATTTTTCCAAAAATCAATTTTGGCCTCAAAATCGTTCAAAAAAACATCAATTTAATCATTATTTGGTGAGAATCTGATCGTTTTTTCGATCCAGTTCGAATTCCGGACCCAATTGTACTTATGGAAAACTCTTTTTAAATTTTCCACTGAAATATTGAAACGGTCATTAACGGGTTTTCAGAAACGTATAATGCGAACTACCGAAAAGTCAAACGTGTTCGGAGTTCGAAATCGAGCTGTCAAAAAGGCCGTATTCCATACGTAAAACCCACTTACCGTCTCTTTGTCCATAAGAATGGCCTTCATCCCAGGCCCAGCCAGCCTAACCATTTCATTAATGTATTGTTGCGCGACAAGTAACACGTCCATAGTAAAATTATGGCAGAATTCCTTGTGTTTTAAGCTTTATCATCTTCAATATAATAAATAGGGATGGCATGAGGCAAAAACCTTTTTTTTGCACAAGGCCTTGAAGAGAGTAGCTCAAAAACGGATGCGCTTCGTTTCCCCCCCCCCCGGCCAGTTTAAAAAACCATAACTCTGTTCTTAGTCAACCGAGTTCTAAATCTTAGTACTATTCGAAAACTCTGTCTTTAGAATATTTGTGGAAGTTTAAGCTAATAGATCAAGTAGCTAGGAAAAATGTTACAGACTACTACTGATCACAAAAAAGTCAAATTTTTGAATAATAATCATTATGAGTTATGATCTTTGAAAGGCGTCGAAAATCGCTCGGAGGCGGGGAGGGGGGGGGGGGGGGGGGGGGGGGGGGAACGAGCAGTACCGCTCAAAAACAGCCTTTTCGCTTTAAATTTCGATTTGGAGTACCTACTTTGACGGCGCCGAAACGGCAGTGCCAAAACGACTAAGACTCAACGCAAAAACCTTTTTCACTGAATTGCCAAAAGTGCTCAATAACCCTCTTGGCCCAGTCAAAAGGGCAGAGGCCCAGATTTTTCTGTCTCCGATCTAAAATGGGACGAAACAGTATTCCTGCTCAATGGTGGGATTAGCGGGCTATAACATCAGTCCGGTTAACCGAGAAAGAACTCTGGTTCAAATCCAGCCGCCCAACCTTTTGTAGCGTTAATGCGGGAGAGCAGTGATTAATGGACCCTGCCACTTTTACTGTATTCTTCATTTTGCAACTTTATTTAGAGATAATTAATTATTTACCATTGCCAAATGTTTAATAAGGAGAATTTTTCATAAGCATTGTTAGCTTGTAAAAATGTTTTCTGTATTATAAGACTTTATGAATCAGTTATCATGTTTTTCATACATCGATTTCTCTAATATTTTTGATAGAGCATTAATCAAAAATGAAATCAACGGGAGGAAATCTCGAGCCGATGCCATTTGTTCGAAAGTGGGGTGCTGCGGTTGATGGCGAAAATGGGGCGGAAGGCTCTCAACTTTCGACCGAGCAGTGCGACGACAATGGTTAGAAATCTAAAATATAAATTACCTTTTCTTGAACGCAATAACCTTTTAACCAATGGAAAAAGTCAAGAATACGGACATATTGCAATCGATTGATTCTTCTCGCTGCAAGAAATCGAAGGGACCTCTCGCTGCTCCGGCCCGACTCGGGCACCCCCTTCCCTCCGAAAAACATTTTCTGTTCTGCGAGACGACGCGCTTTTCACGTTGTTTGCAGATTTATTATAAGCTTAAACAATATTTGAACGATTAAACGATGATGATGAGCTGTAACTCAGTCGAGAAGTGATCGCCTAATCAAAAAATGGTACCAATTGATTCCTTTCAGCGATGGAAATCGATAGATAATGAATATAAATTGCACTTGTCGAATAGACCCGTATTCTTGACTTTACCAAATCAATTGTATGCAAAGGCACGGTGATGAGGAGATCGTTTTATTCCCATTCATTATTTTGCACCTTTCATAATAGGAAAAAAATAGTTTTAGTTAAACACACCAGACTAGAACCGAAACTATTCACAGATGCCGCGAGAGTGATAGCTTCTTCAGGCAAACACCGGAATCGTTCCCATTCGAAGTCGCCCTCCTCAAAAAAACATAAAAAGCGTTCCTCGCGGTCCCCTGAAAAGAAAAAGCACAAGAAACGCTCTCGATCGCGGGAGAGTAAGCACAGGAAAAGGGATCGGTCACGTGAATCAAAGCGCACTAAAGGTAATTATAACAATTTTGACAGTGAATTTTTCCTTCAACCGAAGTAGATCGTGATGAGCCCAACCACCAGCAGCAGCAAAATATATCGGCGTTTCCTCCACCTTCGGATTATTTGCAACAAGTGCAGCAGCGGCATCAACAGGAGATGCAACACCAGCAGAAACCTACTCCCATTCCGCTTATGCAATTGCAATTCAAGCAAGAGACTGATTATGGTGGGATGGAGCAGCAACAGAGTTATGGACAGCTTTACCAGCAAGACTTCCAACAACCGCAACAAAATGCGCGACAGTCGATTTTGGTGGGCAAGGCGTTTGGTTTTTTTAACTTCTATTTTGCTTTTTAGCTTCCACAGCAAAGTCAGCTTGAACTTGAGCAGCAAGAGCCCGAGAAGAAAAACGATGCGCTTTCGGCCGCTTTGGCAGCGGCCGCAATGGTAGCTCAGAAACTTGGAAAGGGTGGTTTTACTCCCGGTGGTGGTGGTGGTGGTGGTAGTGTCGGCGCTTTGGGACCGTCCGCGGATTTGCTGAACAGAATTCCGCAAACACCGCAAAGGGCAACGCCCATATCAGAGACAGTCTTGGCCAAAGAACAGGGTAAGTTTTGGAGCTGAATCATTTAATGGGTAGTCCTCGCGGTTAATTATCATTGTTAAATCCGCTGCAGTTAAAAATGAACCCGTACAAACGTTGACTGAGGAGCAGCGGCAGCGAGAACAGCGCCGTAAGTCTCGTTGGAGCACCACAAAAGCATTTGTGCCCGGGATGCCGACAATTTTGCCGTCGGATATTGACGAGAATCAGCGTCAAGTTTATTTGTGTGAGCATTTACTTTTATTCAAAAGTACCGTGCCGTCTGTTTTTAATCAAATTTCTTTTATGGAAAATTAATTTCTAATCATATTTGGTGGTCGTCCGCCCGCCAATTTTAGTCCAAATGGAAATAGAAGAGACCACTCGTCGACTGCGCCAAAGCGATTTTGGACAAAACGTTGACCCTGCGGAAAGGTCAATAAAACTTTAGTCTCTTGTTTACTATAATGGACAGGATTTTGGTTTTATACTCTGTTTTGAACTTTCTGATGTTTTGATATTGTTTCCCACTTTTAAAGGTCTCACCAAAATAAATAAAGTTGGGTCTGCTTTAATGATGCTTAATCCTGTCCAATTGATATAAATGACGACCGGCGAATTCAAAGATCTTAAACCGTTGTAATCATTTAGCTTTAATATTGTAGATAGAAATTGCTTTTCAGAATTTGTACTCGTGGGTGGACGCAACAGTTTTCAATAATCCGCAAATTTAGCTCTGCGATTTTGTCATCACGAAATTAATGAAATTAAAATATACAATTTAGCATTTAGTGCGGTAGCGGGGTGATGTGGATCATCCCAACATCCTCCATCAAATTTAATGTAAATTTTAGAAACCATTGGGTCACCTCAACCAAAGCATTATAAGATCAATCCAAAGTGATAAGTGTCATCGATATTTTTGCCAAAATTATAATTAAAAAGTCTCCATTTTTAGGAGTCCTTCGCCAGAACCTGTTTATGATACCACGGGGAAGCGGTTGAACACGCGGGAGGTGAGAAAACGACAGGAAATTGAGCAGCGACGACACGAGAAGATTCAAGCCTTGCTGCGTCTGAACCCCAATTACAAGCCGCCGGCTGATTATCGGTAATTCGGCTTTTGTTTAAATAATATTTCTGATTTTTATAGTCCGCCCAATATAAAATTGCACGATAAAGTTTGGATTCCGCAAGAAGAGCATCCCGAGATCAATTTCGTCGGACTTTTGATCGGCCCCCGAGGAAATACACTGAAGGCTTTGGAAGCCGAGGTCTTTTGGGTTTTGGTCACTCAAAATATTAACCACATTATAATGTGTTAAGACCGGAGCGAAAATAATCATTCGTGGGAAAGGATCAATAAAAGAGGGAAAACTCGCCAATAGAACGGGCCCTTTGCCCGGTGAGAATGAGCCTCTCCACGCTTATGTGACATCGACGGACAGAGAAGCGATCAAGAGGGGCTGTGACAAAGTGAGAAATTTCACTTTTTGCTTTGTGACTTTCTTTTTTAGATTCGTGAGATTATAAATGCTGCGCTGATGATCCCAGACGGTCAAAATGAACTGCGAAAGTTGCAATTACGCGAGTTGGCACTGCTGAACGGCACTCTTCGTCCTGAGGATGTGCTCAGCGGGGCGCGTTGCACAAATTGTGGCTCGGATCAGCATAAGACCTGGGAGTGCATGGAGGCACCGAATGTGACAGCCAACGTTATCTGTACGGCTTGTGGTGGTGCGGGTCACATCGCCAGAGACTGTAAAAATCCGAGGCCCGGCTTTGATGGGGCAATGATGGATGCTGAGGTTGGTATGCGATTAAATGGGTTCGGCTTGGACTAGTTCGCTATTGTGCCGGGTTTAGTATTCCGCTTTGATGGCCGAACTTGGTGAAAAGCCGCCGATATCGCTGGAGGCAGGCACTGCGCCGCCGCTCGTCGGGGGAAAGCCAATTCCCGGATTCCCCGGGAGCGGGCCACGTCCACGTTTCGCCCTTCCTGCCCCTACTCCAATTGTACGCGTCAATTTGGCAAAACAACAAAACCCGCATCATCAACAGCCCATCGGTGGTGGTGGTGGATATCCTGGATGGGGTGGGTAACAAGTTTTATTACGCATTCAAAATCAGATTTTTTGATGGTTCAAAATAAAAGCTATTTGTTCCACTCTTTACCGACAATGGTGGTGAAGTGTTTTTACCAATAGCTGAAAGCACTGATAAAAGGTGTTCAAAAAGGCGATTTCGGAGTCAGAGGCTCTCTGTGAATCGATTGGTGGCACCTGACAACCTCCCTCTTCATTTCGGCATTCCTTTTTGATAATTTACAGACGGCTCCAACTTTTACGGTTTTTCCGGACTTCCTGGCCAGGACCCGGCCGCCGCTGCTGCTGCCTGGGCCGCTTGGCAGGCGGGTCAGAGCGGATTTCCGGCGCCGGTGCCCCCACCTCCTGGAGGCGGATTCGGGCCTGGAGGCGTGGACTCATCTTTAACGGCCGGCACATCGGCCGGCGGATTGGCGATGTTCCCGCCTCCTCCACCACCACCGCCACCCGCGCCAAAACACGAGGTCGGCGGTTTGGGAACTCTACGTTACATTGAATGTTAAGATCAAGGAGGAATTTGACTCGATTCTGTCAGCACCGGCGCCACCACCGCCTCCGACCTGACAACGCGCACCTGTCCGAAAAAGTCTGTCCCTTCTGCCCAGTGTTTATTACTATTTTTAAGGGAATCGGTTCGGGAGGAAGAAGCAATTCCGAAAGAGCATTTGAGTTTATGGGCTGATTTTTGTCTGCGTCAATTTATTTGTTTACTACTTTATGATGAAAATTTGTGTTATTACAATATTCTTCTGAGCATGGGAAGTTTTGATGGAAAAAACACGGAAAATTGAGTTTCTTAAATCCTGGTCATAAAAATTGTTTAAATAACCTAAAAATACACACCCGGAGTTTTCGGTAATAGTGTCTTCGTGCCCGACATTTGCGGCTCATGACGGGGAAAAAACTTGCTTCATTAACCGATTCAGAAAAAAAAACCAATTGAATGTCTCGGAGTTTAAACTTTAAACTATTAATACGCTATAGCTCGGAGTTTAAACTATTAATAAGCTATAGCTTAGCGACTAATTCGAAGTATAGCATAACGCTTGGAAAAGTTCAATAAATACAATGGAAAGTGGCCAAATTATGAATTTGACGTAATCTCTAGGTTTTGGTCGGTTAACCAAAAATATTGGTTTCGATTTAGTGTTTTTTTTGGATCAGGCGCCAGCGCTGGTTTGTTGTATGACCATAATGTACAGAATGTGTGTGGTACGGTAGGGGAACAGAGGCGACACATATCTGGGCAGGTACGAGTGCGATACTCCGGTCCGATTAAAATCCATGCCGTTTCTTTGTTGCTATCATAGCAAATCTCCTGCAGGAAAGCCATGACTGCCGCAGGCGACTTGCAGCAGTTCCTCGGGCTCCTCCACTAACAGTTGGACGTACTGAACACCATTGTCTTTACAGTTAATTACCCCCCCCCCCCCCCTCCCACTCACCTGTCCGTCCTGACTTTGCATCAGTTCTTGGGCGAATTGTTTCTCGAATTTGTTCTGCAGCCAAAGGCGATAGGCGGCCTGTGCAGAATTGCGACGGAAACTCTCCGGGCGCGGTGTTGGAGGCCTTTCCAAAGTGACGACCAAATGTTGGGGCCTTTGCTGTAGGGACTGGCACTGTGTCAGGGTCGTCGGCTGATGCTGACGAAACTCAGAGCAGCCTGCAACCTCGGGAATGAAGTTGCCGGAGCCATCAAGTCCTGGACAAACGGCATATGCCTTCTGAAGTAGGTTTCGGTTAGTCTTAGGCCTTCAAGGATTCGAATTAGCTTAAGCCTTCGTGGGTCCGAATTGGCATTTATGCCTTTAGGAGTTCGGATTGCCGGCATATATATGCCTTTGTGTTGCATTATGCCGTGACTGCAGTCAGACCTTCTCGTGTGAATCTGTTGAGTCTTTTGTGCTTTGTCGCCCGTTCCTTCCGTCCCCACTTCCCGCCATCGCACAACGGCACATTGTCTCCATCATCCTCCCTCCCCTCCAACAGAACTTCCTCTTCCTCCTCCTCCTCTCCTCATTTCTTATTTCCCCGTCCAAAGGCAGAGCACTGTGACAGAAAAAGGCGCTCCAAACTGAATTAAAACGAATATCGAAACAATTGTCGTCATTATCTCTGAATGCTTTCCCTCTCATCCCATCCCTTTCATTTCTCAATTCATCCATCACTCATTAGCAGCATCCTTACGTCCCTTTCTGTTCTCTTCGCAAATGCTCAAATCCCCCCCCCCCCCGTCGGGTCAATTTTCTTTCATCCACCCATAATCCTTGGCAAATTGCAAAAAGATTAAACAGGACGGATTTATTTTTCGCGAAAATCGGCAAACATTTGCAGTAATTATTAAATTTTTCCCCGTAAATTGCCTTCCGTCGTTGGCAACCAAAGTGCATTCGCTTCACTTTAATTGGTGTTGAATTACAAAGATCTGAGGGGAAGGGGCGGAGGGGGGGGGGGGGGGGGGACAACGGCCTGCGGTAAACGATGGTTGAGAAGAGACTGAGAAAACGGTCTTTGGTCAAGGGAAAATGATAACCAGCAGTCCGGTTGAAGGGACGCTTTATGGGGCTGCCCGGAATGTGGGCGTTATACTCTCCGTTTCCCCGTCTTTTCTTCCCCTCCCCCCTCCTCCCCCCCCCCCCCCCCCTCCTCTCCCTCCCCCTCCCCCCCCCCTCCTCTCCCTCCCCCTCCCCCCTCCTCTCCCGCCCCCCCTCCTCTCCACCCCCCCCCCCTCCCTCTCCCCCCCCCCCCCCGCCCCCCTCCTCTCCCTCCCCCCTCCCCACTCCCTCTCCACCCCCCCGCCCCCTCCCTTCCCCCCCCCCCCCCCCCCCCCTCCCCCCTCCCCGTCCCTTCTCTCTCCTCCTTCCCCAACCCCCTCTCAACTGACCTGCCCCGACAATGAGCATCACCACGGCCATGATAACGAGCAGAAGACCAACCCATAGGAAATCGCCGTATCCATTGGAAGACATTGTTGAGGAAGCGGAATATTGGAGGTAAAAATTTGGCGAAGAGACGAAGGAACGGGAGGAAGAAGCACTTTGGGAGTGCCGGCGGAAAGCAGAGGAGGGGGACGGCGTAGACGATGATGGCACGGCATGGTTCAGGTTGTGATAATGGTGATGGCGCACCGAAGACATCATCGGCGAATGGAGTGGGGGCAGTCCGTAGGAGAATTGTTTGGATGGGCTAATGGAATACGATTGATGCGTGTGGGATGGGATGACTATATGAAGTCTAAATTATTTAAATAGGATGAAAGCTATCGGCTTGTCTGACAGATATAACATTTATTGAATAATCCATGCTCGTTCCGCACAGTTTTGTCCGATTTTTGCTTAACGGACCTTTTGTCCACATACGTAAATTGGGCAATGAATCCCCCCAAACAAAAGGGAGGGGCAGGCAAAAATCGGACGAAAGATGGCGAGGGTGGCTGGGAAGGGTAAAGAGCACAGGGCACACAGCTTTCGAAGCAGGGAGTGCCGTCGGGGAGTCAATCCGAGCCCCCCCCCCCCCCCCCCTCCCCTTTTGCGCCACAAATCCGAGGAGCGTTGTGCCACACGGCCCATTATCTTTAAATGGACCACGCAATAAATGGGAGGGAGAAAGCGGCTGGTGGAGTCGGCAAAAAGTGGGGGAGATAATCCCTTCAAATGCACAAACAAAAGCTCGCGCAAAAAATGCCGAAGACCGACATTTACAACAGAAAAGTGACTTGCAAATGTCCGTGAAGGAAAGTTAGACGAATACCTGGTGGCAAAATCTAAAATAAAAAGCAAAACGCAAAATTTTGAAGAAAATAAAATGCAAAAGGGCTCAAAAGATTATCAGTGCAATTGGTTTAGCAGAGTCGGCCCAGACGCTGCAGGATTTTTTTCCTTTTTCCGATTCCGTTTGGCTCGAGGCCATTTCCCGGCCCAAGCTCTGGCATGAAAGCGGATTGATCGATTAGGGAATGAAATGGGATTCCAAATGGGCTTGCCCCATGCCAAAGTGATGCCGTGACTTAAAGAACTTCCACAAGCGAATGTTACTTGAACAACCCCTTTTGCCACCTTTATTGCAATTAAATGAACTAAAAATAGAAAACTGAGTAAGCACCCAACCCCCCTCCCGCCCCATTAACCCGTGTTAGGAACAGGACAACGAAATCTTGTAAATTGGACCATTAGAAGACTCAGCGATAACAAATGTACAGGTTTTGACCAAGTGACAAAAACGGTTTATTCAAGACGACATCCCCAGCCCATGGGTGGTTGGTTCACTTCAGAGATCACTCCTCAAACTCCATTTGCAGCGGATGAAAGGTGCAAAAGAGCGGTGTCGTGGGCTTTTTGCGGCAAACTATAATTGGCACTTTCGATGATTTGCTCGAGACAACGACCAAACTCCTTCAGAACACTCTTCTCCAATGCATCCTCCGATAGATTTTGTTCCTGAAATTAAATTTATAAATTAATATAATACTTTTTTGTCATCGCTTCATTACAAATTCTTGGGCTTGTGACACCAAACACATTGTCGTGGCTTCAATCACATCATCCGTCATGTAGAACCACGCTTGGCTAAAGAATTGCGTTAAAAAGCAATCAACAAGCCCAAAGCATCCGAATGAAAATAAGGAAAGAAACACAAAGATGCGGAATCAGCAATTACGGTTTCTTTTTCAATTGTTGAGTTTTGACTTTGGCAAATTTCAATAATTTTCAGAGACTTTCCTCACGTTTTGGGGTTCGCTTGGCGCGTCATTTCGTCCTCGGCCACGCAAATGTCGCTGGCGTCGTCTTCGCTAAACGAAGTGCCCGCGCGAGCGCGCGATTCGGCGGCCGCCGCTGCCGCCAATTGGGCGAGACCACCGGCAGTGGTAGTGAATTTGTCTTTGAATTTATTGTGTCGATCGTTCTCAGTGTTCCGACACGATTGGCACTTGCAGCGCTCAGTACACGGAACCTTTGCCTTAAAAGCCAAAGATTGCAGCGGAGAAGGGAAGTCCACCTCACAAAAAAAACATAAACCCTTAAATAAATTTAATAACTCAACAGCCAATTTTAACTAAAACAGTTTTAAATTTCTCTGGTGGCACCGCCAGCCGTAGCGGTTACCCGACGACATTGCGCACTTAAATCCCCCCAATGACCTCATAACATTCGCAATAATTCTTGAGGCAATTCGATCGCTTGCAATGGCAACCGCGCTGATGTAATCGCTCCATGTCAATGGTTTTGCCGGCACTTTTGGCTGCGACGCCTAAAATTTTGAGAGATTTGAAATTGGAGTTTGGTTATCCATCAGCCAAACCAATTTTCGGTTTAAATGCACTCGGGTTTCTCTCCAACGATTGCTTGATCGCACGACTGCGCTCCGCCTCGTGTTCCAAGTTGTTGTGGCAGTCTTTGCAGTTACAGTCCAAACAGAACTCGCCATTGGAAAAGCAATCGCAGTACAACTTCAGACACATCGATTTGGTACAATTGCACGGTTTCCGTTTAGTGGACAACTTCCGACTGTAAATTCGTTTATTGAGCAAATCTCAAAACATTTAGACTTGCTGAAAAGCACCCTTCCGGTTCAGAACCGCCAAGCCAACTCAGAACCGGTGAAAAAGCCATACAAAAGAAAGCGCACCTTTTTGAAGATTTGGGCGGCTTGCTCAAAAACGCGGGAAGAGAAAAACTTCCGCCTATGATTGGGTAATTTGTTCCGCCATAAACTTCATGATGAGCTTGGTTCTGTTCTCTTTGTCGAAAATGGCCAAAATAAGACGGCAGATGGCGCGATTCGAAAGAATAACTGGCTCCACTAATTGGCAGCGCATTTTGGATAGAACGGTGGGTAAAAGGGCGTTGAGTCACTGCACCAACGACACGACCATCGACTAAGCCTAACAAATAAGGTTAAGCACCGAAACAATTGCACAATTTATTACAGTTTGGAAGCCCGCTTTATTGGTATAGTTTGGATGGTATGGGGCCAGGTTCAAACCGGCGCGGCGAGAACAAACCGACCCCTTACCAGCCCTATTTTTATAAACAAAGCCGACTTGCTAAACCGTAGTAAGCAACCCACCACCCATCTGGACAAAAATTTTTGATTCGACCGAATCGAGTTCGAAATAGAAGTTATATTGATTCTACGTCGCTAAAATCTAAAATCCCAAGAGAATCATGTATTATATTTTTTTTAAATGGGGGAGGATCATCCAAACTATATCGTAAATTAAGAAACCTGACGCCGTTCTCGCATTTGATGTAACAATTGTTCGAGATTTTGAATTCTTTAAAAAAAAAAATTAATTTTGCTTAAAAAAGAAAAAAACATCTTGATAAGCGGGAACAGCAGCTTCAGATCCGACCTCGACATATTCTTCGTAATACTAAAGAAAAGGGTTTAAGTTACATGCCGTAGCAAGTCTTAGTCTTAAACAAAAATTTATTTTTAGAAGTTAGCTACGGACCTCTCACACTACCTGACTATCATCTCCATCAACTAAATATTGTCCGTCGTCCTCTTCATATTCTCCCGCTTCTTGCTCATTTTCGTAATTTGATGCTGACATTTAAAAAATGCTTAAATATATGAATAAAAGTGAAGAATACTGTAGAGTAACTAAATGAAAGCATGACGTAACATTGAGCAAAACCTAACATTAGCAAAATGTAACATTTTAATGTAACATTTTGCTGGGTTGGCAAAATGTAATGTTGGCGAAACGTAGTAACACCCATTAAATTATAAGATTGGGGTACCCAAAATAAAGTACATACATATCTTTAAAGAAAAAAACATGTGCTACCCCTGTTTTCAAATTTGACAAAACATAATATAGGCATAAATGTGACTCGAAATATTGTCATAATTTGCTTTTAATTTTGACTAGGTTCTGGAGAATTATGAAATCTTCTATTGTAAGTGAATTAGAGGAAGAAGAGCCTGTGAAGCCGACATCGACATCATCTGCACTGACTAAAAGGGAAGTTGAAGCAAAGGTTGAGCTGGGAGTGACGTCGAAAATCGTTTACATGTCGAACACTGCAATATCTGTGATAACAGCTGGGCTTTATTCGAAAAAAAACTTAGGAGTGCATGTTTCAGCGGCTGGTAAGCATTTAAATACATAACATATAGAAATAATAATTAGGAGGGTCGAAACCGGTCATTCGGCGCCGAGAAGTTTTGTTACTTGAGAAAATCAAAAAAATCGACACCTTTGGAGCAATTTTCTATAAGCCTTTTGACGGTTTTGTTAGGCGCATATTTTGGGATTTTTAGGGCCTTAAAAATCCGGGCCCTAGTCATGACTTCTGTAGCCGGGTTGATCCCGACTTCCGAAATGGACTCATACTTTTTTTTGCCAGTTTAGTCAATTTCGCTAAAATCTTACGCTTGCTTCAAAATCCGCAGTATTATTTTCTAGACCCCTAAAAACGAATTTGTTTTGTCTGGTATGTGTTGAGTTAATCGAACAAAGAAATGTCAGGCAGCTTGGAAAACGCGATTTGGAATGCCATTGAGGTCGGATGCCGTTCATTTGCTTTGTTTATCCGAAATCAGCGGCGTTGGGAGGCGAAGCCTATGGATGAGTCCGTTGTTGACCGTTGGAATAGAGCCATTAAAGTAATTTGGAATTTTTGCTGCTTCCAAAAATGCAAAAAAAATTAAACACAATTGAATTTGATTTATAAATTTTGAATATTTTTTTTTTATGGGACAAAATTTGAACAGCTACTAAAATATTAAATTTCAATTGCTTTCTTTTAGGAGACAAAGTTTCCTTTGCACCAAATTGTCCCCCATGGGTCGTACTTGCTGAATGCTGGGTCGCCGGACGACAAAAAATTGGAAATGACACGAAAAGCGATGCTTGACGAATGTCGGCGATGTGAAAGGCTCGGAATTCAGTTCTACAACTTTCATCCCGGTGCCGTATATAATTTAATTACAGTATTTTCAGTGTTTTTTTATTTCTCACTCCTCCTTACCTGAAACTCGAGGTCTGGCTAACAAATAAGTCCTTTTATCACAATTCCATGCATAGGTTCCACAACTGGAAAGTGCACGAGAGAACAGAGCATCAAAACCATCGCAGAAACCATCAGTTATGTGCAGGAGAACACGGACTTTATTACGCTCGGTTGGTCTGTTGGCCAATATTTTCTCATAATGCGTAATGGCAGTTGTGGAGACAATGGCCGGCAGCGGAAACACAATTGGCGGAGCATTTGCCGAACTTCGGTCGATCATTGACCAAGTGCACAATAAAAAAAGGGTCGGCGTTTGTCTGGACACCTGCCACATTTTTGCAGCTGGTGTAATTTGCATTAAAATGTTTAAAGTTGGAATTCGATTACAGCCAGGGGCATAACCAGGAGGGGGGGGGGGGGGGGAAGACGGGGTAATTTCCCCCCCTCCCCCTCCCCAATGACATTGAAAAAAAAACCATAGGGGGGCCTCTTGTTCTTCAATTTTTTGACCAATTTTCATTAAAATCTGCAAAATTTTCCCGGCCTATCGGCACCGCTGACCCGCTCCCTCCAAAGTAAAGCAGAACTCGCAAAAATAGCATTTTTGAAAAGATTCTCAAATTGGCCTCAGACGGGATGTCAGTCTAAGCGCTCAGATGACGGCCCCCCCCCCAATTTTTCCTGGTTACCTACGTCCCTCTGATTACTTCATAAACACAGGTTATGATATGGTGAACAATTATGAGGAGGTAATGGAGGAGTTCGATTCAATGATAGGATTCGATTTTCTGAAAGCGGTTCATCTTAACGACTCGAAAGGTATTGTGTTGTGAGGTTTCGGACTAGTAGAAACCAAACCAAAATCTTTCGGACGATTTCGAACTCTGAACCAGAATTCCGACCGAGAAATTAACCAATTTTAAGGGGGGTGCTCGTCGAAAGTCGACCGCCACGAGAACATTGGCAAGGGAAATTTGGGGACGAAGGCATTCGAGCGATTAATGAAGGACGATAGGTTCAATGGAATCCCAATGATTCTTGAAACGCCGGAAGGGAAATATCCGCAGGCAAATTTAATGGATTATAAGCAACTTTACGATTGCCTCAGGAAATGAAACTCCTTTATGAGCTGGAGGAAAAAGAATTGCCGAAGAAGAGAAGGATGGAAAGTGCTGATGAGTCTGTTCCTTGAAACAAATTTATTTTAAACCCATTAATTTGTTTGAGCAATGGGAAATCAACATGGCGCTAATTGGAATGGCTAATGATAAGAAATTGAGTCAGTTTAAGGCGATCATTTGGGTCCGCTCGTCAGAGAATTCTCAACAATTTGCCTCATTTTTTGCATCGTTTCTGGTGGGTCAACCGAGTGAATGATCGCAGTGCCAGAAACTATCATGTTGGCCCCTAAAATAATGGGGGGGGGGGCTGCGTGTTTTATCAACCCAACTAATAAGATGCTCTCCCCATCCTTCCACTTCCATTATCCGGCGTCAACCGGAACAACCAAAGAAACGAGTACCCGCTTTCGCACATTCTCCGATGTTGTCCAAACCAACGCCTCCGTCTACTTGTATGTCCAACTGCGGGTACGCTTTCCGAATTCGCCGCACCTTTTCCATTTGTTCTTGCATGAATTTTTGCCCCCCAAATCCCGGTTCCACTGTCCTGTGAGAAAACAGAAACAGCTTTATGAGTTGGGTTGGTGGAGATAATGTCCCCTTCAAACGGCTCTGTTTTAGTTTAAAGTTTTAGCAATTGAACTTCGCGTATTGTGTCCTAACTGATAGACCAATAGGGTCGGGGGGGGGGGGTCGACGAAAAAGGGAACCCTCCGTTGGCGTTACCAATGTTAATTAACATTTTTGGATGTTTACATTATAAGTGCAATGTCGATTTTCGCGCCAAACTTAAGCAGTTCCTCGACCTAAATTTCCAAATAAACAATCATCGATTATCCAGCTAATACCGGCGTTTTTGGTTTGATGGACAATCCGCATCGCAGCCCCTTGGACTTCACCCGATCGATCAGCGCACTTACCGCCTCGTCCCCTCCGAATGCATTTGCCGCCTCCCAATGAAAAGTGTACTGATCAACACCTGCTTCGTGCATTTGGTCTAACCACTCTTCCGGGTTGGTCACCATCAGATGAACGTCGAATTTCTTGTAGGGAGGGGCGGAGAAAGGATTCACCAGGATTTAAATTTGCATACGGCGGTTGTCAGTGTTTGAATAAAACAATTTATTTTTATTTTTATCTTCTCCCGGTTTCTCTTAGGCCAAACTAACCACGTCATTTCCCAATTGCTTCCTCAGACACCCAATAAGCGCGTGCCCAAAAGTCAAATTTGGTACAAAATGACCTAAAATAAAACCGATCTAATATTTGCCTGATCAGATTGCGTATGTAAAAACTTCAAAAATTGTTTCCGAAAGGAGGGCACCGTCGCATTACGGCCTTGGAAATGGTGCGGTCACTTAAAATTCGTCGCTTTCTTTCCTTTACATTTTTTTGTCGTCCGAGGACTTTTGTGTGACCGCGCCATAAAAGCCCTTAAGGCTTAAGCCTTGGGGGTGGTAAGTAATGATTAGTGCTCAAAACAATACCATCCATCACATCCAAATGCAAATAATCCGCCCCAGCGGCCACAAGTTTACGGCACTAAAAACGTTAATGAATGAGATGATTTCGAAATAATTTACCTCATTTGCCAAGTCTGATAAGTCCGTGTTTAATATTGAAGGACATATTATCGCCTTAATTTTTGAGGCCATCATTGACGATGTTCAACCGTCCGTTTTTATTCGTGTTGAATACAGACGCCTCCGATTTTCCTATCAAATCACATATATACCAATCGACTCCTCTCCCTCTCTAATGCATGTACGAAGCTTAGAAAATTTTGTGCGGAAAGCGCTACGAAGCGTTATGAGCCCATGGACTGAAGTTTCCCTTTCAATGGGGACTCATTTGTCCACAGCTTAAGAAATGCTCAAAGTGGGGACAAAAGCAAGTCTAGAGGCTGTGGGGCGAGACTCCGGGCTCCGGAAGAAGTGGTCTCGCGCGCGCCCGCTGCGGGTCCCCGCACGCCCCCCCCCGTGGCGCTCGTTAGACTTTTTCCTCCGCCTTCCGTCTCGCCCCACTAATTGCTCCGTTGCTCGCTGTTGGCGGGCCGCTACGCGGCCTTTTAAAGAATATTATGCGATTTTGCTCATTATCAATTAAAATGATAAAATTTGTGCCGGAGCTTAAAACCACAGTCTCTCAGAACAGCCCTAATACGTTGAAACTGTATCTGTATTTACTGTAGCTTTATTGTGTGGTAAAAGTTTAAAGCAAAACGCAAAAAAAAAAGGCAGAAGATGAGCAAGTTTTCGTGAAGAGTCAGTCATCTAACCCAAGCACTCCCTCCCCTTGCGCAGTGAGTGATTAGCCTATTGCTGATTCGTCGTCGATCGTTTCCTCAGCAGAAGCAAATCCACCCGTTCGGTGGCCAACAGCGGAAGCGCCAAGTCGCACGTGAGGAACTTGAATGCTCCTCCCGTTTATCTGAATAAAATGTCAGAAGGCTGACTCTCCAAAATGTTCATTACCTGAAGAATTCTGTCTCCTGGCCTGACCCGTCCGCTTTTGTCTGCCGGTCCATTCTTTACCAGCGACCTCACAAAAATGCCCTGTTTCTGTTGTTCCCTTCTTCCCTCAGTTTCTCCATCGGCAGTGCCGTCGCATACCGAAAAGCCGAAACTTTTGGTGTGCAAGCAACGGCACAACTGGATGCTAAACACTTCACTGAGCTCGTCGAATTGGTCCTCCCTCTCATCATTTGCTTCCTCAATTTGATCTTCAACATCTCCTTCCCGGCTGCTGCTGGTAGGCGAAGTGATGAACGGAATGGCGGAAGAGGAGCGATGTCGCTGATGTTCTTGTGAAGAAGCGGAAGTGAAGGTGGAAGCGTTGTTGTTGTTGTTGTTGTTGTTGTTGTTGCTTGTAGCTTCGATCTCCAGCTGGTTGTTGGAATGGAGGAGGTTCGCATGTCGTGGAAAGGGGAGAAGGGGAGGCAATGTCGTTGCGGCGGCGGTGGGCCGTGGCGAGGGCATCGGTGGGGGCAACTCAAAAAGGAAAGTGCTGTTGTGCATCAATGCAACTCTGAAACAAAATGGCAATGAGTGTGTGCTGTTAAACGATTTTGGACGAGAAGGACCTCCTGTTCAGACCCAAGACGGGCGTTTGGGGCCGTGTCGAGGTCGAGGTTTCGTTGACAATGTTTTTGACACATTCTGTTCTCACGGGGCAATTTACCCTCACCGGCGTCGTTGGGAATGGACTGTTATTGCCGTTGTTCTCTCCGTTGAATTTCATCATTTTGGCATCCAACAACGATGGCTTGGCCAAATGCCCAGCGGGTGCGGACGGAATCAAATG
Source organism: Globodera pallida (assembly GCA_020449905.1). Classification (NCBI taxonomy): domain Eukaryota; kingdom Metazoa; phylum Nematoda; class Chromadorea; order Rhabditida; family Heteroderidae; genus Globodera; species Globodera pallida. Next base: position 574,306 of record JAIXHY010000041.1, read on the forward strand.
ACTCGCTTGTGCGCAGCAATTGGACGCGGAGTTGGAATTGGGAAGGAATCGACGGGAGAGGACGCCATTCTCAGGACAAAAGGGGAGGAAGTGCTGACTGAACAGAAGAAGCAAATACCTTTTGAGTGTCGTAAAATATCCGACCATTTTTTTGCGCAACCCGTCGGGCTGTAATTTGATGCCTGCCCGGATAGAATACTCTCCTCCAACTTGCGCAACATTTCCTCCTCTCCCACAGTTTCCAAGGCGTCCAAAATGCGGGCCCAGTCCTCCTTTTTCTCGTCGCGCTTTGCCCCCCTGCTGCTTGATGACAAAGACGAAGATTGGGGCGAGTTGGAAGCCGTTGTCGACGATGGCTGCTCACTTCTGCAGCCGCAACACCGTTCCTGCCCTGCCGTTTTGCCAGCCGACTGGCAGGAGGGCCGTTGTTGTTGTTGTCCCCCATTTTGGCTGTCAGTCGCAGCGGCAGAACTCAGTCCCGAGTCCCATCCGCCGCTGCACTGCTCGGAGATGAGGTCGCCTGATGAGGGAGAACGTTAAGAGGCGAAAACACTTAGAAGAGAATTGCCTTGTTGAAAGTTGTTAGAGGTAGAAGGTCGGAGATGGGTCAGTCTGGCAGTTCCATGTCTGAGATTGGCATGCTTAATGTCCGACGGAGAGTCCTGGCGGAGAAGTCAATGAAATGCCATCCCTCAAACAGAAACTGCAAACCTCCATCGAGTCCATGGCACTGTCCACACTTTTTATCGGAGTTCCCACTTTGTTGCTCGCCTCTTCCGTCTCATCATATTCATCCGAACAACGGCCCAATGGTCCATTTGAAGTGCTGCACATTTCAGCGGAAGAACACCAAAGTCCTAATTAACCAGAAAAGTTCATTTTAGAAAAAAATCCCCCGAAATTCTAAAAGAAAACTTGCACCCCTCCATATACAGTATCTTGAATTAGGAAACTTTGAATGGAAGGACCGTGGACTTAAACACCTAAGCCTAAGAATACCAACCAATTCCGCCGCCTTTTTCAATGCACAGCTTCAGTGGGTCGGGGCAATGCTGCAGCAATTGGGTCACTTGGCCCACCTTTTTTCCCTCCATCGACTCTCCATTAATCGCCACAATGTAATCGCCAACATGCAACGCGCTTGTTCTGAATAATGTCCGGACTTGAAGTTCGATCGATTTTGGGCCAAGAATTTCGAAAATTCTTGGTAGGAAAAATTTAACCGAGACGAGATCGAATTACAGAATCTTGGAAAGTCTCGGCGAAATCACGTTTTGGTCCGGCACTAGTTCAATCTTCGATCTTAAAGTGAAGATGCAGACCGTTCCGCCAGTCCCCCTGGCATTAGCTGAGAGATGACAATGGGATCCAGAACGCCTCCAGCGGAAGCGATAGTCACCCCGAGGGGCTGTCCGTTTCGGGATAGTTCCACAGAATAAACGACCGATTGGGAGCTGTCGAGAAGGTCCTTGGAGTGAGACAATCAGAAGGAAACTTCGGGGGGTCTGCTGAACTTCCCGCCGCCGGAGGGACGGACGGACGGACGGACCTGTTCTTCTCCGCCGCCCTTCGCAATGCACAGCTTTACTATCGGCGCCGACCGTTGCAGCAATCGAATGGACTCCTCCACAGTGCACGCCTCCAACGGAATGTTGTCGATGGAGTGAATTCGATCTCCGGTTTGGATGGATCCGCACCTGTTTGGATTGATTTGTATAAAGGATGGATCCGCACCTGTTTGGATTGATTTGTATAAATCAATGGATTGATTGATTGTCCATAGACTTACACTCGTCAATAGTTGACTTAAAATTTGCCATCAATCTCACCTGTGTGCCACACTGCCCATTCGAACGTCCGAAATAATCAGCGGCTCTCCTTTGGCTGCTCCCTTATGCTCACTTCGGCACACAATGCCAAGAGAAGAGCCTCGCCTGGCGAGACGGACAACAAACAAACTTCCGGGGCCGGGTGGCAATACGGGCTAAGAAACGGTGAAAATTTCTGTCTTCGAATTTGTACTCGAAAGCGTACTTCGATGACGTTGAATTCAACCAGCAAAATAACGGAACGCGCCGGCGAAGAGGAACAGGCACGGAGCAAATGCGAAAATGGAAGGGAAGTTGAACGAGTCGACTTGTTCGACGAGGAGGGGGGGGGGGGGGGGGGGGGGTGGGCACCTGCGCTTCCTCCAATGTGCCGTCCGTCGTATTCCAATCGTTGATGCACACAATTCGGTCGCCCGGCTGCACCAATCCGCATCTGAACCAGGAAGGTCAGAGGATATAATGCAGCGTAATGATCACTTGTCAGCTGGCGACCCCCGCTCGACCCGTTCAACCAGCAAAGGCGCGGGGACCAGCCCATCCGCGTCAGACTCTTCGTGCCTTTGTCTCCCCAGCAAAATTCCGAAGCTGTCCCAACTGTGCGCGCTTTTCTGGGTCAGTGTCAGCTCCATAGATTCCGGATGGCAAATGGTCCCCATCGAGTTGGGACCGGGACTGGACGAGAGACGGGCCGTGATGGAGCCTAAAAGAGTAGACAGAAGTAAGTGACCGACGGACCCTCCCATTCAACAAAGCTCCTCAAACCATTCAACAGATGTGTGTTCTTCTTTTAACCACATTGGTGGCCAATTAAGAGAGTGGGAAGGAAATAGAGGGGAGAGAATATCCCCCGGGGGGGGGGAAGGGGGGAGCAGTAATACTGGCACGAACCAGCAGGAGATGGGCCGTCCCGTTTTTTGAAAGACGGCACGGGCGACCCACCCCTGGATGACCCGCGAATACCCGCAATATGCCCGCCGGTTAATAGTGATTGGTCATTCATTACTTACTGACGGTGGCTATGCCAAGGAAGCCGGTGTAGTGGAAGCAAAGGTGAAACATTCTGTGGTTGCTAGATGATTATTAGCTGAACAAGCTTTATTCGCTTTTTTTGGAGTGAAAAGGGGAAAAAGAGGAAAGGAATGAATAAATGGATTATGCTTTTGTGCTGGGGATAACCAGAGAGAGAATAAGGCGGGTGGTTGTACTGCTTGGAGACGTCGAGGAGGGAGGGGGCGACTGACACCACCGGAGGGGCTAACCGAACGTCTAAAGCACGTGGTCGGATGCTTTACAGTAAATTCTTCTAAGCTGTACTTTAATGCAATTTCCTTCCCCACAATCTCGACCGCCGGTTTCTTTCTGGCCAAATTATTTTTCGACCAATTGAGTCATTATTTTCATTGGCGTCTGTCCATCCCCGCCGGGGCCATCCTTCCGATTGACCCGACCAATCAATCAAATGGGAGAAGCAACAGATGAGCACAGCTGAGAAAAGGGTGGGGTGGTGGGAATGTGTGGAGTCGTAAGGTGGGGAAGGACGAGGTTCGTCGGATGAATTATTGCCGAGGGATGACAGCCACCCCGGAGGGGTTATTCAGTCAAATGAAGTTGGAAATTGGAGATAGAGAGAAGGGACCGAACGGAAAGCAGATTGATCGGTAGGAGAGAACATTCAGTTGATCGGTAGGAGAGAACATTCAGTTGATCGGTAGGAGAGAAGATTCAGTTGATCGGTAGGAGAGAACATTCAGTTGATCGGTAGGAGAGAATAAACATTCAGTTAACTGACCAACTCCTCCACTCATTCTTCCAGACGATTGGGCGTGGTTTTTTCTGCTGTTTTTGTTGTTTCGTCTCCTCAAAGTTTTCAGCCCCCATTCTTCGCCTTCGCCTCTCTGGCGGTTTGGTCTGATCAGTTGTTGAGGAAGCGATGGTTGTCGCTGTTGGCGAAGGTGGGAAAGCGAATGTCTGCCGAGGCTGCAAATGGAATTTCCCGGAGAGTTCAGCTGGAGCAGAGACGAGTTCAGTCTGAATTACAGGGGATCAATTTCACTCTTCAAACAACCGTCCGACCTCCTCAACGGGTCCATGTCCGACCTCCTCAACGGGTCCATGTCCGACCTCCTCAACGGGTCCATGTCCGACCTCCTTAACGGGTCCATGTCCGACCTCTTCAACGGGTCCATGTCCGACCTCCTCAACGGGTCCATGTCCGACCTCCTCAACGGGTCCATGTCCGACCTCCTCAACGGTTCCATGTCCGACCTCCTCAACGGGTCCATGTCCGACCTCCTTAACGGGTCCATGTCCGACCTCTTCAACGGGTCCATGTCCGACCTCCTCAACGGGTCCATGTCCGACCTCCTCAACGGGTCCATGTCCGACCTCCTTAACGGGTCCATGTCCGACCTCTTCAACGGGTCCATGTCCGACCTCCTCAACGGGTCCATGTCCGACCTCCTCAACGGGTCCATGTCCGACCTCCTCAACGGTTCCATGTCCGACCTCCTCAACGGGTCCATGTCCGACCTCCTTCAACGGGTCCATGTCCGACCTCCTCAACGGGTCCATGTCCGACCTCCTCAACGGGTCCATGTCCGACCTCCTCAACGGGTCCATGTCCGACCTCCTCAACGGGTCCATGTCCGACCTCCTCAACGGGTCCATGTCCGACCTCCTCAACGGGTCCATGTCCGACCTCTTCAACGGGTCCATGTCCGACCTCCTCAACGGGTCCATATTCGTTATTTTCCTTTGTTCCGTTATCCGAGTAATTTGTCTCTCTCCTCTGTCCCTTGCCGGAAGTAACTCCAATCTAAGCATTGAACTTTGACTGCGCAACAGCTGGTACGCCTCGGCCATTCCACTGACCATCTCCTTTAAACGAACGCAATTGGAAGTTCTCTTTCTCAATTCCTTGCCAGACTAATCCCGTCAATTGCGAGCAATTCGTCTCCGATCTGGACAGCTCCGCAACTAAAGAGTAAAAGAATGAAAGGATGATTAGAGGGACAGGACAATAATAAGCAGGCTGAAATGACCGACTACAATTCGGGGGGGGGGGGGGGGTCAAATAAAATCTCTGATCAAGAGCAGGAAGCGATGTTCTGCGCTTGTCTTTGCTTCCCCCCCCCCCCCCCCCCCCCTATCCAATTAATTCTTTACGCCACACGGCGTTCCTCATCTTCTTTCTCTTACGATTATTATTCCACCCGGGGACATTAAAGCAAAAGGCAAATACAAGAATCGCTGGTGCAAGAAGGGGCGGGGGGGGGGGAAGTGCGGGGGGGGGCGGGAGGGGAGAAAGTGCGGGGGCGGGGAAAGTGCGGGGGCGGGGGGGGGGGAGGAAGTTCGAGGGGCGGGGGGGGGGAGGAAGTGCGGGGGGCGGGGGGGGGAGGAAGTGCGGGGGGCGGGGGGGGGGAGGAAGTGCGGGGGGCGGGGAAGGTGCGGGAGCGGGGAAAGTGCGGGGGCGGGGGGGGGGAGGAAGTGCGGGGGGCGGGGGGGGGGAGGAAGTGCGGGGGGGGGGGGAAGTGCGGGGGGCGGGGGGGAAGTGCGGGGGGCGGGGGGGGGGGAAGTGCGGGGGGCGCGGGGGGGGGAGAAAGTGCGGGGGGCGGGGAAAGTGCGGGGGCGGGGGGGGAGGGAGTGCGGGGGGCGGGGGGGGGAGGAAGTGCGGGGGACGGGGAAAGTGCGGGGGCGGGGGGGGGGAGGAAGTGCGGGGGGGGGGAAGTGCGGGGGGGGGGGAAGTGCGGGGGGCGGGGGGGGGGGAAGTGCGGGGGGCGCGGGGGGGGGAGAAAGTGCGGGGGGCGGGGAAAGTGCGGGGGCGGGGGGGGAGGGAGTGCGGGGGGCGGGGGGGGGAGGAAGTGCGGGGGGCGGGGAAAGTGCGGGGGCGGGGGGGGGGGAGGAAGTGCGGGGGGCGGGGAAAGTGCGGGGGGCGGTAGGGGGGGGAGAAAGTGCGGGGGGCGGTAGGGGGGGGAGAAAGTGCGGGGGGCGGTAGGGGGGGGAGAAAGTGCGGGGGGCGGGGAAAGTGCGAGGGCGGGGAAAGTGCGGGGCGGTAGGGGGGGGAGAAAGTGCGGGGGGCGGTAGGGGGGGGGAGAAAGTGCGGGGGGCGGGGAAAGTGCGGGGGCGGTGGGGGGGGGGGGGACGGACGGACCATGCGACCTTGGGGACGGAAGAGCGCAGGCAAGAAAACGAATTAGGTATAATTGTTGGAGAGTGGGAATTGTACTGTTTGGTAGCAGAGATTGACTTTAGGAAGAGACCGGACACTCAATCTCTCAATCTCTGTTTGTATATCTTAATAACCCACCGATCCGCTATTAAAGCCGGCACAATTCTCTTGACGATCACTGCACGTCTTTTGATGCGCCCACTGCTGGAAATGTGCCGAATGTCCAATTCAGTGCCAAAATCAATGCCAGGCACTTTTTCAATTTCCAATAGCAAAGGACCGACCAGCCGACGCAAAGAAGCTGAGTAAAAGCGATTAGCAGCCGTCGAAGGCTTTGTTGGGATGGGCCACAAGGTCAAGGGCACTTAACCGACTCACTCAAAAGACAAACGTCGTACTCGACGTTCAGCAACAAATGTCCCGAGAGGCTGCCGGAGCGCAGAACATTCAAAGCGGCTGCGAGAGTGCATTCCTGGACGGGCACTCCGTTGATGGCCAGCAGCCGGTCGCCCACCCTCAGTCGGCCCTCTCTCAACCAAAAGCCCTCAACTCGCACTTTAAACCCCTCCGTCCTCACCGATGCGCCGCCCCACCCGCACGGATGGACGTCACTGTCAAAGGCCGACTCTTTGCCGGGTCCGGCCCGAACGCCCCGCCCCGGACGGTCATCCCAAAGGTTCCCTCGGCCGACTCCTCGTCCACCAATTCAATGTCCACAGTCTTCTTCCGAATTCCCGCATTGTATTGCGAAGATGCCAACCCGCCACTGTTCAGGTCGTACTCCAATTCCAACTCCACCGAATCAGTCCCGGCATTTCTCAGAAGGGCCAACACTTGGGGGTGTGTCAAAGTCTCCACTCTCACTCCGTCTACAGAAATGAGCCGATCGCCGACCTTAGAAAATTGGTTAAAATATAAATTGCCAATTGAAATGAGGATGATTGCTGACTTGAAGTTGATCGCATCGATGAGCCACAAAGCCAGGACGAAGGTAGGAAATTGTCGGGGGAATTGGTCGATCGGAGCCCCCTGGGTAATTGACTTTTAGACTCAAACTTTGTGCCTCCTATCGCTACCGGCAATGCCCAGTCCGAGCTGTTGCTCGGGGCCCCTGGGAAGCTGGACAAACGCCCGACCAAAGAGCGACGGCTTTTGGCAACTCGAAGGGGTGGAAGAAGTGCACGGGAGGGCACAAGTGCACAAGCACTGATCGGACACATCCGACAGATCGGAGCCTGAGAGGCGCGATGAAAGCCGATCAAACCCCAAATACTCATTTTGATAGTGCCCTCTAAACTCAACCCGTTCCCCCCCCCCCCAATCGTCATTTCATTAAATCTATCAATCAGTACATTTGTTCCTTTGTTTTTGCTGCTTTCTCTGCAATATTTGGGCACTTTTGCACTCCGTCCAACCGACTCCGAGAATGTTTGCAAAATGCCGTTCCCTCGCGGCGCCAGACTCTCTTTCTCTTTTAGCCCCGCTGGGGATATCCAGAAAACGATAATATTCGCTGGGAGTGCGCAAAGGAATGCCGAAGAAGTGAAAGGAATCGTGGAGCACCGGCAGAGGAGTCGCAGCAGACGGAGTTTGGACTGGTGCCGTTGTAGCCAATCTCTTCTCCCCTTTTCGTCTTCTTCGGGCCCAGCAACAAATTCTCCCCCGGGGTATTATTCTCCGATTTTGGGCTTCTTGCCTATCCATTCAAGGGGTAATCGGCAGGCATTTATGAAAGAGCGATCAGGGCAGAACCAAAATTCCAAAGGTCACATCGGACCTAAAAAATCAAAATGTGTGAACCAATAAACAAAACGAGAGAATAAAATGGAAAATGCGAATGTAAGCTGAAGGAATGATACGACAAATCAACAGATCGGAGGCGGGCGGATTCATTAAAAAAAAGGGAAAGAAAAGGGTTAAAGGGTAAAGGCTTTGCAATGAATGAACTGTCGCCACTTCGCGAAGATCCCTTCCTCCCTCACTTCTTTGCTTGGCTGAAAGCAAATGTTTATTGGCTGAGTAAAGGGAATTAGAGGGGGGGGGGGAGGGGGGGGGGGAGGGGGGGGGGAGGGGGGGGGGGAGGGGAGGGGGAGGGGGGGGGGGAGGGGGGGGGAGGGGGGGGGAGGGGGGGGGGATTGGATTGATCATCTGCTGACCCCTCCAAGCCCAGTCTGATTAATTAATCCGTCGAACGTGTCACTCAGGGGAAACAATTGCCATTGTCGAGGCCAAACGGGTGGAGGGGGCAGGGACAAGCGAAGAACGGCTCGCTATCCGAAGCTCGAAAGTCAATTCACAAAGGTGGAAGCCCACCCAAGCTGCTGAAGATGAGGTTTTTAAAAAACGCAAAAATAACGTTTTTCGTTAAGATTTTCCCTATTTTTTTGCTCATGGACGGCAAAAAAATCGATTTAATGTTTGAACGAATTGTTTGTAACGGAGCGCCACGAGCGCCCGAAGATAAAAACTCGAAAAATTGGTCGAACATGTAAAAAATTTTGCTCCCTAAATTACAAAAAACAATTCCATCTTCGGGCGCCGAAAAATGCCACCTAATGGAAAATCGGACAAAATTTACCAAAAAAAGTCCGCTGCCCCATGTCGACTCAGCCAAAAACCACGAAATGTCTTTTTAAAAAATTTGTTTTTCAGTTTTTTTACCCGGAGGGAAGAGGCGTGTGGGCAGAAAGGTGCCGCAAAGGGAGTGGGGGCAAGGGGCAAACCCAAAATGGGCGCCGGGGGGGGGGTGTTGGAACACGAAGAGACAATTTGAATGATACGACAAAGGTAATGAATGTTCGGGGTAATGGCGGTAGAAAGTGGAAAGTGTTGTTTGCAAAAGGGATCGGAAGGGTTGGAAGACGAGAACGGTGCGATTAGTCTCTTGTATGTTGAGGGATGAAGGAGGACTAGCAGAGGGAAGGAAAGAGAGGTACTGGACTGGGGTGGGGAAGGGGGTGGGGGGGGGGAAGGGGCGGGGGGGGGGAAAGGGGGTGGGGGGTGGAAGGAGGGGGAGGGGACGGGGGGGGGGAACGGGTGGGGAGGGGAAGGGAAGTGGATGAGGGAAGGGGGCGGGGGGGGGAAAGAGGGGGGGGGGGGACGGGGGGATGATAGCATTTGCGGGCGAATCGCAACTTTTGTTTGGCCAAACAGCTCGACTGAATGCGGAAATGCGATTGGGGGGGGGCAGGAAATACATAAAAGCGAGTGGCGTGCCTTCTTCTCTCACTCTTTGACACTTCCGGCGCCTAAAAATGCGCAAACCGCGGAGAAAGCCATTCGATTCGAAGGGGCGAAAAGGCGAAGGCCGGGGGCAAATTCGTCGAAGGACAAACGACTTGAGAGGCGATCCATTCGAACTGATGGGGGAGGGGGGGAAGGAGCTGAGCAAATTTGGGGTTGGACTGGCGAAGAAGATTTTATGGCTTTGACTAGGATGGATGGGAATGAATTGGTTGAGGATGGGAATGGAATGGAATTGGAATGGCAGTGAGTGGGAGGGGGAGGGGGGGGGGAGAGGGGGGGGAGAGGGGGGGGAGGGGGGGGGGAGAGGGGGGGGGGGAGGGGGGGGGAGGGAGGCATTGACAGGAAAAAATTAGATTTTGTTTCAGCGAGCGAAGGAGTTGAGGTGACGTCGTTGATTTTTAAATGAGAATTTGAATAGGTTTGGTGGCACGTTTTAAACACCGGAAAGTGTGTGGTCGGCGGGTGGGATTGGCGATGGGTGGCGGGGGTTGGAAAGCCGGGGGGTAAGCCATTCCATCCCAGGCCGCAAACTCATCCATTTTACGAAGGCCTAACTGGCCAAGCCAAAGTTAGCTTAGCACGATCCCCCAATTGTTCATGCCATTAATTGACTAGCAATCCTCGAAAGTCTTTGGATGAGTTGAGAAGATTCTCGAGAGATGCGCGGCTTTAAGGTAGTGAAGTGCTCTCTCTTCGATGGGTGGAAGGGAACTAATGAGAAGAGCGCTTCGGAGGGAGTAAAACAGTGAAAATTTAGAAAGGGGAGGGAACAATGGGAGAGGGGGGGGGGGTTTGGTTTGGAGGGGGGGGGGAGGTTTGGAGGGGGGGAGGTTTGGTTTGGAAGGGGGGGGGGAGTTTGGTTTGGAGGGGGGGGAGTTTGGTTTGGAGGGGGGGGGAGTTTGGTTTGGAGGGGGGGGGAGTTTGGTTTGGAGGGGGGGGGGGAGTTTGGTTTGGAGGGGGGGGGGAGGTTTGGAGGGGGGGAGGTTTGGTTTGGAAGGGGGGGGGGAGTTTGGTTTGGAGGGGGGGGAGTTTGGTTTGGAGGGGGGGGGAGTTTGGTTTGGAGGGGGGGGGAGTTTGGTTTGGAGGGGGGGGGGGAGTTTGGTTTGGAGGGGGGGGGGAGGTTTGGAGGGGGGGGGGAGGTTTGGAAGGGGGGGGGGAGTTTGGTTTGGAGGGGGGGGGGGTTTGGTTTGGAGGGGGGGGGGAGTTTGGTTTGGAGGGGGGGGGGGAGTTTGGTTTGGAGGGGGGGGAGTTTGGTTTGGAGGGGGGGGGGGGAGTTTGGTTTGGAGGGGGGGGGGAGGTTTGGAAGGGGGGGGGAGTTTGGTTTGGAGGGGGGGGGGGAGTTTGGTTTGGAGGGGGGGGGGAGGTTTGGAGAGGGGGGGGAGTTTGGTTTGGAGGGGGGGGAGTTTGGTTTGGAGGGGGGGGGAGTTTGGTTTGGAGGGGGGGGGGAGTTTGGTTTGGAGGGGGGGGGGAGTTTGGTTTGGAGGGGGGGGGGAGTTTGGTTTGGAGGGGGGGGAGTTTCGTTTGGAGGGGGGGGGGTTTGGTTTGGAGGGGGGAGGGGGTTGGTTTGGAGGGGGAGGAGGTTTGGTTTGGAGGGGGGGTGGACGTTTGGTTTGGAGGGGGGGGGGGTTTGGTTTGGAGGGGGGGTGGAGGTTTGGTTTGGAGGGGGGGGGTTTGGTTTGGAGGGGGGGGAGGTTTGGTTTGGAGGGGGGGGGGGTTTGGTTTGGAGGGGGAGGAGGTTTGGTTTGGAGGGGGGGTGGAGGTTTGGTTTGGAGGGGGGGGGGGGTTTGGTTTGGAGGGGGGGGGGAGGTTTGGTTTGGAGGGGGGGGGGGTTTGGTTTGGAGGGGGGGGGAGGTTTGGTTTGGAGGGGGGGGGGTTTGGTTTGGAGGGGGGGGGGTTTGGTTTGGAGGGGGGGGAGGTTTGGTTTGGAGGGGGGGGGGGGTTTGGTTTGGAGGGGGGGGGAGGTTTGGTTTGGAGGGGGTCTGGTAAATGTGGCCAAAGGAACCGCCACTATTCATTAGGCAACAAATTTGACATTTAAACGGAGAGTGGCGGGGGATTAACTCTTTTGGATGGCCATGGAGCAGCTGAAGAAAAAAAAGAGGAGAAGAGAGGGAGGATGAAGAAGAGGAAACAAACAATACGAAGGAAAATGTGAATTAAGGGAACTCGCGTGAAGAGAATCTTTGGGAGAGACGGGCGGTTGGGGGGAGGCGAGTGAAGAGGTCAGCCCCCCCCGGCGCCCGCTTAATGGATGGATAGTCGGGATGACCGGAGGGAGAGGGGAGGGGGGGGGCGAATCGCCTACGAGCACTCCGCTCCGCCACGGCTTTACCCCCCCCCCCCCCCCCCCCCCCCCCCCCCCCAATGGGCAAAGAGCAAACGCACAAATTGGATTTTGCAGCCGAAGGATTTCAACCCCCCCCCCCCCCCCCACAAAATCTGTCCATTCCATCTAAAACCAACCTCCGGCGCTTCGGCTTTTAGTGGTCATTCCCCATAAGCAAATCTCCCACAGAGAAAAAGAGAAAGAAGCGAAGGGAAAAAGTGATTAATTGGGCTTCAGAAAAAGAGGGCAAAAGGAGGGACTCCGAGGGATTTGTGTTGGAGGGGAATGCAGGGAGGGGAGACACTGACTGATTGGGATCTTTTTGCGCTGCAAATTTGCATAAGAGAAGCATTCAAAATGGATAAGGAAATATGGAGGGAGAGAATGGGAAGCATGGAAGAATGAAGGGGGAGAAGCATGGGGAAATGAGGAGGGGGGGGGGAGAAGCATGGAAGAGTGAGGAGGAGGGGGGGGGGAGAGAAGAATGGGAAAATGGGGGGGGGGAAGCATGGGAAAATAAGGGGGGAAGGATTTGATATTGCGCAACGGCAGAGAATGGTGGATTGAGGGGTTTGAGGAGGGCGATTCCATTGGAAGGGATGGGAGGTCGCTTCCGATTCAATGTTCAAAAATCTGAATCCGAATTGATCTTGAACAGAAAGCAAACACAAGTAGTGGGGCACCCGAGCGGCGCCCGGAAAATGCCAAAAAATGCGACATTAATTTGAAAGAAAACTTTTGAATCGGTTGAAAGCCACCCTAGGCTTAGGCTTATTTGTTCTTAGAATTCGACACTCGGATCTTTTTTAAAACATTTTCTTAATGTCGCATTTTTCGGCCACCGCCCGAGCGCAGCGGAAAGATGCGGGCACCGAGCGGCGCCCCACCTGCTACTGGCCGCCGTAATAGAATGTGCCGTGCAAACTCATTAGAAACAAAGGAAGACAATTAACATTTGGTCGGATTAATCAAATCAACAAAAGATAAAATAGCAAGGCAACTGCACTCTCCAGTAGGCGTTGAAAGGTAAATGAACAGAAACACCCAAAATCCCCCCCCCCCATCCCCCTCCTCGCCATGCGAGAAAGAAACAACATCTGTCGCCCGTTGTGTTTTAGGCATAAGTGTCAGTTTTATTTGAATGAAAATTGGATTTTGGCTTTGAATGCAATGCGAGTGAGCAGAGATGGAGGTGGGGGGGGGGGAAGCGATGGGACGGGGAGATAAAGCATTTGAAGCAACAGTTCTTGGCCAGATTTGCATAAGAATGGATCTGCTGGGATGGAGGTGATGAAGCATAATGTTTGGGGGGGGGGGTGGGCGTTACAATGCATGATGATGGTACATCCAACCTACGCCCCCCTGATTATTACCCAAGCATTTGATCATTTTCTATGTGATTCTGAGATGTTGGACAAGTCAAACTTGGTGAAAAGTACAACAAATAAAGTTTTGGTATTAAATTCGCATATTTAAACGCCTAGAATTATTGCTGATTTTTGTAAAGGATGAAAAAGGCGCGGAAATTGGTAAAGAATGTGCGGTGACATCGTTTTGTTCTGCTGATTTGTCGTTGTGGCGGCGATTGATGGACGGATTGGCACTTTTTGGCCCAACCAATCCCGCCTCTAATTGGCACATCGCCGACCAAACAATTGCTCTTTTCGCGCATTTCCACCAATGTTAAAACAAAGAGTGGCTGCGCATTGTGCAGATCCAAACAATGCCATGCCAATGTCCGCGGCGGCCTCCCCCCTCCCCCCTCCCACTTCCCCCAAACCCCAACCCCCAACCCCCCCCCCCCACACCCAATTCTTCACCAATTTTTTCCCCCATTGTCTTTATTTGCCATCTGTCAGTCCCAATCTCGTCTCTCGCATTAGCCCATCCGTTCCCTATCATTTACCTTCATCTTCTGTTCCTTGACGTCCAGGCCCTTCTCTTTTTGTGTTGGATTTATGGGGATGAGACTTCATTTATTTAAATGATTGTGGCATTTTGTTCCTTATCGATTATGTAATCTCTAAGCTCCGCCCCTTTTGTTTCCAATGTCCTTTTTCCGTCCCTTTCATTCACTTCTTACTTCTACTTCTTTCAGTATCGATATAGCCGTCCCTTTTCGCCTTCGCGGACTATTGTTATTTCGGCGTTAATAAATATTTGTTTGCTTAGTGGGCGAAATGTCGTATTTTTGCTTAGTGGGCGAAATGTCGTATTTTTGCTTAGTGGGCGAAATGTCGTATTTTTGCTTAGTGGGCGAAATGTCGTATTTTTGCTTAGTGGGCGAAATGTCGTATTTTTGCTTAGTGGGCGAAATGTCGTATTTTTGCTTAGTGGGCGAAATGTCGTATTTTTGCTTAGTGGGCTTTTCTATCAACTAATTCCTAATTTTAAAAGCCTATATGCTTGATTTTGCCCATTTTTTAATCAGTGTAAAACTGAGTCCCCACTTTAAAAAGACACTTCAGTCCCGGGCCAGCTGTTGTTTTTGGCCAACTTAGATCGGCCATAACTTTCTTCATAGTGCTTGCCCCCGATTAATTTTTGCATATTCGTGCTCAGCTCAGCGAGCTCTGTCGAATGAGCTATAAAAAGTCAAATTCGGTGACATGCCCATAAACTACAATTTTACCAATTAATAGACCCCCCCCCCCCTAATAATAGACCCCTTTAGAGGGGGGTTGAACAATAATAGACCCGGGTCTATTATTACAAGAAATACGGTAACTCTCTTTTAACGGCCTTATAATTTTTTTTGTTGAAAAATAGGGTTGGTCGTGGTCGGTTTTAAACCGGGGGTCCCAATTTTCAGTTAGGCCGGTTTTGCGACCCCCGGTTCGGTTTCGGGTTTTGGCAAACCATAGGGAGGACCTTTTGATTTCCAAGTTAATTTTTTTGGACCAATTTTCTTGACAAATATCGTTAAAATCTAAAATTAAATTTTTCCCGGCGGTGCCTAGCGGCGGCAAATAAAAGCAGACTTTTAAAACGTTCTAAAATCTGATAAAACATTTATTTTGGCACAAATGTGAGTTGATAAATCAGAGCTCCAATGGTGAGATCATTGCTGATGGATTGGAGGGACATTTACCGAATTGGGTTTGATTACTGTGATAAACGGATTGGAAGTTTAGTTGCGCTGTCGTCCAACTGAACACACCGAATCAGTGAATGAATGATGGGCGGGGAATTGGGGGAATGAACGTGCAGTTGTTCTCTCTCTCTCTTTCTCTCCCTCTTTCTCCCTCTCACTCTCTCTCTCTCTCTCTCTTTCTCTCTCTCTCTCTTTCTCTCTTTCTTTCTCTCCCTCTCTCTCTCTCTCTCTCTCCCTCTCTCTCTCTCTCTCTCTCTCTCTCCCTCTCTCTCTCTCTCTCCCTCTCTCTCTCTTTCACTGTGCTTCTATAGTTTTTCATTGTCAACTCTCTCGCTTCTCGCCGTCTTTCCCCCTCCGCTCTCAAGCAAATTGGCCATCTCCCCCAGCGCCTCCGCCAAACAGTCTCTGAACTTTTCCAATTTCGTCTTTTCCTCTGATTTCCATGCCGTAATAGCAAATCTAAATCGATGTTGAATTAGACGATTGGCCAAAGTGCCAACATTATTTTGTCCTGTTGAATGTTGTAAGCGCATCCGTACCCGTCCCGGACGACGGGGCCGTAGAAGAGGAAACAGCCGTCAAATTCGGACGAAGTGCTCACCTGCCGGTTGGAAAGTACAATAATTGACGGAAGTTTGATTGAAAGCTGCGACCTGACTGGTCGAAAGGGGGAAGCGCATCAGTTCACGCCATGCCAAATCTTCAAACAGCGCTCTGCTGTCCTCTTCCGACCTGCTGAGCACCTCCAAAGCACAGAGATGGTTGTCGATGCCATTCCCAGTGACATTCTCAAAGTGAGTGATCAACCAGGCCGGATATTGGAGAAGTGGTTTCTGATCACCTCTCTGGTGATCACCGCCTGCTTCCGAACAGCTTGCAAGAACAGTGCCCTTTTCTGATCGGATGCTCTCCCATTCTCTCACAAATCAGATTCACTTTGTTCACTCACTTTTTCATGCCCTTCTGCCCCGCCCCCCTCCGCCATCGCTTTTACCCATGCCAATGCTTCGGGCGTCGCTGCGCGAATGTTGTCCACCCGACCATAACGAAAGCGTCGCATAGTCGCCGATTCGTAAGTGCTCACCAAATATCCATGCAGCCTAATTTGTAAAAGATTGGGGAAATGTTAATTCATCTTGCCGCCGGAGGGAATACGCTAACTTAAAGTGGGCAAATTGCATGGCCAACTGAACGAATCCGTCGGGACTGACGCCCCAGCCCTTAACCGTCGATTTGCCGAAATGAACAAAGAAAAGCAGGCGAAGTTGGACATCCTGGACGAGTCTGGACGGAGAAATGAGAGGGGTCGACTAAGGACTGGAACTTGTCAAATTCGGCAACTTGTTCCCTCAGCAAATGAATGGCATTTTCGTTGAGTGCCCACGAAAGGCATTTTGGTGCCGGAATTTGGACGGGCATTATGCCGTTTTGCTTTCCCTGCTCCAATGTCGACTTATCCGTCTCCATCTGTGTCGAATAAAGTGCCAAAAACTCCGGTCCTAAGCATGCCCAACCTTTTTGCTAAGGATCCAATTTTCATTGGCGAATCGCATCGCCCCCTCGGCCATATTGATGATGACAATTCCCTCCGCCACACTGTGCTCGATACAAAGACCACAACAGCCATTCCTGGATACAATCAGCTTAATAGAAACAGAAACGATGGACGAATCAGTCCCAAAGACCCGACCGACCTGGATGGTGCAGTCGAACCACCGGTTCAGTCCATTCCGACCCGAACCGAACCCATGCAAAATCTGGAGACCGTCGCTTTCCAAACACCTGAGACGGTCTCCGTTTGATGGCAAAAGATCATCTTCCGAATCATCCAAACACAGCACAAACACCGCCGACCGGATTGCCTCCAGGGAACGACGGTTTACGGGTACTGAACGGGCAAAAAGCTCAGTCGGAGGCTTCATCGCCCTCTCAATGTTAGTTGGCTGCATTCTCTCCCTTCCAGGGCTGGACGCGATTTAAAAGAAAATCCGTGACCCGTGATCAAGGGAGAGAATACAATCCGTGGGCGTGACCCGTTCACGTCCAGCCCTGCTCCCATCCCCTCTGGGGGTTGATCGATCCCCCGCTTCGAAGCCAATTCTTTTCGTCTCAAAAACCAACTTTTTTCCATCTCCTCCCAAAAGGCAGCCGCCCTGTCTCTGTGGCCTGTGCTCGCCCCTCCCACTGGATGAACCGTCTCCCCAATCCGGTTACGGGCCATCGCCCGTATCTTGGCCAATTGTCTGGCGATGGTCGGTGCCGTAGTCGGTATGCCTCGGGGGCGAGTGACCAGAACAAACTGTTGCTGCTCACTAATCACCACGATGTGTTCATCCTTCCCTTGTAGCTCATCATGCGCTCCCTCCGAGTGTTCCCCCATACCCTCGCCGACTCTGTCAACGTCCGACCCATTGCATGCAGTGATATTCGGTGCCGTTCCATGGACTTCGTTGTTGGGTGCCGTTCCATGGACTTCGTTGTTGGGTGCCGTTCCATGGACTTCTTTAAGTGCCGTTCCATGGACTTCGTTGTTGGGTGCCGTTCCATGGACTTCGTTGTTGGGTGCCGTTCCATGGACTTCGTTGTTGGGTGCCGTTCCATGGACTTCTTTAAGTGCCGTTCCATGGACTTCTTTAAGTGCCGTTCCATGGACTTCGTTGGGTGCCGCGCCTCCTCGACGATTGTGCAAAATGTCCTCACCAAATGCTGGCTCTCGATAGCAGTTTAAAACTCGATCTGCCACAGAATGCCAATTTTAGTACCAAATTTGTGGCATTACCGTACTGGTCCATGCATAATTGTGCGGTCTTTCCTTCACAAAAACGGTCCGAAAAGGTCTCGCGGGTTGTCAATTTCCTTCATAAAAAATTTGTTTAAGCCGAGTGTCCCAAGTTACTTGTCCACTCCTTCTTTGAAATCCAGCAGAGCGCGGACGATCCAGGCGGCATAACTAAATTGAGAAGAAAACAAATTGGTGAATTAAAACACCAACCAAAATCGGGCATTTCACAACCTAGGGCAAATCGGGCATTTCACAACCTAAGGCAAATCGGGCATTTCACAACCTAGGGCAAATCGGGCATTTCACAACCTAGGGCAAATCGGGCATTTCACAACCTAGGGCAAATCGGGCATTTCACAACCTAAGGCAAATCGGGCATTTCACAACCTAGGGCAAATCGGGCATTTCACAACCTAAGGCAAATCGGGCATTTCACAACCTAGGGCAAATCGGGCATTTCACAACCTAGGGCAAATCGGGCATTTCACAACCTAGGGCAAATCGGGCATTTCACAACCTAGGGCAAATCGGGCATATTTCACAACCTAGGGCAAATCGGGCATTTCATAACCTAGGGCAAATCGGGCATATTTCACAACCTAGGGCAAATCAGGCATTTCACAACCTAGGGCAAATCGGGCATATTTCACAACCTAAGGTGCAGCCGCGAAACCCAATGAAACTCACTCGATCCAATCCTGTTCGGTTTGAAAGTGTTGGCGTGGAAATACATAGGCGGGGTTGAAGTTGACCGGCAGAGGCATCCTCTGTCGCAAATACATTTCGGACAACCAGAATTCGTTGATCTGAACGATTGATCAATCAATTCCCCCTAAATTGATCGTTTCCACCCAATTGTCGCTTTCTTTCGCCAATTTGGTCAACATTGCCTGCAATTTGTTTGCAACCGGCTCGAACTTTCGCACACAAAGTTCCGTCCTTTCCGAATTTATTCCGCTGGGATTTGTTCCATCAGCCAACACACGAACAAATTCCATGTAACGTTGGAAAGTTCGAGAAGGGTCCGGAAGCGGCGGTTTGGGCAGAGAACGCTTCGGGGAAAGTCGACGGATTAATGCAAAAATGGAATTAAATGGACGAATTTCTGTTGGGTTTTGTTGGTACCCATTGACCGATTAGCATATTTTGCTTCACAAATTGCGCTTGTCCAGAGCGTTCCGGCACAACAGAAGAGATATGGGATTTATGGGGATGAGACTTCATTTATTTAAATTATTGTGACATTGTCCGTCCCTCCCTCCGTAGTCCCCCCCCCCCCCCACCAATTAACCAACTAATTAACCAACTAATTATCCAACCAATTAACCAACTAATTAACCAACCAATTAACCAACCAATTAACCAACCAATTAACCAACCTCATACCAGCAACGCCCCTCTCCCTCACCGCTTCTCCCCCTCCCCGCCATTGTCGCCTTTGCCAACCTCCCACCTCCCGCCATCTTGGCCTTCTCCTCGTTCATTCCCCTTTTGGCGCCTAATTCTGAATTAGATAAAATGCAATTAAACGACTTTTGAAGAATTGGAAAGAAAATATCATTTGGAACAAATCCAAGTGTAAAATGTGCGGATTCGGTAACTTTTTCGATTTTATTCCATTCAACACAAAAGAACGATTTAGGGACATGCAAAAAGTCAGCGGGAGGAGAACAAAAGGAAGCAAAGTGAGTGATGTGGCAAATTGAGGGAGTGCCACTAAAGTGGCAGAGACAATTGGTCCATCAAAATTTGTTTGAATTTGGACAAAATGGAGGTTGACGAGGGCAACTTGATTGGGTTTGAGTAGCAGGGCTAACAAATAAGCGAGGTTCAGCTTCACCACTGCGGGTTCAGCGGGTCGTTGGGGCCCCCCGTCCGTCCGTCTTCGCCGAGAGGGTTTTGTCCACCCCCTCCGAAGTTACTTTGCCTTTGGTTTTGATAGCCTCCGTGGTGTCGTGCCGATGCTGTCCATTGCTGCGTACTTCCCCCCCTCCCCCATTCGTTGGCATCGTCCCAGTTATTGACCAGCGGAAGTTCTTCCTGAACGATAGGCATTTAATTTTAATTATTCCGAATTGTCTCACATGTGCCGGCTGTGTTACTGCCGACAATTTGCTGGGGGGAGGCGGCCTTTCCGGTTCGCCACCATTCTTCAAAAGTACAGCCTGCTGTTGTGTTGCACCTCCTGCTCCAATTTGTGTGCCGCCCTCAATCTGTTGATACGAGTAGGCCTTCCGAAGCATTCCCAGCAGAGGAGTGTAGCCAACGTTAAGCAGACTTTTGTGCATTTTGGTCAAGTGAAATGTAAAATTGCTCTCGAACTCACCATATGATAATATTTAATGCCAAAAAGCCCATCGTATTCACAACGCCCCCGGCAATAATTGGCCCGAAGGCATACGCGAGGCTATATGATCTAAAAGATTATGTAGAGATAAATGCACAGAAAAGTCCCAACGTGACCACCACCCTTACATGTCGGCGATGGCGTAAACTGAGCCATAAACAGAGACATGGCGAGTGTCCACCAAATTGCCGAGTAAGGGCAGCAAACTGGTGTCGATCAACGCCATTCCAAAGCCTGGACAAGTGGGGGGGGGGGGCGTTGGGGGGGGCGTCATGGCAAAGCAACTGGACGAGAAGACTCACAAATTGTCGAGAGGGGAATGACCAAAGCGCCGACACTTTGAACGAATGGAATGGCCAAACAGGAGAAACCTTTGTCAGAAGTCGTCAAATAAATACCGCCAATTTCGCTGATTATCCCCAACAAATTATTCGTGCAAAACCTTCCATGGCGAGTCCAATAGCGGCGAACAGCCAACTCTGCTGGGGAAAGCGTCTCAACAGACGGACGGTGATGTACACGCCGAGCACGTGGTGGAAGAAGGGCGGGAACCAGATCATGCCCACCTGCCAGTCCGGAGTGCCGGGCATTGCTTCTGCCATCCATCTGAGCGAACCGGCATTAGCCAGTCGATGAATGCAAATTTT
Source organism: Globodera pallida (assembly GCA_020449905.1). Classification (NCBI taxonomy): domain Eukaryota; kingdom Metazoa; phylum Nematoda; class Chromadorea; order Rhabditida; family Heteroderidae; genus Globodera; species Globodera pallida. The sequence continues at coordinate 594,745 of JAIXHY010000041.1, forward strand.
AACCGACGTTGTAATGGTGGGTTCCAGGAATGAAAGTGAAATGTTGGCCATAACCAGAGCTCCAGAACAGACAGCAATAAACGGGTCCATGAAGAGCTGTTGGGTAATTACATGAACTGCTGGAACTAGGTAGGTTTAAAGTCGGGCAAGTCTTGGAAACATTCGGAGTTCGAGAAAAGTCCAAGTCCACGGGTCTCAGAAATTCCGATATGAGAAAGGGACGATTTGGGAATGAGCCTTTCCCTCCCCAGGCCGTACTCTCCACATCGGAGTGCCCTGCAGACGCTCCCCCGTCTCCGGATTCCGCGCAGTTGGTGCCCGTGCCTTTGGCTGAATCACCCAGAACACCATAAAAGCATCGACGAGGCACACCAACGAAAGGATCAGAAAGGGCACCGACTTGCCGGCCAAAGAGTAAAGCACCGAGCCGAATGGAGGGGCCACCAGCGAACCAAAGGAAATGAAGGCTAACGCAATGCCCAAAGCTGCAGACCGTTCACTTTCTTCGGTGAAACGATCGGCGATCATTGCGAGTCCGGAAGTGTCGGCGAAGGCGGAGCCGAAGCCCTGAAGCGAGCGAGCGAAGAAGAGGACGCCGCTGGGGGTTTAGGTGAATTGGTTGGACGAAAAGGAATGAAGAAAGGGCTGTGCATAAGCCTAGCCCGCTTTTTAAAAATATATTTTTATTATTAATTTAATCACGATCATATTTGGTCTCGAATTGTGCATAAAAAAGTAAAATCCGGGCGAAACCTAACCTCAATTTTAGACAATTCGACCCAGCCCTGATTATATTTCCGGCCAGCTTTTGCACAACCCTAACATGAGTGCCTGGGACTGACTAGCTGCGTCCAAGGGCGAAAATGGCAGTGGAGGAGAACATGACGATCAGTCCAATAATGATCGGAAGTTCGTATCCAATGCGATCGATGATAAATCCGGAGAAAGGGTTGACGAATATCTGCAACAATGCTTTGGAGGCAAACAGCCAGCCCAACTCGATCTCCTCGTCCAAATAGTCGATTTGGCCGCCGATCATTTTTACAACAATACTTCCATTGGCCAGCTAAAATTTAAAAGTTTTTTTTCGAAAACAATAAAATAAATATTTTTACTCTTCGTGTTTCGTTGTGGTAGCCAACGTATTCGACCTGTGGTGGGTTGATCAATTAGATCAGAAATGTTTTTGGATCTGATCACCTCGTAGGCGTGGATGTCTCGTAAATACTTGGGGATGATCGGGACGATAACCTTTTTGTTGGGATGAATGACATAAAGCCTTGCCAAATTGCCTTACCATGTAAAGCATATTGTCCAGCAGAAGTGCCACGCTGACCTTTTCGGTCGGATTAATTAAACATTTTTTGGAGGAAAACACTGACCACCACCAGCACCAGTCGCTTTTGCATGTGCGGTTGGCTGGCCTTCTGTTCGATCCAACTTCGGACCCAAGCCGAGTCCCGGTTCAGCAACGGAATGTTCACCATCGTTAGCGACTAGCCGATCAGCAGCAACTCGTCATTTAAAAACATTGCGCCATTTGGACAAAATAAGCAAAAATCACTATAAAATAAAAGAAAATATATTCTTTCGGAATATTTAATTTATTGAACATTTTCAATTTTCTCACAAATATATTATTTCATTATGTAATTCGACGAAAAGGCAAAGAATTATTTATTATAAAATGGAGGGATTTGTAAATTGCGATATTTGGGTTCGTTCATTTCTTGAAAATGCCGCCATCAACGAAAGCCAACCGACCGACCCGACCACCCAAAGTCTAAACTTCCAAATTTCCAATAAGCCATCCATCAAAATGCGCGTGCCAACATTTACAAATTAGCAAAGAATAATGACGGCACAAACCTTCGCCTTCGCTGGCGGCGATTGGCGGATATTTTGCCGTCTTTCCCCCCCCCCCCCCCCTTTCCCCTTTCTTTTGCTTTCGCCGATTTACCCCTAGAGAATTGGAGGAAATGGAGGCCAAATGGAGGGGAGGGGAGGGGAGGGGGGGGGGAATATTTTGAAGAATGGGCATCTCAAAATTGGGGGGTTTTGGAAGAGAAAGAATGGCAAGAAATTTTGAAAATTTTGATGATTTTTTGACTCCATCTCAAATTCTTGAAGGTACTCAATCACTTCCATTCGTCTCCCGCCCTCCATTTATTGCTAATTTATGCACTAAGCGGTGGCGGGCGTTTTACAATGGAAATTAATTTTAAAAAATGTTTAAAACGACCTCCGACAACCCAAATTAAATGAAGAGAATAACAGTAGAAAAGGAAGGAAGTACGGTATGCCGTGGCATTTTGAATGACAAGAATACGATGGATTTTGAAAAAATAATTCGGAGGTAAGCTGTGAATTGTAATTCTCTTCATTAGTCCCCCTTTTCATGACCTTCCTTCCCATCGATTCTCTCCAACCAATGCCAAGATTTGCTCCATTCCCGCATCATCTGCCAGTTCCCGCGGGAATGTGCCCCCCCCCCCCCGGGGGTGGAGGAACGGACGAACAAATTGCCCAATTTAATTCGGAAGCGAGAAAGAGGGGGGAGGGGGAGGGGGGGAGGGGGGGAGGGGGTGATTGGATGTTGGGCAATTGTGGAACAATTCAAAGTTGGGCCAAGGGTGTTAAATGTGGCACGCAAATTTGCGGAACATTGAGTCAAAATAGAGAAAAACAGACTAACAAATTAGCGTATCTTCCTTTGCATATTCTTCGGCGGCATCATCCAAAATGAGTCGAATTTTGTCGAATTGAGAGAAAAGGGGAAGAAGATGTTTTCGGAACCAAAAGTTCCTCTGGGAATTGAAAGACGGCGGAAAAGGATTGGGGAGACGAATGGTTGGATGGGAGGGGGTCCATCCGGGCAAGTTGGCGGCGAGATGAGATTGGGCGTGGGGCGGGAGGGGGGGGGGGGGGGGGGGGGGGACTGACGGAGGCAGCGGGGGGGGGGGGGGGGGGGGGGGGGAGGGACAATAGGCTAAGTCGGGACAATGGACGGCAGAGATGGGACGGATTATGAATAATTGAAATCAGGGCCAGCCTGAAGGGGTGGCAAAAAGCTGATGAAGTGAGGGCGGGAGGGGGGGGGGAATATCCGAGCAGAGAAAAAAGGACCAACGGCGACAGAAGGCGAGAATCAGCGGAGTAACTTTGGCACGGGGATTGTGGGAATGGTCGAACAGTCGTCATCGTTAGTCTGAATGCGCCAAATCCGGCAGATTCGCCCTTCCCTCTCGCCGATGCAAATTGGATTGTCCATTCCATGCCAACCAACTCCCCCCCCCCCCTCCCCCCCACTGCTTTTGATTGGGAAATTCAATTCTGTTTTCTTCATTCTCAACACTTTTACTTTTTTGATGCATCCCCAACCTTTACAAGAATCGTCTGGGGTGGAATCATAAGAACGAGGTTAGGTAACCATGGTTAAATGACCTGGTTAGCTAACCACAAACCCTCACCATAATAAATTTTAAAATTTAACCATTAGCTCGTGGTTAACCAGCTTCTTATGATAGGTAATCTAACCCTAGCAAAAGGGTCATTCATTTCAAAGCTCAAAACGCAATTTTATTTTTTTATAAACTTGCCCAATTCTTTGTTCTGGACCGCGGGTCGGATCTTTTGCACTTTCGTGGTTATTTTAACCATCACCTCGTTCTTATGATTCCACCCCTGAAAGGCCCTCTTATGCTATCAGAATCGGCATCCAAAAATTTTATTTCGAATGATTGGCGACTCTTCGGAAATCAATACCAACTTTTGTTAGTTTATTGGGGGGGGGGGGGGGGGGGGGGGGGGGGGAGTCGAGTCGAATAAAGTGGGAAAGAAAAGAAAAAGCTGACCCCTGAGACCTTTGAGTTGCAGGGGGCGGGGGGGGGGGGGGGGCTTCGTGTTCCCCAAGACAAAATTCATCCATTTTTGTTGTGCCAACGGGGAATTGGGAGTCCAAATTACAAATTTGCTTGCCGGGGGGGGGGGAAATTGAGCCCGTGGGAAAACGGAAGGACGAAGGCATAAGGGGGGGGGGGGGGGGAATCGGAGGGAGAGGTAAAAGGAGGGCAGTGTGAATTGGAGGAATGGGAGACCAATTAACCATTAGGAAGATTATAGAATTCGGAGTTGAAACACTTCTGGGTTGTGTAGATTAATCGAATTGCGGCTTTTGAATGAGATGGTGTGGTGAAGCAAACAATTGGTGGACACCGTAACGGAAAGGACGGATGGCATTCAAAATGTTGTTGAGGCGGCGGCATCATTTGGTTAAAATCCCCCCCCCCCCCGCGGGGATCATTTTCAGCTGCCCTCGCGTATTTTCTGCCGTTTACCATTTACTCACCAATTAGAAGCGGATGCTCCTCATATTCACTTCAGTTGCAAATCGACCGGCCCTTTCACAAATCCAAAAGGAAACAAATTGCGACTAAATTTATTTTCATTTTAAATATAAGTACATCGAATAAATGTGCAAATCACATATTTATGAGGAAGAAATAAGGCGGTTTCAGTTTGGCCAACGTGAACATTGGGGGCAAGATTGGATGGGTGAGGAAAACGGCGGATGTTACTTGTGCTTATCATGTCACCAGGATGGAAGAAGAAGGAGGGAGGAGGGAGGGGGGGGGGGAAGGGGGGGGGGAAGGGGGGGGGGGAGAAGGGGGGGGGGAAGGGGGGGGGGAGAAGGAGGGGGGGGGGGGGGGGGGGGGGGGGAGAAGCGGGGGGGGGGGGGGAGAAGGGGGGGGGGGGGGGAGGGGGGGGGGGGAGAAGGAGGGGGGGGGGGGAGAAGGGGGGGGGGGGGGGAGAAGGGGGGAGGGGGGGGGGGAAGGGGGGGGGGGAGAAGGGGGGGGGGGGGGGAAGGGGGGGGGGGGAAGGGGGGGGGGGGAGAAGAGGGG